>CAXIVR010000004.1:31693654-32893654 GCA_964035755.1 Teleogryllus oceanicus
ACAGGTCGCCCATCGACTTCAAGTGACGAACAACTAAACCGTAATTTAAGAGTTTCACACACTAGTCATTTCCCGACATTTAAGTTATAAAATTTTAAATTTCTTTTCGCAAACTCAAATAACATGCAGCAAGTTAAATAGGAGCAGCGTTCCTACACAGTATTTTTATAATATTCCTCTTCTTGATGGAGAAATTTTACCGAATTTATTATAAATATATTTTATTGCACGTGATTAACAATTAAATAATGTTAGGAAGAAAGCCCTTTCACCAGTATGTCGTTGATTGATTGATTGTTAGTGATTCTGAGCGCGTCAACTACCTAGGTCAGTAGTCCCGTACGTGTAGGGTATATTTTTCACTGGGAGGTGGCGGTGATCTTCCTTCACTGGATGGTGAGATGTGGCGCCGACCTCCCGTCGACTAGAGGGAGTTTTCCCAACCAGGACTCTCCCACCAGCGGGGCACCGCCCCAGCCGGGACTAGCTCTAAGCTCCCGACCGGTCTCCCGAAATATGTGGTAGTGTAGTGCATGTTAGTGTAAGTGTGTGTGTGTGTAAGGGGAGAGGATAGGACAAGGAGAGGAAGGACAGATCGCGCGCGGTTCGTGGCCTGTTTGGTAGGGTACTGCTCCGGCATTCGCCTGGTGTTGATCGGAGAAACCACGGAAAACTACCGATCAGAGCAGCCGGCCGCTAGAATTCTCCTCCAGACAGCGACTGAATTCGACCTAGCTGAAAAGCTAGTGTCGAAAATCCTGCGCCGTCGGACTGAACCTAGGAGCTCCCGGTCAGAGGCGCTGCAGACATCAGTTGATGCACTGAGCCACTGGTCCCGGTCAGTATGTTGCCCTATGCAGCAAATTCTCAATGCAAGAGAAAAGAAATATTGAAAACAACGTGGCCTAAAAGAAAACTCCCTCGAGCCAAAACCACGCAATCTTTCTCAAAATTGGTAATGGTCACATATTATTTTAGCTGGTCCCGGGTGAACATTTCGCACTCTGTAAATCATTGCTTTAAAGTGAAAATAGCTTGATATTGGATCCCAACTTGGGTCTACGAGTCGCTAATTTGTATATAGGATTGTCACGACGGGATATTGACGCGTTAATTTAATTTTAGCTAGATTTCGCGGTTCCACTCGATTCTGATCACCTAAATCCCAAAATATGTAGAATAAGGTACAAAAGTCTTATTTTGTAGAATATTATGTATAGAATCATAACTTGGGTTCAACTTATCCCGGGCATGTATCCCTGAATGTTCATTACATTTTCTCCGAATGTTGATCGAAATGTTCTCACATTTCACAGCAGATTCTCCTGCATGTCCCCCCCCCATCTTCTTCCATATGTTCTCCACATGCTTCCCCACGCGTTTCCCGAAGGTTCACCACAAATAAATCTGAATATTAAACTCCGAATTGAAAAGTTTATTTTAAGTGGCTTTTTATTACGAAATACTTTTATAAACGTAACGACGAGCATAGTGCTACGGTTTCTCTGTCAGATGAAACGCGAAGTTCTAGACAGAGTGCACAGAAGAGCGGAAACCCCCAAAATATTTCGGAAAAAAATATACAATCTCAAAAAAAATCACCTTTTAAATCATCGTTTTGAAAGTGGAGCTGTACTTCCAGCGCTAGCAGCAATCCGAGAAGGGAGCTTCCAGAAACGTAATAGAACGTCCGAAAAGGTCTCATTTTGTATATTGCGCCACAAAACCTAACTCGTGTACCTTGGGACATCAAAACATGATTTTAAGCTCACAGGACCCACCATTCCTGAATTATGCACGATGTTTAAGTGTATTGCAGAATAATGTACGTTGCGGTTACACTGCCTGGTACCCGCAAATATGTCAAACTCTAATTTCTATTACCCGAAAATATTTTGATGCTGGACCAAGAATAATTCCCTATCTAGCAGAAGTACACTTAATGAAGAGAAAACTATTAATATTTGTTAAAACATTCTCACGTACTTTGTTGTAACTCAAACCACCAGAGGTAGCGGTGGCGGTGGCGGTGGCGACAGTGGTGGTGGTGATGGCGGCGCCGGCGGCGGCGGAGGCGGCGGTGGCGGCGGTGGCGGTGGTGGCGGCGGCGGCGGCGGCAAAGGCGACGGCAGCTACGAACGGCTACGAAACTATGCTCACCAACATTGGAAAATGTTTCGCAACGTTTCTTTTCCTAACTGATCTCCCTGGAGTAAATACAACCTCGTTCCTCTTCATCCTTCTTTCAAGTGTGCCTTTAAATAGAATTGAAAGTATCAAAAAATAGTCTTATACTTATAATTTATGTAATATTGTAATACATTTCTCAAATGTACTCGTTTTGGCACATTGTTAACGTAATTCTCCTTCTTAACGCAGCAATCCAGGACTTTCAGCAATTTCAGAAGTTTAAATAAAACAGCTTTCTGCAGTACTTTCTCTATAGTATGTACGTAGTAAACGAGAAAGGAAAATGTATATTCTGTGTAATTGACTCGGAAACATTTTAAGCGCGTCTGCGGAGAATTTTTCGAATGTACAAACAGCAGTCGTTGATGGGAATGTGAATCGTGAAATTCCTGATGAGACGTGTTTGTGTTCTCACAATTTTGAAAAATACAGTCCTTCAATCGCTTTTATGATTGTGTGGAAGGAATAAATACTTATGATCTGTGAAAGTTGTTTGGCAGTAACCGTTTGTTAACAGTGTGCTAATATTCCATAGTATTTGAGCATCTAATTTGAAAGTGAACTGTGCTTTCCTTTTTCAATCAATTCAGTGAATTTTTTTCGAAAGTAAAATACCACTTCCCAAAGTTTGAAAATATGAACAATAATGTGATGATGAAAATGTGGAGAGACTGATGAGAGAAGCGCTTTCGACCTGGATTCGAACCTCATATAACAATTGATTTTTAGCATTTTGTGATTTGTATTGTGGAAGATACATGCAACTCACCATTGTTTCAGTTGATCATTTAAAACTACAAAGATATGACACAAGAAGAACAAATTAGATTAAAATAAATATAAAAAATATAAAGACAGACTCGTTAAGAAATGAAAACTGTCTTCAATTAATCCCCGTAATTTCAATATCCACTTTGCAATCTTGCCCCTCGTGCACGCTGACCCTACCGCACTCTTTCTTTCTTGACACGCATGCAACGGCGCGTCCCGGAAGAGGAGTTCTGCCAGCACGCACGCACGCACGCACGCCAGTGCCTGGGGCGGCCACCGGGCGGCCACCGTGCGCCCCGCCCTGCCCCGCCCCGCCCCATCTCGTCCTGTCCCGTCCCCTCGCGGACGCACGCAAGATTAGCGGGCGCGGGCGCCGGGCCAGGGACGACGGAGGCTTTGATGTAAGTTGCATGCACGGCGGCCGCCGTTGCCGCCTCCGCAGCCGCCCCCGCGGCCGCCCGCGCCGCCGCCGCCGCCGCCGCCGCCCTCGCCGATCGATGCCGCCAGTCGGAGGGCAAAGGCGGCCACTGCGGCTGTGGTGGGTCGCGATCCTTCGGAGGAAACTAGCACATTTGTAGGAGAACGCTTGCACCTTGCCCGGTTCCTGTTTGCCAATGCTTCGATGTTCTCGCCTGCAATTTGTTGGCTGCTCCGGTTCCCACCAGTAATACATAAGCAACTAAGGGCAGGTCGTAAAAATGACGACTTGAAAGCTCTAGCACAAAAACTCTTTCAGAGAATAAAATAACGTTGCCTCAATGTATCATAAGCACTGCTTCATGCAAGTTGTATGCATTCTTTTCGTAACAAAAATCGACACCTTTTTGGAATCTCTTTTAGAACATGTCTTCATTCTATTGTTTTTCTTCAAAAGTTCTTTACTTTTCCTCTTCTAGAAATTTCTTGTCTTCTTCAACCATGACAATTGTAGTTCCACCTAATGTCACATCAGTTTTCATCATCCTCTACTTAAGGTAGTATATTCGAGCCCGATGCACGTCAAATACTCAACCTTTTATTACATCAATAAATTAACAGGAGCAGCTAGTATATGTGAAGGGAGCATTTAAATAATTATTTGTCAATAGTTGAAAGAGAAACATTGGATTGTTGCTCCTGAGAAAGATGTTTAATATTAAATTTAGAATCTCGTAAGATTTTTCTTTTTCATAAGTTGGTTAGGGTGACTTCGGCACCCGCACTTCTTTTAGTAATTGAATGGTACACTATTGAATGGCACTTTATTGGTAATGAATGGTACAAGTTTTAATTAGCGTGATTTTCGACAATACCCGAAGTAAAACAAAGCTTACAGTAAGTACTATTTGTATATTTTCCGCATGCTAGTTCTTCGGGTCACGATGAATTTCGGAAAAGTTTTTTATCACATCTTTCTCAGATGGCAGTGCGTTATATTACATTCGATAACTAATGTCTCAAAAAAGTCTATGTATTGAATAAAAGAAAAAGGTTCTTTGATCGTAGTACCTTTTCAATGTCTTAGCCCTCTGATGCAGAAGTGGGCCTTCGAGGCCCGGTGGTATTTTTAATTTGAAATAGTTTGATGATGTGCGATTTGGATGAATTCGAGTTATTCGAAACCGAATTATGGCTCACTTTTCTTAAATATGCTTTCATCACAAAAGTGGAACCTCGGAAGCCCGGCGGACGCGATGTGATGTACGCCCTTGCACGTGCCATTCATCGGAGTACAACGGGAGCCGATTGTTGGAAATTTGAGAGGCGATTGCGATAACATATATGATGTAAAATCAGATAATCGATTGTTGCAGTTCTGGCTGAGAGTGGTTTGAAATCTAAAATAGTGAGTGTACATTTACCTTACTTCGCTCGTGACTAAACGTTTGTGTTTTGAAGCAATGATTTCACTAGAAGAAATGGAGAATATTCTAATTAAATCAGAAATGAGCGCCGGGATTGGGCCTTGTCCTTTGCCGACAATTTGTCGCTGATAGCCGACGCAGGGAGCGGAAGGCTCACCTGGTCTCATACTCAGAAAGAAAGCTTAAAGTTTAACAGGAAACGTAAAATTCGTTTCATATAACAACCATATTCTATGAAATTAATATTACACATCTTTTTCTTAAAGCTAGTGAGGCAATATCTGGTGTCAGTCCTTGGGCTGTTCCGATGACTACTACGCTCTTTAATGTCTGAATGTTGGGTTCTTTCTTTGTTTTTTATTCTTTTCATTGCAGAGAAAAGCTGTTCACAACAATACGTGGACCCAAAAAAAGATACAATCTTCGCACCATTTTATGAAGTTTGGGGAAGACTTCCACACGTCAATTTTGATATCATCGCGACCAATTAAGAGTCTACAATTACAATATCAGTCCTTTAGAAGTAGGGAGTTTTGCAAATCTGATACTTCCAACTGTATCGGCGATGGCATGGTATCCGGCGAGACAGAAAAAGGGGTTGTGGCTTCCTCTGCCCGACATCGCACCACTCATCTTGCTTCCACGGAAAGCAAAGCGATAGTGATAAGAGCGCTTCCCCCTCCACAACCTCCTCCTCGGCTGCCCACGTCTGCACGCGGGTGCTACCGCGGGTGCCCGTGCCCGCCAGAGGCAGAGATGGAGCAGCCCGGCCTAGGAGATCGTTTAAGACATAAATACTACTTACAAGCATCAACAAAGATTTTCAAAGGGATAAGACGCTCAGAAAACATTTACTTTTGAATGATTCATGTGTGCAACTTGCTGCAGAAAACATGCAAAAACATACTGAACTATCCTCGAATGCATAGAACTACTTTGGATGATTTGCGAGTATTTGGATTTGAGAGAGAATATGTTTGGATTTGAGAGAGAGGATGTTACTCTTAAATCAAAGTGAAAAAGCATAGTTTATTCATTGACAATAAAGGGTGCATTCCAGTAAACATATGTGCCGGATCTCGGAGGCTTCACTACTGTATAGGTGTTTGTCCGCGTCTTTCTGCATCACAGTAAAACCATTTGCTCACAAAAGTTTTTCTATTTGAGCTGGTACTAATTTAACTAATTTTATTATAAAATTAGGCCAGTATGACATTTTTTTAATATATTAAAGAACAGAGATTTTACTTTCATTTAAAGTAGTTTTGGGCTACTATACCGTGGTCGATAAATCTGAATGAATATGAATATACGTACTTCATTAACCCTGCTCTTAGATTCCTGGGTTATTCCCCGTGAAATACTTTCATATTATTTTGCAAATTATAGCCATCTTTAAAACCAAAGCTTTTTCTTATTTGAGAAGCAATGTTGTCTTGGGCGATCCTGCCTTAATTTTTATCTACATCCAAATCTTGCTGTGCATCCTACATCGTCTCCGTCCCTTCGACTCGTCTCCACTACCAGCCAGTGCCAGCCAGCGCCCCCGCCACCTCGCCGCCTTCTGGCTCGCTCACCCCGCCCCGCCCGCCCCCAAAGTCGCCCCCCCCCCCCCCCCCCCGCCCCGCCACCTCGCTGCTTTCTGGCCCGCCCACGCCCGCCTCCGCAATGTCTGCCTCTCGCCGCGCCCCCGCTCCTGTCCCGCCCCGCCCCGCCCCTCCCCCTGCGCGCGAGCGTACAGGTGGGTGCCCGGTCGATAGCGCGCCCATTATCATACTCTCGCAGTTCTCCGTGAAAGGAGCGAGCGACGAAGAGAAGTCCTAACATAATTTTCGGACGACGCTCAAGTTTGTCGCGGTTCGTTTCCTCCGTGTCTTCGCGTTGTTTCTGTCCTCTCTCTGTCTAGGTACGGTTTCGCCTGCGAGAAAGGGTGGTTTATCGAAAGGAGATTCATCATTACGAATATAATTTGTGAACAAATATTGATAAAAGAGGAAGTTGACGATATCAATGCATTTTTATTTCTCATACAAAACCTAGAGAGGTAAAGAGAAATGATTCAAGAAATTCTCGGAAAGTCCAGTATCGATAAAGTGCAATTGATGGGCAATCAATATGCCCTCATAAATGATGAATAATGAAGCAAACCATTAAAAACATTCGACGCTTTGCTACAAGAGTCGAGAAAAAACAGCAAGTATTTTTAAACAAACGACCAATATGTTTCTGACAAAATATTTTCTCCTAATTTCTTCATTAATGTTTAATGTCTCTTATGCCTTACATGAGCAGGAATTCTAAAACATCTCTTTTCCCCCCATGTAATATATATATATATATATATATATATATATATATATATATATATTACATCGACCTAACGGTCATTTGGCCGTCAAACAGAAAAGGAACGGAGATTGCCCATTCAAATCTGGCGCGTATAAGTGACCGCAAATCGCTATTTTAGGGGAACGATTCCGGGAACGAATCACGGCCGGTTGGAAGAGGCAGGCGGTTCGGAGGGAAGCAAGAAGTGACATGACGAATGGCGCCCACGGGGCTGTGTGGCATGTGTGAGGCGAGAGAGTGAAATCGGGCAACATGGGGGTGAAGGTTCGTGGAAGTGTTGATATGTGATTAGACGAGGACTCGGAGCATTGGACAAAAGCATAAAACAAAAAGTATTATGTTCGAGCGCCAATGAACAAGAATAAAGTGGTGTAGTAATATTACGGGCCATGAGAGAATGAAATAGAGTAATGTCGAGGACAAAAGACGCGTAGAAGTGTTGTCATGTGATTAGACGAGAACTCGAGTATTGGCAAAAGCATGAATTAAAAAGTATTATGTTCTGAGCGCCAATGAACAAGAATAATCAGGTGATGTGAAAGCACGTGGTGCAGCGGTATACGTGGGCCATAAACTATTAATGTAAGGAGAAATTAACGACTCCGAGCCAGTACATCGCCATAAGATGACCGAATTCGTGCCCAGACTTTGGAAGTGAATGGTTAAATAGCAGAACGCTGGGTACGGCACGGCGACCACGTGGACAACACGCAGTCGGCAGGACGAGTGGCTACCACGGCTCGGCGACGTCAAGGACATTAGCAGAGGCGGCTCTATTCGCACGACAGGAATGCAGAATCCTCATATAAGTAACGAAGTTCGTAATAATAGTGAAAGTCGGGTAGAATTATTGCAATCATAGGCTTCAGAGTGTAAAATGTCGGGAGAGGACATAACGATGAACAATCACAAATATTCAAAGAGGGAGGGATAGATTGTAACTGGTTAATGTTTGGTAATAATAACACTGAATGTAAAACTGAAGGATATAGAATATTGGTATTTCATTATTGTATAAGAGTGTGGGTGCTCCCGGATGGTTAGGTACATTCCAAACAGTATTGATCAGTAATGATGTTAATCACGTTATAGCATGCGATTATGTAATGAAGATTTGTCTAGTTGTTAAACATTCTCGATTTTTTTGTGAATAAATGAACAATTGTAATGTGTAACTTGGTGCATCGTGGATTGAATGAGAAAAGTAACAAGCCTAAAGCCAACATCCTCCTAGTAAAGGCTCTCCCCCTAGAACGATCCCTTGTCCTTAATCATTTTGATAATAGCATATCTTGCATTAAAAATTCTAATATGTGGTAAGTACTTGCTTGGTCAACTTGAATCCCTAATTCGGTAAACTGAGTCTATTCGCACGACAGGAATGCGGGATCCTCACATAAGTAACGAAGTTCGTAATAATCCTGAAAGTGGGGTAGAATTATTGCAATCATAGGCTTCAGAGTGTAAAATGTGGGGAGATGACATAACGATGAACAATCACAAATATTCAAAGAGGGAGGGATAGATTGTAACTGGTTAATGTTTGGAATAATAACACTATATATATATATATATATATATATATATATATATATATATATATATATATATTGTCACGACTGTCGCCCTTATGTTGTGATTGATTGACGCCGGCCCGGACGTAGCTCAATCGGTTGAATTGGATGGTGGAAGGAAGTTGATGAAAGTTGTTTCAATCAGATTGAAGTTATTCGAGATTAATAAATGTGAGCTTTATTCCTGACAGGTGTCAGAGAAGTTACACTGAGAATTTCAAGTAAAAATAACCCTACCTAATGAGCTCATAAAAAAATTAAATTAAATTACAAATTGGGTTCTTATTCTTAAATCACAATAGCCAATGCGCGGCAACGCTTACATAAAAGAAGTATTTAGTAGAGCGCTAACCCCTGCGCGCAGGTTTATTTTGCCTGATGGCGGCTGATGGCGAGAGAAGCCGGCGCTTCGGTAGCGGGGTGTCCTCGGGTCGGTGACCTCATCAGCTGGGGACTGCGTGCTCGGGGAAGCGGGGCCCTTGGCGGCCGTGGCAGCGTCTCCTGCACCGGTCGCGCTGGGGGGGGCGTCAGGCCGCGTCAGCTAGAGGAAGCCCGGGGTGCTGGGGCCGTCTCCACCTCTCGGAACGACTAGCGGCGACTCCACATCAGTGTTCGGTTGGCGGCGTCGCTCAGAAAGATGACGAAAGTCACCAGAAGATACAGGCAAGCATTAACCTGTGGCTAACCAGTGGCTTGGCGAAATAATAACTGGCCGTTTTATGCACAATGGCGCAATGGTCACGAATCACAGTACCAACAATCTCGGCGAAACGATCTGAAACCGAGAAGCCATTCCTTTCTGTGCGTGAGCCTCTCGTGAAACTCCTCGGCCGAAAATCAAATCGAGAGTGTCCCTTGGATTTTGCTCCGCGCGTTCGAACCCTTTGGTTCCCCCTCCCCAAATTGCTTACTTGCTTTCGAAATCACCCCTTCCCCTGTCATTTGTGATCTGATTGGCCTAAGCCTGTGGCGTCGTGGTTAATTCTTCACCAATCAGATGTCAAGATTCTCTAAAATTTTCCGTCAATTCGACCTTTTCCCTCTCACTCTATCTTTAAGTGTGTGCACGTGTGCAATGGCCGTTTTCATAAACACTCTTTTCAATAAACAGAGTTAATGTACTTCCCAACCGGGGAATCACCTAAAGAAAAATATCGGCTTCGAGGACAGTGAAGCATTCATAAGGGTGGGCCCTGTCCGCGCGCGGCTGTGGGCGTAAATCCCTTAAGAAACGGGCGATTACGGAGGGGACCTGCCAGCGGCGGCGGCGGCAGTGGTGGCGGTGGTAGGCCCCAGCGTGTCCCGACACACAGCCCTTTTGTTCACGAATAATTTTTCTTATTATACGTAATAATAATGTGCCGCCACATATATATATATATATATATATATATATATATATATATATATATATATATATTGTGACGTACCGGTAGCCCGGCTTGTTCGCAGTAAATTTATTTGTAAGAGACAGGTGTTGTTTTCCGTGAATGGACTCGGGGTTATTAATCAAACACCACTGTTCCGTGAACAAAATAAACATGAACTATTTATTATTCTATACAAATCACTATTGATTACAATATCTGTGGTGATCTTTATCCTTTTCTTTACCTCACCCAGAATCACTGTCAGTTCTTTCGATCTTACATCGATCGAGGAAATATTTACCGTTTAATCCTCCCCCGTCGAGCGTCGACGGCTTCGGGGACTCTCGGGTTGCCTCGTGCTCCTTCGCTGTCTCCGTGTCCGCTCCACTGGGGCCAGCCAATGCGATGCTTGCTTTCCGAATTCCAATTCCCACGGTGCCTCTGCGCCTCCTCGCTGGCTCCTTTCCAGTTCCCAGATCCACTCGATGTCACCTTCCGCGAGTGTATAAACGCCACTAATTATTCAAAGTACAGTTGCTAGCACGTGTCTCACCATTTCACCAGGCTACTAGTCTCGTGGTGTACTCCTCTGCACACAAGTTCTCTCGATCTGTACTACTCCAGATAATAGCTATCACTCTGGTACTACGTCCGTCAATCACTTTTTCAGCGCTCATTCGTTCGCGACACTATTCTACTCTGTTCGGACGCGGAGCAGCTCCAGGTACGTCCTTCCCTACCGGCGGCCGGCCAGACACTGACTCCTCGCGGCGTCGTTTCCCACGCCTTGGGCCAACCGACAACACTTCGCCGCCCGTAACCGTTTCTCGTGGCTGGCGAGCGCCCTCTGGCAACCGTTCTGCCGCGTGCTTGCTTGATGTATCGCCGTTTCTTTAGGCAGAAACGCGGTGCGTTTCAATATATATATATCTCATTGTTCCTTAAACTTTGGTTATCGTCCCACTGTCATTCATACTAACGTGTTTCTCGCGAAGTGGCAGATTCTTCTCAAATGTCATATAACAGTTTCCCCCTCGCGCGCCCTTTGACCCTTACGTCATTTCTTTATTCGCTTCGGCGTGTCCATTTGCTTCGTCAGCCTCCCCACAAGCGCCTCACACCTTTACAATCCCTCAGCGCCCTAATTTCTAGCATCGAGTGTTTCTCCCACACGTCTTTCGGTAATCTTTGCAGTTGTAACACCGCTGTGTTTAAGGTCATCGGGGCACACAAGTGAATGTCCATTTCTTTTGCTGTCCCTCTTAGTTCAACAAATATCAGCACAGACACTGATCTGATGCGAATATTTTTATTTGCACAAAAAGAACTGCCAGCTTGCATGTTTATAAGTGATTTGTTCTCTATGCGAGCCAAAAAATAGTGATATGTTTAGAAAATTTTGAAAATGTTACACGAACTTACCTAGCACTTTTCCTCAGTACAATGTATAACTGAGGAAAAGTTAAAATGTAAATCGTGTTTCAATTTAGTTTTAGCAGGTTAGTATTTAAAATTAACGTAACATTTTATTGCGAGATCTCTGTTACTGATAAATCGTTTTCAAACATATTGTCATGCAAATCTGGATTGCGACCTCTGGCAAACGGATTTGTTTCCATTTCTGCTCTCTGTTATCTTTGCTTACTGAGTCAACATTTTCTTGTTAGCTGGACATATCCCTTTGTGTTGCACCTGCACTATTCTCATCAGATACACAACGTGCACACATTCACTCGAGAATGAAACTGGCTTGTTCATTGTTTAGACTCACCTATGTTCAACTGATCTCGTTTACTCACTCTTTCCTTCTTAATTCGGTCAGTCGGGATATGTCGGAAAACCACTAGAGCAGATTCCTTTCGGCTAAAAGTAAACTATACCACAAGTATAAATAATAATTATTAAGAAGTCATAGTTACTGAACATTGATACTAAAAGAGAAAATATTACAATTGCTAATGGTAAGTAAATTTGAACGATTAATGGCATGTTAAAAATATTGAAAAAAAATTATACTTTTAGTCGTGACTTACTGAATATATTCAGTGTTTCACAATGTTGGCGTGTCATCACATTAGCAGTATTGCAACCGCCCAAATAGTCGGCTAAGTCAGGCTGCGACTGTTTGAAATTGCGTCTCAGCCCGTATCATTAAATTACAATAGTTGCAGTCTTTGCAGTATTTTGGAAGCAATAAAGAGAAGTCACGCATCTACGCCTTCGATCAATTGCCAAATAAATAAATAAAATAAATATATCATTTTTTCCACCTTTTTCTTTTACCGAAAACGCAGCTGTTAACTGAATCTTGGCTACGGCTAGGAATCGCACGGTGCGGCGTATTTTATAATGGATTGCAACGAAACTCATATCAAATACGTTTCCTAGGCAGCTATTATTTTCTATTTTGCGTCCTCTCATCTAAAATGTCAACCATACGGTAAAGACATTGGAAGATGATCCACTATCAAAGACCATGATATTACCTGGATCCTGGTAGTATTCATAACGAGGAGCCAAGCTTAAGGATAGTTTCCGTGCAGAGACGGGTGTATTTCCAATTTCCGTTCGCTAAATCCTGACTGTGAAGAAAATTAAATAGGACCTCGATTAAATATACCACATACATATTTGAATGGCAGAAAAAATGTTATTGACATTTTGTAAACTATAATAAATTAAATTTAGATTATAATTTATGAATTGGGTATAGGTTAATTTGTTTGATTTTAAACGAGTCAGCAGCATATTGAACACTGCGAAAACTCGTACAATTTGCGATCATTGCTTCTTCATGCATTTTTTTTATTTCTTAGTCAATACAATATATTTACTTGAAAATAAAGACTTGTTAGGAAGCGAAGTACATTTTATTATCAGTGTTGTTATATTCTGTATATGTTATTATTTTAGCATTTTATTTTCAAAATGTATATTACTGAACTAGCCCAATGTTTGATTATTCTTTCTGGAGTTATACTGTACTACTGTGTTCACATAGAATATGTTGAGAATTCTATACCAAAACAGTACAAGATTATTTCTTTACAACTTCTATTAAAAAGACGAATACATTCTCTATCAATAAACGTAGATTGTGATTTCGTAATGAGTGAAGGCTAGCGTCGAGTACCATTTTAGTAGTCATCACAAGGGAACGAAACTTATTGTAATAGAAAATGCAAAATATGCACATACATATTAACTTATTTTTTCCAAAAATGTAAGAAAAAATGGGAAATATGTAAAATAAAAATTCATTATTTTGTTTTAATTGTGTTCTAGAAGCATTTTCCGAGCATATAACGTCTCCAATCAGTTCTTAACAAGCATTTGAAGTAGCTGAAAGTAGGTTCTATCTCTACAGAAGTAATTCTACATTAGATTTCACTACTCATAAGAATTGTATTCGAAATACAAAATACGTTCATAGTATATATCACAATGTTTACGAGAAGCCAGTGCTCCAATGAATAGTAGTACAGTGAGCCAGTGATGGCGCGGGACAGGGTTACCCCCTCTCAAACAACGCATAAGACAATTTTCTGTAAAAAATATTTGTTAGTTTTCGATCGAGTAACGAATGTGCTGTTTGAAAGGTGAGCAAAATCGTGGTTGCAATTACCTTTGTTCACAGCAATCCTCTCATTCTCGACTCCGAGTATGCAGTAAGCGGGGCGGGGGGGACAAGTATGGCGAAGATATGGTGGTCATGGAAGTCTAGCAGCATTACATTTAATTTTTAAGGAAGATGGTTCCGTAACATATAAAGCAAACGCGCATCTGAAATGTTCCGTTTCGACGTATATTAAAATGTAACGAAATATGTAATAGTAGGTAAAATATGTAATTATACCAAAATATGTAAAATAAAAGTAGTTCCAATTCATTTAGAATGTCTTGTAAACTCAAAAAAATATTATTGAATGCAGATATCTAGTTGCTCTAAAAACATATAATTACATGGAAATCCGTTCCCTAGACATCACAAAGCTACAACGAAAAAGCGTTGTAGACAATAGTCTCCGTACATGTACTAATTTGATCGCTCGTTAATCAAATATTCAACAACGATATCACGAGAGAGATTATTTAAAACGGGTGAAAGGGAAGTCAATAGTAGCTAACAAATGTATGATGGCGGAGAAGAAATATATGAGTAACTAAGTTCAGTAAGCTTACAGAAAACAATTATGGATGAAGCGATTAAATAAATAGTAGTGCTACTGAAAAGAAATATGATAAAAAGATGTTAAAAATGTAGAAGGAAAAGCAGGAATGGAGAGTTCTACAATTCAAGGACGGTGAAGGCACAGAAGGAAGAAAGAGGTGGTGGTAACGAACCAGCATAGAAGAACACGGTGGCAGCAAAAGGCGGGATGGCACTAGCCGCGGGGCAGTGCGTGCAGATTAGCTTCCTTGCTCAAAAATTGGAATGCAAATGCCACGCGTACGCTAATGTGCCAGTTCCCGCAGTGTATCTCCCGAGTCAGCCTATTTTTTAGCGTGTAATTGAGGAAATGAAGATAAAAGCTAACTGAAATGTTTAAAAATGATGGTTGAGAAGACACGAGAAAATCGATAATGTGATGCCAAAGCGGCATGCTACCAGGATAGTTTCTCTCTGACTCTCTCGTTGAGAAAGAATGACTTCCAAATAAGCCGCGAAACAAGTTACTTTTCTTTTTACAAGAATTGTTTCCGCAGAAAAGAGAAAAATAAATGACATTTCACTGTAACTTTAACTCAGTATGAGTGTAAGAGAACTTAATGTGGGAACACTTGAAACAATGGCTCAGTCGTTCCTGCACGGAGCTTTGGCTAGCCGGTTGACCGCGCATTTACGGCCACCAATGATTAGCATCGCTACAAAAATCCGACAGCTCGTACTTACGGGATTAGTCGCTTGCAACAACACGTATTCGGGACGTGATTTAGTGCGCAATTACCCAGGTAAAATAAACTGGCATCCACCGGAGGATTACAAGTGGAGCTTTTACTACCTCTACCAGGTTGGTTTCTAAACGACACTCACTACGTCTACACCCAGTTCATGAAGTTCGTGCCAGCACGCGTCATGGCAATGGATTAAATTAGTTAAGAATAGGATAATAGTGGCAATAATACAATGGAGATATTACACTATACATTAAATCAATCACATTAGAATAGTATGTTGTATTCGTGAGATCGATTTTTCAGTCGTTATTTTCTAAGCGGTTTTGTCTAGACTGGGCATTAATGTCAAATTTAGATTTTAAAAAGATAAAGGGAATTAAATCTTTTACATGAAATGTTTGAAATACACACTTATCAGATACATTGAGAACAACAGAATACAGAAAAAATAAGATATCCAAAATAAAAAACGCATGTAATACTTTTCCATGATTGATAGCTAATAACAGAAACTAACAAAAACAAATGATGCTACATCAGCACATGCTTTCTCGTATTAAAGATAATAGGTACACAACATTACACTGAAACTTCTAATCTTCTAACACTTCCACCAGCTTTTGAAAACCTTCTAATAGAGATGGTTTAAAAAACCTTTAATTTTTAAAATTTCAAAATAATTGTTGTCTATCTTTCCCTTAAACACATACATACACATGTGTGTGAATGTGTGTGTGTGAATTAAGCTATATAGGAAGAGAAAAAGAAAGCTTAGAAAGCACCAGATGCGAAGGAAGTGTTACGGGGCGCCAAAGGACAAGGGGTGAATTATGAATGTGCTAGATTTTAAAAGCGTATTTTCAATGTATTGATTACTTAAACAGCGAAAAGATTTTGAAGGTTTCAAAAATTGAACGAAAAAAATTTGAAGTCATATTTTCAAATTTTTACGTCATAAATGTTTGCATATTTCTAACATTTTTAGGTTATAATCATTCGGGCCCTAGTCATAATATAGAAATTCATGGCAACATTTATGATAATAATTTACTAATAAAATCTGATTCTTGAGAATCTGATGAAATTGTTGGAAGCATTATTAGATTGTTTTAGAAAAATTCTAAACTATATTAATTCAAGAAAGAAACATCTTGAAATAACCATAATTTTGATAGTGGTCAGAAGGGAGTTTAATATTTGAATGAACAACAGTACCATTTAATTAAAAATTAGTCTCATGGATTTCGCAGTCAGGAAAATGATGAAGTGTTTGAAGGAAGACAAGAACAAAAAGTGAAATAGAAGCAATTAGAAAGTGACAATAGCGACGAGAAGAACAAAGAGACTACGGAAGAAGGGAACTGAAGCAGAGAAGTTGTTCAACATGGGCCGCGCGACAAAGAATAGGACTCCGCGAAATGTGTCGCAGTTCTTCACAATACTTTGTTCCAGAAAATCGTACAAATGTTTCTGTCTCTATCTTTAGTTTGTTTCTTGTAACTTTGATTGGTATTTTTTTTACCTTTTTTTGCTTTTTAGTTGATTTTCTGAGAATCTGCACTACAGATATCACTGTCAATTACTTTTCTTATTGATTCACCGCATGCCAAAAAACAAAACAAAAACAAACAAACAAAAAAACTGGCGTCTGTTTATCTACTCTGAAATTTTCTTATTCAAGATTTGTTAATGCAACTTTCGATCTGAGTGATTTCTCTGACGAGACAAACTATTTTCAAGAAATCTGTGCGCATTGCAACACAGTTTCAAGATAGCTTAGTTTATATTCCTTAAGAAATTATTGCGTTGGACTAAACTTAAACTTAACTAAAGGTTTTAGGCGTACCTCGTTCACTCTTTTAGATCCCAAATGATATTTCTAAAGGTTTTAATTTTATTCCGATCTGTTATTTTTATAAAGGCATTGTAATTTAAATTTAATTTTTATTGAAGGTTCAATTTCCTATCTTCACTTCCTTTAAATAAACCAATATTAACAGGAACTCTAACACGGGGTGGCACAATTTGTAAATGTTGCTGTTGTTCTCTCATATGAGTGACTACTGCTGTCCATGCGTGCCTCCTAATGTCTCATTCACAATTTCACTTAAACGTAAGGTTAATGTTATGCTTGGCGCCGTGTCATTGTAAGGAATAATTGAGGGCGGTAAACGGCAATTATGGACGTGAGCATAAACGTAAAACCGAACCGTGAGAGTTAGCAACGTCCAAGTTTTTGCGTTCACGTTATCATTGTTTGCGTACAACATATTGTCGTATATTGCAGAAACATCTAAATGATGTTTAGCGTTCCATTTGACAGAAGTCAATATAGATTGTAAAATACATTGCCATAACTTTTTATCATTGTTCATGAAAAGCTGCAGAAAATCATCTACTGATTTGCCGATCAGTTGCCCATGCCTGATAAAAAGTCCGTAAAATATGTGATTGTATACACTTTTACGTTCTGGCCATTGTGAATGGAACGGTTATATTTATAACAATACGTATTCATCTAGTTTTTCGTTTCGAGGGCCCAGAAATAAGAGTTTTTGTTGAAAATGCTCAGTTTCCAGGCGCACCATTACTATACTTTCTCATCTTACGAAGTGATGACGAGAACATAAAAAATCGTACGTTAATGGAACTGGCATGGACGGATGGAAATCTCACGTGTGCGTTATCCTTTCAATGTTAGCGAGCGGTATGAGACAGCGCAGCGGAGCGCGGTTGGCGGACGAAGCGGTCCGCGAGGCGACGCGCGCTTCCGGGCGTGAGCGTGCGCGGGCGCTCCTCCGGGCGAGGGGTGGGTGTAAGCGGGCATCTCCCCACGCACGCGCGTGTCCGAGCGTGGGCGGGAGCCTCTTCGGGGGGAGGGCTGGCACGTCCCCGGACGTGGGCGTGAGCGAACGCCTCTCCGGGCGTGGGCGGGTGCGCCTCCGGGGTGGGGGTGGGCATGGGCGGGCGCTTCTCCGGGCGTGGGCGGGTGCGCTTCCGGGCGTGGGCAGGCGCCTCTCCGGGCTTTGGAGGGCGCGCAGCTAGCAAGTGTCTGCTGCCGCCACCGCATCGATTCCAGGGCGAGGCGCCTCGTAGCCCGAGAAGTGTTGGGCACGGTACTGTGGAGACGGAGACCGCGGCGAAGATGCCAGTAAAGAGGGAACGGAGTGTTAAAAAAATGCTTCACAAAGGAGGAATTAAATTCATTTTGCCAGACAGAGATTAGTATTTTGAATTAAAAGCTAATTTTAAGATATAATTGTCTGGCGGGTAATTAATGCGTCTTACCAGAATATTTATTGTGATTTTATTTCCTTCCCTGTGGACACGAAGTGAGAATAAATATAATCGTACTTCTATTTTTTTCTGAAAAATTATGAATATTACTTTTCGGTAATAAATATACTTTTAAGCGAAGCATACATTTCGGTAATCGTTAATTTCTGAAGTGAAAGTGGCACACCAATATTTTCTGAATGGCTGAAAGTGTGTTGTTACAAATTCAACAGAACAGTTTCGGACAGTTTTGACAACTGATATTATCTTCTGATTAACTGTGTGGTATGATGCAGTCACAATCGTCATTGAAATTTGGAGTTATCATGCTCCATGACGGCGACGAAATTTGGAATAAAAACAAACATAACATTTTAGATGAACAAGTGGAACTTTCGAAATGTGTCCTTTAAGTTCAGAAAACAATTGTGGAAAGCTGTGAAGCCGAGGCTGTGACAGTTATTCATACTTTTCAAAGTTATGTTTCCAAACAAGCCATTCTTGGAATATGCTTTTATTATTCAGGCTCTACACAAACATTTGGAAGTAAACATGCGACGCAGCGTAAAGGGGATCGTCCATTTGCTAGCCGTGGGCGCCCGTATGTTTGGCGGCAGGGGCTTAACGCACAGCGGCGGATCCGGGCGCCGCGCGTGCCTGGCACGGGGCCTGCAACAGCCACACCGCTAGCGCGTGCGACCCCTCGCCTGCCCCCTCTCCCTCACCCCCTCCCGCTTCCTACGCTGCCAGCCACTCTGCCTCCCGCGGCCCCGCTGCCGCCAGCGACACCGCCCCGGGGCTCGTGACCGCGGCACGCGGTCGGATCAGATTAGGCGCGGTTTTGCATTTCATCGCGGTGTCAAAACAGCGCCCGCCACGCCCCCCGCCCGGAGCGCCGCGCCGCGGCACGGTGGGCGGAAAGCGCGCTCTAGACGGGCAGCCTAAGGTTGCCAACCGCCTCCATGAGCGCCAATTGTCTTCTCGACCTCATTTGTATTTTAAATATCCCTCTTTTAACCAATTTTAACATTTGTTGGCGTTTATTTGATCGCATGACTAACATCTGCCACGTTCTCTCGTTTATTGTTTAATTTCGAATAGAAGGCATGAATATTCTTTTTCTGAACGCTGACACATGCATGCATGATAGTGACTGTCTAGCATCTAAAATAAAAAAGAGACACTCAGACCATCTTCATCTGCACTTTGTGAACGAATATTTTCACTTGAATAGCAAATGGAGAGAAACAAAAATTGAGTTGATGTTAGTATGAATTAAATATGTATAAAAAGAAATTTGATAATGCGTTGCTTTTCTTTTTTTTTTGCTCATCGCGTGTTCTCCCGGTTACATAAACATTGTTGGCGACCGTAGGGCAGCCTTCTCCTATGTGCAGTTACACCACCGGTTTCGCATCGCGACTCGCATAACCTGAGGATTACAGAATTTCAACACACCTGATATTGATTGATTAGTGACTGGGGAAGCGTCTATTGCTGTCATTGGTCCCGTAGGTATAGTGCGTCTTTGTTTATCGCGGGGGGTGGCGGTGAACTTCCCCGGTGGATGGCGAGAACCGGCATTGACATATCCGTCGCCTTGCTGGGTTTTCCCCAACCAGGTTTCTCACAGCAGCGGGGCACCGCCCCAGCTCTAAGCTCCCGACCGGTATCCCGTTATAACACGCCTGCAATGTTCATCAATACAAGAACGGAGTAAATGGAAAA
The DNA here is from genome assembly GCA_964035755.1 of Teleogryllus oceanicus. Classification (NCBI taxonomy): domain Eukaryota; kingdom Metazoa; phylum Arthropoda; class Insecta; order Orthoptera; family Gryllidae; genus Teleogryllus; species Teleogryllus oceanicus. The sequence continues at coordinate 31,713,656 of CAXIVR010000004.1, forward strand.
AGGGAAGGAATATCCATGTACTGTAGATCATTTCACTACATCGCATCCATCAAATATGTTTATGGGATCGCTGTGCACGTGCTATGTTTTTACGGTACACAATTATCTGATTTAATTGCTGCTGTTTGAAGAAAATTCACTGAATAGTTAGTGATCAAATTTACAATTGTGCTAAAGTTTCATAACCATTCTATGTTTTTAGAAAATACATTAGCTTTTAGACCAGCCAAAATGTTATCCAACTAAGCAGGCGTGAGACCCGAAACTCACTTTATTTCGGATGTCTTTGCAGCCAGAATCGCATTTCCCTACCATAGGGCGCGTTCGTCACGTGGTGACGTTGCGCCGCCGCCCAAAAGAACGGTCAAGGCGCATTAGCATCCCTCCCCGGCAGCGGCCATCTCCCCTCCCATCGCCGCTCGCAACGGCGCACCGAAGCGTCACCGGCCCTCCGCCTCTCCATGCGTATCGAGTAACGCTCGGGACGCACGCGAACAAATTAAGTCGCCGCACGGAGAAAACCCACGATACTGTTTTAATTGGTGCCATAAATGGAATTTGAATAAATTCTCCATCTGTTTCTTTATTTACTTTAAAAGCACTTAGTTTCATCTGCTGAAATTTTTGCCAAGAAGCCCGGAGCAGTTTTTTTTTTCAGGAAACGTTCTATTTCCCTACATGATGGAAGCAGTACTCGTCATTATCAAGTTTTGATCGCTCGTAAATGAAACAGCTTCACAAATGTATACTAATTGGCGTTTCGTGTATTATGCATATTTAACATACATCGATTTCATGACCCCTTTCCACCTTATGGAAATGGAATTCATCGTATTCAGATTATCTACAATACAAAGCACATTGCAAATCATAGCAAGTAATTTTCAGAAATTAAAGAAATTAAAATATCTTTATTATTACTAAGATTATTATTATTATTATTATTATTATTATTATTATTATTATTATTATTATTATTATTATTATTATTATTATTAATCATTAATATCAATAATACATACTTTTTAATATCTTTATTGTGTTTATCTTACGTAATATTAAATAAATTTTTGAAGATTTTTAAGTCCGTAAATGTCATGTAAAATTTAATTATTCTTCCAATAAATACACAAACGTTTTATCAGCTATTGAGACACATAGATTCCTCCTGCTAAAAATAATCAATATTCACTAATAATAAATCCTCCAGAATTTCAACACCCTTGCAGACCATCGGCTAAATCATTATATGTCAGATGCTACCGTCATTGTGAAAGATAAAGAGATTTCCATAGTGGATGCAGATTTTATTTTAAGGAAATCGCAAAAATAGCTAGTAGGGGCTGTCTATCTAATAACTAGACTAAGTTACACACCATTAAACAATATTAAAATCATGGACATGTTGAATACTAAAGTGAGTGCGTCGACGAAGGTCGGTGAGTCGGAACAGCGATTGATGAATGAGCGACGGAAGGATGAAGGACGGATGGTACGAGATGTTCGGATGGAAATAGGGGTTGGAGGACAGATGGACGAACGGTAAGGCGACCGCAGGGATGACTTGATGAATGCATTGTTGTGACAGATGAATGTGTGGATCGACGAGGAATTAGTAGATAGGCGGATGGACCGATATAAACGTAAAAGATCTGAGTGAACGTAGGGATGGACTATTTTCTGTGCAGTAATCGCGCTTATTACCAAAGAAAATGGCTACACATTATAATAAACAGATATACACTTATAATTAGATGAATGTTAACATGGAATTCAATATATTACAGTTTATTCATGATAATAATTTATTCATGATTAATAATTTATTTATTAGAACGACGACTCATGAAATCAGCCCTCCTTTTATCTTAGTAACTCTAACTAACATAAATAGTTTATTGGTAATCATAACGATTAATGCAATGTATGACCTATAATGTTGTTACAATGTCAATATTTGTGTTTTAGCTCACGAGGTTATTGTTTTATTGCATATCCTCAGTACACTTCTGTATCGCTCTGCGTTTTACCCAGTGAAAATAGTAGTTTGTGCAATTAGTTTATAATGTTAAGCTTTATTGCATGAGTACATGTTTTGAAAACGAGCGACGTTAGGAGCGAGTTTTCAAATTTGTACGAATGCAATAAAGCAACATTATAAACGAGTTCATACGCTATTTTTGTATAACAGCATTATAAATTTACAAGAGAATCAAACTTAATTTCGCGAAACCACTTTCTTCTGACGTCTCGGGTGCTTGACATCCAACGCCCTCTGGAAATCAAATTCAAGATGGCATTGTTGACATCCGTGCGAGAAAACGGTGGTCGGCTGTTCCGTCTTCTTCTACCTCCCCACGATTCTCTCGCTACTATTGGCTGAATGTGTGATGACGTCATGTCGCGTTTAATAATGGCGATGACGTCATGTAGCGTGCGATAAAATACTAGATTATGCACGATTCGGGGTATCGAAAAGGGTCGTTTATAATGATGGTATACAAAAAAAACTACTTAAATAGACAACAAACATACAGTCTAGAAGCACTTATCCTCCTAGATATAGGAAAATTCCGGCAATATCTTTGTATATGTACGTCATATATTCGCACATAATTTACTTATAGTAACCGCCAAAAACTCTAGAAAATAATTCCTGATATACTATTCATTCTATTACACAGCACAATTACAGAGTCTACTATCTGGTCTTACCGTCACCAGCGTCAGCCAGCAATTTAAAATCCATCAACGCTAGGAATCAAAGTATTTTTCAATGATGCTCAACTGTACTGTTAATGTAGTGAATGTTTTATCTTGGGAGAAGTCGGTATTCCTCTCACGCTGACTGGTGAAATCCGGCGACGACATACACGCCGGCATGCTGCGCTAAGGTATCTCCCTCGGCCGGGCACCACCACAGCCAGGACAAGCCCTTAAATTCCCGGGTGGTCTCCACTCATGTGTGGTAGTGTTTTGCATGAAAGCGAAAACATCTTTGAGTAAGAGAGAGGATAGGACAAGCGACTGTGGCGGTTCATAGCCCTTTTGATAGGGTGGTACTGCTTCAGCACTCCCCTGGAATTGATTGGAGAAACCATGGACTACTAACCACCAAAGCAGCCGGTTGCTGGAATTCTCATTAAGACAAGAACTGCACTTGACCTAGCTATGGAGCAAGTGTCGAACATTCCGCCACAGTCAGGACTCGAACCCTAGAATCTCGCGGTCAGAATCGCTACAGAGACGGCGACAATGCTGACTACGAGCTAAACTCAGCCGGCGAAGTATCTTTGAGTGTTGCAGTTTAACTATATCAAATTACCGTAATTTACTATTTCGTTGAAAAATAGTAGGTTATTCTTTTACAAGATATTTTAATTTTTTAAACTGGTTCAATGAGTTACAGAGCTTCAGAGCTATAATAATAATAATAATAATAATAATAATAATAATAATAATAATATGATTATAATGCATAAAATCTTGTCATTTTCCTTGTTTTCCTTCAGCTTGTTAGCGACGCCTACTACTTTTCCTGAGCACAAATCTTTTACAAATTATTTCCCCATGCAGCAAATTCGCTATCATCCTACTTATCTCTCTGCGTTGACTACTGCCTTTTTGAGTTCCTCACCTGGAACCCAACACTAATATCGGACGCCCCGTAGGCCAGTTCACTTCGGCTCGCTTCTGCTTACACGGCCACCCGCACGCATAAAATCGGATTCGCCCCCCTCCCCCCTCAAAGGTCCGCCGTAACTCTGGCGCGGCACGTGTAACGGGAGGGGGTTGGGAGGGCGCGCCCTAGCGTGCCGTTGCGTCGTCAGGGGCGGGGTCCTATCTCTGCGATAGCGGCCCACGTGGCGCGTGCCCACGCACTGGGCCGCAGCCAGCGCCCAACGCGGGAGGAACCTGCAATCACGCCTCCGCTCATCAGGAAGGCCAGCTCTTCTGTGGAGTTCAAGTCAGCGGATCCGATTGGATCGGATCGCTCATTAGGCTCTGTACTTCCTGGGCAGGTTTTGACATAACATGATACTTACGACCCTTTCTAACGTGTTTTTTTTTTTTTTTTGAGAAAAAAACAACTATTTCAGTTAGATGAAACGGGATTTCACTGCGGAAAATCAAATTATTTTCCCATTTATGATAATAATATTAGTAATAACAATAAGAGTCTAAATAAAACCATTAAGGATATTAATAAAACAATAAGAATATCAATAACAATATTATTAATATTGTTGTAGTTACACAATAGTAATATCATTAGTTGTAGTTTATTACTATTGTTGTAATTAATATTACTACTGTCGTAGTTTCATAACATTTGGGGAAAATAACCTTAATGTTTCTGTTTCGCCTTATCTTTTGCAAAATATAATATGACATTGGTAATTTTTTATATTGTAAATTTAATACCGTTTGGATTCATCGGGTTGAGATCTCCAATCTTGTGTTGTATTTTTTCTCCTTGTAACAGTTATTTACGAAAATAAGTAATGCAAGACGCTTTTTACATGAAAATGGAGCATTGTAATACGTTACACATATTTTTGTACATTTATATTTATGAACATTATAATGCAACATTTAACCTTTTTGTAAAATGTCCCATGAATAATAATATTCTGGAAAGTTGACTCTTTGTTCTGCGAAAGATAAAACTGATAGAGATAGAGTTTAATAAGAGATCACGGATGAGTTCAATGTTTCTCGTGGCCGACGAAGTATATTTCTTAAATTGCGAAACTGATTATTGATGTTAATAGCAGGTCATGGATTATTAGAGCAGTTATAACGTAAAAAGTCTTACAGCTCTGGAGTATTGCAGGAAATCGTACTAACTACTTTATTTTTAAAATGTAATATATCACAAATAATTATGATCAGTGAACTTTTTTGTCAAGGGATATAAAACGAAGTGAGCCTAGCGCACTGACTTCCCATTCGGGAGATCCGCGTTCAATCCCCGAGTCGACTATCCTGACTGGGGTTCGCGTGGTCTCCCTCGGTCATCCGGGCCAGTGGTGGGATGCTCTATGAAAAGGCCACCGCCGAAAACGTCGCTAGCCGAATTCGTTAACTGCGTGACGTCACGAAGGTTAAGCGAATTCAAAATATTACGGGTTCGTTGTTGGGTGTCCGTCTAGGAACCCCGGAATCTAACGGCGCCGATACCAATTGTTCTTTGTGGGACATACAATGGCTACGTACAAATCGAATCACATGAATGTTAAGAATTGCATTTATATACTAACTTTCGCACTCAAAAAATCGCTATCTTCGTTTCGCAAATTGTAACCTCACACATTCACAAACGCATTGCACGCCTACTCTTCTTAACTAAAGTCTGGACACAACCAAACGTCGTAATGAACAAATAAGAGGTAGACAAGCGTTCATTCTATAAATTTTACGATCTCATTAAATTTACTGTTTACACAATAAAACAAAACAGTAGTAACAAAATCACATTTGGTTCATTAGAAAGTTCAAATTTGATTCTAAACAAAACCCCTAAGTGTTTTAAATATATAGATTACGACACTGACCTCAATTTCTTAATCTTCGAGTATAGACGAAGTGGATAAATGATATAATGCAAGGTATCAGGGACATAATTCCACTGTCACATTGTATTCCACTCTCTAAATTGTATACAGCTGTTTAGCTGAGGCAAGGGCAATTTTAATACATAAAAAGTGATATTTTAATGTAACAGTTCATGCCAACTACTAATACTTCCGGGATCCCGTACATCCGTGCTTTGAATTCTCCCTTTGGAAAGAGTTACGGTGCAGAGAGTTTTTTCAGAACTCGCTGAGCCATACATTCGTTACGGCAGCTGAGTGTTTGCTTTCTGTAGAACTCCCCACCCAAAGTATCGCGCTCGAGAAAATGACGACGGAGATGCCGCTTAAGGACGCATGCTTCTCGAAACTTATATAATGAACATGACACACAGGTGTTTGGCAGGTACATGAAGTCTCCTCGACTGCGTCAGAATGTTACTTGCCGATCACATATGCGTCATTCCACGTCCAATTTCACAAATTTAAGGAAAATATGAAATGTGTTTTTCATTTTTCCCAAATATTATTTTTCGAGGTTATATTAATTTTTAAACTTACGAAAATTGCTCACATCGCTAAAGTTAATTATTTTTAACTCGTGTTATAGTTGTGAAATTTTATTTTGTGCGACATTAAAGAACAAAAGATGTTCTTTCCTTTGATGTATGTATTAATAAAAATAATTTTTGACCTATTTTATTATTTTCTTAATTTACTCCAAAACTCGACAAAAATACCTTTGTAGTCCCCACAACGTTCTACATACGTCTGGTAAGTTACAAAGCGGGACACCGAGATGATTCTGGGAACTGCCTACTGGCTATTTTGCCCTCAAGCACCTGTCAATCAGCAGTAGACGATTACCATCAATATACATTCACAGAGCAATAAATAGAAGTATCCCTTCACATCTATGTGGCAGATATGTTCAAAGTAGAAAGAGTCAAAGATTCAATTTGGTATTGAACGGACGGGATTTTTATACGAATAAGAGTATATGATAGAGTTAATTATATTGATTTTTTTACTTCACTTTACAGAGAATATCGTTAATAGACCTATCCATAAAAAAATGAAACTATATATGTTTTGTGCCTTTTACTGTTTTTTATGACATCATTTTTGTAATAGATCTCTTTCCAAGTATTATTCAGAGTTCCTAAAAATATAAGAATATATGCATAAGACATTGCCTAACATTCAATGAAAAAAGTCCCACGTGTAACTCCTTTGTATATTTCCCATTCAATATTCATTGGCAAAAATTAAAGAAACCATTTTCGACCTCTCTATACGCCCTAAAATTTTGTAACAAATATTCTGAGTCATCCTGCATATTTTCTATATATATATATATATATAGTATATATATATATATATACTATATATATATATATATACTATATATATATATATATATATATATATATATATATATACCTTATTTAAAAAAAATAACATTTAAGTGCGACTTCCTGGAATGAGATGTTTATGGACATGTTTTGGTGTATATTATTTCACTGGAGCTCTTTCTCTGTAACCATGTTGTTTTCCATCGACAAACAGCAAAAAAATGTAGTACAATGTTCCTTCAAGATCTCTCAGAGGTAGTTTCCATTACTTCCTAGAATACGTTTGAAATTAAAATGCAACCCCTTCTGCTAGGTTTCTGCAGACATATTTTATCTAAATTACAGAATTAATATAAATTCTTGCATAAGCTGAACAAGTTTCAAAATAAATTTTTTTTTCGCGGAAAAACTCGCGGTTGAAGAATTGTTTTTCGTCTGTAACGCGTTATAATGCAAAATCCACTGCCTAAGTGATTTACTGCGCCAGATGTTTACACGTTGCAGTAGCTCAAAGCTACTTTTAAATGCATAGAATTCTTGAAACGCTACAAGCGGCTCACATTTTAAAACGAAGAACCATTTATAGATGTGTTTTGAGAGGAATAACTCATTTCTTCGAGTCGACGACAAAATACCTGAATAATGAGAACGCGGAACATAATCTTTGTAATTACATTACGAGATGAAAGACAAAGTACTGGGGAAATTAAGAACAAGAGGCACAATAATACGGAACCATAACAAAAGAACTTGCGAGAGAGTGATGATTTTAAAAAGTTCTCTTCGGTAAAGTCTGGCGAATTGCATAAACTTTACAACTCTCCACATTAATGCGGATAAAGTGGAGGTGATTAGAAAGAGGATGCAAAAGCCGCGAGGACAGCCGCGGAAGAGCGGAGGGCAGAGGTGGGGAAGCGAACGAATGGGCATGCGTCCAGATCACGGAATCTTCCGGTGTGGACCGGGAGCGGTAGCTCAGCGCATCAACTAATGTCACTGCAGCGCCTCTGACCGGGAGGCCCTGGGTTTGAGACCTCACGGCAGCAGGAGTTTTGACACTAGCTTTTCAGCTTGGCCGAATTCAGTCGCTGTCTGGAAGAGAATTCTAACAATCAGCCGCTGTGATCCGGCCAATCCGTTCTTTTCCGTGGTTGCTCCGATCATCACCAGGAGAATGCCGGAGCAGTACCCTACCAAACGGGCCACGAACTGAGCGCGATCCTTCCTTCCTCTTCCTTCTCCTATCTTCTCCCCTTACACGCACACTTACACTAACATGCACTACACTAGTTAATATTCCGTGAGACCGGTCGGGGGTTTAGAGCTTCTCCCGGCTAGGGCGGTGCCCGCTGGTGGGAGAGTCCAGGTTAGGGGGGAAACCCCACTAGCCGACGAAAGGTCGGCGCCGGATCTCGCCATCCAGCGGGGGAAGATTACCGCCATATCTCAAGCAATAACATGCACTACACGTACGGGAATAAATACCAAAGCTGTTGACGCGCCCGGGATCACTGACCAGTCAACCAATCCAGTCGTGAGAGGTTCAGGACGTCTGTGAGTGGGTGCGGGGTCGGGGTCGGGGGTCGGGCGTGAAGGAGCGGACGAGTCAGAGAGGAAGACGGAGAGTCGGCGCCGCCACATCGCGGCGTCGTGCGGCACGGCACGGCACGGAGGGAGCGCTGTCGGCGGCGGCGGCAACGACTTATTTTGTTGCCGGGGCTTAAAACGAAAACTCATCACAAGGAAGAAAAGAAGTAAACTTTTAATTTAAACTTCGCGCAGGCCCCGTAGCGGGGTGGCTGCGACGACGGAAGCCGAGGGGAACGGGCAAGGAAGAGACGAGAATGGAAGAAGGGGAATCCAGGAGACCGAGGACAACTCCTAGAAACATGACGCTCATGTTTCTTAATCTCTGCTTGCCGGGAGCAGCTGGCAACGGGACACCGAGTGCGAGCAGCACGCTCGCGGGCTTTGAGAGTGTCTGTCGCTGCTGAATCCGAAGTCGACGAAAACGCCTCCACCGCCTAGGCGCCGGGTCTGACAACTCTTTTGATGTCGTTTCCCTGCTCAGCATCTCACGGACTTTCCTTCTGCTACTGTCAGATATTTGGAGAGTAATTTATTTCTGTCACCTTTTTTGGTGCTCACTTAGCATACATTCTACATTATATTTCCAATATTCTCCTACATCGAAGCTCTCACTATCTGTTATAAAATGATACGAACATGTAAACTCCAGAAGCCATATTTTTAAAGATATTCCGGAATTATAATCTGTATCTCAACGACAGCAGATATACATCTACGATCTTTCTAGTTTTAGAAATTTGAAAACATTCGCTCTGCTTGCCTATGATTAGTTTGGTAATTGGATGTTGTACTCGTACAGGCGCTACCGTGAATTGAGTGATGAGGACTTCGATATTTCTCTGATACGTTTTTATTTGTTCCAAATATTTCCACATGGAGGCATGATGAGAGACGTTAATTTTCTGAAACGGAATTGGACTTCCGTCCTGTCCACACCTATTAGACCACCTCTGCATACCTATTAGATCTTCATTGTGTATCTATTAGACCTCCTGTTCACCAACTATATCTGTGCATACTGGGCCATAAAATTATAGATTTCGTATGTTATAGAACATTTTATCTCGTATACTTTGTATCGTATGAAACTACTGCGCAATAGACCTTTAATTACATTCGACGTAAGGAACATAACTTAACAACGACTACGATACAGATCCCACTGGTTTAAACATTACTTTATTCATAAAAGTATTTTAAACTATATTTTCACCATGGTTATCTCCATAGTAACGCTAGGTCTAGCCTTCCCACTAGCTGTAGCCACAATTATTATTAGAACTAATGAATAATATATATTGTTACATACCAATATGTGGGACCTTGTATTGCGTCACATTTATTGTAAACAAGGTGAATTGTAAGGATAGACATTTGTAAATATGGCGGCATAGCAACGATAGACAAGTTGTCGTCAAGTTGACAAGATAGACGAGTTGTCAAACTTCATTGCTTTGAACCACGAGGCGCGGCTAGTTGATAATGTAAACTGTTTGGGGATTGGCCGAGAAAGCAATGACAGTCTCGGGCGCGACTAGTTGAATTTGTAAGTAACTGAGGGATTGGCTAGGCATGGAATTTTTCTGACAAGAACAGTAGAAATATGGACTGAGTTTTGAAGCGCTGAAAGAGTGAAATATTGATTCATTCCGACTTATGCCGTGGTGCTGTGCGGATCGGGTGTAGACAATTGATGTTGGGAGTTTGGGAATTGTGAAACTTTACTTTGGAGCGTATGATTGTTGGACTTAGAATATTGATGGAAGGTGCGGAAATTGGAACTTGGAAATATTTCGAGTACAGCAGCTAGAATTGTGAACCAAGGTGAATTTGTCGGCAACAGGACTGGGAGTATTTGATGCAGATATAGTTTACTGAACTTTAATATTTTAAGTATACGTGTAGAAAGAACTGGGTAATTTTAAAAGGAGAATTAATTAAGTCTTATCAATTTATGAGGCGGTGAGGATCAGTGACTTGAGTACACTTGTGCCAGAACGGAAGAAAAGAAGATTGTATTTGCACCTGGAGCCATCGACACCGGGGAAGATTGAAAAGGGTTCTACGAGTCGACATCGGTCGAGAGCACGCGAAGATGGGTACTGCAATATAAGGTTTGAGACTGGTCATGACCAAAAGTTTCGTATTGTTAACAAGGAACATTGAATACACTTACCAGTTTCTGTGAATAGAAAAGATGATTTTCATTTAACCAATCCCAGCAAATGGGTAGCTAGAAATGTATATTTGCTTTTCAGATTCCTCGGCCACTCTGTACAGATGGCAGATCGAATAACGGCTATTAGTAGGCAATAGCGATTATTTCTTTTCAGACCCATCGACCCAGTTAGCCGGATATTTATTTAATGGAAATAGCAGTTGAAGTGTAATTTTTAATAATTGAATTAACGTAATCTTTTCCTGGCGCCCATAGTCTCTTATAAATTTGGAACGGGTTACGTTGAATCAATATCAGAAGGGCAGAGGAAATATTAAATTTAAAAATTAAATCAGACAGTTTGTTTTAATATATTATTCAAAGTTTTCTGTGAAAATCACGCAAAGAAAAATAGTAACTTAAGTAATACGTACTTATGTATAAAGATATTGATAACACCAGGATATTTCGCAAGTAGTTTCGTTATAGCCTACCCTGAAAATGTGTGTGATATATATATATATATATATATATATATATATATATATACACACACACACACTCACACATTCAATTGCATTCCGAATGCATAAATTCAATGAAGGACACCAGTTAGTTCAGATTGCAAGTCAGGCTGTCTAGGTCGCGGGCAAAGTAACAACTAGAGTTCGTGGGCACTGGATCCACAGAAATTGGCGCCAGATTTAGAAGTAAGTGTTGTACAAATTCTTCCGGAGTGGTAGTAGGATGTACTGGATACGTGGATCATGGCAGTCTTCTGCAAAAGTCAGTATCCAGGTTATTGCCACAAATTTAGCTATATTAATTACCATATCCTCTACTAAAGCAAAAAAAAATATCCATTAAAATTAAATAATACAAAGTGAATTCACAAAATTTCAAGACTGTTCTTCTTTCCTGAGCAGGGGAGGGCGTGCGGACCGTTTCAACCGACAGGGTGAAGTAGTGGGCGGTGTCAACTAACCGACTGCACCTGCGGCAGTTGCCTTCCAGACGCTGCAGTGAACAGATAGCTAGTGACGTGAATGCCTGCTAGTGATCCCCGTCGAAAACTCGGAGATTCGAAAATGCAGTGTCATTTGGAGCAGCGTTATTCGATAAAGGGTATAACCGAATAAGGTGATGAAAAGTGATCCCAAATCAAATCGATAATCGCGATGTTTATATGAAAGAGAATACAAAATGACGTAATTCACAAAAAATCAGCCACCTAGGGCAACCTGTTGCAGAGATACAAAGAGAAACGTGTTTAACATGTTTTATTTTTTCTCAACATCTATTGCGTGTATCAGGCTGAAAACATCTAGAGATAGAGATTTAATTGCAGTAAGTGGTCGTCGAGTTTTTGTGAATCTACCTCATTTTGTACTCTTTTTCATATGAGCATTGTGATTATCGATTTGGTTTGGGGGCATTTTTCACCGCCTAATTCGGTTATACACTTTCGGTGGGAAAGTGAACAAAATTGTTAGAGAGACTTTTCGTATGACCCAAGAGGCCTGTAAAGAAGAAGCCAAGTCATGTGCAATGGATTTCATGTGGCAAAAGAGGTTCAAAGATGGCCGAGAGAACGTTGAAAACGATGACCGCGCTGAGAGACTGCAACAACCCAAACTGATGGAAATTTGGAGAAAGTGGATTTGTTTTACACACTGATCTTAATGTTAGATGACTTGCCTGTGAACTGAGATTTACACGTGACCGTTTCAAGGATTGAGTTCGCCGCGTCCAACCGGAGTTCCAAGATGATTTGGCTTTTCATCATGACAATGCGCCCTCTCACACGTCGCTCGCCGCCGGCGAAGTTTTGGCCAAGATCAATGTGACAACACTGTCGCAGCCACCCTGCATCCCAGACCCTGACCCAACATCCTAGACCATGACTCAGCATCCCCGACCCTGACACTGCATCCCATACCCTAACCCTGCATCCCAAATCCTGACATTGCATCCCCGCATCCCAAACCCTGACCCTGCAACCACGTGACTCTTCTTTTTGTTCTCCGCAATCAATAGAGACCTGAAAGGGAAGCGATTCAACACGACTCCAGCGATCTAGGCAGCTTCGACGAGGTCCCATGGCAGCCTTTTGCATGAAGGTTCCAGGGAACATATGAGCAGTGGAAAAAGCTCTGACAGCGGTGTGTAGATGCTCAAGGGTCATCTTTCGAAGTATTTTAGTTCGCTGTACAAAAATCTTATAATATTAATTTTCTACGTTCCAGTTAGTATGTGCAACAGAAATAGATTCTTGTTCGTTAAAAGCTCCGTCTGTCCGTACGCGACAATTGTTCTCATAGAGACTTGTTAATTTATTTCACATTATTGCTAAGTACAATAAATAACTGAATGATTTAAAAACAAAACAAAACAAAAAAACGAAAAAAGGAAATAAATCGCCATTAAAACATATTGGTGCACCTTGGAAAATTTTTTATATAATACAGAATTAAAAAGAAAATAAACATAAAATATTGTAGTAATAAATAGTAATTAATATAATAGTAATTCAAATCTCTGTGATTTGAAAGAATAAATATGCCAACCATAGTTTCGTATGAAGCCGTTTTTTCTCGCCGCACACCGCTTCAGCTTGTGCGTGTATACTCCTTTTTGGATTTGGAGGGGAAAGGAGAGCAAAGCCAGGGGAAGTTGTTGGTGCTCGTAGGAGCGCCAAAAATCCCAGGTGGGCCAGTGGCTCGAGCGGGCGTGGTTTGACGTGCCCGATATGGGCTGTGTCAAACGTACGTTTCATTAACCTGCATCTCTTTCTAATTCCAGGTTCCTACATTTCTATTAATGCAATTGGTGTCTTCCACTCAAAGTTTTAGTTGCGGGGAGCCTGTTGCGTCTCTCATTTACTTTTCCAATCAATTTATATTCAATTTTAAAGCTGTTAACTATTTAAATTGATTAAAACAATGCACGACTAAAGTCGCCATAAATAACCCGTCAATAATTGAATTTTAGATTAGATTTGTAGCTACACAGGATTTTCGCAGCGTTGTCAATACTGACGAGTTGCCAAAAAATAAAAGATTCATCTTATGCTAAAGTAATGAACAATGCAATAATTAACGATTCGAAAACATAATTGAAAATTAAATTGTGAATTAGCAATATTTATCATTACAAGAGGTTGATTACGAAGGGAGTAAATGTCAACAAAAATGTAATTATCAGCAGTAGTATACAAACCAGCTTAGGGCATCAATTGATGTGACTGCAATGCCTCTGACAGACATTCTAAGGTTCGAGTGGCGACGGTCACAGGATTTTCGACACTAACTACGTAGCTAGGTAGAATTCAGGCGCTGTCTGCAGGAGATTTCTAGCTGCCGGCGGCTCTAATCAGTAGTTTTCGTGGTTTCTTCGATCAATACCAGGTGAATGCCGAAGCAGTACACTAACAAACAGGCTATGAACCTCGTGCAATCATCCCATCCTCTTCCTTGTTCTATTCTCACCCTTTACTTACAAACATACTTACGTTAACTACACTAGCATACATGTCGGGAGCTTAGTGCTTGTTCCAGCTGGGATGGTACCCCGCTGGTGGGAGATACCTGGTTGGGGAAAATCCCGCAAGCCGACGAGTAGGTTTGCGCTGAATCTCGTCATCCAACGGGAGATCACAGTCAATTCCCGGGTTAAACATGCACTACATTTACGGGACTAATGACCTTCCCATTTGACGCATTCGCAAACACGAATCAATGGAATACAATTATACTAGCTGAAGCACAATACATACGAATATATACTAGCTGAAGTATCCAACGTTGCCCAGGTATTTATTATAATTTATTAGACACGAAGAGGAATTTTATCTAATCCCGACGTGCCGTGGAGCCTACTTCTAAGAAACTTATTGCACTCTATCCCAAACCGCCCCTCTCCGCCTTGCTCCCATCTGGAAATACCAGGTCATCCTCGCTCTTTTTGTCACGAAAAAAATATTTAATTTTTTTTGTTATTGGACTACCTGTCCCCAAACTTTAGTCATTGATTCAGTCTACTGACATTTAAATATGTTTAAAATACTTTTAATTGAATTGGAGTACGCATTTTAGTGTTCTTTATAGTGGCTGACGGAAAGGTGTCATTCCCTACTTAGACAATTATAGTATCTCTTAAAATTCGATTACATTGATTCCCGGTTCGAAAAAGTTTTTCTATTATCTAAAATAACATGTTGGGTTATATTTCCAACAAGCTTGAAAACATAGTAGACACGCGTTCAATTCTTCTCATTTTGCTTTATTCATTTACTTCAATGATACCTCCTCTTGCCGAACTAACTCAACAGTTCAAATAATCTTTCCTTCACCATCCGAAAGTACGCATTCACTCTCCACTACAATAACGCTAGGCAACAGGAGTTTTACTTCCAGGAAGGTAGAGGGCGTAACATGCTGAACCCTAGAAAGCGTAAGGAGAGTTCAATGGACTCGCAGCGTTATTTTACTGTAATACATTTTCTTCTGTTCTTAACAATATTCCTCAAGATATATCAGATTCCCCTCGTTATAGTTTCAAAATGAATAGTGGATTGATTTTCATTTCTTTTTTGATAAAAAAATGCCCTTTTGTGTCATAAAGACGCACGTTGTGCCCACTGGACTCGTCTGCCTTCATTTACTGTTTAGATAATCCGAGTGTAATTTAATTTCCTCGTCTTGTTACGGTATCATTATTATGTATAGTGAACCGTATTAACGGGATATTTTATTATTACATTCTTGAAATAGTGTTCGGTGAAAATTTGTTTTGCAGTCTGCAATGAATCCTTTTCTGCCCATTGTCTATTTCGACAATATATGTGCTCCAAACCTGACAAATATGGTATGAAACGTTTTTGGATTGTAACGGCAAAACATGTCCTCTAAAAGGCATTCCTTATCTTGGAAATGCAGGGCACACTAAAACAACAAATGTTAGTCATTCTGTTGTTATGAAATTAGCTGAACCATATTACACAAGTAACAAAAATATAACATGCGATCATTTTTATACAAGTCAAGAACTAAGAAAAAATTTGTTGAAGAATGTTCTTACTGACGGGGCACTGTCAGAAAAAAAAAACAGATTTATTACGAAATTCCTGTCTTTTTAGCGGATGCTAAAACGCATTCCTGCCTGATAAAAGAAGGGGGAAAAATCTTCATTATTTGGTTTCAAAGGTAAGCACGCTGTAGTGATATATGTTCCTGAAAAGAAGAAAGCTGCTATTTTGCTTTTCAGTATGTATCATTGCAACACAACTGTAGCGGAAAGAAATAACAAGCTAGTTACTATTCCATTTTACAACGAAATTAAAGGTGGCGTTGATACCAGTTCACTAGTCGAAAGATTCGGTTCCCTTGTTTATTAGAATGGTTCTTTTTTGGTGAGTAAAATTTATATTATTTTGAGAAACATTTAAATTATCACTTTAAAAATACTAATCACTTCACAATTTTCACTGATTTTACAAATTATAACATCATAGAGTCTTTTAATGCAAATTACTTCACAATACTACCATGATTTAAACATTGAAGTATTTTAAAAAGAACGCACCCATTTACATGGCTGCCTACCACTCTAGAAGAAGCTATAAAAAATGGGAAAATGATTGAATTAAAGTATCTATGACTACTATGATTTATTGACGTAATTTTTCTGTGCACTTCTCGTGTTGTTCCCTTAGTTTATGTATTATCAAAAGTTAATTGTACGTGGATACGTTTCATGATTCATTTTTCTCATTGTGTCGGAGTGAAATTGCGTGTTTTTTGGTGTGGATTTTGTGTGTGTTTTCTCGCCCTGAAAGTCTTTTATGTTGGTTTGTGATGTCTACCGAAATGAACAATTCCTACAATACATCGCAAAAATATATAATGCGAATCAATGGGTGAGTTACTTTTCGTCTATTTATTTACTACACCCTTTAAAAGAAATACCCTTAAAAGTGAGTGTTCCCTACAAAAGAAATTCTCTTAAAAGTGAGAGGTTTATAAAACAGCGTGAGCGCCGGAGCGAGAGCGGAGGCGCGAATCAGGTCGCAAGAGCGAGCGCCGACAGGCCCTCGCGAACGTAGCACGTTGGATCCGTCGGTTAGGGGCGTGCGTGGGCACGTCGCGGACCACTTGGTGTCAAAATGCGTTGGCAATGAAATTAGATATCTAGCGTGAAAAATACGAATCATCAGTTCACTGGATCAAAGAAAGAGTGACCACCATAAACTTCCTATTTACTAACTAGTAATATAAAATTAGTCGTTTTGTGGGTGAGCAGGGATTTCGGAGCGGCAATAGCTAATAGAGCACTAATAAATTAGTAATATAGTAATAGAATTACTATTAAATTGTAATAGTAGTGTGTGTGTTTTGAGTTTAAATGTACCGCGTAAATGTTGATTGGTATTACAACGTTCATATTTTCACATTGTAGAGAACCGATTCCTTTGAGGTGACCGAAATGTTTTGAGTCCAAGGAACTGAATCTCTCGCCTAATAAACTCATATACCTATAACGGAAAAGGTCCAAAAATTGTACTAGCAATATAATCGGAGTGACAATGCGGAAATTGGTATAGCATTTTGTTTATTTCAAATAATAAATATGTTTTTATATTTTAAATCTTGCGTGATAGAAACTTTTTATAATGATTTTCGAAATTAGCGTGATTTTTTCCTTTAAAATTACCTACTTTCATCCTGGAGATATGAAAAAATAGTTTTAATCCCAAGTACAATTCACCCACCTGGCACAGTTTCAGCATAACATAAATCATTCATAATAAGTTTCACTTTCGCTCTTGCGAATCGCTAAGATATATTAATCATGCTTAATTTACTACAACTAAACGAGTAACTATTTCATTAAGAACACATGTGGATATTTAGTCCTTTTTAGGACAATATGTAGCACTTACATACATCATCAATATGACTTTTTCTCCTTTAATTTCAATTCTCTTGTAAATTTAATACATTCACTCCTAGACGCAAATCAATATCCAAGTTCCAAGCAATATACCAAGTTCCTTTTATAAATGAAGTGAAAACAACTGTCAAAATATTTCTTAAATATGAACATTTTGCAGTAGATAAATGAATGTACGTAACAGTTATTTATGTATCTAAGGCGTTAAGTAGATGTTTGTACCCCGAGGGCGACTTCCAACCTCGAAGGCCTCTGACTCGAGGGGTTGAAAGTCGCCTGATGGGCAAAAACATCTAGTAATGCCCGTGGCACATACAAAACTTCATGGTTTACTAGTTCATTGCTGAATAAAACGAGAATTCTAAATATTTTATAAGTTTCCTTGTGTCTACGTGAAACGACGCATTGGAATCGTCCTTTGTCAATACATCAGATAAAAACAGAATATGTATCTAATTACTATTGCGTAATAGTTGTTGGACTGATGTTATCGTACAAAATGAAAGAATATTGTGAAGTTCTGCGGAAATTGTCGCAAAAACTAACAAAGCTACAGACAGTGATTTCTAGTAAAATCTCGAGAAACATATGAAAATGTTTATGGTTTATTTGTGAGTTATATAACATTGTTAATTACAGTATGAATTGCGCTGATGAAACAGTACTTTTAGGTTACTTGCCTCTATTGCCAAAAGGTTTTTAGAATATTTCATAACATCAAGAAATAACATTTCGAGGATGTTGGTCAATGTGCCATATACATCTTATTATAATATATAATAAGATGTATAATAATAATAATTATATAATTATATTATTATATGAATAGTGAAGGTACTCCAGAAGCATGTCTAAAAAAGGTGCCACGTAACAGTGAAATATGAGTGACTAGTGGCAATTATAAATTCACGGGACCATTCCAATATTGCAGTTTTCATATCAATAAAGCGAAATAAGGTATATAACGAGTTATTTTAACGAGTTATTTGAGCATTATGCCATTTATTTATAGTATTTGCTTGCATCTTAACTGTAGTAAATCAAGGCCAACTATTCCCATGGTGAGAGCACTAGCGTAACAAACTGAACATTGCACTCTCCGCCATATTTTAGGCAAATGTGGGAGCGGTCATTTAAAACTGTGTGTCTTAACGCTCTTTTGACGGAATATTACGGATTCCGAACATGGAAAATCACATTGTTATTGTTCCTATACACTATGATAAATAAATTACGACAAATTTAAATGTGTTTTAATAATAACGTAATTGGAAATAACTCGAATCGTTTGACTTTCAATTCAGCGAAGATAATTTCATCATTCTTACAGTTTTGTTGCCTTCCGTAGCTAATGCATAGTTTCTTTTCTGAAGGAGAGATTCAAATTCTTCTTTAAAGGGAAAATGATTTAAGTAAAGATTGGCACAAAAAAATCTTCAACTCAAGAATGCTATGAAACGTACTCTGTGTTCTAATTTTTACTTTCTCGTATACGTACGTATTTATGGAGTAATATTCATTGTATAGAGAAAGTTATGTGATGCGGCAAAAAACAACCGGTGATTTTTGGATGGAAAAAATCGTACTGTGGGGCCCGCAGAAAAGGTGGATACATTCTGTTCTAAACTGTAGTAAATTACTCCCTTTAACACATTATGTAGTCAGATTTTTAATAATACGAACAAGTTTTCAAATTAATAAAATACTTTGGGTATATATAACGAATATATTTTCTTACTTCGCGTGCAGGTATGCTAGGACCAAATTAAAGTATATATTTCAATTAGATGAAAAATGCTCGTGTTACTAAATGAAATATATTTCGTTGTATCATTTGGGTTATTGAAAGTTGTTTCTTGACACCCTAATGTTTCTTTATATTGGCCTTGAGGTCACAGGACCATGAAGCTCTCATTATATATTTTTATTGATGCGTAGATAATAATCTTTGTATAGTAAGATAAAATCACTTCAAAGTACCAATTTACATGGGAAATACCCACAAATTTCGTCGCGTACGGACACAACACGCCTGTCAGCACCTGCCAGGAAACTAGTTGCCTACAATATGGCAGCCTTCAATTTGTAATGCTATACTAGCGCTACATGTGCATCTAGTTAATACTATCCAATACCTTTCTTTTCAATCGAATTAATAAAAATGAAAGTGTTGTGTGGTATTAGAGCGTGCCATAAAGTATTCAAAAGGCCCGAGAGACCCGAAAAAATCAGAATGGCCCTCAAGGGCATTAGCGATACCATTACGTGTTTTGTTTGTGGTCAGTAAACACAACAATGAACTAGTAAGCCATAAAATAAATAAACAATCGTTTCTTATAGACATACAATTCTGTGCACCGATGAACTCAATCGTAGATCTCAGTCGTCATCCTCTGATGGCGCGGGGCTAAACTATTGCACATTGATACACACTTCAATTTGTGATGTAATGCTAGGCTAAAATTGTCCTCAAAAGTAATTAGTTCTTAACTATATTAACGTTTATGGTTGTAATCACAGCCTATAGCACTCCTCACTTTCAGGGGATGCTTGGACCAAAGTTCCATCGATTCTGCTTACGTATCTCCAGAGATTATCGCGCTGTAACTCAACGCTCTTGTGTCTTCGTAAATGGGCTCATTAGTCAAAAAGTCAATTAAAAACATCAATGATTTGTGACAATTTAACGATTCAAATTGACATTAATATATAAAGCAATTTTTGTTAAGAGTGTGTTTCAATAATTCCAAAATAATAATGTTCACAAATTACATAATGTGAGGCAGATATGTATCATATGTCAAACTAAAATTTATATGTTTAAACTTTCATAAAGATAGTTCATTTCATTTAAAGTTAAAATTATATACTTAAACTCATGTATAATTAAAAAAAAGCACGAAGATTCCAAATCAAATATAATTAATAGCTCTTTAAATTCTCAAATACCTATCTACGGTCCTATTTACAATTATTAGCAGACTCTTAGACCTCGTTCTCCTGCTAATTTTCCGTCCCACTTTATAGAAAAATGGCAAATGCCTTTAACAGAAAAAAAATGAGACTCGTCCGAGATCGTTTTAAAGTCACAAATCTCGCCCACCACAATCCCACAATAGTTAAGTATATACTTGTATTTCAATCAGAGGAAATTAAATTTTAAAATTTGACATAGAAAGAAATATTTAATCTAATGCAAACTTGTTCTTTCCACCTACAGTCAGTGCCCTAAAAATTTGTCGCTTTCTCTCACAAATCCGTATTCTGTTCAGCCTGGATGAACGAAGTAAGGGACTAAATCGGTCAGGACCACATACTAGTAAGCTGAGCGGATGCTAAAGAAAGTAACATTTAATTCTTCAATTTGTTTTAATACAGTAGTGATTGTTAAATACATGAAGAATATAAATTGAAATTGGTATAAATTACTTGATATATAAATGAAAGTTGTAAGTTTAATTTGTTAGAATTAACGTGAAGGGTCTTTCGACTATTATAAATTCAGAAAATAGTATTAATCAGAATGAAGGGCGGTTTGTGTAGAAGGTTTAATGCACCTGTATGAAATTCAGCAATTTTAGAATGACTTGCTGAACAGCATTTTAGTCTCCATAACTAGACAGATTCTCTCACTCTAGTATTGAGTCATCCAGGAAATATCTGGCAGGCTACCTCTTAAAATCAGACGCGACCCGATGAAAGAATCAGACGCTTCTATTTGCACCGCGTCCAACACGCAGCGACGATTCCAACACTGAAAGGCCGTCCCGCTGCGTCTGCGCGTGGGGCCCATCCATTGAAAAGCTGTCTTAGGGGCGCGCGGCGTTGGCGGAGGGAGCCGGTGCGTCTATTACGCGCGTTAAAATTCTGTCCAGAGGCCCGGCGCACCGCCGCCGACTACCCCATTAACAGCGCGCCGCCCCCTGGCTCCCACGCTGTCGCTCGTAATTGCGCAGGCGGAGGGGGTCGCTAGAAACGCAGCGCGAGGCGCACCAAGAGAAAACTTAAAATTTGATTATAGAAAGGTACGCCTTCAGCAAATCTCGAAATCTGAAAGGGTTACGTTATGCCTTCAGGAACATTAATCAATACTAATAGCTGTTCATATTATATGATAAATGCTAAAAAAATAATGGCCTACTTCTTAAATATTAATAGTTATAATAATTTTAAAGTGTTCAAAGCAAGAGTCAATGCGACCGGGAAACGAACCCAGGTTTCCTCGAGTAGGCTTAATTGCTCTGATCTCTGAGCTACCGATTCAACCAATGCTTGAAGCAAATTCACAAACCTGATGCAGAAGAGGGTTTATGATAATTTGAATTTTTACGGTATTTGAAATTTACTGTGTGGAACGTATTTCCAACAAGACAACTGTGCAGTGGCAATCGATTACATTTTTTGTCACGAACATTTATTATTTTTTGGGATATATGTATCTCTCATTAATTTAAAATATTGTTGGTTTGTAATATCCGTGCCCTTAAACATTCATTCATTCAATTCATTCGCGTGTCTCCACGTGATAGAAGTTGCTGGGTATTTTCTGGTTGGCACCTAGAAGGCTCCTGGTGTTTCCAGTAAATATGAACCCCGTATTAGACGCGGGAGAGTGTCACAACAAACGGTTTGATAGTATATGTCCATTATATACATTTCCTGGCTAAGCGTATATAGGATATGATTAGAAAGACAATTGTTTTCAGTTTGCAACGCATTTAGTCAAGATTGTTTTACATGTAGGAAGGACGACAAGGCTCTATGGATTTTCCGTCTTTATAATACCTGAGCACCTGAACCCGAACCCTCACTCTGGGAGTTTTCATATCAACTTTAACTATGGTTGCAACCCAACTTGTAATGATGAAAAGGAACGATTGATTATAATGATAAATTGATGTGTATTTACAATTTTATTCATCTTCTATTTCAACATGTTTCTGTATATTAAATAACAATTTTTACGGTAGGTAGAAATTGTATTTGGTTTTACAAATATCATTTAAAATAAAAAAATTTCAAATGTTAAATATATTTTGAACAAACATTTAAGTATGCGAAAGAGTTGTGGTAAAAATATAAACTACTGTATTAATGTGATTACGTAGGCTTCCGCGGCCGGAGTATGTATCTTGGCTGTCCGGGACAAGCCGCGTCGATTTGCTCGTAGCTGACGTTTCGGCCAACATATTGTGGCCTTCCTCAGAGCGTACAGCTGTCAAATGGCTCGCGTGACCGCCTTATAAGGAAGACAAGGGGGTGACCAGGATTGGTCAAGGTATCGGCCAATAGGATACTGTATTAATGTTTTCTGTAAATTTCATTTCTCATACAATAATTGAGAGTACAAAAGAATACAGTAGCTACGCTAATGTAAAAACACTTCAATAACCTACACTTAACGAATCTTATTTATAATATGATTTGAATTAACGTTGTAATATTTCTCACGTTTTTACAAGCATATTGCATGTAGACCGATATCACTAGCAAATAAATCCCACGCTCATTATTTTAGCGTAAGTGCAAGTTTTTCCCTAGATGGAAGGAAATCGATGTCGTCGGACTCCGACGTGTCTCCTCGACTGAATGGGTAGCAGGCTCCGGCTGGCGCCCGCAACGCCCCGCGCGCTCTGCACGGTCGATTCGCGAGCGACTGTCGCACAGTTATAATTGGAAACCGCACGCGCCTGCGAGAACGAATTAAGGTGGCTCGGCACGTCGCGTGCAATCTGGATAAAAGCGAGTCGCAGGCGCGTGCGCGACACTCGGACAGCCGCTCGTCAGCGCGAATGGTTACCACTGCTGGCTGGCTCGTTCTCCGTGGCAGAAAAATGTCACGAATATTTAGTTTATTCCACTCGTGATATTAACGCCCATAACGTCGAAAAATACACAAGGTATGCACCAAAAGAAATAGTTTACCTTTTTTCCGCTGTGAGTACCGTCCGGTTTCTGTCCTCGGCTCTCATCAATCGGTGCCGGAGGAATCAGTTAGATCTTATGATCATGTTTCCACAATGACAGTATTAGATAGCCCTTATGCCCATTTTGATCCTGCATCTTTAAATGAATGCCCAAAGTAGCCCATTCAGCCATCTAGTTACGTGTGCACCGGTTGAGGCATCTCAGGACATCAACTGATGTCACTGGTGGCAGGTGGACGGGGCGGGTTGCCTTTGCTTGTAGTGGACTGTATTATTGGTTGTTGAACGTAGGTAGGCAATCCACTCAGTCCCTTTCGACGCTCGTTAGGAATTTTGTAATAATGTGGGTTATCATGGAAACACACTTCTCACCTTGCAGAATGGTGTTTAATTACCTTTGAGTTGTCACAATTGTTCTTTACAATAAAAATACACTAAGTTATTGTTCTCAGTGTGAGAATACAGGAATCTTCCATCTTGAATCACAATACATTAATTAGTTCAATACATACACAATGCTGAACTACAACAAATTGAAACAATGTGGCTTTCACTTGGCCACAACATAAGCACAGAATATTACTTTCTGTATAAAAATTTACGTGATCTTTTAACACGGAGCCCGAGACATGCTTCTAGCAAGGGTGCTACTCAGCGACTGATTTATACTTTTCGGTTTGCGAGTTCTATCTGGCACGCGAAGAGGGGATTTGAACTGATTTGAACTGGCCAATTAGTGACTGCCTTTTCAGCGGTTGCAGTATGGCGAGGTGGGGTGAATTTGAACAGTCCAATAGGCAACTGCTAGAGTTTGAAAATGTTCTAGAACGGTTTAGAAGATTCGGGTCGCCAAGTCGATTATCACGCGGCGCAGTGGTGCCGCTTGGCTTATGGAACTTTCCATTCCGCGCTTCCGGTGTTGCCGCCTAGGGGGTAGGAAGCGTTTTATATTTATACGTCCCTTTCTGCTTTTTCGTGTGGGCCCGAACAGCAGGATTCTTGTCTCTGACTAGGTAGCTACGTCGAATTCAGCTGATCGCTGTCTGGAGGAGAATCAGCTGCATTGGTCGGTAGTTGTTCCTGGTTTCCTCTTTCAATATCAGAGGAAGGCTAGAGTAAATCCCTAACAAACGGGCCACGGACCGAGCGTGATCCTTCCTGCTTTTTCTTTGTCCCATCATCCCTCACTTCCACACACATTGAGATACCGGTCGGGAGCTTCAAGCTGGCTGGAGTGGTGCCCCGCTGGGGGAAATACCCCGGGGAAAGCTCAAACGCCGACGAGTAGGTCGGCTGCGGATATCATCATCCAGCAGGGAAGAACACCGTCACCTCCAGAGATAAAAACGTGCACTAAACTTGCGGGAATAATGACCATGAAATAATCGATGGTACGTGTAGAAGGCAAGTTCCTCATTCATGCACACATATCACACAAACACACACACACACAGATCATCCATGCAGTTACCACCTAGGCGATGATGTTTGATTAGGGTAGGATTACGATGTGTACAGGTGACCAGACTTATCCTCACCAAATTGAACTTCCAAGAGGCAGACCAGCGCGGACTATTACGCCTTACTGCACTTGAAAATTCTAAAGCGTATGGAAGTTTCAAGCATATTTGGCTCCAGCTGCTCTATAAGGATGCGAAAACAGCCTGGCCGCAGCGACTGCTCAACGCTTTGTGACGTCAAATGCTTAGGGACAAGACCAGAGGCTGCATTCCGGCGCCGCATGGCCCGCAGCAATTAGCGTGAATCACACCGCCCAATACGAGAGTTCCTAATTGTGTTCGAGTATGGTACGGTGCTGCTGGGAATTGAAAGTGTCATTATTCGTAGAAAGAAAATAGTGTTTCTGTATTATGATATTTTTGCACAAGTATTTGTTACACACTTGTTCGTCGTCAGAAGATGCATACAGTTATGTCTGTTGGTGCGTGTAAGTTTGGAAATTTTTATAAGGACAGTAGTTTATAAGGTAAATCCTTTTTGCAAAAGTGTGAATTAGCAGATGAGCAATGTTAAGAGAGAATAAAATATTATTTACTTATATGTTGTTTAACTGTATTGTAATCATATGCCACCACAGGTTGGATAATCATATTCAATGCGCCTCTAGTGTTGCTAAAGCTGGAATGAGAAGTATTAATATAACATGAAAAATAATTAAATTGCTTCATTGAATCTAGGAACTTATATTAGTTTTTTGTTACATGAGCAATGGTAGGTGGTAGAATGTTCAGTCGAATCAAATATTTCTCCAGCCACCTATCATTCTCAAAACTAGTAAAAACCTACTAAATTGGTAAAAACCTACTAGTATTGTTGACAATAACAACGCCTTCAATTGGTAAAAGCCTAACTTAAAACTGATTGTGATGATTAGAATATATTTTCAGATGCCTCTCCGTTATATTTTATAAAAATATAATGAAAAAACAGTAAAATCTGTCCAAACCGGAATCTATACAAGCCAGAAACCTGCGTTAACCGGAATATTTCTCTGGTCCTTGAAATTAAATGACAATTTATACAGCATGAAACGGAACCTCTCCAACGCAGAAAATTATCGGTTTTTCATGACCTGCAGGGGGGGGGGAGAATCTTTATAAAACGGAATTCGTACGAATTTAATGCAATTAGCAGAGAGACGCAAGATGTTCTTAATGAAATTAATGCATCTGCAAGCCTATTTTAAATTCTCTATCCCTATTTAGCTATTTAGTCTTGGCAGCCGGTCATTGAAGGAGAGGGGTTTCAGCTGTGAGCGTAGAATTCGACCTTGGGGTCGCTTCTCTCTCCAGACGTAGGGCCTAGGGGAATTCCCTCTCTTCCGACTCTCTGAGCGTGGAATGCTTACGGGCACGGCTTGTATTCACACGTCTCCCTGCCCCGCGCCGAAAATCATAATCCCTCGACCAGATACGCTTTGCTCAAGGCCATGTGAGGCATCAGAAAGTCTTAGTACTGGGTTGTTAAGCATTGTACGTTGAATGTGTCAGCAAGCAGTCCGAATAGGTAGCCAGCCAGTAGGTAGCATGGTGTATATTTTTCAACTCACAAGTTGTCAGTGATGAGATTCATTCATTGCCGATTTCTTTCAGAAATACGTTATATGTTAATGTATATTGATAATTAAAATAAAGTCATGTAATTTACTACTTTCACGTCAGAAACGTCAATATTACAAGTGCCATAAAATGGACAACCTTGCAATTGGAAACATCCCTAAATCAGATTTTTTGTGCCCCGTTCGATTCCAGCTTAGATTTTACTGTATTTGTTATAATAAACGAGTATGGGAAGTTCACAGCGAGTTTTACTGAAGAGTTATAAATAATTATTTCAATTTTATTTGTAAACCGGACTAACTAAAGGATGTCATTGGACTGGATTTAGCTGATAAGTACATTAGAATTAAGATATATCAAAGAAAAGTTGATGGTTGGTCTCTCCAGATCAGTTTTGACATGTAAACACAAAGGTGCTAATAAAAACAATTAGTTTTGTATTTGCTGAAGTTTAACCTCGTTGCAAATACTCCTTCTAATACTTTATTAATTAATATGATTAAAGTATTGGTAATTACCTAATAATATTCATGGAGAGACAATGAAAAAACAGACTGTTGGAAATAAAATCTTCAGTTTTAACAAATTGTTTTAGACGTTATATTCCATTTCTCTAATTGGTTATTTTGCTCGAGTGTGTTCCTGTTTTCCAGAGACCCCGTAACGGGCACGTTTTACTTGACATCTGTAACTTGTACAAAGTATTTTTAGTATTCAAATGATATCCATGCAATGAAGAAAACTATATTGAAACTTTTTTAACATATTTGAGAGGGATATTGTAACGCTTCTCAGAACTTGCAGTATCTTCTGTCATTCCACCCTTTAAATAATTCGCATCTCAGTGTTTCGTTTGGGTTCCCAGAATCCCGTGCTGCAGGCGAGGTCGATATCGGCGGTCCGGAGACGCTGGGACGACGCCGTGGACGGCGCGGCGCCGGCGGCCACCTAACGACCGTCGATTGCAGAGACGCCCCGGGCAAGTTGGAGCGACCGCTGGTCACTGCGCGCTTCTCCCCTCCCCCCCCCATCGCATTCTCTTTGCTTCTCGCCCTCTCAGTCCCGCACGGCCATGAGAAATGCTGCGGACTCAAAACCACGTGCAATCTACGCTAAGCTTAACGCATTTTTATTTTCTCGCTACTCATTACGCAGTATACAGAAAGAATGGTAATGCTGTGGAAAAAAACAAACTTTTATATCTGAGCTCTGGTAACAAACTTTGGATATTTTTTTTTAAATTATAGTTGAGTACAGTAGATTTACTAATATTTTTTCAAGTACAAACTCATTCCAGAGAAAGTTACATACTGCTTTACTTTTTACTAACATTCAAATATTCAAATAAATTACAAAATTATTTAAAAACACTGGAATGTGAGACTAACTATATTTCGTTCCGTAGGGAGTTTCTTAATCAAAGCAGAACAAAAATATGCACTTCGCAAAACAATAATGATCATCCTTGAGAAACATATTTCTCCAAGGTTTACATCTTCGTTTTCTGCATTTTTCTCTCTTCAAAGAGACAAATTTATTTCTGTTCATGCAATATTTTGAACATATATCAATTCATGGTATGACTGTTCATTCAGCCATTCCTATTGACTCAAACAGTTTTCCAAGTACAGATATTCAAAGCTTCTTTGATAATAGTAATGTAATAATAGAGACATATAGTAATCATGGTTACGTACTATTTAAAAATAGTTCACGAGATTTTATTGCAAGTTCTGAATAGTACAACAATAAGATTTTAAAATCAGATACACGTTTTTAAAATTTTGTTATTGAAAAAACAAGTTTAAAAACATGAGTTGAAATTTTCATGCATTTCGATAATACTACAATTACATTGAAAATGTTCGATAAATTCACGAACTAAGGAGTGAATGCTTCAGAAAATTGCCTATGCGTGAGTAGTATGAAACTCACCAATGAAATGACCACTGAAACAGTTTCGAATGACGCCAAAGAGAAATTATATCCATGTAACTCGCGCATTAAACGCACGCCGTCTCCTGCAACTGAGGTCAAGCACTTTAAGTTTGGTTAACAGTGAGAAGTGATGAGAAAAATCATATAAAAATGCAGTATTATTTATGTATGTGACCCTTATTGAAAAAAAATATATCTTTCGCCCTTGAGTTGTGTGGCACGATGGGCTTTCTCTCTCATTTCCCCATCGTATCCTCTCATTTCCTGAGTGCCAGATGAGCGTGTTACGTGTGGGACAAGAAGCCGCTACATCTGGATGAGGCGGTTTCGTAGTTGGCTTCGTTGTGTGACTGGCATGGAGTATATTTGCAGTATATCATGTTCCATCCATGCTCAGGTTGGCCAGACTTACCTGTTCCAAAAACCAGCACCGTATGTACAATATAATGATAAAAAAGAATAAATAAAATGTTTGTGCGAGAGCTTCATCATAATCAAATTATATTTTTCTGCAAATGAGCGCACGCTCCACGATAGTTCAGCACTCTAGTGGTGCTAAAACAGAACCTACTTCCTCGTTATTTCTAACTTATACAATTTTCGAGAACTCAGAGAATTCATTGAAAATGAGACCTGTGTCATTCTTTTATGAGTTCATTACTTTATTCGTGGAAAAAAATTGAGAAAAACATTGGAGCCGTTTTCGATAAATTTTTAATAAATTTCTTTAGCTTCAAGCACAAATTACGCGAAAACTCTCTGTTTTTAAAAAAAATACGTATACATGATCCATGATCCTTTTTAAATATATGAACTTTTAGAAAAGATTTCATTTGAAGCAAAAATCTCCATCTGCAATTTTGTAGTTCTGAAATGTA
Organism: Teleogryllus oceanicus; assembly: GCA_964035755.1. Lineage (NCBI taxonomy): Eukaryota > Metazoa > Arthropoda > Insecta > Orthoptera > Gryllidae > Teleogryllus > Teleogryllus oceanicus. The sequence goes on from CAXIVR010000004.1 coordinate 31,743,109, forward strand.
AACTTTTTGCAAATTACGTAAATATGGAGAGTTCCCCTGAAATGAGACACAGTTTATTTTTTACCGTCCTTTGCTACATATGAGAAGAAAATTTAAAGAAAAAAGTATTTGAAAATAGAGGTAAGTAGAGAAACAGAACTATTGTTTACCTTTTATTAATTAAATATAACGTGAAGGAGTATGTTAAACTTTGCAATTACAGAAATACACGAATACTTCCGACACTAAGACAAATATTTTCAGTTTTCTTTTTAATGAAAATGGTTTAAGTACTATCTACAACAATGCCGTTTTCATATCAATGCTATTATTAATTTTATATAAATAAGTTATCAAAAAAATTTCACGATCATATCTAAAGTTCAAATAGACTGTAGAAAACTAGGGGCTGAAATTGTGAGTGATGAGTTTCAAATGCAGAATCAGCATTTTTCTGTTTGTTTTTTACACTGAAATCTAATAGTAAAATCTTGAATCTTAACATTAAATTGTTTTGAAATATACTCAAATAATAGAAAGTCTCACTTCTAAGTCACATCAACATTTAAATTTACAGTTAAACAGATACACTCAACAATAACGTTTAAGATCAAAGAAAAATGTTAAAATTTCAAAATAATTTGGTGGTGAATGTTACGTAAATGAAAATATTTCAAAATATCACATTATTATTGAAATTAGATCAGCTTACACATTGTACACGTCTTGTAAATTTTTATGTGTATTGTATAGTTAAAATATTTAACTAAGAATAAAACTATATAGTTTTATATTACATTACATGCAATGCATTTCAACACTCAAAATTCTGTTTTCTTTTGATAAACAGTAGTTAAAAAGAATCATTTGATTATGATTTTGCATTTCACGGTATTCATAATTCTTCATACACTGATTTTGTGTACTGTTTAATAAAGCACAGCCATATCATTATGCCAATGAAGGGTCTTAAGAAAGACATTTGTAAACATATTTAACAGAGAAAATACCTATTATCTAAAGATTAAAATTCCACGCGATTTTAAAAAATTGCAATGTTTAAAAATAAGTATATATTTTAAATAGCCTCCGCCGAATATTTTTACAATTACAACCTCACAATTTTATTTAAACAATTCTCAACAGCTATCTACTATTTTATTTATTCATTTCATTATTTCTTAGAAAAAATTAATAATCTGTCAGCAAACCTTCACCTAAATCAGTCATTACATCTCTTTGAATTTATTTCTCAACTTGTAAATAACCATGCCCCTTAACATTTTCACTTCAGCATTAATTTAGCACTGCTCTCATTCCATTTTTTAAATTCTTTACAGTTTTAGTGTATTATTTTTGCCCGCTAAAAGAAACACTGTGTACCAAAAATGTATATTTTCAAGCACAGTCAGTTTGCTATACTTTTAAAATTCCCCTCCTATTCACTGATATTTTGTTGAATGACGAAGCATCGACCGAAATGCCAAGTAAAATATAAACGATGTTATTTCTTTTGCAAGCTTGCCAATATCTAGCGAAGAAAAAGTCCTTGGCTGCAATTCTTCCATAGCACGGGGGATTTTAAACGGAGGTTGGCCCCCTCTGATTTCAAGTTAAGTCGTAATTAAAATCCTTAGGCCAAGATAATATGTATGACTGGAGAATTTTTGGAAGATTGGTTTGACTAGGATTTTAGGCGGAACCAATCTCATGTAAAGGTTCCCACAGACCGGCACAGAACCACCGTTGCCTACCCGAAACGAACCTGTTGGGTTATGAGCAGGTTCAGACCTGCGCGCTAGCGAGCGGTGCGGTAGCGGATTGGCAGCATTTTATTCGCTGCGGATTTCCACTCGCAGTCGAACGCATTTTTTCCGCTGCCGCTACAGTTTCGCTGTGGAAACAGCGAAGACTTGCCAGATCCCGAATATTTGCAGCTCGCCAATGAATCTGACACAACAGAACTATCAAAAAAATACTTCTAATTGTGTTCAGAAATTTAATTAATTTTAAACAACATTAAACTTTCATTTTAATTTTTTTGTTCTTAAAATTTTGTATATAGTAATATATACATGAATATATATGAAATTCTTATATATATGAAATATATGAAATTCTTAATAGAGGTATAATTCTATTCAATAATAGAATAATTAAATAATACAAATAATAGAATGTCGGTGTGTTTGTATACAATTACTTGTTGTTCATAATTTCATCAAAACAGACACTAGTCATTCTAGTAAATTAAAGGAATTTATCATCCTTTGTCGCATCAAGGTTTGAAATTCTCAGTAGATTTTTTCATTTCTAGGTCAAAATTATGGACCGCTTTACTACGTTTTTTAAAGAGCTAATAACAATTTGAAGGAAAATTGTAAATAAAGAAGCAAAAATACTTTATATACTGCATGTGCTCAGAAAATGTACTATGAATAACATGGCATTTCTATCCCTGCTCCGAGCGCCTCTTCTTTATTGGATGAAAATTGTCACTAAACGCTGACTCATAACTGACGCTCCGGTTTGAACTGACCCGCGAATTCCGTGGTCGCGTCTGGCGCGGAACTTCCCGCGCCGCAGACGCTGCGAATCTCCCGCGCCGGTCTGTGGGAGCCTTAATGCAACAAAAACATATTTTTTACGGGAAAACTGTTTTTGTGTCTCCCTGACACCGAGAAAGGTAATTATGTCTTGCTCTTATGTGTAGTAAATTACTATCTCTAGTTCATGACGAATCCATGTTTTATGGTTCCCGAAAAAGCGGTTTTACTTTCTCGCATTCTAATAGAAAATTTGAGAATGCATAGAAAATTATGTATTACTGCAGCGAAACACGGTGATTTGACTTGCCAGTTTCTTGGGTACGCCTTAAAACGGGCACAAATTCCTGCTGCCTTTCTGCCGATGACGTATGGTTCCCAATTGAAATTCGTTCCTTTGCTTCTGAATGGGAATTTTGCCGACTTTTCATTCAAATAATTTAATGCTTTAGACTGACCTTCCCTAAAAGGATACCAGCAAGTTACTTCGCATTCCAAAATTGATGGAACCAAGTTAGTGTAATCATGTATTTTCATATTACAGTTTGCTTTACTTAATCCTCGCATAACCTCCATCAATCTTTTGTATTTGATACAACTTTTTTTATTGAATTTAAAAATAACCTCTGAAGCAATACTGAGAAGAGAAAATAAAACTGGTCAACTAGAAGAATCGTGGCTGGCTACGGTTGCTACATTTAGTTCATTACTGATACAATACATACATTTATTTAAAGAGTATTGTCAGTTAGTCAAACAATGCGTGACACAGAAAGCAAGTTTTACTGTGTAATGGAAACTCAACTCTACAGAAAGCAAAACGAAAAAGTTTAAAAAAGTAAACTTTACTTTCAAATTAAATGGATCCATGCCTTTTTGTAGTTAAAAAACACCCTTATCACAAATATTCATACATCGAACACACTCAGTAATATGATAGATGTTTTAAGTTAGAGTATTTGGATGTTTGCATTTAAGTGCTGTACTGTAGGTAAAATTCTTTCTCTTGAATGTGCAACTTTAGCAGATAGGATAACCACATTACTATCATTTTACAAAAGTTACCAAAATATTAGTACGTATCGCGGAAAGAAAGTAAGTTTCTCCCTGATCAGTTTTCATTACGGCCTCAAAAGAAGATAATTTCTCCATTATGCACATTTTTCCATTCTATATTGCCTAAATTAAGAGTTTACGCAACTAACTTCGCACTCTAGTTTAATCTTCTCCCGATTGGGGAGATTAATCCAATACCGGAGACCGTTATTTAGTTATAGTTACCCTCAGGCTCTTTCACTAAAAGTTTGAGACGAAATTCGGCAATCGAATTCTTTGCTCTACAGCAGCATCGTCGAGAAGTGTATACCTTCGCTAAAGCATTATGGATGATGTTACGTAAAGATCACGTTACTCAAGGACTCCTCAACTTTCCCGTGGGTATAAAATCCTAGGTATTGGAACCAATGGATTATTCCTGGTCAAGGAAGTATATCGTTGTATTTCTCCTGAGGATAGTTGAATTGAAAAAGTTAATAATATTCACAAGGCTTATTCATTCAATGAATAAAAATTCTATCATGCACATGATATTTCTGTGATATAAAATAAATAAAAGCACTGAAGAGTAGTGTGTACTTTTATTTAATCCTTCAAAAAATTATAAGAGTTTAATTAAACTTACTCGATCTTTTCTTTCCTAAAGGTTTTTATTCAGTTTTTAAACGTGATAGATGTCACAGGGTGATCAACCTAGACTATAGTGTGAATGGTGCAACTCCTTAAAGCCAAAGTCCTTCACAACATTCTTTTCAATCTGAGTAGTAAGCACCGATACGCTGTTGTGAAGAAGATAAACACCATGAGATTTCACCCACCGCACCGCACTTTCTCCATCACACTGAGAGAGATGCCGGCTGCAAAACTAGGTCATTACAATATTTAAAGATTACACTATACACTGCTCAGAAAGTTTTCTCATTGATGAGCATTTTTAACCAGGCGGGAAACTTACGGAATCACCTATGTATCAGGTTTTCGAACACGGGCTGAGAGTGGCCGCGCGCCCTTGCGCCTAGCCGAATACCACGGACAAACCGAGACCGCCGAACGCCTACAAAAGGGCATTGCCGCGCGAAAGGATAGAAGTGGACAGATATGCGGAATCACGCCTAGTACTGGCTGTTAAGAAGCCGGCACTGGACCCAGATCAAGCCGATGAATAACGAAAATTCCTCCACCGAGTTGGCGAAAATTCCTGCACCGGCGATCACAGTGGAGCCGATTTTGGCCGAAATTGCGCTCGGTGGATGTGGGACGAACAAAATTAACGAAACAGATCTTCTTCCGACACCCGAGGTGTTCGGACGCTATTGGAAAGGTCGTTCGGGTTCACTATGATCATTTCCGTTTTCTATCACGTGTTTGAACGAATCCGAAACGGCGGCCAAAACCGACCGACAGAAATTTCAGGCAAAACCGGTTTCACTCTGACCGCCGCCGCGTTAAAGGTGAATGGTTCACAGGGAAGTGGGCGGGAGGAGGAATGTAAAAGCAAGAGATCAGACCGCCTAAAGGCGGCAATGAACAGCAGACCACCGTCGCTCTCACGCTTCAGGATGCGCTCGGACGAACACCTAGAAAGCACCGGGCAGCGGACAAAAGGAAGAGAGACGGAAGCCGCTGCCCTTTCCGACAATGACGGACAATCGCCTGCCAAGAGGCTGGCGCGTACTCGGCTGGCTTATCGTCGTAGCTATAAGTTATATTTTAAGTTGAGCCTGAAGCAAAGTATCCACTCAATATTAATTCACAGACCACTCACCCTACATCTCTATATTAACATTGACTCCTGCGTTTTACTGTGATCTGCATGATACTGCCTTCTCGCGCATACAACCTCCCACATAACATAGCAGCCAGGCACACACTACAGAAACCAGAAGTCAGGGACGGTTGGATCACTCCTGAAAGCGCGGCTAATCACATTGGTGCCCTGAAAACATTGGGCCTGTGTGGAGCCCGCCATGTGCGGTCCCTGAAAATACAATGTTGTTAACTGCATTTCATGTTTTCTTCTACATCATATCTCTTACTTTTTGTATCGCAAGATGTGTAACTTCATTTAGACCTCAGCCCTATTTTGAAGACATGAAGCCCATTAATGAGAATGAAAATGTTTATGATAAGTAAAAAACATTATGTAAACAGTGTTGTTAACCGCATTTCGTATTTTCTCACACCCTTTCTCTGTTCATATCCCAAGTGATGGAAGTCCATTTAGATCCTTGCATCGATAATATAACTAAACAAAATGAATCAGTATTGTCAATAGAAGTTAAACAATGTATTCTAAACCCTCGTATGTAAAAAACCGTAAAATAATGAACTGATGACTCTTTTACTACAACCCCAGAAAAACATTAAATATCTCTGAAGAAACAAATGTGAGATAAACCTCCTTGGCTATAAGATGCAGTTCATCGAGTCGCAGCTTTAATTTATTAATTGATTAGTGATTCCGGGCGCGTCAAATACCAAGGTTAGTCCCGTAAGTGTAGTGCATATTCTAATGCGGGAGGTGGTGGTGATTTTCCTCCGCTGTGTGAAAATATCGGGCGTCGAACTACGTCGGCTTGCAGGGACTTTCCCCTACCAAATATCTCCCACTAGCGGGGCACAAGCCCCACCATGACGTTCAGGGCTACTGATTGGTCTTCTGAAAAGTAAATGTGATAGTGCACTGCATGTAAGTGTGGGTGTCTGTAAGTAAGGGGTGAGAAAGAGGACGTACGAGAATGGGAAAGGAAACATCGCGCGCGGTCTGTGGTTCGTTTTCTTTGGGGTACTGCTGGGGCATTTGCCTGATGTTGATGGAAGAAACCACGAACAACTATCACTCAGAGTAGCCGGCCGCAAGAATTCTCCTCCAGGCAGCGGCTGAATTCGACCTAGCTCTCTAACTAGTGGCGAGTATCCTGCCATCGTCGAGCCTCGGACCGAGGACCTCCTGGTCAGAAGCATTGCAGGGACCTCAGTTGATGCCCTGAGCCAACTTTGCGCTCTGCCTGTTCGCGACATAGCGCTCGCATAACGATTCAAACGACGCGTTGACTTAGAAACAAACAAACTTAGTAGTTTTTAGTTAGTGGAGTCTCTGATATCTTGTTTTGCAAAACGCTTCTACTGCGGGTTCTTACCAACTCTTTCTACTCCTCTCAAATAGTTGATTGTACGCTTACGTACACTGGATCTCTTTCGTCATGAAGATGCAATCAAATTCTTGATTGTACACTTTCGTACTGTGACACACCAATGTGGGACATTGTATTGCGTCACATTTATTGTAAACAGGGTGAATGGTAAGGATAGACATATGTAAATATGGTGGCCTAGCAACGATGGACGAGTTGTCGTCAACGTCAACAAACTTCATTGCTTTGAACCACGGGGCGCGGCTAGTTGATAAAGTAAACTGTTTGGGGATTGGTCAAGAAAGCAAAGCCAGTCTGGGGCTTGGCTAGTTGAATTTGTAAGTAATTTAGGGATTGTCTAGGCATGGAATGACAATGTATTTCGACGGAAACGGGTCGAATTTTTTCTGACAAGAAACAGTAGAAAGTATGGCCCGAATTTTGAAGGGCTGAAAGAGGGGAATATGGAGGCATTGCGACTTATGCCGTGGTGCTGTGCGGATCGTGTGTAGATAATTGATGTTGGGAGTTTGAAAATTGTGAACATCTACTTTGGAGCGTATGGTTGTCGGACTTGACAGAATATTGATGTAATGTGCGGAAATTGGAACTTGGAAATATTTCGAGTGCAGCAGGTAGAATTTAAACTGTGAACTTCGGTGAATTTGTCGGCAACAGGACTGGGAGTATTTGAAGCAGATAATAGTTTCCTGAACTTTAATATTTTAAGTATACGCGTAGAAAGAACTGGGAACTTTTGAAAGGAAAATTAATTAAGTATTATCAATTTATGAGGCGGTGAGGATCAGTGACTTGAGTACACTTGTGCCAGAACGGAAGAAAAGAAGACGGTATTTGGACCTGGAGCCATCGACACCGGGAAAAATGGTTCTTCGCGGCGACAACGGTCAAGAGCGCGCGAAGACGGGTACTGCAATAAAAGGTTTGAGACTGGTCATGACCGAAAGTACGTTTCGTATTGTTACCAATGAACATTGAATAAACTTACAAGTTTCTGTGAATAGAAAAGATGATTTTCGTTTAGCCAATTCCAGCAAATGAGTAGCTAGAAATGTATATTTGCTTTTCAGATTCCTCGGCCACTCTGAACAGATGGCAGATAGAATAATCGCCTATTAGTAGGCAATAGCGATTATTTCTTATAAGACCCATCGACCCAGTTAGCCGGATATTAATTTATTGGAAATAGCAGTTGAAGATTAATTTTAATAATTGAATTAACGTAATCTTTTCCTGGTGCCCATTTCTTATATAAATTTGGAATGGGTTAGGTTGAATTAATATTTAATAATATTAGAAGGGGAAGGGAAATATTAAATTTAAAAATTAAATTAGACAGTTTGTTTCAGTACACTGGGTATCTTTCGTCATGAGTGTTTTTTCTATTTATTGCCACGACGTTTCTGGGTCGGATTTATATAAGAACCTCCACTTACATCAAGAAGGTAATATATCTCTTACTATCATCTACAACATCTCAACATCGGCTACAACATCACAAACTTTTTATCACTTTTTGTTTTGAATGACCGTAAATCGCACCTCCATTATTTTTATTAACGTACTTTACACTATCGGAGAAAAAAATAAAGAAGCAAATTAGAGCCTTTCTGAGATTTTTTATATAAAACTGCATTCATTGCACGCAATAATACCCCCACGAGCATATTTAAAGATTGTGAGCAGCATAATAAAGATGTTGAGCACATTTTATTACAAAAATATAATTGTCTTCAATATTTTATTTGTAGGAAGATGCCGAAAACATTTTAACTTACGCAAATTAAGATAATTCAACGAAAATAGAAAGTCATGTAATATTACAATAGAAAATAGTCTGTCCATATTATCACACCTCATTCACAATAGTAAAACTCCAATCTTCGTGCTATTTCCAATCGTAGCGCAAGTTGTGTGAAAACTAATTCTTTCAAACCTGATACGTCGACCCAATTTAACAATTTCAAAGAGCGTTCCGTACAGCGAGAAACATTACTGCCCAGCAATAGGAAGTAATTATTGGAATTTCAAACAGCCACATTGGCTGGGGTGGCTCCGAGAAACATCTGAGTTCACTTCAATGCGTCAGACCGGGTGGTCCTAGGGTTCGACTCGCGACGATTGCAGGAATTTTTGAGTTCGGAATTGGCTAGATCGAGTTGAGCCGCAGACTAGAGGAGAATTCTAGCGGACAGCTGCTCTGATCGGTTGTTTCCCTCGGTTTCCCCGAACAACACCATGCGAATGAAGTTATAAGAACGCAAAATATATTTTTTAAAAAATAGTCAAAATTTGTAATAAAATACAAGATTTATAAGAAACTGCAAAAACAGTATATACATCTTCAAGACAGAAAGATACTAGAACCTTCCATTCGTATGACTGATGAGGTCTGTCACAACTACAAGCAATCTCATTCGACAAGTACGGAAAACGACTGAACGGAGGTGGTAGGAAGAAACCAGAGATTCAGCTGCACTCGACAGGCGGCGGCGTGCGGTGGTGGCAAGGGAGAGGCGCCGACGAAGGCGAGGCGTAAAGGGAGGAGGCGGCGGCAGTGATGGAACGACGCCTGCCCGAGGACGTGCCTTTCACCTGCAAGAGAAGCGCCTTGTCCGCGGCAACCCGCAGCACTTGGATGTGTTGAGAGACTTTCTAATGAACACAATATTACATTTGCTGTTTCTCATGCATCTTTTCTAGACAATTTTGGTGTTTTGCACAATTAAATATACAGCGTTTTTTACCATTTTGCCTTTTTTATTTTGATGAAAATTATTTCGTATTTAATAAATTAGGATTCACTGGATAGATTAAACATTAGAAGAAGGGGAAAACAACAACAAAAAACGATGATTCCAGTCAATTTAAATATATTCATAGCAGACGCCTCAGAGATTTACAGACACTGAAGAGGGCCTTACAATTTAGGTCGCAATGTCTGCTACGAATATATTTAAATTAATTGGAATCATCGTTTTTTTTTCTTGTAATATTTCGTATTTGTTGGCTAATTTTATCTTTTCATCTATTTTTCCAGTAATTTTGCACAAATTGTTGATTTTTGTAGTTTCATTATAAAATAATATTTTTCATGAAAGAGTTGTGTAATTTACAATAAAGAATAAAGAATTATTAAAAATAATGTATCTTGTGAATTTTACTCAAGTGTAAATAAAACTCTGTGGGATGAAGCACACTCATTGCAAAATAATTATTTTACCTTGAGAGATGCCCATTGGAAGCGTCTATTTGTGTGACATTGCTGCATGGAAACATTCCGAAACAAACATTATCACATAAAATGGTGCCAGATACTAATACAATGCTAAAATTACGAGTATTGCTGCAGTTTTATGGGCTCTTTTTGTACGAACATAATGGATGAAAATGGTATGTATTATATTCATTGAATGGCAATGTACTGCCCTACACTTTACATTAGCTGTAATTTATTTTAGAATTATCAGTGCTTCTAGAAAGAAATATTACAAAATTTTGTCCACTAAAATACAATTGAACTAATCTGTGAAGAAAATTAATTGAAATGCAGTTGAACGGAGGTTTGGATGCAATATTGTTTGTCAATGAATGAACGATCGTCAATCAGAATTTGTCTCTATTCGAGAGGGTGTTTTAAGTTTTTCATGAAATATTTATTTAGAACATACACACGCAGTATAATAGTTTTGCCCATTACCATCGCTAATCCATACTGACCACCAACTTGAGTATTTCCCATTATCAACAGTATGTTTACCACAACTAATATTCTTCTGTTGAAAAATACTGGCGGAGATAAAATTGAGTAGTTTCTATGACTTACAAGAGAATTTTTAACATGTGCAGGTAAAACATGGTTCGAACGTTTCGTATTGAAAGATAATCACAATTTTTAAGCCTCTTAAAAAAATAGCTGCCTTTTCGAACTATAACTCACTGAAAAATACACGGGATTTCATATTTCTATTAAGAAAATCGTCGTTCAACTGTACTTTCTGGTAATACTTTCACGTTATTAATTAAGTGGTGTTAAGATTCTTTTCGTCTTTAGAACTATTTTTGACTTTGTGTGGACAATACTCCTCTCTTCATAAATCTTGATAGCAAGATTCAAAACTGTCACAAGACTCCACATCCAGGAAAAATTGAAAAAACTCTAGTTCTATATTTTTACTGATAAATTAAGGAGGTATTGATATTTCTCTCGTAAGTGCTTACTTTATTGTCTATATTACTATCGTAGGTTACTGAATAAGAGTACTGATAATGAACTTCTTTCAAAGCTTTTACGTCTTGTAAGCTGGTTTGAGACACAAGAATATGAGAAAATGAAGTAAGCAGGGATCTAAGCGAGCAATGGCAGCACTGCTCGAGTAGTTAGTTGTCTGAGTGTCGTTTCCATGAAATGAGGCGGTGAGTGCCGAATTTCACGGTGTTTAGAGTTCTCGCAAAAAGTAGCGCGATCAATATTGAAAAAAAAAGTCTTTATTTTCTTCCCTCAGCAACTACCAATCAGCATACCGGCAGCACCTAATTTTGTACAAGGCATACCAATAATAAATATTTTTCAGTAAAAAATTACGCCAGTTTTCAACCTGCACCTTTTGAACGTTCCCTTGATAGTCGTTATTTACCTTGTATGGACTATTATAAACAGGGAATTCATTAATATTTTTTTAATCGCCAAGGCAGGGTAATGACAGACTGCGCGATCCGAGATTTCTTGTGATATCTTTCACATGTACTGTACATTGAGAGACATCTTTATTTACGGAAGTAAAACATAGCAGAACATGGAAATAGCAAATGCTAGTTGATGCCCAGTGACGAATGTGTACATTTAATATGGCAACGTTCAATTTAAAAGATGTAATCGCAAATAACGGTTTGTTGATAAATTAACTTTCTATTAGTATTATGACAGATTTCAAATGGAATGCAATATCATAATAATAAAAGAACAGACGCGTCTTGGTGAACGGAATGAAAGCAATAAATCGACGGTAAAGTTTGGACAAAGAAAAACAACAACAAATAAAAGTCGCAATGCGGTTAGAAGGAAAACCCCCTCGCCGTACAGCAACAATCAAGCGAGAGAAGTCCGCCTCCATCAGCCGCATGGAGAGGCGACGGCGGAGGAGCGCGCTCTTTCGCCAAGTCTCCACGGCGGCGCCTCTCAATGCACGGGCGGCGCTGGAGGGCGCGCGCCAAGGGCCCGCCGAGGGCTTTCTGATGGATTTTCCGCACGCCAAGGCCTCGGCCCGTGTCTCTATTAATTACGACAGTTTGATTCCGTCCCGGCCGCTGTTTACCGAGCCAAGAGCCGCCGACACAACTGCAGGTAAGAGGACGGCGGGTCGGCGGGCGCGGGCGCGTCGACGTCGGCGCACAGCGGCGAGGAGCGCGCGGGCCGTCGCAGTATTGACCCAGTCGGGGGCGGTGGGGAGGGGCGGGGCGGGGCGTCGCGCGGGTTGGCGGCGCGCCGCGAGGCAGCGCTGGCGGCGCGCCGGCGTCGCGGGGCGGAGCGGCGGGCGCCGCCGAACGACGGGCCCGGGGCCCGGCGGCGCCGCGCGCCCCGGCGAGTCTGTCGGGAGACGCCGAGGCAGGACGAGGCCGAGCCTAGCGCGCGCGCCCGCACTCTGTCGGCCGGCCGCCGCTCCTCCTCTTCTTCCGCCGCCGCCGCCGTTGCCGCGCGCCGCCACAGCGCCCGCTGCGCCGCCGCAGCCTCCCGCGCCATGGCCAGCAGCGGCGCCCGCAACTAACGCACGGTAAGCGCCCCAGCTGGGTTGTCGGTCGGAGAGGCGAGACATTGATGCCGACGCCACCGAGGCGCCGGCCGCCTCCGCCCTCTCTGTTGCAGGTGGACGCGCACCGCTCAGCAGCACGCGAGCACCCACGCACCGCACCGCCTTGCACTGCTATTGCACAGCCACAGCACCGTGGCCAGCACCCGATATTTGTCTGCGCACACCCTTGCACTTGGACGATCTGAGAAAGACGCTGCACCACCCTCCACAAGCACAACAACTTGTACCCAACCATGATGACTTCTCACTAACTTGAACTCTGATTGTACAAAAATATGGAATGTATTTTCTGCAATACAAAAGACATCGGAACCGAATTGCACCCAATAGTTGCACAGAACTTTCTCGAAAGAGACGAACATCGAACGCAAACTTCTTTTCTCCAACTTGGACAAAACTTCGTCTGGCACCTCCCCTCCAAAAAAAAAAAAACTCGCTTCCTGCCCACAGTTTCCGAAAAGTTGCGCGCGCCCAGCGGTCTCCTGGGCGACCAATCGCGCGGGTAATGGAGGAGCGGCCCCGCCATTTTCCGGCCACCGGAGCCGTTCGGCCGCTTCCGTGGGGCGACGGGGGATTAGGCAGGGTCCGGGTGGAAGGGAGGGGTTGGCCTCGGCGGGCGGGCGGGCAAGAGAGCGTCTCGAAGGCCGGTCGGCCGGTGGCGGCGGCGGCGGCGGGCCGTGCGGCGCGTTCCCCCGCCGCGGACGCCGCGACGCCCCCGGGCCCGCCGCCGCCGCCGCTGCTGGAGATGGCGGCCGCGCGGCTCCCCGCCCGCCTGACTCCTCCCGTCGGGCGCTGGTGAGAGACGAGGCAGGTAAGCTTCCTACGCAAACATCCACATGGTGTCAAACCATGTGCCAACTTCTCTGGAGACTCGGTTTTCTCGCGGGTTTGGGATGAACGTAGCTAGCCTTCCGAGCGGTCCGCCGACTTTATCTTCTGTATATTTGTTTGCAAATACCATATGTTACAATTTTAACACGAAATGTTAGATTTTGTGGTGATTCGAAATTCTTTAACATAAAAAATTACTTTTGAAAAAAGCGTTTATGATCTTCAAGTGTAGTTATTCATCATAGAGTAAGAGACGCATTACAAAAAAAGTCATTTAGAAGAGAAGTTTTATGAACGTCGACAGTGAGAGGTGAGTATTACTGACAATTTTTCCTGTTTTAATTTGAGAGTTCCTAACTTTTCCATCCATCTATTGCATAAAATATACCGGAACTAATTCGAGATAATTTCATTTAAAAACTCTTCAAAAGAGAGGCGCGTTAAAGGAAAATGAAGTTTTAGACCATCATCCACGAATGAATTAAGCGCAACGTTGCCATAAAGGGAATACATCCAGTACTACGACGCCGTTCGTGATCCTTGTCAATTTCAGAACTAAAGTTCACTTCCAAGAATACTAATTTGCAAACAGAACTTTAAAACCGACGAAGATATCATTATTTTTTCCAACATCATCATCATCATAGAAATGTAGAACGTCATCGTCATTTGCTCAAAGCCTTCAAAGAACTGCGTTTACATTTTTGTCGCCAACATTCTTAAAAGTCAATTTACTTCATTCTATAATCCCTTGAATGTTTGCTTAAGAAATTTATTTTAAACTGTGATACAGAATCGAAGATTATTCTTCTACCGTACAGCAATATCCCAGTACTATATTTGTCCTATTCCTTCGCTATCAACGTTTAAAATATGAAATACGAATCTTCGTTTTTACCAGGGGATTTATATCGAATGTCAGGATAGTAAGTCTTTATATATTTTTGCAAGGAAACAAACCTTAAAAGGAAACGGAGAGGAGAACTATAATATTTAAACAAAATTTATTTTATTCGTGAAACGTAGAGGTCATATCGGGCCTTTTCTTAAAACGTAAAACGTAGTTACTATACATTCGAACTTTTGAAACCCACAAACTTTTTTAATTGAAGCGACCGCGTTTTGATTCAAAAAAAGTTTATTTTCATTCATCTAAGAATAACATTTAACGCTCACAATTTCCATTAGACCTCCTTTAGCAATCCAGCGCAAAAGTGAAAGCGAAAAGCGCCGCCGTCTCTAGAGCCCGGGAAGCGCGTCAGCAGACATGGCCGCGTGCGAGGCAACCGCACGCACTATTTCAGCGTCGGCGGCGTAATTAAACACCTCTGGCAGGCGCTGGGGCGCGGTGGCCCGGGGCGAATAACGCCATCGGCGTGTGTCAAACCGCGGCACGCAACAAGTGGACCCTTCCGCCGGCGCTGGCCACCCCGGCCGGGCGGGGCGGAACGCCAGCGAGCCACCGGACACCGTGTCGCCCCGCGCAACTCCTCTCCGCACCGCTCGGTATCCGCCCGCGTCGCCCCGCGTCGCCCCGCGACGTCCCGCGTCGCCCCGCGTCGCGCCCGCACCGACCCGCGTCGCCCCGCGTCGCCTCCGCACCGCCCTGCGTCGCCCCGCGTCGCCCCGCACCGCCCTGCGTCGCCCCCGCGTCGCCCCCGCGTCGCCCCCCCCGTCTCTGCGCGGTCCCATGCCGTCCCATGCCGACCCTAGCCATCTCGTGTCACCTCGCATCCCCGCAACGCTTTTGCCCCGCTCCGCCCCGCCCCATGCTGTCCCGATCACGAGCGGATGGGTTAAGGTCGCGGGCGGGTGGCACCCGCGGCGACGCCAGCACGAAGCCGTTCTCTGGAGGGCGCCGCGGCACGCACGGTGCTCCGCATGGGGCTCGCCGTGGTGCAACCAGTGTCGTCCGCACGCTTGCGCTTTCCTTGACGATTCGTCCCACTTGGGAACGGGCGGCTTTATTTTATATGTTACTTGAAAGAATCCGACTTGAAAGAATAATCCGAATTTACAGATATGACGCGTTTTAACAGAATACGCATTAAGACAAACTATTGAAAACTATTTTTTTCTCGTTAAAATATTTAAAAAAATGAATTCTCATGGAGTAATTTATTGCTGAAATCCAGTCATGTGTTTTTAGAAGAAAAGACGAATACTATTTTCGAAGATAGCAATCATTTTTACAGTAGCAATTAATCTTAAAATCAAGACAATGCATTTTCATCGCCACAAATATGACGTCACCGTCCGTTCTCTTAATTCCAACTGTTTTCGAATTTTAAAAAAAGCGTATTTCATGGATTTACATTCCCTCATACTTTATTTCCATTTCAAATAAGTTGATAGTTTTCATGAATGTTGGAACATTACTTTCATATAAACGTT
Organism: Teleogryllus oceanicus; assembly: GCA_964035755.1. Classification (NCBI taxonomy): domain Eukaryota; kingdom Metazoa; phylum Arthropoda; class Insecta; order Orthoptera; family Gryllidae; genus Teleogryllus; species Teleogryllus oceanicus. The sequence goes on from CAXIVR010000004.1 coordinate 31,758,880, forward strand.
TTTGTTTGTAATGAATATTTACTCAGAAGTAAAACCTGCATACTTTTCATTCAACAGCGCATTTATTGTTTACAGTTGCAGATATTTTTTAGACATCTTGGAGAAAATATTTATTGATATCTTCCTTAATTAACTGACTAACCAACTAGAGTATATTTTACATATATTTCACTCTATATTTGTAATTAAAAAGTTTGAACTAAACGAAATGATTAGCTTTCAATTCAGAGTATTTAAAAATGTGGAAATATATCAAGAAAACGTAATTTCAAAAAATGCATGATCCTTAAATATATTGCAAGAGACCTGATGTGGGAATCGCTTTGCACCGACTTGGAGAAGTTGTGAATTTATTTAATCAGTGTTAGTTTGAACATATAGAAATTCGTGATAAAGACAATATATTATATGCTAAGTTTACGACATTCCTTGGGTAGAATTATTATAAACAAAGAATAACATTGAAAAGATCTATCGACATTAAAGAGTAAAAGCAAACATTTTAGTACTAAAAGTTCAAATAATATCATCAAACAATATCAATAGAATTTCATTATATCGTGTATTCACTTGCAAGTCATTGTCTTTCAATGGCGTTTCATTTCAAAGTCGTCCTTTAAGGAGAAGGAAATGGCCGTCAATTTGTAAGTAATTGGGATAGCAATTTTGGGCTAAATTACGCAATGAATTTGCGATTGATTAGCGGTAAGGTTAATCTTGACGAAACCAATCGTTTTACTAGATGTTGATGAATCGAAGTTCTACGAAATGCCATGGCTAAACATATTACCTTGCACTAAATTGAAGGAAGTAATTTGCATGCAAAGTTCACATTCACGTACATAAGCAGATAAATAGATTAGAATATGTACAAATAGATAATCTCATTCTACTGAAAGTTTTTGTCAGCGGTGTCTTAAAAAGATGGATTCAATTATCCTGAAGAAAATGAATAAAAGAAAAATCTACTTCTCTCGATCTTTTTCCTGAAGTTCAAAAAATTTAAATGTTTACTCAACGAAGTTGAACTAAGGATATGCATCGCTACAATATTGGACGGCATGGAAGTGAGTAGCTGCTGTAGTTCTAGTTGTCTCAATCGGATTACTTACACGGGATTGTAGTACTTCTCGTTAAGTTATGTATTCATCGGGTCAAAAGGCTATCCTAGAAATGGCATATGATAAAGGAATAAACGTCATGTTGACACCGAATCCGAGGCCAAGAAGTCCCAGGGGACTTACATTATCAACTGAAAAATGTAAACAATTGAATTTAATTTCAGGTAAATTACTTCTTTTGCCAGGCTGGCCGAAAGTGATTGTCATTTTTTGTGTGATCGGTTCTGATACCTGACCTGGGTCAATGTCATGCAATAAAATTATTTGTGGTGAGCAGAATGTGAAGATGATGTGTGTGCAGAAATTGAGTAAAGCATAAACCGCCAAACGGGGAAACGAAATACAGATTCATAATGATGTATCCTCCTCGTAATCCACATTCCTCAAATACTGAACGGGTAGACTACACCAGGTGTTATGTGGCAGTTATGGTTATCAACATGTTCAACAAACAGAGACGATTCCGATGTAATGAACTCGCGGTTATAAAGAACTGAAGTGGCTGGTACCGATGCACTGTACTAGGTCAAATAAAATTCGATTGTAAAGAACTCCACAAAAACATCGCCTATAGTGAACACAGGAAACACAGCTTCCAGGAAAAAATAGTTCGCTTCATTCCCTCGAATTCCAATAATACCAAGGGATTGCCAGTGGAGGGACTCCTGAGTTATTTTTGTGACATTGACGGCGAATGAAAGGGACTGGGAGAACGTAACACTGATGAAATTGTTTTAGCTCATCTATTGGATATTCTGTGGACTCAATCGGCATCAACTGTGGGATGACAACTAATGAAATTCAATCCGGCTAGGACATCATTAATGCAGTGAAAGGGTTTTCCAAAGCAGATGAACGAGTGAAACGACCAAGATGATTCAAATGAAAAAAAAACTCTTCCAAGAGGGCAAGAGTAATTCAAGGGCGAGAAGACTCAACAAAAATATCTTATGAGTGAACCCTTTAGAATCAAGTGTCGAGAAAGCACTGTCTCTGAAAACGAATCTGCAAAATGAATTAACAAAATCTGTACGCATGAAACAGTGAAAAAAAATATTTTAAGGTCAAATAAAGATATAAAAGTTTCTAATCGATAGTGTTTAGATATTTTAATCAACCTCTGCAATAACAAAATGTGAAAAATCGACAAGAATCTAATTCGCAATATTGAATGTAGTGAACTCATATACAGTGAACCAAAAATGTTAGACCGTGAAGGTCCATTATAACTGGAGTGGATTAAAGTAACTGTTATGTGCGGAAGGTGCTAATTGTATTTGAAGATTATTTATATTTTGAATGTTTTTCATCATATATCAAACTGAATTCGATTTTTTCATAAGAATAAATTTTATTCGTGTAGTGAATATAGCGAAAGTGAGGAATATATTACTTTCCAATGGAAAAGGTACGAAAAGGGTTACTTAATTTTTTATATATATATATATATATATATATATATATTTCATAACATTTACGACAGTGAAATTCAGATAAACGACAAATCAACCTATTTTATAAGGCATTCTGAACTTTCTAAAGCATGTTTAACATTTTCTCATACGACCAAATGACCTGCGTCCTTTTGTGAAACAGTACGCGCAGATTGCACATTTCAAACCTCAATTATTACCCAACAGGTGGTTTGATGTTCATGAAGATTTCATCGTAATGTTCATAAAGATTTCATCGAGGTATACAGAAATGGTAGTGTTATTATGACTGACGAGCACGAATAGCAGGGATCGTAGAATACCAGACAATGGTTTACTCGTAGTAAGGGTTGGAAACAATTATTTCATTCGGATATCTTAAACGTATGAGTGTAAAAGTCCCTTCCTGTACACTTTTTCCTAGGGATTATATCAAGCCGATAGCTGGCTTTACTTTATGTTTCGATGGGACGCATATTCGACCACACACTAGACACTAACACACATGCGGGCCCCTCTGATCTGGGGTCAGAACGCGAGGTCCTCCGCGACAACACATGCATGGGAGACAGAGACAACCAATCATGCCCAAGGCGGGACTCGAACTCGCAACCCTTCGAACGGAATGACCTGATTCGGGTCATGCTCTTAGCCACCTCCTACATATAAATTATAATAATGAACCGAACATTAAAATTATACACATTATCTGCAGAATCTGGTATGAATAGCCACATGGCTTCAAATTATCTTTCATTCCGATTTCTCGATGGCCGAGCACTCTTTTTTGACGATATTCGACAAACCGAGACAATCCTGCTCGAAAGCGCGGTTCGTGCCCAGTGGCTGGGAATCGCTGGCAACGTTCTATAAATACACCCGCCGCTGGCAGGCAGCAAGCCGTAACAGCGGAGGCGGCGGGGGCTGATCTAAAGGAAACGCGCCGACCGGCGGCTGCCCGTCCAGGCAGGCAGGGAGAGTGCGCAGGGCTTTCCTGACCTTTCGCCAAAGGTTTCGAGAAAACAGGAAGCCTTAGGCGGCGACAACAGGAGCCCTGGACGCAACGTTCGAGCTGCCCGAGCAGCAGCCGCAAGCCGTCTCTGCACCGCACCCGCTCACTCCGCTAGCCAAAACAAGCACAGAGTAAAACACAATATAATAGAATAAAATGTCTGATAACATTGCAATAAATACATATTCATAAAAATAACACAATAAATAATAAACATAAAATTATGTGGTATTTATGATGTGCGTATCATGAATCTTACATAAGCTGAAAGCATATTTAGTTGCGTTGTGAAAATAGTGAGCGTTTCAACAGAAAAAAAGAAGAAGTTTTATTTGTGTTACAAGATGAGTTATACAATTACGCATTGTCATATACGTACACCAATTGTGATCAATAGGCAAAACATACGTTATTTGAACTAGCTGACCCTGCCAGTTGACACGCTATACTACATGTAAAAGTGTTGTAATTTGTTTGTATTGGTTGTAGATATTACTTTCCTCTAAGATATCTTTACCCTCTAAAAATTATTATAATGTTTTATCTCGTTTTACCAATACATATTTTCTTTGATGCCAAATAATTAATAATAATAAATAATAATGGTAGCAAAACGGTGGTTAATGGTGGTTAATAATGGTAGCAAAGCGGACAGCAGCTGTTATGAAACAATGTGGCACCAACACGCTTGCGCCATTTTAAAAACTTCCATTCTAACTAGAGCTTATATTCCTAGGAAAGTCCGTATGATTCTCCCAACACAACAAACAAGTCCTGTTTAATCATTGCAGGATTCACACACATCAAAACGCTACACCGTTATTCCATTGCATTTTTATAATCTAACCACTACGGCGTGGCCACTAGCAAAACACTACACCAGCGTTCCCCTGCATCGCTCAGACGCGTCGAAGCCACGCTCCATCACTTCAAATTAATTCCAACGTGCGCTTCATTTCAATGTTTTAATTGCATAATTTCACGCGCGCATTTCGACAAAATATGAATATTGCATCCCGGAGGGACAATGGGGGCGCGCCACGTCGCCAGAGACTGCGCAGCACGGAAGCACTTTTCCCCCAGACAATAAGTAAATATTACATTACACGCTGGATGAACAATTATCCGCAGAACCATTTAGGGAATTACAATTATTCATTTGCAAGTTGATGGAGCGGACATGTTTATGGATCTGGCGGTTTCGTGACCAGATACGCACAAGAGTGAGTTTTGCGGGCGAGTACGCGCAGGCGGGCGAACAGACGGCCGTGAGGACGTGCGAGCAGACGGAGGGTCGGACGGAAAAGCCGATCGGCGGGAGAGTGGACCTGTGGGTGGTAGAGTGGGTGGGCGAGCGAGTTGGTGGGCGAACGGGTGGACGGGCGAGCACGCGGGTGGGTGGACGGGCGTCCGGGCGTCTGGGAGGGCGACCAAAGGCGGACGGGTGAGAGGGGGGGACCGGGGTGAGGGCGGACGGGTAGACGGGCGGACGGGTAGATGGGCGGACGGGTAGATGGGCGGACGGGTAGACGGGCGGACGGGTAGACGGGAGGACGGGTAGACGAGCGGACGGGTAGACGGGCGGACGGGTAGACGGGCGCACGCGTGGACGGGCGGGCGGACGGATGGTCGGCAGGGGTTCAGGTGGAATGGCGGACGAGTGGACGGGCAACGGGCGGATGGACGAGTGGGCGGGCGGAAGGGCGAACGGTCGGGTGGTCGGCGGAGGTGCAGGCGGGTGGGCGGCGGGCAGGAGTGCGGATAGGGGGATGGGTGGACCCGGATGGTCTTGTGACGTGAAGTGGCGAGGAGTGGTGTGGTGCGAAGTGGCGACGTCGGCGGGGCGGGGCGGGGCGAGGCGGGGCGGGGCGGGGCGGGGCGGGGCGGGGCGAAGCGAGACGAGGCGTGGCGTGGCGTGACTAGGCGTCGTGGCGCTGAGTGAAGGGCGTAGGCGAAGCGCGAGTTCCCGGGTTCCGAATGACAGGGCGGGTCGCTGCGCTCTGTAATTCTGAAATTAACTCACTGATATTTGCGAACAAATATTAGCATAACATACTGATGTGGAACACTGCTGCTCTCAAATCAAGCGGGTGGCGAATTTAATTAGCAAACTGAATTTTCTCGCCGTTGACAATACGCACTGAAAACGAAGTCGAGAACGTTCGCGAATAGCGTAACGTAAAAGTGTCTGTGATCACATGTTGCAATAAGATACCTGGTACAATTTGTTCCAAGAGTCAAAGCGAACGCATTAATTGTGTTAACAAGGCTGTTAGATGACATTTTAAATAAACCGAAACAACGTCCCTCAATGTTGTATCAAATAGTCTACATGGTTTCTATGCTTACGGTCACATATGTGTTCGAATATCACAAAGTAAGCATAATAACCTCACCTGGAAAAAGAACGTTTAAAGCTATTTACTTCTCCATGCGTTAAAGAAACATCAGACCTCTAAAAATCACTAATTTTGTAAATCAGAAATTATTAATTTTTACGGTGTATTAAATCATCCATAATGCAATGGATAATATTACAAAAATAGAACCATTAGAGATAACAAGGTACGTAAATACGAAAGAGAAGTGATTTAACGAATATGGAAGAGTGTTATTTTGCCAGATTCAAGAAATTTAGTAAAACATATTACATTTTCTAGCTAAATATTAAATGTTTTCATTAGCACACGTTTTAATTAAATACTTTTTACAATTTGTATTCATAGTACTACAAAATTGGATACCGTTTTTTTCATAATATTATTCTAATTTTTAATCGTATACGTTTTCCTAAATATTTAATTTGCAATAATATTCATATATTAAATTCATTTTTTTAATAACATAGTCTTTCATGAATGATCCCCTCCGTCAATAATAGCAGAAAAATAAAAGAATTTCCACCATTCCCTTTTTATTTGCAACTGTCTAAAATATTTATGAAAAATTCTCCATCTTTTGAGACATATTTTCAATCGCGACGTTAACTACATAATACGTTTATCTACTCAAAACACTGGACCTTGTTCTTTCGTAGAATATATTTCGAGAATTATGGAAGCAATTATGGAAGTCTTGTGACGTGTATAGACAATACATAAATATTCAATTAAACCGGTTCTGTAAATTAGGATTTTAGTATATGCGAAAGAAAGAAATGTGATATTGGTTTTATGGTTAGTCGCAATGAACGGCTGTTCGTAGACTATTTGTTTCAAATGGTAAACCTTCCACCAGTGCCTTGCGCTCTGACACCACAGCATCGAATTCGACGTTGACCGAAACAGACTCATCACTCGTCGCCTGAAGCACCTCCCGCGGATTCGACTGAAAGGGCACAGCACGCACCGCTACAGACGAGATGTCAGTTCTCAGAGAACACACGCCACGAAGCAGAAGGGAATTACTCAAACACCGAGTCGTGTGTAGAACGCACAGTCAAACAAGCGTGTGCGAAGCATGGAGACTGCCGACGCGGCAGACACAGTGCTACTGAACATACTGACAACATGGCTGGTTCTCAAAGAGGAACACGATGGAACAGCGCCAAAGCTGTGGACTGACAAGAACGAACGAGAGTCGTCAAATTTGAATTAACCTGCGAATCCATTGAAAGATATCTATGAAATGTATGGCAAAATTATGAGTAATTTAACTGTTAACTTAATATGCAACATTTTTTGAGAGCTATAAAAATTTCCCTCGCATGAAAGATTGCATATATGTGAACTCTCATTGTAATTCCGACCACGCACACACAGACAATCGTGATCCTGATATTTTGAATGTTGAGCATTTCTGAGTGTACCACTATTCAAAGATAATTGTGAAAAAAACTTCGATATTTTTGAAGTCTTGCAAACAAAATGTGCATAAGACATTTTAACGTAAAGAAATAATTTCGTGGTAAACTGATTCTGACAGCCGGCAAGAAAATTTTCGAAACTACGTAAAATTTCACGTAATTCTTTAAAAAAAGAAAAGTATTTAATCGTAATAAAATACGTAAATTCTACACTTAAAATGCCATATACATTATTTTATTTTCATAGAATTTTGTCATTCTGAAGGTAATTTATAATTAGGCAGAATTGTGTTGAAGTTTAGAGATAAAAGTCCAGGTACAATTTGTAGTAATTACAATTGAAAAAATTACATTTTTTTAATAAAGAAATGTAATTATGCCTGGAATATTCCTTAATGTAAAATACTGAATGCTCTATGTTGCTGGTATATTTTTTATTCTGTAAAGATTTTGCACCAACAGAGAGGTTTTGCAGAAAAAAGATGGAAGGTGGATTCATACTCGTAGGTTCAAGAGGTGAGAGTTTATTCACGGGCACCAGATGGAGAAGCAAATGGGAATTGAAGTGACACGAGATCATTGGCCACACACGTGCACCGCGGGCCTTCGGACGGAGGAAGACCTGATGTTGGAGTGACGGTAAACACATAAGAATAAACACAGGGAGGGTGTGCAAAGGACCTTTTGGACTTACAGCACCGTGATTTTCCCGTCGCAAATGTTTACGAGTGAGAATGATAGTACACAACGATGATGGGAGAGCGACGACCTAGGAAAAGGAGTCGGGTATAACGACGTCGTGCAGATCCTCTCTGGAGAAGTGTTAGTATGCGAAGGCGAGTGAAGAACTCAGAAGCTGGAGGCACTTGTGAAAAGAAACGTCAAAAAGTGAAGGAAGGAGAGATACAAGTACTGCAGACTGAAAAGAAACTAACGCTATTACCTGGGGCAATTAGAGCAGGAGAAATGAAACCAGCACCAAAGGAGGAGTTCGGCAGGTTATCATAAATTCTAAAAGTGCAGTACATGAAAATAAGTTGTTTTTTTAGTTAAGAAAATATGTGAATTAATTATAACTCTGGTATATTTTTTAAATTCTGATATAATACTTTATCTTTTTGAGAAAATAATTACTACTAACTGTAAAATTCGGTTTAACTACATTTTTGTCATGTCATTTTTGCGTTAGCAACGATTTGTCACGACACATGAAGAAAACAAATAAACGTATTATAATACATAGTACGAGCCCTGTAAAATTATGTGGAACTAAATACAAAGAGAGAGAGAGAGAGAGAGAAAGTACAGAGTGTAAATAGTGATAAAACAATGCACGAGTTTTGTGTGTGATAGTTTCCAATTTGAGAGTTAATTCTCAAACAACGTTTTTTTATTAGGAACAAAACTACGGAGTATGTGACGCGATATTTTAACGGCACGCTGTCGACAAGAAGCCGATGGTGACCTTCTGATCTCGCCGCGCTGTTGACATTCTAGAAATATTTATGCGAGACAGGTCAGGTCGGCGCGACCGCCTGGAAAAACATTATGAGAAAAGACTTCAAGGAAGAAAGGAAAAAGTAGAGCGTACGAGAACAGAAAAATGGAATAGATGGACGAAGTGAAAGGAGAGGAAAAAAGAGAATGAGATTGCCAACGCGTATAGGGAAAAGAAAATACAAGAGTGAAATGAAAAGAATTCGACGAAGCGAGTCTTTGCGTAAGTTGGGATAGTGAACCAGCGAACTGACGTGAGCCAGAGAGAACAAGAATGGGAAGGGCGGGGCAATTGAGTGAATGTTGTTTCCAGGCGCATCAATTACTTGGTCAATAACCCCGTAAATGTAGTGAATGTTATATATCTGAAGGCGACGGTGTTCCTCCCTCGCAAGATCTGGCGCCGCTTACACGTCACGTGCCCCCCAGGAATCGCATTCAGAGGGGCACCATCCCAGCCGGAAAAAGCTGTGTAGTGCATGTGTGTGTTTGTGTGTTCAGGTAAAGAAGAGGACAAGGTCGAGGAAGGAAATATCATTAATTAAGGTAGCACCCGGGCGCTGATCAGAGAAACCATGTAAAACTACCAATCAGCACAATGAGCCACTAGAATTCTCCCCCAGACAGAGGTTGAATGGGACCTGACGAGGGAGCAAGTGTACGTGTGAGTGAGGGTGTGTGTGGAGCAGAAGGTGGGCAGGGAGGGAGCTGAAGCGAAGGAGCCTAGGCTCGGAGACGTCCGTGGGCGGCGAGGGGCGAGGACGCCAAGTAAGCCTCCGCCACCGACGGCCGTGCCAGCCGGCGCCAGTCCAAACATCGGCCACTTTCCATGTTGACTCGCGCCCCTCGGGCCCCTCCGGCGCCAACACCGCCCGCGCCGCCCACGCCGCCTCAGCCGCGCCCGCACCCGCGCCCGCGCGCGCGCGCCACGACCCCTCTTTCACGCGATATTCCCGCGGCAAACTTTGTAATTAGTTCTCCGCCGGATAACAATGCGTATTTGCTCGCGCAATTTTCGCGTTTTCGCACCTTTTTCCGCCCCCTATTTTTTGAATGAATTTATTATGACAGTAATTTTCACGCCAATCTACGGAACAATATACGAGTTGTTAATGCGGTACCGACCTCATTTGCTTGTCAATATTTTGTTACATATGAAGCCTAAAATTACATCGACATAAAACGAATGAAAATTAAAGATATAAAAGAATGTGCATTCTATTTCGCTCAAAGCGATAAACGCGATAGCGAAACGAGTATTTGAGTACAGTCATTCGATTGCTAAAGCCAAGCAGGTCATTTTAGATCAGTGAGACCCACTGATGTAATCAATACACAGTGATTAGAAGCAAAATTTTAAAAAATGGAATATTTACAGTAGCAATCATACTTAAAGAGTTTTGTACAGAGAAAATTCCCCATATAAGTTCGGTTATTTTGTTTACGTTCGGAAATGGATCATTCACAAAGCCATCAACTACAGATCCGCTGAAATGGCCATATCACGAAGTTATTCATTTTCACATTTTCAACACAATATTCCAATAATTGGGCCCTGGACGCGCGTCATAAACAGAATGCCAGAAGCGCTCTCTCGCAGTCGCCGACGCATCAATGGCGCGTGACCCACTTGCTCAAAGGGCGACTACCCTGTTTGAAGGCACGGGCGCTGCACACAGCGGTCAGCTCCCGGCTGGGGCTGACAAATTACGCAGCAAACGGATAAACGCTTCGAATATGCCGATGTGATTTTTAAGCCAAACTTGCGGTTCAATTGAATGTGACAGTCGGCGACGCAACAGCCCAGCGATGTATAGGTTCCGCATTGACACTTCATCACTCAGCACCGGGCGGAAAGGAGCGGCGACAGGCCGTGCATGGAAACCCGCTTCGGCCACAGACACACACTGCCTGCGCGATGCCCGCGACGGCAGGCTGCGGTGGGCGGCGCTGACACATCGGCGACAGGGTGAAGCGCACGCTTTATGGAACTTCAATTGCACTCTGGCTCCCCAATTAGCGAATCATACAAGAACTAATCCATTGCGCCGAGATTCGAATTTTCAGTTCAATGTTGCACGTGGATTTTGTCTGTCTTAGTGCGTCACGAGTCAAAACTCTCATATCCTTTTAGATAATGTGATGTGTGAACAATTGAATCGGGCTGAGGAGAAACGGAAGAAGTCATTCTTGCAACTATTTTGCAACTATATTTATATAAAACTAGGAAGCATTAAATAATACTCGCACATTTCATATTATCCTGTCCAATTTTTATGTGTCAATTCACTGCGATAACACTAAATTGTTTTTTAATGTACTTTCTACTAAATAACTTTTATGTGATCAGAATTTAGATTTAATTGTTGTTGACATGTTTCCTTGCTCCTCGGTGTCAGAATTGAGTCTGAAGAAAACTGGGTATGAAAATCATAAATGAAATATATTTTACATAATACTTTTTAAGAATATTATATTTGTTTGGAATAGTCATTTATCCAACGAAATAAATATTCGTGTAGAAATAATTGGCTACATTTATTACAAATTATGTATTATAAAGAGTTTGGAAAAATGACATGGCTCAACTCTCTTTGGGTTCTTGCACTGATTTATAAAATGTATCACCTTTTTTTGTGAATATGAATGAACGCCTCTGCTGCACGTTTATCGCTGTCACACAAAATTGTACTCTTAATTTTTGCTGCAAGCTCTTCACATTTCGAGCAAACATCTCCTTGAGGTCTACCAAGTCTACGTTTAAAATCTTCTTTAAAAATTAAAATAAAAATAGTAGAATTGCGTGCATGGTTACGAATACCCTACATGCAGAGGCGCATCTAGATATTTAGGCACCCATAGCAAGTGTAAAATTTGCGTCTCTGTCCGGATACTTCAAATTTCTTGTTTTTTGTTTTAGCGGGTATACTCTAAATAGCACCCCCTGTGAGTGACTCTCATGGCTCGTGCCGTGTCTGCCATACCGCAGATACGCTACAAATACATGCATGCATAACGCGATATGCATTTCAAACATTCAAAATCAAAATTGTAGTACTGAGGAGAAACGGAACATGTCAGTGATTTGATCCTCCGCAGTACAGCTATCTCGATATTGCAATTTACAGCCTAAACACGATTGAACACTGTTATGACATGATTTTTTTATACTACAATTTGCCTTGCCTTAAAAAAATTTTAAAAAAGCATATTTGACTAGTTCCCTTTCTCTTCATGCATATTCATTAGATTTGCATAATTATTCAATTCATTCTACTTGGTACATCTGATCTGGTTATAAGAAAATTTTTGTAAATCAATTTATCATTTAAATATTATTGTACTTGTAACAAATTTGATAATATGATTATTAGAATATACTTATTTAATATTTCCGCTTACTGATCCGACTATATTCTGAACTCCGTGTATAAGAGAGCTAAAGCTTTATTTTTGTTAAATAAAATACATTTTTCAAGATCCAAACGATAACTACAAAAGTATTTTGTGTATGAGAATAAAGAGCGAAAAAAATTAACAAGTTCTTTGAGAAAATCAGGCTTACACAGACTGGAGTCTAGCACGAGAAAATTTCGATCGATGATGATGGGAAGCTTCAACATCTAAGGTCTCCCGATGTGATCGAATATTCTAGCATTTACCACAAAATTTGCTAGGTAGCAGCCCACTACTACTGATTTTCTGCTCAGCTCGTCTTACAGGCTAAAGTCCTCCGGGCAAAACAACCGAGCATCTGTCGTTCGGTACTTGTAACTCCGCACACTGAGTCAAGATTTCAAGCACAAACCAGAAAATTGAAGTTGTCGCGAACTAGGAACGTCAAAATGGAATAGAAATTATGTGAAGAAGTATGAATGAAATGAGTAGTTTACATTAGGCTGGGAGTAATAGGGAGAATTCTTATAAAATGGTCGAGCACACTGCGTTCCAACATCTATCTTTCACTCTATCCGTCATTCAGGGTTAGACTCCTTCCGCTCCAAAAATCGAAACAATTGTGCCATTAGAAGCGTCTTGGACTCCTGGTAGAAAACTGATCTTTTCTGTGGATCTATATTTTCCATCCAATATTATAATGAATTCCTCTAAAATATTTTTGCGTTAATCAACTAAACCGTGTTTTAGGCAACACACGGCTCCTCACTATGTGATAAATAGCTCTTTCGATTCCTATCGACGCGACAAATCTACAGTAAAGCCACGGTATTCCGAACTCACTGGGGGTGTGGTCTCTTCGGATTCGGCAATGTTCGGATTATCCGAAAAATGTACGGTATATATACAAATACATTTATAGGATTACCAGAAGCAAAACAATAAGCGTGCGATGTGAGAAAATGGCAACCTAGCGAAACGATTGCATTATCACATCGCATCACCACGCAGATTACGGCATAAGAAGATTCCAGATTTTCCAAGGTCCTCTAGATGAAAACTACTGCTTCATAAACATGTGATATACATCGGAGTTACCAATGTAATAAACGTTTCATTTCAACAACTTCAACTTTCAATAATTATTTCTTCATTTCTAAAGTAATTATCAAATCCTTTCTTTACACTACAAATAAGCATTTTATTTATCATGTTTATATTTCCTCTATCCGTAATTCTGTTCGGATTTTCGAAAATTTCGTATTTGCGGGATTTGGATTACCGCGGTTCTACTGTATTGGCACAACTCTCACCCCATTCCATTGAAGACACTGGTAGAATTTTATCCAACGCGTGATTTTTATTGTTTCAATATAATAACGAGTACATTGGTGAAACGCTGGGTCTTGCTCCTTCCGACATTTACATGAATCGTTATTGATTGATCATATTAACGATAATCAAACCTAATTTTGTAATGAAAGAAAACTTTAAACAAGTACTTTAATCGACACTCTTTCACTTTCTGTGTCCGAAAATATAAGAGCCGGGCAACTGTAATATGTTTAAAATTTATTTCTATTGTGACTGTACATAGCTTAAATAAACATTTTAATATGATATTACTCATATTAGATCCGCGGTCACTAGTATTTAGTTTTCATGTCATGAAAGAGAAAGAAACTCTAGAGCGGCTGGTAAATCGTGTTTTGGACAAAAGCAGCAGAAATGGTTCAGAAAGAATTAATAACATTTTTTTATTTAGTTACGAAGAAAGTTCTGTATACTATTATTTAGTTACATATTCATAATCATTCATACCGCTTATAAGTAGTAAATTCAGCTACAACATATGAAACATGGGCTTGAAATATTCCTTAATGCTGACGTAGTTATCCAACTATCGCACGTAACATCTCACCGACTGCCTTTTCAATAAGCGAAGCGAAGGTGTCAGCGTCATTGCTCTGACCTGTAAATCAGTCACCCGAGTGCAGAAGCTCTAACTTACGGCGCTCGAAGATGAAACAATCAAGCGAGCAAATGAAGCGTCTTTTTTAAATTATTTTTTATTATAAGTCGCATAAACTAAATGTCTTGAGCAGCTATTACAATAATTAAATACAATCACAGTAAGTGAAAATATCAATACTTTTACAAAATTGTATCACTTTTTCTTGAGAACTTTACGATGGCACTGAACTGATATTGCATTGAAGGTTTCTTTCCTAGATAGTCTTGTCACTTTTGATTGTGAATTGAGCATTCCAAAAGGACGTGATTTATTGATGACAGTATTGTAGATGCTACAGATGGGTAGTGGAACTTTCTCAAATAGAAATTTATGAGAGAATTGTGAGTGACAGACCTAATTCATTCTCATAATATGTTTACAGACTGCATAGTCTGGAGCTTTAACGTATTTCGGTGGAATTGTTTTTGTATAGAGCGATCAATATTTCTGGCAAAATTGGAAGATCGCTGAAGATCGTAGTTAATACCACTCCTTACGAACCCCATTGTTTTCCAGACGTCTCTTTAAAGAATGGGAGAGAGAACAAGGCATTTTAGTTTATTACTTACCATGAGGTGAAAGTAACAGGAACAAGAGACACTATATTGGAAAATGCTACTCGCAAAGAGCGCCAACATCTGATAAAAATTTACAAAGGCATACTTTCTTAAAATAGCAAACATCACTTGAAATTTCGAAATGTCAAAGTAGAGTGCTTATCTTCGAGGGAAAACTTTAAACCACCACTGAACTCAACCTCTTTTCATTGGCATTAAAAGCCCAAGTACTTAGCCAGCCATGACGCGGAATCGCTTCTTTTCTCCTTGACGCCCCTCCAGAGAAGCGACTGCTTAGGCGCGGGGGGCGCGGGAGGGATTTGCAGGGCGCGCACTTCCAAAGGAACGGTGCGTTATGACCAGCAAGAAAAGCGGTGAGTAGTGCCACGGTCAAGGTTATTAAAACGAGAATAGTAAGAATGGTATCTACGGGAAGAGTGACAGCGAGAATGTGGGCGTTGTAGTGCGTTTGAGAGCGCACATTTGCGTGCAATATTGCAAACATACACACAGAAAAATACAACAAAGCATTATCTTAATATGAAAATTTTCAATTTCCAGATTAGAATCCGGTTTAGAAACTACATTTCAAGTAGTATTGAATGATAAACATTGAAATAATTTAATGTCATAAAGTTGAAGAACTATTAGTTAATCGCTCAATATTCTCAAATCGTATATTCTCATGAGACCATTGAACGTGTCCATGATATATTCATGTACTATTGTTATACAAGTACAACAAACAATGGCTAAAATTTCTATAAGAAGCTACTTGAAACTTGTAATTATCTTTATAAACATAATTACAAGTTTCAAGTAGTTCAAAATAAGTAATAAGAAAACAGTAAGAGTATATTATAAGGAGAAAAGAAAGAATGTCTACTGGAAAAAATATATTCAAAACAAACTTATACTTAAATTGTTTCTATACTTCATATTAATTGTACTGTAGTTATCCTTTCAGTTATACTTTTTATTACACTGGTATTTCTATCTTATGAAAGTTAATTCAAGATAAGAGATAAATTTCAACAAGGTGAAAATACAAAACAAAACCGCAACGAATGAATACAAAAAGCAGTGATAGGCATTGATCCAAGTCAGAAAATATAGATATGCTTTTCAATGTAGAACCGAACGACATTTCTCGGAGAGGCTAGAGAGAAACGACACGCTAGAAGACGCACGAGCAGGCAGTATCTAACGAAAGAGACTAAAATAAAACATCAAAGACACCCATCCAAACCCCGAACGAGCATCTCCGTCACGTGACGGGGAACCTTGGTCAGAACGCCAAGAACTTGGAAGAGTTTCGGCTCGGAAGCCCCGAAAGACCGCCCCTCCGCAGCCCGCGGCGCGGGCGTGGGCGCGGGCGTGGGCGCGGGCGTGGGCGCGGGCGTGGGCGCGGGCGTGGGCGGGGCGGGGCGTGGGCGCGGGCGTGGGCGCGGGCGTGGGCGGGGCGTGGGCGCGGGCGTGGGCGCGGGCGTGGGCGCGGGCGGGGGGCGGGGCTGCGACTCGTCATAACCGCGGCACCGCGCGGCCGGCCGCGTTTATCTCGCCGCTTTACGAGCGTCGCAGGCGTTCCGTTATCGCCGCGCGCAGCAGAAGACTCCCTCCGCGGAGGGGGGTGGGGGCGGCGTCCCGCGGCCACTGATTAGAAGGCCCCGCCAAGGAGCACCGCCCCGCCCTCGCCCCTCCTGCCGCGAGTCCTCGGCTTTATTAGATCTCATCAGCGCAGCGAAGCCCGACAACGGCGAGATTATGATCGCGCCGCCTTTGTCGCTTCTATCTACGAACGGGTTTTCGGCGGCCGCAAAACGAAAAGTAATATACGCCCCGGGGTATTATACGTTCGGCGCCGAAAGCAACACGGAGACGCGGAATCGAACCTATTTTTGGCTCAAGTGCTGTTTAGATATATCACAACAATAACGCACGTTAATGCCGCGCGTCGTTAGCAACATTAATGGGAGGAGTCCGGAAAAAATTAGAGCGAGAGAAAAGCTCGGGGCGCGCGTTAGCTATATCCGCATGCAATTAATCACACTTCAAAGCAAAACCAATAAAGACGTGCTTTACTGAAAATGGCGTTAATTTAGATACGAAAACATTTTTTGAAATTAGAAAGTTTTAATTTTACGAAGTAAATGTTCAATTTCGCTTTAAATGTGTCCGTCAGATCAACCTATTATTCTCCTTTAAATGTACGAGTATGAAAACCAATAACTGAGCTATGGAACGTTAAGTTTCACAATTAAATACATTGGTTAAGATAAATAATATTCGCTCAATAACTCAGTGAACTAAAGAGGAACGGATCCTTGTGTAGAGTTCATACTGCCAAACCATGATTCCGTACTAAATGTCTGAAGCAACAGTGCTAACAAAGCACGGCTGGACTAAGTGAAACGTAGCTGCTGCATGAAATTACAATGTTCTTATAGTTTCACCATTTGCACCCGTAGTGAAAACGAATGTTGCTGCATCAATATAAATCTAATGGGATTTGTCGATGTATAAAAAATAACACCAAATTGTTACAAATATTAATGTATCGCCATCTTCATATTGAAACAAATTGAGTCATTTGTTGCGGAAATATATTTTAATTTCAAATCTACAGAAACGTCGCTATATATACTTGTAAATACGATTTATATGTCCTTAAAAGTTAATAAATAAATTTAAAAAAACAGGCAAAAATATTCCAATTTGAGGATGTCCATACAACTTGAATGTGATTTACACTTTAGAATCGATAACAGCGCCTGAAAGAGGAAGTTAGGCAACCATTAAAACACAAAACACATGTGTAGTACAAATTGCATAACATTCAGGCACTCTGTTAAAGAAAGATGATTTTTTAGTGGAAAATATGAAGGTTCAACAGTACATATTTTTTTCGCTTTGTTTGTAACTTTTGCAATTTTCAAGACCTCGCAGAATGCAATGAAAATTGGATATGTACAATTGTTATAAGAGCACTTCACACTATCCGAGAAAAATAAACCAGTAGTGTTCCAGAATAGCACAGATTTTCTTATACTTCTCGGTTTTCTAATTTCTTAGCTGATCGGTATTATTCCCGTCTGCTCCCCAGCATCGGCTAAAAGACACTTTTTCACATTTTCTCAAATCTTCGGTCCCATAATCATAAAACATAAAAATGACGTCCAGAGTACAACCAAACTATAGGCAAATTTTCATTCAAAACATTGAACCGTGTGTAAAAAAATATCGTTTTAGCGTTTATGAAAACGCTCAATTTACTTTATTTTCACAGAATAATTTTGAGTTTTCCAAACATTTCAAGCACTTGTATAATGGACTATAAAAACGCTGATAGTGAAAATATTAACAACGTGGGAGATATCCTAAAGAAATTGTCTAATTTTTGAAAAATCAAAAGGCATAACAATGGCCTCTATGTCAGAGTATTTAGTGCATTTATCACTAACTGTATCAGATGTTTAAGGGAAAAAATGGACCCTTTTCTAAGGAAGTTCTTTTCTTAAATTCCCCATATTTCATTTAAAAGTAAGTGAACACTTCAAATATTTTCTAAAAAATTGTACATTACTGAAATAAACAACTAGTTGTACAGAACAAATTTCATTTAAAGAAAAACCTTTATTTTTAATAAGGAAGTTTTATGACGAGATTAAAAAATTTCAAGCAGTATTCTAAAATTTAGAGTTAACAGTGGAAATTGGACCTATGCAACCGTTAAAAGAGAATTTCACTCTAATCTTACAAAACATTTAAAACAAAATTTGAAATTATTTTTGAAAGAAAAATGATATATTTATATATGGGATTTATGTTATGTTCCCTCAAAATTTAAGATTTTTTTTTGAAAATCGTAGAGTTTCTAGTGGAATTTCGGGTTGGTTGCAAACGTTTGGCATTTTCGGCGTACCTAACAAAAACTACATAACTGATTTAGATTTTGAGAAAACGGCTCAAATTTTCTCAACAAAAATTTGCAAACAGGACCTGATTTTACTCTTCTATATTATTCAAGTCATATTTTCATTCTATTTTTATGTGAATGTAATATTGAGAGAATATGAATCAATGTTTGACGCACCGACTGGTATAAGTTGAGATTCATATGGGGCAAAACACTATTAGTTTTTCAACATATTTCTTTGCAAGGGAAATTATGCAAAATCTACTCAAATCAAGGAGAAATTATTCACGATATTATTTAAAGATTTAGGTTTAAGGGCAGAGTTTGTTACGAAAATCTATTTTCAATACCGTGGTTGCGGGAAACTGAAAAAATTGCAATTTTCTAAAATCTACAGAATTCAACTAAAATAGGATCACCAAAATTTTATAAGCGTATTTTGCTTTTCCCGAGAAAAAATATTAAAAAATATGGCGCCATATTTGAGAAAACTTGGAAAATATAGATGGGCTTCATGTGAATTACCCCAAAATCAAAATATTTGTTTCAAATGCATACGGCCGCGACATCAGCCCGGTCGATCGGGGAATACAATTTTTTTCTTTTTTGAAAATCCTACCCTCGGTTCATCCGTTAGCATTGTACAGAAACGAACGGACGGACGGAAAACTTTTATTTTTATTTTTTTTCAGAACGATTCTCGGTGGTTTTTGATAGGTAATTAAACAAGTTGCATTCCATACACAACGTCAAAAGATAACCTCGGAATTCTTACACCGTCCCGTATATTTTACTGGGCACGTGTGCAAGAATATAAAGCAAGAGAACGATAAGGGGAGACAGGAATGTGATATAGAACGTATTTCACTGCCAATGACTCTCACATCACACAGGTAATGGTGCGTGGCTATTTGTATAATCAATGTGTTTAAATGTTAGAAAACTTCATCACAACCATAAAAAATTAGAATAAGTTTCATTGTGATGTTTAGCACAACTACTGCTACCCCATGGAACCGCACAGACATTTCTTTTCACCGTAAAAGTCCTGAAAATAGATTGTGGCGTTTAGAGGCAAGTTACTCTTTAATCTGTTCCGCAAATCGATGTCTTCACTATTCTTCTATATTTCAGTTGTGAGTTCGGCGTTGCATTAGAGAGTTTTAGTGGTGAAACCATCAATTCACTAAATTACATAACGCTCCGCAGAGATGGGCCAAAAACAACCGGAGTTAGTTTGTTAGCGGGGTTCTGCTGAATTATTCCACACCCCATTTAGTGCCGCCGGTGGGCAATTTGTGGCGCTGTTTGGGCAGCGCGTGGACGATGGCGTGGACGAGGGCGTGGGCGAGGGCGTGGACGAGGGCGTGGACGAGGGCGTGGACGAGGGCGTGGACGAGGGCGTGGACGAGGGCGTGGACGAGGGCGTGGACGAGGGCGTGGACGAGGGCGTGGACGAGGGCGTGGACGAGGGCGTGGACGAGGCGTGGACGAGGGCGTGGACAAGGGCGTGGACGAAGGCGTGGACGAGGGCGTGGTCGAGGGCGGGGACGAGGGCGTGGACGAGGGCGTGGACGAGGGCGTGGGCGGATGCGTGGGCGGGCGCATGCAGGGGGAAGGGGCGGGTGGGCGGGCTTTAGAGGCCCGACGGGGTGGCCAGGAGCGGCCTGGGCGCTGCCGTCGCCAGCCCTTGCACCAAGGCACGCGCCGCGTGGGTGGGCGTGGGCGTATGGACGGACCTCTCTTCCACTTGGTAATTAATGTGGTGGTCGGATTGCCTTTCACAGCGTTTGAATTATTCCTACTCACTCTCTCCCGCTACGCCACGCTTATCTGACGATCTGTACTGAGTTACCTAAACATGGCACCACTTAAGAATATTAGCACTTACCATAATCAAATTTTGTGGGCAATTACCCATAATTACGAAAATATGAGCAGGGCCGTAAAGACCTAGAGCAATATAAACAACGGTGTAGAACAATGTAGAAGTTTGCTGTATATTGCCGGAGGCGTGCGCGCCGCGTTCAGACCAGGTGAGTCGGAGGACGCAGGATGCGTTAAAGACGAGCGCCCAAGTACCTTTGTCGGCAGCTCATTTGGCGCCCCGTTATTTCAGACGGACGATGTCGTTTATTTCAGTCGTGAGGCACTCAGGAATACCACAACGCAAGCTCTCACGCATAATCCTAACTACTTTTGTGTATTTTTACTTTAGTTTTTCCTTCTTTGGATAACATTCCCCGCAAATACAATGCATTTCATACGAATATCAATATTATTCAAATCATTTAAGACTTATTGTTGAATACAATGACACAAAATATAATTGAGTGAGTTTACATTGATTAGTTAGATTTTAAAAGTCTGATGATTAGCAATTATGCTAAGATAAAAATATCTCTTGAATTGTGTTCGTTAATAGTAAAATTGAATGTTAAAATTAACTTCATATATTACATTTTGTGATCGCCAAAGACTGCTGAAAAAGACACTGTCAGGTTAAACTGTGCGCAATTTTTTTACAATCGTCAATGATACAAATTATACATACAAAAATATATTAACTAAAATTTTATATTGCGGAGTATGATAGGTGCTTAAGCAAATAGGGTGCTTGTAGTGTCGTTAACTAAAAAAATTAAATACTTTTCTAGATGAATATCTATCATCAGGGTCAGAAATGACAGTAAAATGTAACCCCATAGCAGTCAGAAATTATGAAATAACTTCTTTTGAGGAAAGGAAAGATATGCAAAATAAATATATATCTCTATATCAATTCCAAAAGAAATACATTTCATTATTCTTCAATATTTTCTGCGTTGGCAAATAGAAATAGAGACGTTTGGTCTTGCGTGGTTACAGAACGTTACAGAACGAAACTCAACACTATCCTTTTGTACTTTCCCAGCCAGATTGCATCAACTCGACTATGTAATTCGCATATTTTCACAGCGATTACCAGTAACACGCTATGCGTCACGAACAACATTTTGGTACTTTCCTAGCTTTTCGTTATTTTTTAAAATCATACAGAGCATGAAATGTAACTGTACGCAACAGGCAGTGATATATAATTAAGACGTCACGAACTGTCAGGTTTATGGGATGAAATTTTTATACTTGGAACAAAACTGTCCTGTCACAAATAATGCACGATCAATGGCAGATGATTGAAAGAGGCAAAAACAACTAAATATATAGCTTCAAACCTAAAACGTAATTATTCAACACGGCGTGTTTATTCAGATCTCACTTCCAATCTCTCCTACGAGAACTGGAAAATATATCAGGAAGAAAACTCCGGTTTTGATTCATTGAAGTACATCATTGAAGAATTCACGACCCTGATGTAATGAGGGATGTAGCTGATGAGATTTGATCGGAATAGAAACAATTAAATCATATGTTTGCTGGCAATCTAATTGTTTCTAATTGCTCTGTAACGCAGTTTACTGCTCTGAGTGTCAATGTTCTGTAACGCGGTTTAATTGTTTCTACTCCGACGAATTCCCGTGAACTACACTCCCTCATTGAAATACATTTTGTAGTGTTTAAGTTTAAAAGCTTCCCAGTTCCACCACGCTGTCGTCCCGTTCCTCCAACGTTTTTGTGTTGTTCATATGACAACACAGCATTTCGTCCATCGTTCTTTCAAAGATTCCCAACAGGAAAATAATGAGTTAAGTATCGAGTAATCATGTTATATTTCGTTGCTCTTCAATTTAAATACATTTTTACTCCCACTACACAGAAAGTTATGTAAATTACTTTCATGCTACGGAGGAGAAAGTTATATAATGCTGCGCGAAACAAAGACGAATTTTCGACAGAAAAACTCCTATTACAGGGTCCTGGTAACGAAAGAGTGGATAAGTACAGTTGCTAAATTGAGAAAAAAAATGTTTAACACGTGGAGTAGCCTGAATTCATGTTTTGTGGGTCCTAGATGCCAAAAAATTGAATGACGGCAAAACGTCTCTGTCAATGTTTGTCCGTCCGTCTGTGAACAACGCTAGGGTCTAAACCATTCAGTCGATTTTCTCCAAACTTTAAGTTCCCAAATCGATCTGGCTGATGTCACAGCCCCTTGGATTTGAAACCGATATTTTAATTTTTACATGAAGCCCCTGGGACACGTTCCAAATTTTTTAAAATATGGCTCCATCACTTTTGATAAGCTTTTGTTGTTGGATAGTGTGAAGAGCGAATAAGAGAATGAAGCAGGTCTCACGTTCGTTGAAAACTTTAACAAGCACCACTAGTTTATGTTGCTCAGTTCCAAACACGTAAGATCATTGCAACTGATTAAGCACTGCATTGACACATCGATTTTTGGTATTTAAAAAATAAGTTCGTTAAAATATATTGTAAATACAGCGATGAAAGTTGGTTTCAAAACTAATTACTGTGGATTTTAAGATCAAACGCTAGAAACATTAACTCTAATGCGAATATTATTTTTACTATTTTTCAGTAAGCAATAAATATGGAAATCACAGACTCAATAAAAAAAATAAAACTTCAAATCGTAATGAATTTGATAAATTATGCAAAACGAATGTTATGTACAGGCAATTTTATGTAATACGCATGTCATTTCCATTGCATTCCCATAATGAACACTCTACGCAAGCAGAACGTCATCGTGTAAATAATGGCAAAGAGAAGCCGCGTGCGCTCGAGGGGCAGGCCGCTTAATCCTGAGGCGGGCTGCCTCGCGCCCACAGGTGCTCTGCGAAGCGGACCGGCGCGCACGCGGTAAGCTTGCACAGGCGACAACACAGGGCGACGCCCACTCCGGCGCCCCTGCCTACCTGCCTGCCCTTCGCCACGGCCTTTCAGACCACCCAATTGTGGCGCTCGCCCTGCTCACGCATTTCCTCCCACCACACCCTGCCCCTGATATTATTCTCTCCCAACGCCGTTGCCCATTACTGTTCTGCTCATGCTTATTCCACCCCAATATTTCGTCTGCCACCTCCTGACCTTCTCGACTGGCGCTTTCTCACTCGATTGATTAGTGATTCCGAGTGTGTCGACGACTAAGGTCATTACTCCCGTACGTTCCGTACATGTTTTACCTCGGGCGGTGGCTGTAATCTTCCCCGAGGCGAGGTCCAGGGCCGACCTACTGTCGGCTTGCTGGGTTTTCCTCAACTAGGTATCTCCCACTAGTGGAGCACAGCACCAGATGGGAAAAGTTCTAACCTTCGCGACCGGTCTCCCGACATGTGTGGTAGTATAGAGTGCGTGTTAGTGTAATTGTGTGTATATAAGGGGTGAGGATAGGACAAGAAGAAGGAAAGATCGCAGGCGGTCCGTGGCTTGTTTGTTAGGGTACTTCTCCGATATTCATCTGATATTGATTGGAGAAACCACGGAAAACTACCGATCAGAGTCGCTAGAATGCTCCTCCAAACAGCGACAGAACTCAATATGGCTATGTAGCTAGTATCAAAAATCCTGCCACCGTCGGGACTCGAATCTAGAACCTTCCGGTCAGGAGCACTGTAGTGATATTAGTTGAAGCACTATGACATCGCGTCTTTTTTCACTCAAATCACTGATAGTGGTTCACAACTTCCGTCCGCACCCTGCCAAGTCAATCTCACTCGTCTCCTTCCAGTTCCACTTCTCGCTCGTTACGTCTCATCAATGCCATCACATATTGCCACATCACTGCGGCTGACTTCGCAACGTATCTCTTGCTTTTATCGTGTAATATCATTGGTGTGTCCCCCACAATCAACTGCTGACCTTCTTCCATCGCATTGACCAACAACCCTTGAACACTGAACTCACTTTCACTTTTTTCTATTCCATCGTTTTCTATCCGCAAACCATCCACTCAGGACTGCCCATTTGCCTTTGATGCCTGTTTGTGTGCATCACGACTCCTTTCTCCAACCGCTCTCCCTCCTCTTCCCTCCGGTTCTTCTTGCAGGAACCGTACCTCCCACGCGCACCGCAGCTACCACATTTCCCTTTCCTCCTCTGCCCACACGGCCCCCGTTTGTCGTCGGCGTTGGCTGCCGCCGCGCGTGGGGCGTGTCGCTTTGAGGTGGCCGCGTGAGCATCGCGCGCCGGTGCGCGGCTGGATCCGTTCACCGGACGCGTCTCTCGTTTCTTTGTGGGCCACTGATTCGGATTTAATTAACTGGTGCCCGTTTCTTCTGTAGACCGACGCGACGGGGCGCTCTCTTCCCAGGGGAATAATGAAAGGAAGCGCGTTCGTTTCGTTGGGAAGAGAATGCTGCGGCCACCTCGTCGCGTTATTTGTATCAGTAATGCCTATAATAGTATAACATATACCAACGTTTTTGCGTACGTATTGTTGTAAACTTACTACCATAGAATCTGAATTCCATTGCTGTAAAATTGAAATTGACATTATTCTAAGATGAAAAGTTTTCAGAACACATAATCTTACATTTTAAATTTTGTGGACATTACAAATTGACGAACTATTTGACACAAAGTCCTTGAAAACGTCAGATTTTTTTAACAGTCACTTTTCCCGCGCTGAAAGCTGAAATAAATACTTTTGTTTCCAAATTTATCAACCAATGTAGATGGAATGCGTTGTTTATAACAGATAAAAATCGTTCATAAATTATATTCAACTACCTCCTTCACTTCGATCAATACTCAATTTTGTTTTTACCAATGTTTGCAATCAAAAACCGGTTTTAATAGTAAGCGTATTTTCAAATCTACCTGTTGACCCAAGTCATTATTTTCGAATTTATTTCGCTGCCACGTTCCCTGTTATCGCCATATTTATTTCCATGTTTGCTTCCTTCCTGCACGAAGCTTTTGCTGTTTCCATGTCCTACCTCCTCTACAGCCACCAGCAGAATTTCCGCCGAGCAAAGGAGCGATCGTCATGTTTGACAGCCGCCTAGAGGCGACTAAAAACCCGCTAGCGATTGGTGGATTCGTTGGGGACTAATGAAAAAAAATCGCGTGACCGAGTGGGTTTTATATCCGCTGTAGCCGGGTGGGGATAGTGTATTAACTCAATTTGAAATGTGCGAAAACCGCTAGCGGCGAAATTGCTGTGTCATTTCTCCCGGAAATAAAAATAAAACAGAACAGGATGCTGGTATAAAAATATTTTTTGAACCAATAACATCGTGTTTTTCCGCACGTCCTTTTGAAAGATGGCGCTATAAAACCAGTCCCGATCGGCGGTGGGGGTGGGGTGGGGTGGGGGGCGTTTACAAAACTCGGCGCGAGCACGTCGGCGCAAAGGCGGCTGTCCTGACGAGCCCTCGAAGCGGGGAACGCTTGCTGCTTTGAGCTCCACGAGGAAACGCATACTCACGATTCGGAGCACAGTCGAGAGGAGCTGGGCGCAAAACGAGTACATACTACATTTCAATAGAGAATATACACACACTGGTCTTCTGCAGATAGTAAATTCCTCATATCGCTTTTCGACCAACTCAACAGCTAATATCAGTAACAAATTGTAAAGGTTGCAACGAAACTGTATGAGCAATTACTTACTACAATTAATTAGAAAACATTTTTTTTACTTAAATTTAGTTTTTCCTCTGTTAAATTAAATGCTGTAAAAAACTAACAACAAAAATCGATATATCAGTGCAGGTTTAGAAACATGTATTGAAACTACTTATTTACTTGTTCTATGTCGACGGACTATTTCATATATATCTTTTAAAATGCATATAATAATACATTTTGAAAAGTAGACAAATATATAAATTGCCGGAGTAACGGGTAAAATATACGTAAAATTCAAAACCATTGGATAAAAAATTAAGTACGGAAATGTTTACCAAAACAAATCGATTTTTTATACATCTGCCTAAGATCGTGTGAAGAAATATTTCTAACTTCTTCACCCTGTCTTTCTGGTATTTTTGTAAGTTATCCATTTGTATTTCTCTTACGCAATATTTTTGTGTAGCAATTTTATTAATTCGTTTTTGATCTGAACAAGAGTTTATTGCATGTAAGATCACCAACAAACATTAATGAAATTGTTTTAATGAACATAAAAATTAAGGAACACAGGCACAATTTTGTGATATTCTAAGTAATTATTAATATAGGATAAATGCTGCTATTAGTGATTCAACTTTGATCAGAACGATCAAAGTTGGAATTTGATGGAATATTTAATGGTTATCTGTTTATTAAAGTTCAGGTATTGTACCAGACGTAAGTAAAAATCACTAGAAATAATCTTCCAAAGCGACGTGAAAAATGCAATGTGAAATACTTACTACAGCGAGAAAGACCAGGAGAAAAACGAGAGTTCTAATTAGTAACTATAAAAGTAATTGAGATATGAATAATTTTACATGAGATTATAGTTGAGAGAACTGCAGACGGAGATCAACGACAAATAAAACAGGGGGAAACAGAAGAACAGGTATCGGAAAGCAACACGTGAACACGTAAGCCAGTGAACACATTGAGCACCTTGGAGCTACATTAAGTACGGGGCTGACAGCAGCTGCAGCCACACGGAAACTTCACAGCAAGCGGCGAAGAGGCCAGCGGCGGGCAGAGCAACACGCAGAGCGCGTGCAGGGGCAGCCACTGGGCCGAGGGCGATGCTATCGCCAGGCGCGCGCCAAGGAGCCCAGCCACACACACTCGTCTCCGCCTTCGCCACCGCTACAGCCACCACAACAGCCGCATCCGCCCCTGCTGCTGCCACCGATTCCGCCCTCGCCTTCGCCACCACAGCTTCATCCGCTCCTGCTACCGCCACCGCCGCCGTCACCGCCACCTCCTCCTCCGCCGCCGCCTCCGCCACTGCCCAGACTCCGCCTTCGTCACAGCTACAGCCACCACAACAGCCGCATCCGCCCCTGCTGCCGCCACCGATTCCGCCCTCGCCTTCGCCACCGCCTCCGCTCCAACGCCGCCCCGCGAGCTCGGCCGCTAGGCCGCGCGCGCGCGCGAGGTCCGCGGGGAACGCGCTGATGTAATGAAAATGTTATTAGCGCTCGCGCGCTCTCCGTCGCGGGCGGCGTGAAATATTGCGGCCGCGGCCCCACGTGGGGCGGAGGCGGGGGCGGGGGGCGGGGGCGGGCGCGAAGGCGTGCCAACGCACGAGTTGGCCGTCGGCGCCCGCGGGAGAGCCTTCCCGTGTTCGCGCGCACGCTCGCTCGCGAGAGCGCTGCGGACACCGACGCCAGGCCTCGAGCTCCGCTGCCCAACGAGCGGCCTGCTCCTCGCACGATGGTCAGCCACGCGCCCGCGCACAAGGCAGGCCGTTTAACTCGCCCTGCCCGTGAAATGGAGCTGAAGGAGGCGGGCAGTGAGTGGAAAGAGACGAGCGTTGGACTGAAATTGTTGGGCTGACGCCCGCAATCTCCGCGACGCGAGGGAGACTTTTTCACTTTTTCCTTATTTATCATCTACTTCATTTCTCACTAACTGATCAAAAAATAACACGCCTACAATAATAATTTACGTTTTAAACATCCACTCATTGAAACCAAAGTAGATGGGACGTAACGAGAAAACTAGAGCCTACGATTAGTTTAAAGATACAAAAGTGGATTGTCATCTTTTCAAAGTGTTTCGTCATTCACGAGGTATAATATGTGTTGAGATACGAAACACGTTGGCTTATTTCTTATAATACGTATAATAAGCAAAAGAAAGTTGGCGCTTATGTACGATTACAAGATGCAATCAACAGGAAACTTCGTAAATTTGCTGATGATCAGTAGGTAATTACCCTCCCACGCGTGCATCAATTAGATTTTGAACGAAAAATTTCAAGTTTGTAAATACTACTACATAAGCATTGCGAGACGCACACGAAATTCGCAACAGACCTTTCGCAGTTGATTGTCGCGGCTCATTACCATCATGCATAACTACGAAATAGTGCACAGACCGACACAATTCTTTTTTACTAGAGAGCCCCTTTTATAAGCAGGTACTTTTAGAGAGTGCAAAGCTTACTGAATGTTAATTTTTAGCACAGAGCTAAAACTGAGATGATGTTCAGTTAAAATTGCGAATACAATGCATATCGGCCTCGTGTCGCAACCTTTTCTACTTGCTAAATAAAACGCAACTTTTACCACTTGTATCGTAAATAACTATTTTTGATACTGTAAAGACCCGGAATATACTTGATAACCGGCTGTAATACCTGGCCGAAAGATAGGTCAATTTCTAAAAAACAACTCGTTGTACATTCTATTATACCCTCTCAGAATCCCATTCTCCAGGAAAACATGCCATCAAACGTGATATGTTAATTTCGAAATAAATAGATATGAATACATTTTGCAAAAACTGCTGGAAACTAAAGATCAGAGATGTGTCCACTTTTCTCTTGATAAAGGCTTGATTTTAAAAAAAGTTGCATTCTTAGAAACTAGAATGTGTAAAACGCGAAATATTCAAATCTTGAACAAATTGATAATATCAGTGTAGTATTTTCATGTTTACTTTCTTGGGGAAACAGGGTATGTATCCAATAGAATAACAAAACAATTTTCTTCCACTTGGTGAAAGTATTTTTCAAAACAAACATTAATATTCAACACAAAAATAGCGTTTACATTAGAGGTATACGAAAGAAAAACAAACTTAAAATTAAAAGACCAAAAAACAATAAATAGTAGCGGTGCAGAAAATACAGAATTTTTATAGATTTAGAAATATTCTCAAAATATGATTTTCAACAGAATAAATATCTTTAATAATAACCATCATTCATTTCTAGCATTATTCTCAGGAAAAATGATAATGCGGTAGAAAAAATTAATTACTGAAACTAACATGTTTTAAAATTTATTTCTTACAAATTTTCTTTTAAAACATATAATGATGTGAATAATCAAGTGTAATATACAAAGGCGTAGAATATATACTGTTAATCGTTCCATCTCTATTTTTTTCAAACTACAAGCCCTTTTTGAACAATGGATAATAGTGTTTAATATAAGTTTTCTCTTAAGAGAAAAGTTGAATTATTGTCCTGAATGACAACCGGTAAGTGACTAACGTGGTCACATGCCTACTGAATGTGATGATCGTTGGCGCTGCTCGCTTCAGTCTCTCTCATTCTGCCGTTCACAACAACCTCTGACATTTATATCTCAGCAACCACACGCATGGTGGTGACTTATAGTGAACAGTGAAGCATATGTCATTCGCGAATCAATTCAGTGCGTGACTGTTTAATTTTACGACACACGTTCGTAATGCTGTCTTAGGAAATTTTTTCGATCCCATAAGTGACATTGAATCTCATTGTCCAATTTTTTACGTAAATATCAACATGAAATAATATTAATAACCAATTATTCAATAATATTACTATTTGTTGCTACTTGTTATATGCTGTATTGAGTGCATTTACTCCGAATTCGCGAGAATAAATCTCATCAAGAACAATAAAAATGTTAACTTTACCAAACTGACTTCTCTCGAGTGTCTCCCTTAATATGAAATCTGGCAATCCTCTTCGAATGCAGACGTAGTCACATTACTTTTAGTAGGATGTGAAGAAAAATAACCTTTAAAGTCATAATGAATTACTTAACTTGTCGGTGTCCAATAGATGTGACAAAAGAACATGTTTCTAAGCTTAATTATCTTATTGAAGAAAACTATAAGGAAGCATTCCTTGTAGTTTCGTGTAGTTATGTTCCCGTATTTCTACTTTATTTCTGCAAGCACACTTTTAACAACCTGAATGACGTAGTTCAGGTAATCAGATGTCGCCCATTAAAACCACTTCCCTCTACATATGTCCTTTCCTCCCTGCCCACAAATAAGTATAGAATAACATTAGACTTTACGGAGACAGGCTAGTATATTTCGCCCTCCTTTCCTAGGCAGCTTATTGGCAGTGACATTGGCAGGGCGACGGAGGTGGTGCGGAAGGCGCTATTTACGAGG
This sequence comes from Teleogryllus oceanicus, assembly GCA_964035755.1. Classification (NCBI taxonomy): domain Eukaryota; kingdom Metazoa; phylum Arthropoda; class Insecta; order Orthoptera; family Gryllidae; genus Teleogryllus; species Teleogryllus oceanicus. Next base: position 31,789,547 of record CAXIVR010000004.1, read on the forward strand.
CAAGTGAATCACTCCCCCGCGGCGAGCCATGCCTCAGCGCGGGTGGCAGGCGCCTCAAGCCCTCACCCTCACCCTGTCTCGCTTCACCTCGCCGGGCCGCCACACCTACGTCACCGCCTGCCACACATAGTCACATCCGTGGTATGTCGCCGCCCCGCCACACCTACGTCACGCGCGGTACGTCCCGGCTCGCCAAACCTACGTCATACCCGCGGTACGTCGCCGGCTCGCCACACTATGTCATACCCGTGTTACGTCGCCGGCCCGCCACACTACGTCCCACCCGTGTTACCTCCCCCGCCCGCCACACCCACGTCATACCCGCGTACGTCGCCGGCTGCCACACTAGTCAACCCGGGTACGCCCGGCCCGCCACACCCCCGCGGTAGGTCGCCGGCCTGCCACACCACGTCCACCCTTGGTACGTCACCGGCCTGCCACACATACGTCACACCCGCGGTACGACACCGGCCCGCCACACTACGTCACACCCGTGGTAGTCGCCGCATGTATTCGCCGCTTCAGAACTCGCCCAAACGCCAGCCTGCTTCTCAACTGTACAGGTTTTACGAGCAAGGTCTGTTCATGGAGTTGTCATGAAATTGATGAAGTATCAATCAAGTGTTTACCTGAAGATTTTCGGAAGAATGACTTTATTCTGAGAGTCATAAGTTCACTCTCAATTTCAATTTGTCTCTCATTTCCATGGAACTGTGGAGTAAATCATGTGTAGGTATCTCTGCAATGTTTCATTTCCAATCTTCTTTTGGACGGATTATTAGCGGCCAAACATGCCCCATTCTCATCATCCCTCATCAAATATGACCACAACGTACGAGTAATGACTTGCATTTCAATGTGCTGAAACACGTAACATTGATCATTGTATCATATTTTATTTTGAATTTTGTATTTCAAATGCTGTTCACCGCAGATATTCTTTATCAGAATATTAAACAACTAAACTCAATGCGAAATATGTTTTGCGTTAGTATACAATTAAAAATATCTAACAAATATTTCAGGATAGTAATTACAACAGAGCTTCTTATTGTTCTTTTACATTTGATACTCTCTCAATTTATTCAAAAAAGCGATAAATTACATGTTACATAACTAAAATTGCAGACGACTCATCTCGCAAATTAATTGATATTCAATATTGTGTGTTAAGTAAACATTTTAAAATCTCAAATGTACATAATTACACTAAAAATGTGAACTCAAAGAATGAATTTTAATCTCACGCTTTTATTCAATAGCAGACAATATGTATAGTTTTGCTCCCAACAATACTCTCTACCTCGATTACGCAATTTACTTACCCATTCTCAGGACTTCTTTAATTACTTACTTGGTTTCGTAAATATGAAAATTACCGCTCATACGAGGATTCGGCTGGTAAAATATCTAATATTTGGGAAAAGTAATATTGGTGGCTAATTCTCATGGCGCATCAATATTTTGAAATAAGAAAACGTAAATTTCGACTTATTACAATACCGCAACAATATCTACTGCTATTTTAATAAAATAATATTTAATGATTTATTTTTAAATACACAACGTACTTATTAAGACTTTAAACACTTGACAAAAATATATGTAAAAGATGAATTCTCACGTTAACACCATATTTACAATTATTTCATTCACAAATGTTTGGATCCGTACTAGTTTTAGTATTTGAAAATCTGTTTACTGTGGACATTTTTAACTTGTTCTTTAAATACTTATTTTACTAACCAAATCAATCTTCAAATTTACTAACAAGCTTGGCCTAGTACATGAAAGATAATAGTTCTATGTGCTTATTAATTATGTCCTCTTTCCTTTGAAGATGTTCAGCACGCTTGGCCGTTGGTCCTGGGCTTTTGAAGAAGTTTTCCTTCCAGGCTGCAACTCCAACCATTCGATTTTCTTAGATTTCAAAAATTCATGTTCCATTAATTTCACCATGGATCATATCATGAATGTGCGATTTCTACGCACATTCGCATCTCGGACTACTAACTTCTTTTAACACCTTTTTACTCGTTCTCTGCTCATAACTACATATTCTCGCCTAAGACGTACACACGCCTGTTCTCGCTCGTGGTTTACAACCGTTTTCCTGGCCTTTATTGTTCCAATAGCATTTCGAAGCTATGCTGTCCTGTTGCATATCATTAATCTCGTTTGTTATCAGTTTAATTATGTCCCATTATTAAATATACTTTAGATTTGAAATGAAATGTCATTATATTATAAAATATTCTTCAATATAATCAACGTATATCATATCAACGTCACGTTTCCTCTCGATGCCCGAACTATATGAATTTGCCGTCGTATTTTGAAATTATGTTATAATTTAAAGTATGAAAGTGTCACAGAGATGATATGAATTATCTAAATATTACATAAAATATATATTATACAGAACATATGTGTGTGTTTAAGAAATAATGTTGGGGGAGATCTATTGTAAGACAACATGCCAAGCTCATTAACGTCCTCCGGCGACAGGAAGTGCGGACGATCAAAAGGCGCCATCGGTTGAAGAGCGCACCTGCCCCGCCCGTTGCGCCGGGGGGAGGTGGCACGACAAGGGAGGGGCGTCTGCGACGCCGGCACCTGTAATCAGTGCGACACCCGATCCCGGGCGCGTCCCTCGGTGATAATTGCAACATTATACGCGAACAAGACGTAATTTACACTTGACTCGTAACGAGAAGCGCCGGCGGCCCGCGCTAAGTCAGGCCGTTGCTATGCGACCCGCGGCCGGGGGCGTGATGTATCTGCCTATCTGCCGGCGGGGGAGGAGCCGCGAGCGACGCGGCGGGGCGTGGCGGGGCGGAGCATCGGGGGCGGGGGCGTGGAGGGAGGACCGCTCCGGGCCATATTTCACCTCCGCGCCGGCGGTGGGGTGGCGCCGAGGTCGGAAGGACGGAGAGATGCATTACAAGTTGGGGGCGTATGTAGAAAGGACATGGAGAGGGTAGCGTGATGAGTATCCAGTAAGGCGAGGAAAACTTGGCAAGTAGGAGAAATGTTGAAAGAAATGAAAAACAGCGGGAAGCACTCGGAAATGAATAAAGGAAAGAACGTGGGGAGGTTAAATAAACGAAACAAGTTGTTACGTGACGGAGAGAAGATGAAAGGCGCGTCAATTTATTTACATCTTTCTTAAATTAATGAGCATGCATAAATATTAGGCAGGAAAGTCCTCTGACTAAAATTGTCTGGAACTGAACTCAGTTCATTGCATTCATTAGAGAAACTTGAGCCGGGAAGGGAATGACGGGTAAAATGGTGATTAAGAGAATATTCAGCAGAGGGAAAGGTAGAGCAGTAAAACGTTGTAGGAGGAGCGAAGAATACGCCACAAATTCTGCATAGGCCTATTATTTTCCAACTCATTTGCTACAGAAGCGGCTACAATTTGAACTTTGAGTAATATAAGTGAAAAATGAGTGGTGCAGTCTTCACGTGTTGTTTTTACTGCAAAAAGAGATAAATAAATTTGCAGGAATGGTATATTACGAAAGGAATGAAAATATCAGCAGTGAAGGATCAGAAAGATGTAAGAGGAGAAAATAAAACAGGGAGATGATAATAGAATAGAAATTATATCATTAAAGAAAGTGTGGGTAATTAATAATTTCATAAATGATTTTATTTTATGTTTCTGAATATTCTTATGCGCTTCTAACTTACTCGTACTGACTAGGTGCATTCCGTGCTGCCACGTGAAATTTAACGGTTTCAAAAACAGCAACTGTTGTTATTCAAACATAATTCAAATATCTATTAGTCACCGTTTTTATTTTGATTTTTTATGAAGTTAATATTCAAGTCTCTGGTCTGGAATATATCGAAAATTCTGAAAATCACACATTTTTTTTCACACTTCGAAATTGCCACATGGGTAAACTGAAAAATATAACGAAATTTCCTTTTAATAATAATAATAATAATAATAATTATAATAATAATAATAACAGCAGATGTTATTCAAAGGTACGGGATACTTCAAACAGATTGGGCCAACATACATTCAGATTAAAGCATTTCTTTATAATCCTGCAGGGGAATATTGTGAAACGCATCAAAGACGTTACCCGATGAAGATCAGTCTTGGAATTGCTTTGCTATTTTAATTTATCTTTTCCTTCTGTATCTTTTCTTTCGTTACATATCTTGAGACATATCGAGTCAATAGTTTTTCTATGAAAGAAAGATCCCGAGAGACGAAGAGTAAATTCTCACTTAGCTGATCGAACCCAGTCGTCGGAGCCACCGAGCCAACATGAGCTCAGAAAGGCCTCGAGAGGCGACATCGAGTGCAGGCTGCCTCGAGTGGCTCGTGTTGAAACAACGACAGACGCCGAGAGGGCAGCGCCTCGTGCGGGTAAAATATCGCTCCCTCTCCCCTTGTATGGGCGCGTCCTCGCTTTCACTGTCGCCGTTCGCCCTTTTTCTATGTTCCTGGCCATTCTCCGTTCCCGCTTCCATCGCCACCACCTTCTGCCCCCCTTGCCACGCCACGCCCCCGCCCGTGCCTCTGATCCAGCCTTCATCACCCCGCCGCGACCTTTGCCCCCCCCCCTGGTCCTCCCCGCCGCGCCCCGCGCGAGGGGGCGGGAAGCGTCCGGCGCGCGCCGGCACGCGACTCCTGGCCGCACGCTAGCGCGCTCTGGCCCAGCACGGCCGCAGGCAGCGCGCTCGCTCGCCGGTCGCTGCTCCAGACACAGGCACGAGGAGGGGTGACGCGGAGAGAGCACAGCGGGGAAGTTGCGTGCCCATGCGAGAAAACTTCCCTGCAGTTGGAGACCAAAACAGAAAAGTTCTGAAAGGAAAGTTGGATCAATACACAAGTTATACAATTTATTTATTCTCTCCATTTCTCTCTTTAAATGAAATATGAATATGAAATAAAAATAATTTAGATTAGCAAAACACTGAACACTGAATTTTCTTTGTAGTGTCTTTCAAGTATAATGAAAAGTTTTATGTTCTCTTTTGGCATGAAAAAACATAAAATTGTGCTCATTTTTATTGAAAACTTTCTAGTTTTTGAGTCTTTTCACACTCACTTTGAGGCACTTGCACTCACCATTGCAATCGGGTATAAAGATTCTGTAATGTGTAACGTAACAAATGGCGTGAGAGATACTTAAAAAATACATTTGCGTAGTTTTCGAACAATCACGAGAATACATCAAAATAATGTTATCATCTTATTCAGTGTATTTAGCACTACCCGGACCTAAAATTTAAGAACAAATGTTGACGATTTTTGAAAAAAATTTGTTTTGTTTCATCATCATTTCACTCAAATTGGGCAAAACTCCTAACATTTTCAAAAACTGTACATGACATTAAATAAAGATACAAAAGTAAACCGAATTTGAAGATAAAATCTTTTCAATAATGCAGTTGTAGGACGAAGTAAACAAAATTGGAACATTTGTAATTTTCGAAATTTCAGGGAATACAACAACAATGAGCCATTTTTATAAGCGTTTTTGGTTTAATAGTATTCTTCAAAGGTGGGTCTTCAAATAAGTCACTGAACAATATTTCGAATAATTAATAGTTTTCATGTAATTTGACATGAAATATAGCCAATTAAAAAAATACAAATATTTGTTTTAATTTTTCTCAAATAGAGGCAAGTACAGTTATAAAAAACGCGCAATACCCATTTTTGTTGAACTCTGTGCGAATGTTCCAAAGTATTGTAAAACTAAAACATCGAAGAAAATACATTTTTACTCTCTCGCTATGAAGTTCAGAGAAAGTTATGTAATGTTGTGCGAAAAAACGGCGAAGATGCTTAATTTCTATTTGCAATATATATATATATATATATATATATATATATATATATATATAATAGCAATATATGAAGATCTTAATATAAGTTGCTTTTATCAATATCTACATTAATTATTTTAATTTTTTGTTGACAAATTGTTAGATGTTGACGAATTGCCTGATGATGGAGGCACAATTTGACCTCTGAAACGTTTCCATGCCAATCTTGTAGAAAATACTACATGGAATGTAATAATGAAATTTGTATTAATAAATGTAATTATCACTGTCTATAAAAAGAAGTACGTATTGGAACTTTTATTAAGAAAAAACGTAATAGCAGACAGCCTATATCTCAAAATTTTATTTTTATTCCCTACAAATTTTTTGTCGACTGAACAGTTCGTTCAACTTCATTTACTTTTAATCATGCTGTTATTTTAACATTATTACTGATGTCAATGTATTATTTTATATTTATAAAGGTTTTCAGCATTCAAAAGTTTGACCCTAATGTCGACGATTTTACTGTCTCTGACATTTCAAACACATTCTATTAATTATTAGTACTATAGTACGAAATGATTTAATATCACTTCAACAAATACACCAAAATAATATCTTCATTTACACCAACAATTATATTTACATTTCTCCAATTCAAGAACGTCTAATATTCTTTTTTCATATATTCTCATTGACTTTTCTGGAAAAATATATTGAAATTCCCATATCGTCTTTTAGTTGAATTTATTCTTAAATATCTATGCGTAAATCGGTCATTCCTACATTATATACTTTTAATTGTTAAAAAATTAGATGTGGGATGCAATTCACGAATTTACTCACTCACCTCCGCTACGCTTCGCCTCTGTTCCCTATCCCCCTCGCTTGCAAAAGTACTTCACGTCCTTCATACAAAAACAACCATTAAAAATGACCAAAAACAAAGAAATATGTTTATATTCTCGAATTGGATATTATTTTTGTTGTGGAACTAGACGATACTGAAGTAGTACATAAGTTTCCCTATCGCTGGAATATAATACAATAAAGTTGTTTGCCATCTAAAAAAAATCATTACATAACCAATTATAAACATTATTTTGAATGAATTAATAATCAAAACTTCATTCTTGCTGCGGGTGTAGTGCCTGCCCCTTCTTCTACGTCCCTGCGAGTTAGTCTATTTGGGATCACTTGATAAGTAGAATATAATTTGTTGTACCTTCATATTTTCATAACCAATTTGGATTTCATTTTCAATTAAATGCAGAAATAGTGGAGAAGAGACATCATTCATGATTTTTTTGAAGCTTTATAAAATAACTACAAACCAATGCCTTAAATTAATATTGCTGTAAATTAGCAGAGGCCAGCGCGAGAATAAAAGTAAAAACAAAATTTTCGGTCTGAAAATGCAGTCACATTTCAGGTACACAAAGAACTTTATATTAAGGTAATTGAATTGGCTGTGTATGCAAACGCGAGATATATGAGACTACTTCAGGTAAATAAACACTGAACAAAATAGACGGAATAATGAATATTTTGAGTGAGAAAAACAGAACTATAAGAGTTGTAAATTCACAGAATAACACCATTACAACGATCAAGGTTATCGCATTAATACGATATATTTTCGTGTTCTAAATTTATGAATATAACTGTAACAATGTTACAGAGCTCATTTACAATGTAACGGTACGCAAATACGAGTTCATAGGGCTGCGAGCATATGTTGTCGCCCAACAACGAACTCATTATATTTTTCACAAGATTCTCCGTTCATATAATGTTACACTCGACACGGAAATCGTGGCTGGTAAGCAATGAAATAGTAACACACCAGACGCGCCCACACAGCACAAAAATAGGGCAGGGCATGTCGTGAACAGCCGGCGGTCAAGTGCACTGGGCCCGAGTGGCTTTGCGGTTCACAAAGAGAATAGGAATGGGTTCAGAAAGTACGCGAATCGCGTGCTGCCTCATTTAAAGTTCTGTAAACGTCCGTGTGTTTCTGCCGTCCTGCTATTTGGTCAAGGTGAAGTTCAATTGATTGATTAGTGATTCCAGGCGCGTCAACTGGTATCAGGTAGATCATTAGTCCCGTAAGTGTAGTGCATATTTTATTACGCCTGGGATATCGACGTCGTTTTCAAAACATTGATGTTTTTGTAGAAATCTATGAATTTACGCCAATGTATTTTAACATCGATGTTTTTGTGAACGATGTTTGGTTTTTTAATAAAAACTTCCCTGGAAAAAGTTAAAATATTAAAATAACTAATGATAATACTGTTAGTTGATGTTTTGGAACTAGAGGAACACTGTTTATACTACCTTCATCGACTAAACACTCTCCCCTGAGTGACCCTTACGCCCTTGTATTTCCTATTTCTTCATAAATTCATTTCGCACATTGAGAGATGGTCAACAAAATAATGTGCTGCGGGTGTAGTGCCTGCCCCTTCTTCTCGAACTTCTATTTTTGACGAATTAACAAACATCGATGTTTTCTTATCGATGTCACACCAGTAGTTTCTATCGTGGGAGGTGGCTAAAATCTTCCCCCGTTGAATGGTAAAATCCAGCGCCAACCTACCGCCAGCTCATGGGGTTTGCCCCAGGCATGTATTTCCCCTCAGCATTCCCCCCGGCATTCGCCTGGTGTTGATCTGAGAAACAACGGCCAAATGCCGATCAGAGCAGCGGCCGCTAGAATTATCATCCAGATGGCGGATGAACCCTAGCTACCTATGTAGGCAGGAGAACGTCAATTAATTTCAATAGTTTTGGATATTTTTTACATTTAAGGAATGATTTAAATATCCTCAAATTGGAAAACTTCCGCAGAAACGAATACTCTTTTCGGCGGTCTAATATTGTACTTTCTAATGAAATTTCCTCTTAATTTACATATCAAGTTGATAAATATGTTGTGTGCTTGGATCTCAAGAATAAAAATGATTTTGCACAGAAAAAACCTTTTGACAATATTCAGTAAACAAACACAGTAAATGTACAATAAGGTTCTTTTGCAAGCAAAGCATTACAGCATTAAATCCTTTCCTACCTGCCCATCTCAATGATGTAAAATTACACTCATTAGCTAATACCTATGAAGAGCACCCATTACCATTTCATTAGAGTAAAACATGCGTTCACAGGGAACAGTTTGGTCACAGAGCTATTAAACGAAAAACGCACTCGAAAACATCGTTCAACCGCATTCTCGTTGCCGAACTTATTGCAAAGGCACATGAATGCAATGGAACGTGGAAAATACGGATGAAACATGAATAAAAGGAAGAAGTGCGAAAGGAAACTGGGGAAATATAAAGGACGGTGACAGCGCATGCTCTTAAGCAGTGGGGTTCACAAGAAAAGACGTTTTGAAAGCCAATGATGCCAATGGTCGAGGATAGTAATGTTAATATAAACATTAAAAATATAACTTAGAAAATAGTATATTCTTATGTAAACTATGAAACATGTAGTTATCTGTAATTAAGACAAATTAAGGTTTAATGATTTGTAGGTACCTTTATGAAATATTCCTTTTGCATGGTACAGATTATCAAGTGCTCACTTAAGATCCTAATGCCTTTTACCGTTTCATAGGAAATCAAACAACTAACTTATTCTTTAGTACACTCGTACATTCACGCGCGTGTTTCTGCAAAAATGTCCTAAGCTTACGACTCCGTATAACAAAAGCCACTGCTGTCACTCACGCAAGTAGGGGAGAATACAAAACAGGCATTGCTCACAGGGTCGTAAGCGTTTGAATATAATGATGAGGTAAAGAATAATAAGCTTTCAAAGATATAAGGGAGCAAGATATAGATGAAATAAAAGCATATTTGTTTAATTGTAAAACATTCCTCAATCTTTGAAAAACATTCAACAAATTAGAAGTAAACCCTGGTATGTCCTACTACAAGGCTGGAAGGAGTTTTTGTTTCGCTAAAAACTATTCTGAGATTTTCCTGAGCCTCTCTAATCCTCCCTCAAAGAATCTGAAATATCTTAAGTCCACAACTGTTCCAAATGCATCCGTATTTTTGTCCGGGTGGGGGGGAGTTCGAGTCTCGACGGTACCGGATTTTTAACAATAGTTATGAATTAAGGTACGTGTTCTTTTTGTCTGTCAACTGCAATTATTGGAAGGAAAGTTAACATATGTTTAAATGATAGTTCCATATTCCGAGAAAAATCATTTGATTGCCAAAAATAATGTGGCAAAATTTGTAAACTGATATAATTGTTGATAGAAATAAAAGCTCATTAAAATATTTTTTGAACTGACTTTATAAAATAGTCAGGTCGATTTCCGCCGTTTTCTAGAGAAGAATTGTACCGACCGGCTGATCGAAGCCATAGTTTTCCCATTAATACCAGGGGAATGCTGAAGCAGGAGCTTAACACATGGGCCTCCCTTCATCATTGTCCCTGTCTTCTCTCTCTACCCTCAGACACATACACACACGTGCATTTACAGTACCATACATTACACTACCGCACATGTCGGAAGTCCAGTCGTTTGCCCCAACTGTGACGGAATCCCGCTGGCGGAGACACCAGGAGGGGAAACCTCACAAGCGCACGTGCAGGTCGGCGCCGGATGTCAAGTGCCGGCATGAGAGGAACATCGTCTCTTCCTGGGACATAATACACACTTCACTTACGGGACTAATGACCATAGCAGTGGACGCGCCCGGAAACAAAATAACAACCTCTCATGGTCTTGCCTACTGGGAAACGAGAGTGTCGTTCATTTCTCCCACCCATTGATACTTTTCAGATAGTGAGCTGGCCGTAATACCTTTTACGTTTACCTATTACGTTTTACAATAATAAAGTTTTGATTTTCTTGTACCAGAAAAAAAAATTGTTCGCCGTGAATGTTAAGGCAGCGACGAGATGAAAACTTTGCTGACGAGTGGACTATGAGGGCACGTGACAAATGCATGACTAACGGCAAACGGCCGGAGGAACGAGGAACGAAAGGCAAACAAGTGCGCGCGTGGTTGAAGGTGGCAACATGCGCGGTCGGGTGCAGGGCGCTGTGGGCGTCGCGGTGGACGCTGGACGGGCGGGCGGGCCGGCGGCGGCCGCCAGGACTCCCACGAGGAGTGCGGGGAGGGTCCGATATATGACAGCCGTAAACGGCGCGGGCCGTAAAAGAGGCTTGATTCATGAGGCGACGAGCCGGGAGGCGGGTTCCGGGCGCAGGGGATAGAAACGGCGGGGAGGGGCGGGGCGGGGCGGGACGGCGAGTGGCGGCCGATGGCGCATAAAACGGACGCCGGGCCGCTTTTTTACGCGCCGCGCCGCGCCGCGGAAACTTCCCGGCGCCGAAGAGCGCAGGGGAAGACCGCCCCGGCAAACAAGCAACCGGCGCGCGACTTACAGGCAAAACAGGTGGAAGAGGCACGCCGCCTCCGCGCCGCTCACGGATTTCAGCAGCCACGGAGCTTCAGCTATGCTTAAGGGAAATCGCCGAAGACACTGGAAGGGAATTGCCGTTGCCCTTTAATGCATCGTGCATTTGAAACACTTTCGTAATTCACAAACGCACTACAAATGCATAATCTAAATTGGAGACATTTCAGCTGGGAAAAGAAACACACCACCGTATTGCCCTCGATTAGATGAATGAATCTTCCATGTTATTTTTAACATAAACGTCTCGTTTTGCACATTGATTTCTTCGCAATCCTCTTCTACTGTAATGTTAAAAAAGATGTTCCTAAAGTGAGTTGATGATATTTCTAATATTGTCACAAAGAAAATATACTCCTTCCGTTGTAAAGGACGAAAATGCAAATTTGTAAATTGCAGTTACGACAGATTTGTATTGAAGGGTTCTGCAATCACGCTGGATCTCACCAGTGACCAGAATTGCAGTTCATTCGCTTTTTGGATATGAAGCAATGATCTCTCGAGTCAGCAGCGCTTCATGTCTTGGAAATGCGCTCGAACTTCCGATGACACACAGGCTGCAACGAAATAGGAACAATGAAAAAATCAATGTGAATCTATGCTTTTGAGACGAAAATGGAAACTGACTTTTAATGCTAGCGCAAAACTCCGGCGTTTGTTCATCTCAAATGACTTACTCTATATTTATGTTATGTCAGTACACAGTGTATATTTAATGTTAGATTCTTTCGGAAAATAATTAGAAGATAAAGATACAATTGCAACCGAGATCAGGCTTTTTTGGCATTCATTCCGTTTGACAGTTTTAATGTCTCTTAAAAATATGGTGAATATCTACAAATTAGATCAATTCGTAAACAAGGTACTTACATAAAAATGGGAAATATAAAAAATATAATAAAATTGAGTCCGATTCGTTAATTTTAATAATCCCTGCTGATACAATAAAAGCCTTAAATATGTTTTCTATAATATTATGCATTTTCCAAAACATACGATGTCTACATATCACCTTCCCCAATATTTCAAATTATTGTCCAATATCGTATATCCCACGTAACAACCACCATGCGTCGTTAAACACTCTCACCGTGTGTTGTTAAACACCTCTTTGTGCTTTTGACTTCCACCTTCACCCGCCTCACGGCTGCCCTATCGATGTGCATGTCACCATTGTTTTACATCAGGAATCTCGAGAAATCCACATACACTGCAATATGTGTCTCTCGTATGTTCTCTATCATTTGACATGGCTTCTTTCAAATACATTTGAAGGAGTGAAAAGCAAAAACCCGTGAGATGACTTATTTCACTTTACCTTCTCTCATAATTGATTTTTCCAATAAAAGAAAACAAGACAGCTTCTCTTCTTGATATGAAAAATGCATTGCAAGTTCGATTTTCAGATTCGTAAAAATACAAATTAGATGACAGAAAGACTGCAGAGAAAGTTGGTCGTTTTTACTGAGATATTTCTACTGGATAAAAATAATGAGTTCTAAAAATATCTACACAAACGAGTTCTTGTGAAGGTCATCAACTTCACCCAATAAAAAAATCTATACACATCAATGCGGCGTTAATTGTACAACCATTGGCGCGACACCTTTGCAACATCTTGACAATCCACATGCAGCAGAAGGTGAGCGCGAGGCGCGGCCACTTGTCGCCGCACAGCCTGGCGGGGGCGGGGCCGCGGGCGACGCACAATGGCGTGCAGCGGGGATCCGCGAGTGCCTTATCCGCCGCGCGGCCGCCCGGGAAGAAAGCGGCTCTCGGGCGCCGGGCCTGGCGGGGGCGAGGGGCGAGGGGCACGGGCGGTCGCGTGACAGCGTGAGAAATCGCCCGCGGGCGCGGCGGGCCGCACCCAATCCGTCTCGCTCGGCGGCCGCGCACGTGCCCTCTTCAGCCAGCGGGAAAGTTTTTGTTGTTGTTTTTGTTGTTTCTTGTCATCAAGAATATATGGTTGAATGGGATACGAGTGGAAAGCGCTTTACGAATTACAGAATGCAATGATTCAAATAGTTACAATTCCTACTTTGGTTACAGAGTGAGTTAAACACGTTAGTAAACTGGATGCAATATGTAGGTCCGTAAAATGTAATTTTGGAGGTGGCTATACAAACATTATTATTATTATTATTATTATTATTATTATTATTATTATTATTATTACTATCAGTAGTAGATTAGTAGAAGATGCCGGAACTTGCTGAATGACACTGCACAAGCCAAATTATACATCCCGAAGACTTCGTATTCCCAGGGAGTCAATGTTGTCTTCTAGGAATGATAGCATCAGAAACTCCGTGCCTGCCAATGAGAGACAACGGATTACTTCAGCGACATTATTATTATTATTATTATTATTATTATTATTATTATTATTATTATTATTATTATTGTTAAATAATTATTCTGATACATTATTATCATTATTCTGATTACATAATTATACATTATTTATTAGATAAATAATGTGTAAGGTGACTTACATTTTATTTAATGAAGTAAAAATACATTAGTACTAGTTACTCGAGCAAAGCATGTCAGGTTTAAAAGTATCCGTATTATGGAGTAAAATGCTTTGGCTATCGAACTGACCAATCAAGGGGATGAAATTTTTGACTAAAAGCTACAGTGAATCGACTGTCTGAATACGTACATCGTTTTGAAACGCTATGTAATAGCGTTTCAACACGAGTTCCAATAATTCGTAAGGGTTTAGCTTTGTGAAAAAAAATCTCGCGACAAAGATGCGCGCGAAAAGCGGCGGAAAGTCATTGAGACGGGCGGTTGTGGTGGCATTAGGTTAGGTTTGCGAATAACTATGAGTAGTCGAGAATTGCCAATTGTATGGATATGATTCCGCTCTGCTCTGATGAAATATGCGTATAAAAGACAACGTACACTGGCCAAAACCAATGCGTTTTATGCAACAATTCAGGCTAATCAATCAAAATATAAATATGAACAAACAAACAATGTTTTACTTACAAAGAAAGTATGTGTAAACATGGCGAATAATACAAAGGTGGGTCAGTTAAGAGTTTTTTTAAAAAATCTTTTAAACTATGAAAGATTCGAAAACACTGTATGGCCAATCGATTGTAGACCCAGACTACATAAGATCAATATATTTCGTCTTTGTCATATATTTTTACTAAGATATAGTCTCCATTATTATTTTTTAGGTAGCATCACGTGCTAAATTTTGGCTTTTTAGAAAGGCTATTTTAGGCTTTTAATACTGTTTCAAGCCTGCACAACTCTTGATGTTTTACGTAAGAGTTTTTAGAGCTGCTTTTCCCACACCTTTCCATTCATGCCTCCTATTAACATTTGACGTTTTCCTGGACTTCACTAAAAGGAAAACGTCATTTCCACCGAAAATACCATTCTGCAGCTCAGCACGTTAAGGCTCTAGAGAATATATCGAATTTTGAATTTTCCATCCTTTCGAAATACCTTACAGAATATTTTTCAACTCCAAAACTTTCCATTAAACAATGCAGTCACTACCTTATGTTGAAATTAATTTTTTTGCAATGTTGAGTGGATGACCATCGTCGATGCGACGTCAACTCGCGACAAGCAAAAGTTCATTGTCAACTATGGTATACATAACGTATTACAAACGCAAATGGCAATTTTAGATTAGAGTGACTTTAAAATTGCGAAAATTGTGGAAACTGAGATGAAAAGCATAGATTGGAAACGAATGGAGATCGTTTGACATCGCTCCCAATACAGAGTTACTCTGGGGCAAATGTTACGCCAGACAGCCTCGATCACTCGCGCCTCTGATGCACATACATAACTACGGTACAGCTTTCGTGAGTACGTCCTACGTAATGTAGTGAAGATAACTTCATTATATGGTTCCATTATCCAATATTTTATGGCAAGCACATGCCGACTGTCAAAATATCTGCAGGTCATTAAACCTAGCTATTATAATCAGTTAATTAAAGGTTCTGAAATTATTACTGGAAAACGTTACTGCCGGTAGAATATTTTTTCTAAAATTTTGTAACAAGCATATTTTGTTCACTGGTATTTAAAGATAAGAGAAAATACAAATATCACTTATGTTAGAACACATTAAGCAGATAAACGTAATGTTAAATGCCACAATAGCTCTAAATAGGAAAAGTTAATGTCGTAAAAATACGGTATTAAGATATTCGCACAAAATTCATCTTCCTTTATCAGCTCTTCGGAACTCACAGTTTTGCCTTCGTTTCTTTTATTGAAACAGCCCAATTTCATCTATCTTCTGCTTTTCTTCACCACCTTTTAACATCTAGGTTTCTCAAATCTTCGTCTACTTCATTATTCCATCATAATCTTGGTCTACCTTTTCCGCTCCTACTGGCCATGCTCCCTACATACATCTTTATATCGGCTCTCTCTTCATTCATACGAAAAATATATAATATAAAAAGGCATGCAAAGCACTTTTAAAATGACTTTTGTACTTCCATTTAACATTTGTAACGTTAACGTAAAAATATAGAACGTCCAAATTTCTGAGAAAACCTCTCAGCATCTGGCAACAAAAAAATCCGCGACTGCATAATTTATTGGAAGAACATCTCCGTCGCCGCTCTTGCAGGGCGACGTAATCGGATCCAGCACGCGGTCTGTGCACCCGCGGCCGCCTCGTTCGAATTTCCATTGCACGAGCGGCGGCGGCGGCGGGGGCGTGGCCGGGGGCACGGCGGCAGAGGCGGCTTAGCGCCCACGTCACGCCCCGAGCGTCCTTTGTCGCCGGCAACAATGCCCGGGGGGGGGGAGGGCGAGGGCGAACGGGGAGGCGGCAGCGAGAGGACGCAGGGCGCGCCAAGATGAGGAGTCTTAACGCGGCTCGGCAAGAGCGGCCGGGGAAGGGGCGGGCACGGAATCACGCCCCGCCGCGCGCCCCGGCACGCACGTGCATCGCGTCGCCCCGCGCCTAATCCCCTGCCCCGTGGCCTTTGAACGGCGGCGCGGCGTGCCAAATAGATCCGCGCCATGGCTGCCAGGAGGGATGGGCCACGAACGTGCGCCGGCGCCCCGCCTATATTGCCTCACGTGTTGAAGAATGCGATGGTCAAATGACGGAAGTTAAAAGCGGAATTGAAGAAGGTGTACCGAATGATGGCATGAGATATAAAAAAATAAACCGAGATTTTTCTGGCTTCTAATTGGAAACATTTTTAAAAAATCCTCTTGTTCTCCGAACACCGTAATTGTTCTGTTCTCCTGTTATCACTAAATATTTCTCTGAAACAGGCGTGGAAATGGAAGATTTTGAATGTAAAATAACGTAAACTTTGTTCACAGTTGATGAATACAATAAACATACGATACAAAATATTAATTCCAGAAGGGGAATACATCATATAAAGTGAAAAAAATTACAATTTTCTAACATAAATATACTTACCATTTATAAAGTATAATAGGAGTTTTTCTCACGAAAAATAATACGTGAAATTAAAAGTAGTAATTTAAAATTTATTGAAGTAATCCTAAAGTATTTAATAAATTATTATTAAATTTCTATCTCAAATTTATAAGATCTATCCACTAATATTTTCCCCGCATGTTGCTCAATCGCTTGTATGACAAACTTTGCAGGGTTTCCATACATCGAATTTTGTCACTCAAAGCTGGCAAAATGCCATTTCATCAGCTAGGTCGAGAATTCCTTTTTGTGTCGCTCAATGGATGAGAAAATGTCAGCTAAAAGATTAAAAAACCTTCAGATTATCATCATTTTTTTCACCGTTTTCAAGTTCAGACAAATATACGGGGGGTGTATAGAAACAAATGACATGTACTGTTGTGCTGAAGTGGTAATTCTACAAGTTTCGACAGTGGAACAACGTATCGAATTTTGTGGATTCTGAAAATTGCCAAGATGACACCTGGGAGTGGCAGTGCAAATTAGCGACTCGAATTTGCAGAGCGAATCTTACACTATAAAAGTAAATGCCCTCTGAAAAATCTGATCGTGCCATGCCTATGATTTCAATTACACACATCAGGTTGCTCGTATAGATCATTGCACGGTGCTTGGCTCTTCGTTCGCGCCTGCGTACTGGATCTCTCTCCCTCGTCGCAGCACGGTTCAAACAACAATGACAGTCTCTACTCTCCAGGGCACTTCGATTTCACACTTTTCAAGAGTTGTCTTGTATTTGCGCTCAGTAAAATCAAAGAGATAACACAACCACAGTCTCCTTTCTGCCTTCTGAGATTGTGATTTCAGTACGCGCCAGATGTAGGGCAATCCGAGCGGGAAGCATTGCTCTACTCTTCCACTGCCTGCAAGCGGCACGTCAAACAGCGTGCCACGATTTGTAACCAACTCCCAAGAGGCACAATAAAAAAACTGGCATTCAAGATCTATACGTTTTATCCAGAATTTTAATATTTCATTTTTGATATCTTTCTTTTAATACATATATTAATAACTTTTATAAAAAAATTCGTAATAAAATAAAATTATTTTAGCTATACATAATATTATGCCTGATAGATCTCATTAATTTTATAATACCTAGAGACAATGTTTTCAAAGAAATACCGCAAGTATATGTACACGTACTTGTATACCGACATCAAGGGAAATGAAGCGAGATGAAGCAAACATTCGTCTCTGAGGTCGCCCGCTGCGGCCGCGAGAGGGCGTCAGAAGGATGAGCCCGCCGTGTGCGAATATATCTCGCCGATCTCCGGCGCCTCCTGAGTCGATCGCCGCTTCCCGGTGCATTTGCATATGCCTGCGGGATAGCAGGGGGCTGCGGCGGATTTCCCTTCCCCGCGCCAATCCAATTGCGCTCCAAGCTGATCAACATCGACCGGCGCAAAGCCGCTCCGGGGCGCGGGGCAGAGAAAAAGGCGCCTTGGGACGTCCCGAGATCCCGCGAAGCCCCCTCGCCGCCGCCAGACACGCCTCGGCCGGGCCGCGCCCCAGACGCCCGCCCGCCTCATCGACCCGACACGTGGGACTTCCGGGGAAACAAAAACCTCGGCGGCAAATTAAAGCAGAAAAAATAAACGGGAACTTGATATTTTGATTAAAATATGAAGCAGTATTTGAAATAAAGTTTGCACTATCTTGGTATCTTTCTTCAATTTTCTTAGATTGGCAGGAACGTTATGTTCTAGGAAAACGTCGCTACTGTCCTTCATTTTTAGTAATAGAGTAGGTTTTGCAAAACAATATTTTTGTATTGACAGTTTTTATCCATTGCCGAAAACCGTATTTAGTTATTACTGTATCCCTCTAAGTGAGCAATTAACACCAACAAAAAAATACGTTTTCTGGTGCGCGATTACATAACTTTCTCTTCTTACCTTCTCTAAGTATCTTCTTAAGGGCGAGAAAGTGAAAAAAAATGAACATTAAATATTAAAATTGAGTAGCTTTGAAGACACTTTAGATGTTCAGTGTAGACTGCACGCATGTCCTCCGAATTTGAAACAAAATACTAACATAATAATTCTTTGCATAGAATACATATGATTGGGAAAATTCAGGGAATCATGCCACAAAGCATGATTTTATGAGGCATTTGAATATGCGCGCTATGCGTGTTACTCGCTCTCTCCAACACATGCCATCTCATTCACTTCTGGGCTCCGAATGTCCACTTGCTCTTCTGCGCCTCCTGGCAACTTCATCCGCAACTTTATAGCCCTGCCCTCGCCGTGCGCCTTAACGCCCCTTGCTTTCGCTCCCTCTCCCTCCGCCCCCAGCGCCAGGGCGCGTGTTCGTCGACGTGTGAGGCCGCCAATGCCCTGCCGCCCGCGGTCTCATCTCCACGGCCTCCACGGTCGCGCCTCCCGCGCGCGCGCCGCCGCCCTCACGGCACAAAGCGCGTCGCAGGAAATGGCTTAATACGGCGCGCGCGGCCCGCAAATTGAAAGTTTCGCCGCGCCGCCCAGCACGGGTTGGAGCGGGAGGGGAGGGGCCGCCCGCCCATTTCGCCGGTTTCTCTCCGGCGCGGGCGCCCGTCGGCGTCCGCTCGTCCGCGCCAGCACGCCTCACGCGCGCAGCCATCTGGACCCTCGGTGGGCGCCGGCGCTCGCGCCTGGCCCACTCCGGAGATATAGAAAGTAGCCAATTCCTTCTGCCACTCATTCCACCATTTTAAATCCAATTAAACTGTCCGATATTTAGGCTGAGTTAGGAAGCACCTATCTAAACGACAATAATAATATGCTTGAAACTCTCCATAAATCCACCATTTTATAACCAATTAAACTGTCCGATGTTTGTGCTGAGTTAGGAAGCACCAATGTACCAAAACACAATAATAATATGCTTGAAACTCTCCATAATTTCTTGGAATGTTAAAATTTCTCTTCAACTCTTGAATGCTGTCTGGCATCGAAGCATATTGGGTGAAAGGTGATGAAATGATGGCGGCCGTTTGGGTTGCGCTCCACTCTGTATCTGGGGTCTCTAGCGTCTGGCCGCTGCCCCTGCGGCCAGCCCTCTTAACATCGCGTCTCTCCACTTCACCTCCGCACGTTCAGGACAGCAGCGTTTCCTACAAGAGCACGTTCCAATATTCGTAACCACACGAGGCGATAATAGTAATTGGACAGAATAACATTTCATTATTTTATGGTCTCGCGAACATAAATTTTGTAATGAACTAGACTTTTAATGAACATCTGTAATAATAATAGCTTTAACTCTTTTAGTGTTTTATTCACTTTGGAATTTGAAATTAATTACAAATGTATGCTTTCACACTTAACACATTACCTATTTAAAGTTTCACCAAAACAGTTCGTATGAAATAGAAGTGTATTCTAAATAACGAAATGACAGAAAACCCTAGGGATAAACACAAATATATCCAAAATTTTTCTTTCAATGCTGCTTCAATTTTAAAGCTCAGAATGAACAGACGGTTCTCTGTAAAAACGTTGAAGAGACGGAAAAGCTGTATTGGATACATTTTGAGACATGAGTGAAGTTAATAACAGAAGTATGGATGGAAGATAATAATTACGGCTATATAGATTAAAACAGGATTACATTATCAAACAACGAAGATAAATGATATTGGTTTTTCATGAAATACAAATGCGATATTAAAGACTTGCAAATAAGAGGAAAGAATGGAATACCAGTTCCAAATGATTGGCGGATTATAATTAGAACTACAAGATTCTAAAGATCAATTTCATTATTGATTAAAAAATATTCAGATAAAAGCATGTGTTGATAAAATTAATGAAAAAAAACAAACATATTTCAGATAGAAGAAATAATCCTAAACATCTGCTATGAATGCAGTGCAGTATTGCAGTGTATGCAGTGTTTGTATATTTTGGCAACGTTATACGTTTTGAAAATAAATTATTAAATCAAAATGTTAATAAGAGCTTAGTTTATTTTAAAGTAAAACTGAAGATCACGATGAAGAAATCGAACGAATGTGCGATTTTAGTGTAAAAATCAGATAAATACAGAAGGAAGGTTCATTTCTTACGCCAAATCATGTATTAAATATTGTAGATAAAATAATTAAAATTCATTCTTAAATAAATAATACTTCAAAATATTAATTAATATCAAATGAGTTGATAAGAGCATTTCCAAGGCCTTTGGGAACATTTAGAAGTGCCTCGGTCTCATCTGGAACACCGCTGTCGCGAAGCGATGAGAACAACTCTGGTAGCAAACAGAATTTAACGGTTACGTTTTCACGGAATATAAAACCCAGTATTGGTCTAGCCATCGAGTGCGCTGGCGAGCGGCGACTTCTGCGGACGAGGGCGGCGCAGATGTCTCCACCCGCGGCAACAGGTCGCCAGTCCGCCTCACTCCCCCTCCCCTCCTCCTCCTCCCCTCCCTTCCACGCCACCGCGTCGTTACGATCCGTTCCCGGAGCGTGGTCGCGCATTCCGCTGAGGGAGGGCGCCATATCACACGCCCCCGGCCCGGCCTAGCCCGGGAAAGTGAGTGCGGGTGCGTGAAGTTCATATACTGCGCACCTGAGGTACTCCGCGGTCTCAATAAACTTGTAGGGCTGACGGGAAGGGCATTTTTATGAGCGTGGGCTTCAACATTTCGATGATTTAACACTTGTGTGGAATGCACGGTGAGACCACGCAAAAAATTCAGCCAGAAACGCTACTCGGATGTATATAGTACACGATAAGCAATGACACTTACAATTTCGTTCAGACAGAGCACAATATTTCTAAAGAAAATAGACAATTATTAGTTTTGAATTAATAAAATACTTGCGTGGAATAAAAACTTTTGAGGCATTTCTAAATCTGGGCGACCATATTCACACTATACGCTTGCGTTAATACATTGCACATGCATTTTTATTTGAGTAATCACACATATTTTTACATAAAATTTGCAAATTCACAATACAAGTACTTCCAATAATAAATCCCTCGGTTTTAGATGCCAGGAGCAGTTGCGCTTTCCCTTGGGGGAACATCGACGCTGATCATTCTGCACGTAATGTAAATGATATTCTGGAATAACAACATTAATACACTATTTACTCATGCGGTTTACAAACAAATCCGCACCCCTGCGGTGAAGCTGAGGATAACATGTACTTATATTTTAAACACGCTTTCGGATACGTGTTTGCTAGTTTGTAAAAAGTATACATTATTCCGTGATATAAAATTCGATATAACACAATCTATTACGCTGGAGTAAGATTTGAGGAAAAGGATGAGGTAATTTTCTTTCTTATTCTTTTTGAGTCAAAGTACATTTGCACATTCCGCATAAACAGCATTTCATTTTTGGCGACCGAGAGTACATGGGAAGAGAAGAAATAATGAAAGTAAATTCTGAAGTTGAAGATGAATTTCACAGTTCGCCATCTCACTCTACAAAGAAGCCTCAGGCGTGAACCACCAACAGGTACTGCGTCACTTTTCCGCCCAGAGGGGCGACGGTGATGAGCTAGTCCACTTAAGGGTAAATTTCAAACTTTACTCTCGACTAGTACGTCAAACGGGATGAAGTCGTGTCAGGTCGGAGCTCTAAAACACGCGGAAGCTGACGTGCAAGGATCAGCTTGTGCCTCCCTCCCTCAACCAGAGCGCGTCTCACTTTCCTTCGCCGCCGTCGCGCTCCGTCCTCCGTCCTCGTGCCGAGAGGACCAGCGGGCGGACGGATGAGGGAGCGAGAACGATGATGAGTGACGGGGAGTGGGTGGACGGAAGCAAGGGAGCGGGGGTGAGGAGTCACGAACGGTTGTCAAGAGAGTGAGCGGGTGCAGATGAGGACGCAAGGAGGGGCAAAGGAGAGGGCGGGGCAAGTGCAAACGAGAGGGTGCCGGCGAGTGGTTGGGAAGAGGCTGGAAAGGGAAAACTGGCGGGGGGGGGGGGCGCGGGGGGGGGGCAGACTGGGTGCGGGCGGGTTGGCGAATTTGGAGTGGTTGCCGGGGGACGGCGGGCGAGCAGAAGATGCAGGCGGAGGTGGAGGCGGAAGGTTCAGGCGGAAGGGAGGGCGGAAAGGGCGCGCAGGCGGGCCGACGGCCGGGAAACGGAGGGGAAGACAGATGGGCGGACAGATGGGCGGGCAGACGGGCGGGCAGACGGGCGGGCAGACGGGCGGGCAGACGGGCGGGCAGAGGGGCGGGCAGACGGGCGGGCAGGCCGGGCGGGCAGGCGGGCGGGCAGACGGGCGGGCGGGCGGGCGGGCAGGGCGGGCGGCGGGCGGGCAGACGGGCGGGCAGACGGGCGGACAGACGGGCGGACAGACGGGCGGGCAGACGGGCGGGCAGTAGGCGGGCAGTTGGCGGGAAGCCGGGCGGGCAGACGGGTGGACAGGCGGGCGGGCAGGAGGGCGGGCAGAAGGGCGGGCAGATGGGCGGGCGGGCGGGCAGACGGGCGGGCAGACGGGCGGACAGGCGGGCGGGCAGACGGGCGAGTAGGCTGGTGTGTGGGAAGGTTGGCGGATTTGGTAGGTTGATGGGTGGGTGGACGGGTGGGCGGACGAGTGGGCGGAGGCGCCGGGGCGAAGGAGGTGTTTACGGACGATCAGATAAAACACGGTGACGCTTAATTACGGCGAGGGGCGGCGCAGCGCGCGGGCGGAAGGTGACCCGCTCGAGTTTCCAAACACAGTAATGGCTGGAGGGAGCGCAGGCGCCGGCAGCCTCAGGCTCAGCGACATTGATGCGGTCATAAAAGGACGGAAAACGAAGAAGAAGTAGGCCGGAAAAAGAATCCGGTATCCTTAAGAAGAGCGTTACGAGAAGGCGAACTATTCAAGGGGATTCAAAGAATCCAATTTGGTACAGAAAACATATCTTATGAATGCGTAAGATTTCCGCTTTTATGCTGAAGGAGAAAACTTAGACAGTGATTCTTCAACTTTTACAAAGATGAAATACAAAAATATAAATAATATCTACGAAAACTTCTAGAGAATGAGTAGGAACAAACACAATTTTTTTCATAGCCAAAATATTCGAGAACCTGAAAACTTACTGTAGGGACCGTTATTCAGCACGTGGCAACGCCGTGAATAGCGGGCCAATGAGGACCCTTCAAGATTAAGGAATATGGTCACAATAGGAGAGAGAGTGGGGGCCCAACATCAACGTCACAGGGCGAGAGGAAAAGTGCCTTGCCGGCGCCGGATTTGTCGGGAGACTATGCCGAGACTGTCGCGACGCGACGTGCGTCAAGCCAGACCCTCGTATAGATGGGGTGCGCACCAAGCTGAGGGCTTTGTTTTCTGAAACCTCTGCCGCGGCACTGTCGTCAGAACAGCAGGGTACTTAGGACACCGCACGCTTGCGGGTTATGAGCGCCAAGTTCATGTCCGGCAGTTGGTCCCTGTAACGTTGACAAATGCTAATGGGGAGCAAACTCTCGGGTAGTAAATGGTACGACTCGCAGATGTATGTGTAGTAAGTAAACCAAAGCCATCTTTTCTGTCATTTCGGCAACATACGTCACAGTACATACGTAAAAAGCATTTCAACTTTAACATTAATGCAAGTAATTGACGAAAATTGAAGTCTAAAATGTTCTTATTTTCATTTAATACTTTACCTATTGAAATCTTGGACCAAGTCTTGAAACTAAGCAACTATGGTCATTATAAAACTTCCTAATATGATTCCGAATGCACAATTGGTAACATTTTCACGTAGAATTTACAAAATGCTCATAGCACGTGAGACATTACAATGACCATGATGAGTTGTGTTTAGTTTTTTAATGTATAACGTGATGGCAGAAATTCATACCTAATTATTTTGAAATACCACTTGAAAGATAATACCTTTAGTGCGACATTCATCAATTCCAATACGAGTTTGAAATATCTAATTCTATGATCTACATTATACTTAATATTTCCTATACAAAAGGAAAGAAAGTTAAACGCAATCACACGAGAAGCAACTCTATTAAAAAGTCATAACATAAATTAACATTTCGTTCATAATGAACATTGCACCCAGGACACAGAGGCATCCTCTTTTTTGCGCTCGCGAACAGATGCCAGCCCGCGTGACCCAGCGGGAAGTCGCTTCCTGAAAGCATCCTGCGTGAGGCGGAAGCAGGCCTGTCCACAGGGAACGCAGGGAGAGCTGTCATGCCGAGCGGAGCGATACCGTGCGTCGACTCGGCCACGCCCCACCCCCTCCCCGCGGCGCCCTGGCTGAATTTTTGCTATCGCACGAAACGGACTGCTTGATGAATGGGAGTTGCAAAGGCTTGTTTCGAGATATCGCTTCTGGGTTTTCCGTGAAACGCCTCAGAACGAACAAGAAATGAGGGGCCATTTTGTCGGATGAGTTCTTTTTCTCAGTGCTTGAAAGAAAATACTGATGCGTTTTAATAGTTTATTTTTTTGTTTATTTTACGTCAAAAAGCAGTTAAAACTACGTATGACGTGCTATGGGGAGAAGTGAATTGTGTGCACATTTTCAAAATTCTGTGATCCCTACACTAAGTCATATGTCTAAGTCTTTATGACTTAATAATAATAAAAATAAAGTCATTTATTATTATTATTATTATTATTATTATTAAGTCATATACTACTGGAATTTTGAAAAAATAAATTAAAATATAAAATAAAAAAACCTCTCATGTAATAAAATCTATTTTCAAAGATAAATAAGTAATTAATTTTAGGCTCTTATCCATGTT
This sequence comes from Teleogryllus oceanicus, assembly GCA_964035755.1. NCBI lineage: Eukaryota > Metazoa > Arthropoda > Insecta > Orthoptera > Gryllidae > Teleogryllus > Teleogryllus oceanicus. Next base: position 31,814,963 of record CAXIVR010000004.1, read on the forward strand.
GTCCATGGGAATAATACTTCCTGCCCCGACAACATGGAAATGATAATTTGAATAAATGAATTTACTAAGACAAATGAAACAATTGAATACGTATGGTTTTAAAACAATTTCCTTTCAGGTAATCATCAGTATTACTTTCAAGATATCTTCATATCTGTATATTTTATTTACACACATACACAATCTATGTGTACTAATAATTCAAGCAACAAGACTGAAAACGTTTCTTGCTAAAAAATTATTATTATTATTATTATTATTATTATTATTACTATTACACATTAACTCATTTAATATGGTATTTAGTTAATAAAGTACGTTTTGACTGATAATTTTTTTTTTTGAAAACATTTGTATTCTAGATAAAAAGACGAAATGTTGAAAATGAATTTGAAAAAAAAAAAAAAAAATGATTAAATCAACAAAATGGAAGATATATTACAGGTGATTCTATCAACATCCTTACATGATTTACAATTAGATTTATTAAAGAAGGTGCAATCAATAAGTAAACACAATTTTAAAAATAATAGAGCGTACAAATCGTGTAAGCACATATACCGAAGAAGGAACATGTGATACACGAACAAAGCTACACGAATGTTTGGGAAAGTGAAAGCATCCTTAGTCCAAGACAAAACCTTCAAAAAGAGAAAGGGAGGATAAGAATTTCATTGAGTTTCTGGGTCCCATAGGGACCTCTGGCAATCTACTAATGATACAGTTTCTTCGGATGTTTTCAGTCTTTTTCGACCAAGAGCCTTGTAAGTGCTCGAAACAGAATTGGTCCCTAAAAATAATTAAATGATTATAAGTCACATCGTTAATATAAGATAAGATTAAATGACAAAATGTGCACTTAAAAAAATTTCTCAGAAGTTAGGTTAATCATTCTTTTTCTCTAAAAATACATTTTAAATAAGTGCACAATAAAGTGCTGAGTAATAAACACAACTTCACAGAGGAAACAACGAAACTTCGAAACTAAAGCTTTTTAGACAAGTTTAAGCATTTTATTTACTAATTAACTTCTGTCGCACTTTGAATGCAAAATTGCAATAAGCATCCATAGATAGAGTCTCAAAAACACCTAAAATAAAACATTAAAGCATGAAATATTTATTAGTGATAAAATAAGTAAATATATTTTGTTATAAATAACAATATCGTGGAAATGAAGCACAAATTGAACTCGGCTAATTGGGCTTTTGCTAAGCTTTTGGTAGTACCGAAGTCATGCTGCCTTCCTTGGCGCGATTTTAAATTCTAGATGGTGGGGAATTTACCATTTGTTTATAGGAGCTTGTTATTCTTTTACGTTTCGTTATTTCCTTTCTGCACATTCTTTATTTGTAAGAACTGATTTTTTCGTAACTTATAGCTCGCATTCCGAGAAATTCAAATGATAGAACAAGAGTTCAAATAAACACGCACAAAATTTACCCAAATTTACCAAAATCTAATTAGCTTGGGATTTTGTAAACATTCTTTATACTTGCGTGCAATGTGTAGACTTAGTATTCCTATTCCTAAATATAATTTTGCATCACTCACTGACAACGTACAACTAATGTATTAACCAATGGTTGAAAAGTAACGCCAACAAAAAAAAAGGATTCTACGAATTTGCAACGTAAACGGCGAAATAAAATGGACAAACTACAATAAAATTTATGCAGAAAAACTGGGATGCATTGGAACACGTAGTGTGCCTTATTGTACAGAAGGATGCGAGATGGACGGTGCTGGTGGAGTTGGCAACTACTTTTGAGTGGTGGAAGCATTGTTGTCAGATAATGTGCAATAAAAGGGCGTGGAATGACATGAACAACCAAACGGGGCGAGACGAGGTGGAGGAGGCGAGGAGGTAGGAGACAGAGGGTTCCCAGCCAGTCCGACGGAAGTGCAGACAAGAGACGAGATGCGGGCGGGGCAGCATAAACGAGATTTCACAGATGCGCCGGCCCTAATGAAATAAGGAACCCACTCCTGCACCTCCGCGAGAGGGCTCCTATTGACTCGTTGCGGGAGTCGATTTGTGCCGCTGCGCGTGTGGGGTTGATCGCCACACTGCGGTAGTTACGTATGCATTGTGCGAAAAAGCTTTATGTCTTAGTGACGCCTAACTGCAAGATGCAAGATAATACCCGCAGAGCCATGGTATTTTCTCCATTTTACACAAAAGACATAATTCGCCTGCTTTTGTTCCATTAAAAAAATATGGCACATGCAAAAATATGAGAGATAGCAGGAAATATAGCACACAATATTCTACATATAAATTACATTCACGAAACGAGATCCATTTCAGAGATACTTCATGGAGGCATCAAAAATATAAATTAGCAGGCAGAACGAAAAAGGACAGGCGCTTCCTTCCTCGTTACCATAAAACCGGGCAGCCTCGCCTATCAACCCTCCAAGCTCATGGCGGAGTCGTTTAAGGTAAAGAGCTGGCTTTTCTTTTTGTTCTTGAGAAACACGGTGGGCGGCGCTGGACGAGTGGGCAGGGTGGATGGGAGCGAGCGGGAGTGAGTGGGTGTGGGTGGGGTTGGAAAGGATGGGCGGGGTGTGAGGGGGCGGGGCGGGCGAGCGCGGGTAGCGGTGGGTAGGGGCGAAAAAGGGCGGGGGAAGGGGGGGCGGGCGAGGCGGTCGGGGCGCGCGGGGGCGGTTGGGGCGGTCGGGGCGGTCGGGGGGGGGCGGGGGCGGGGGGGGCGGGGGGCGGGGCGGGGGGAACGACCGGGTGGGCGGGCGGCAGACGTGCGCTTGATAGGATCGGGGCGTGGAAGGGGCCGCGCCACATGCAAAGTCACAATAACGGCGCGGGCGAGATGGAGGTCGGCGCGCGGCGAATGAAGCACAAAGAGTGCGGCGCGGGGGCGCTCGGTGCAACATGAGTCGCTGAGTGCGGAGCAGCGGAGGTGACGGATGTAGGAAAAATGTTGTCGTGATAACACAAAAGTGAGGCAAAGTATTGTGAAAAGGGGTTGAACTGGTAGAGATTGGAGTCATAAATTGGCTATGCGCTTTATTTGTGTGGACGAGAGGCGAATGATGTAGAAGGTGGTACTACAAAGGAGAATGTGCGGCAAATAAGCAACACCCAAAACTTTGTGTTATCCCGATCGTTATTTCTTCTTTTCAAACTTGGTATAGTAGAGTACGTTTAGAGAATATTAAATAACTGCATAAAGTATACACATTTTGGGAGCAAATATTTTAACATGCGCATGAGTCATTCTTTCCCAAAGGTGTTAAAGCTCTTTTTAAAATTCCTGAATAGCTAAAATTATACCAAAATATCACAATACCCAATATACGACTATAGAGTTCAGAATAATGATCGACTTTCGTGTTCTTTCAATAGAAGAAATTGTGACCGTAGTGCTGGTACCTAATAATTTCATGGTTTGTTTTGTGAAGTTTTAGCGAAAATTTCTTTGGAAAGACAATTTTAAATTCAAACACAATTTACTTTCGAAAGTATATCATCGAACAGACTTGGTCTTGCATAAGAAAGAGATTAGGTAGAAATATTATAATAGATTCACTCAAATTTATACTTACAATTGTACACTGAAAATAAGTTATCCACTGATTAAATATTACTTTAAGTAAATAAGAAAATAGAATAAGAGCATAAGTAAAAACAAACTGGCATGTCCTAAAAAAATATTTCATGAACAGAAGGCAGATAATAAGTGTGTGTTTGGATCGATTGACTGATGTTTCCAGACATGTAAACTGCTCTGACCATTATCCCTGTTAGTGTCGTGCATGCATGCATTTATCACGAAAGGTGGTGATGTTCCTTCCTCGCTGGACGATGAGATTCCATGACGACCTACACGTACGCTCGTGGGCATTTCCGTCTCCAGGTATTTCTCCAGCGGGGCACCGCTGGGACACTCTCAAAGCTCCCGACACGTCTGCCAACCTGTCCAATCGTGTAGGCCTGTGTGTGGAAGGGGAGAGGACGGGGATGAGGAAGGACAGTACGTGCGCAGCTCGTAGCCCGTTTGTCACGGATACGGGACTGCTCATTTTTGCGCCCAAAACGTTTCCTTATTATGAACTCATTTTTACTTTGCGATTGTCACGACTTCGACGAACAAAAATCATCAATACTGATTTTTCATTATGTCATGTCTAGTCTATGAATCTGAGATATCTTCCAAATTTAATTCCCCCCTTAATATTCCAGTGGGTGACATTTGCGAATCCAAGCGAATCTCAACCGAGCAACCACCGGAAGACCCGCCGTCGCACTTGGGATTGCCGCGGCGTGAGGGGGGGCGGGAGCGGCCCAAGGGACGAGGCAGCAAATCCGCGGGCGCGGGGCGCAGCATCGCGATGAGCGCCGGCGCGTGGGCGGCGCGCGCGGAAGGTCAGCAGGCGAAGGAATCGAAGCACGCCGGGGAGGCGCGTGGGCGTGACAGCTGGCCCTGCGGGAGACGGACCCAGACCTTTGCGTGGCGCTTAATGGGGCCCAACGCCCACCTTGCAGGTTTTCCCCGAGACGGCGCGGCGTGGGGGGCCGCATTCATTAGGGTCCCACTACACGCTCTACCCGGACCCGCAGGACATCAGGCCTTTCCAAGCGGATGGAATTGGCATCGTCAGCAACAAATAATATAGAACGTATTGAGGTCGGTTTTGCCTCCCACGTTCACAAAGGGATTGTGCGACGCTCGACGCACAACAAATTATATGAACATTTGTGACATGGCGTTGTGTGCTTGAAATTTCAAAATTAATTTTCTATTTAATATTTCACGTTCTTGTCTTGGGTTTACCTTGTGCTGAGATACGCTTAAAAACATAATAAATCTGATTTTTCACGTATTAAAAAATATATAAGAAACGTAACAGAATATTTCTCAGTAGAAATATTATTTTATATTCATTAATCTACATAATATTACAAAATTATATCATACACAATATTATCTTATATACGTTTGTCTGAAAAATGTATTTTTTAAAACAATTTTCTAATTCACTTTTTCAGGAATTAGTTCAATCCAATATTTCTCTCTTTTCCTCAAACACTTACAGTCCAACTGCTAAGGGACTTATGATTTTTAGATTTATTTTTCTCCGTACGTTTCTGAATAGTACTAATAAATAAATATATCAAATTGCATTTTCAATGACAAAGGTTCTTCAATTTCATTGAAATAAATTAGTGACAGGGAAGATCTTTTCAGTTAGAATTACAGATAATGAGTTCAATGCCTTTTGCTGTTTTATTGTAGGCAACTGCTCTTTTTCATAAGAAAGGAAAAGTTATTGATGTCTTTAATTCCTCCAGGAAATCTCATCTCTTTACTTAATTCATTTTGAATAATTTCAATTTTTCTTTTCTTTTTAAATTATCTTTACTAACCTTAATACGGGCTTTATCTGGAATGGCGCAACCCTTCACACAAACCTCATCGCTCCCGCACTCTGCTAGTATGAGTACATGCAATCTAAGGGCAATACACGCTGTGATACCATGAACGCAAGTCCTCCAGCGGGTGGAAATATGCAGGCAGTGCTGCACGAACGCAGCTACGGAACTGCAATAAATGAGCAGAACGATACACTTCGTGATTGCACTGGAAAGGATAAACAATCGCAGCTTACCTCTACATGTTCGTTTGTAAGAGAGGTTTTATTTTGTTCAGTCACGTGCGGAAGTAAGAAAGTTTTATTTATGTAGGAATGAATGACTTCCTTATTACAGTATTTACGATTTTCATTCAATCTCCTATCTTTCACAAATTATGTTCTTGAGGCAGTAATGACATTTTCACAAAAAATATTTACGTAATAGTGAACTATAATTGAATCGGAAAAATCCAAACTAAGAAATAAGTCGTAGTTAAAAATAAGTTTTATCAAAACTAAAATTCAGAGTTATGGGGACAACAGCTAATTAAGGAAATGATTCTACAATAGCTTTTTGCGCAATACGTAATATTTAATGACTTTACGCTAAACAGCTTTTAATTACACTTCCGTTTTTTCTTGTTTCATTTATCAGAAAATAATTAAGATACAACAGAATTACGCCCAAGACTATTCTGTTTGGAACACGTGGCATTATCATTCACGAAATGCTCATACAGAGATTCTACACATTATCTGCAATATCTGCACACAATACATATTCTCTTAACAGATCCGCAAATTCAGCTCAGCTTAACTCCGCAGCACGTATAACACGAGCAGAGCACACACCTGCAAGAGAGCGCGCATTCGGCGAATTGGGGCTGGCGAAGCAGTTAAGGCGAAAGACAAACGAAGTGCGATCGCGCGGCCGAGGAGGAGGGTCAGCGCGGAGCACCAAGACGGCCAGAGGTGGGCACAGGCACAGGGGCGGGGCTGGCGAGCAATGGCCCAGCGAACGGCGCGAAGGCGGAGGGTGTGTGTGAGGAAACAGTGATGGTAAAAATGTGGGGGCGAGGGCGAAGGCGAGTGTGACGGCGGCGGCCAGAGCGAAGAAGAGGAGGGCGATGGCGAAGGCGAGAGCGAGAGCGAGAGCGAGGGCGAGGGCGAGGGCGAGGGCGAGGGCGAGGGCGAGGGCGAGGGCGAGGGCGAGGGCGAGGGCGAGGGCGAGGGCGAGGGCGAGGGCGAGGGCGAGGGCGAGGGCGAGGGCGAGGGCGAGGGCGAGGGAGGCGAGGGCGAGGGCGTGGGCGAGGGCGAGCGCGAGGGCGAGGGCGAGGGCGAGGGCGAGGGCGAGGGCGAGGGCGAGGGCGAGGGCGAGGGCGAGGGCGAGGGCGAGGGCGAGGGCGAGGGCGAGGGCGAGGGCGAGGGCGAGGGCGAGGGCGAGGGCGAGGGCGAGGGCGAGGGCGAGGGCGAGGGCGAGGGCGAGGGCGAGGGCGAGGCGAGGCGAGGCGAGGCGAGGGCGAGGGCGAGGGCGAGGGCGAGGGCGAGGCGAGGCGAGCGAGGGCGAGGGCGAGGGCGAGCGCGAGGGCGAGGGCGAGGGCGAGGGCGAGGGCGAGGGCGAGGGTGAGGGCGAGGGCGATGGCGAGGGCGGGTAGCGGCGATGGCGAGGGCAAAGCCCGGGCGAGCGCCAGCGGCCGGCTCGCGTGGGGCCATGATTAAACACTTGTGTCGCGCGGGGTGGCGGCCGGCCGGCCGCTCGGCAGGTGGGCGGGCGGGCGGGCAGAGAGGCAGGCGCGAGGGCCAGCCGCCTGTGGACCAGCGGACACCGGCGCAGCGCTGGCGCAGCGGGAGGCGCGGGGAAAAGTGGGCGCGAGTGCGATGTGGCCGAGCTGGGTGGAGCAGCGCAATGGACACCGCCCGCGAGGTGCGTACACGCGCACTACAGGCGACTGCCATGCCCTCTACACGCCACAGATCGACATTCTCAACAGGCTGCGGTAGAGCTACAAATTTGGGGAGAATCGTGTGTCTTGCGGAATCAGCAACCTCAAATTAAGAATCAGTCAATCAGTAATATTTGAAAGCGGTTCTAAATCATTGATCTATAATTCTTATTTAAATGGTCGGTGCAATCAGAGAGTTCACTTAAATATCAATTAAATTAACATTATGTTTCTCAATGAGCTTCGACCACGAAAAAGTCTGGCATATTAGAGCTCTAAAAAGACATATACCAACGGAGCGCAAAAATGCCAATTGGTGCTGTAGAAACATAAAATGTATTGTAAGGTATAACGAAAACTATGGAGAATACTCGACGGGAAAAAACGTGACGTTTTCCTAACCTGTTCTTTCGCATGTTCTAAATTAAATAAAAATTCCGGATTCTCTTGACAGAACTCAGAATAAAAAACAATGAGGCAATAAATGTATGATTACTATTTATTATTCCAGGATTAAAATATGCACCAGTGTACAACACTTGAAATAAAAATATTATATTTCGAAAATAAAATGAATCTTAGAGATAACTTTTGTTTTACATTTTACATTGCTCTTTGGGTATATTTTAGTACATCATACTCACGTATTTAATAAAAGAGTTTGACGCAAAATAAAACGTAGCCACGTGTGTGTATATGTGTGTGTGTGTGTGTATGTGTGTGTGTGTGTGTGGATTTTAAAAGCCTATGTTGGACGCCTGAAACATAACTCGTACAGATGACCACACTCAAGACACACGCGAAACGACAGGAACACAATTTCACACGTTTCACAATTATAACACAGAAACCTTTCCAATATGCTCATTGAATACCATAAATAGGATATTCAATAGCCACCGGAAACATATAAGTCGTCCACTGCCTTATTGAAAATCATATTTCTTAACTAAAAATCTTTACTAATTGTTAAATGTGAGGTTTTCTATTTAGAGTTAAGGAGCACATATCAGCAGAAGAAACCGCAGCTGTAACGATATTGATTCATTTTCATTATTATTTTTCTCAATACTAGGGTCATTTAAATTAATTAAACTCAGAAGCGATTAATCTTATTTTGTTAAAATACCGGTATGAGATATACTTTTCAAAAGACAAAAGTAATCCTTTGTTTGGATGTGTATTTATTAATTCCATTCCTACAATCAAAATAAATTTGAGATAATAATGGAAAATATCTTCCTTTTATTGTTTTCAACATTAAAAGAAGATTATTTTATTAGTTTGAAATTTAATTTTTGTTTGTCAGAATGAAGTAAAAATTGAATACATTGAACGAAGTGATTTGAAAAGTTTTGAATTGTCAACATCTGTACAACGAATAAGATGCGTACATGAAGATATCATTGTATATCATTGTGAAACTGCATTTGAAGTGTTCCGGCTGAGTACATGTGCCGATACCAACGTAACAACTCTTACGTAAACATGCGAGTATTTATCAGAAAGAGATCACAACGGAGGACAGTCGTGTCACTGTCAAGGTTCCAACAACATGCAAGTCAGAACGTTGACACTAAACGTAGGATGGCACAGGTCACACGACATTCTATTAGCTCGCTTTACTTATCTTCGATCTTGAACAGCAGTGACGACAAAATTCCTCCTGTAGGAGAAACAGTGATAAGAAGTTTTGACTCAGACATCACTTAAGTGATCTTTTCAATTTTAGAATCAATTTTACTTGCATTTGTCGTAATCAAATGCAATAATTCATTTTTGGTTTTAAATCATTTAAATCGATCTATGTTTGTCAATTTCAGCACTGACATTTTCTAAGATTCTCGTATACCAAGCAAATGACAAACCTCTGAAGGCCCACATGTAAAGACAAAAATGACCTTTAGTTATGATTCAATTACCAAGAGTAAACTGTCAGGAAAGTACAGCTCTTACTGTAGTTAAAAGAAATGTACTGGTATTGATTATTCTGAACGCAATATCTCACAATTTCAGTTAGCATATCCAGCTTATAATTATGAGAGCAAGCCGAGTTCTAATAAAAATGTAAAAGGATTAAATGTCATGTTATGAATATTTATGAAGTCTATACTGCAATTACGAATGAACATATAAAATAATATATAATGATTGAAACTTATCAACAAAGAAACTTCTTTCCGTCTCACATAACATTGTGCAATTTTCTTCATTCGCACTTTCGGAATTCTCTATATTTTGTAAACCAGGGGCACTCAGCATGTTGTGCGTACATACCGCCTGCGTTAAGAGGTGCGTGATCAACGTCCAAGACCAGAGCAGAAGAAGAAATTAAACGCTTAACTGAAAAGTCGCAAAAGTCTGGATTTTCAATTTCGTAAGGAATTTAAATACTCACGCCTGACGTACGGTCTAAAATTAGCTAAATGAATATGAAAATTTGGATAGCTAGTGCACTCTTAACGTCCGAGTTAAAGCAATCAAGCCATAATTAAAATCATCCCTCAATTACAGTATACGCTAAGGATATGTGATAGCGTTTTGTAAAATGTTCATAACTATCGAAACAAAATTTCGGCAGTATGGTACTGTAGAATAGGAAATTTACTCACCGTCAAAAATTAAACAGATTTAAAGCTAAAAATTTAGATTTTGCAGGTTGTGAAATCAGCAGGGGTGAATGCAACATGCAAGATAAGTTACCATTGCACATATCTCGGAAGTGGTAGGTCTTGGGTACTTAAACTTCGATTTTGTTTATTCCGATAGGATCCCTGAATTACATTTGGGAGTGTAGATTTTCTGAGATCACACTCTATTATACGAACAATGAGACATGTGCAAAATCTCGTGAAAGACAGTAATCCAGAAGCTAATTACGAATGATTCTGAATTACTGTCCCTTGCTCGGTCTTGAACTTCGCGTAGTGTTGTGAACACCTGCTGAAATGTCCATCTTCCTACTTTCGTCACGTTCCCGTTCGCAGGGAATTGTGGAGAAATCCTAAGTCTACCATGTGCTGGGTTGGCGCGCATCGGGATGTTCTCGAAGAACAGCGTACAATAAACAGCCAATACTATTCAGATACTGTTTTGGACAAGGTGAAGCAAGCCATGAAAGAGAGAGAGAGAGAGAGAGAGAGAGAGAGAGAGAGAGAGAGAGAGAGAGAGAGACAGACAGAGAGAGACAGACAGAAGAGAGAGGGAGACGTCCTGGATCTCAGAGAGAGAGAGAGAGAGAGAGAGAGAGAGAGAGAGAGAGAGAGGGAGACGTCCTGGATCTCAGAGGAGAGAAGAGATTTTCCAGCAAGACAATGCACGTCTTCACACTGCTCAACAAACACTTGAAACCAGCCACAAAAAGGTTTGGGAGGTACTGCCTCATCCCCCTTACAGCCCCAAATTAGCACTCTCTAATTTCCATTTGTGTGGACCACTGAAGGAGACATTCCGTGGGAAGAAATTTCAGGATAACGAGAAAGGCAAAACAATTGTGGGAAATTGGTTCAAACATCATGATAAAGAGTTCTTTGCAGCGGGTATAAAAAAGCTCGTAACCCGCTGGGCAAGCGCATAAATGTTGGCGAGTATTATATTGAAAATTAGGAAAAGTCCTGTTTCGCAAACATTAACGTTTATTTCTCCAGAGCAATTCGTCTCTTTAATTATTGAATGTCCCTCGAAATTGATTTAATTATATTATGGCATTCTCCTTCAAAAACGTTTTCTTTGGAACAAAAGCAATTAAGTGCCAAGAGTTCCATATTTAATTCACTTTATCATATCAATGTAACGTAATTTACTTACTAGTCGTCATGCTCCTTTGAATTTCTGACTTTCACATTTTGTGTTTGGTTTCACTTTCTCCTTTAATGTTATTTAAACTAATGAAGACTACCTTTTCAAACTATTTATTAAATAAGGTCTCTTAGCTTCCCCATTAGTTTGTTTGCACAGTAAATTAAAAAAAACTATAACAAAATTCTTAAAAAAAATTGAAATAATCGTAAGAACATTTTTCTCAATTTTTTTTAAAGCATAAATCCTTCTGAATAAATACTAATATATCTTGGTTCAAATCGAATTTCCTTCTTAAAGAGCGTTCACTTTGCAGCAATCTAAGAAAGAAATCTCAATTCTCCGAGTCACAACCTTGAGTTAAAATAGCATTCTCCAGACACCAAATTGATGTTGAAGAGCACTTGCGGATAAGCCTACTTCCCCATCTCAATAGGCGCTCTAAATCAACTCGCCGCATTGGAATGCTCGCAAGCGGCTCCAAATCCGCGGGCAATAAGGCGCGCTCCCGTGAACATCGCCGGCGCGGCAAGGCGGGCGCCCGGCACGCGGGTGGGGGCGGGGGGGGGGGGACGGGACGGGGGGGGGGGGGGGGGGGCTTGGGGGCGGGGGGCGTTGGGGGCGGCGGGGGCGTTGGGGGCGGTTGGGGGCGGCGGGGACGTTGGGGGCGGCGGGGGCGGGGGGCGGGGAGGATGGGGGGGGGGGGCGATGGGCGCGGCAGGCGATCGGAGAGCGGCGGCGACGCCGTTCGGGGCTAGACAGGACGCAATCTTTGATGCCTGGGCGGCGACGAGGACGTCGGGGTTGATGGCGACGTCGTCACGCGAAACGATCGGGACGCGGCGATAGAAAATGGGAAACAAGGCGGATGGAGAACACTACTATTTTGTCATCCGTGACAACGTGCATGACACGAATAGAGATCGCAGGTGTTGCAATCTCGCGACAAACGCGGAGAAATATTGGCGGCAGTGAAGTCTGCATAAGCAAAGAAGTGAAGTACAAAAGCTCTGGAGGTGCAGATGATATGCACTTCACAAAGATTGAGGAACGTGACAGGTATTCGGGAGAGAAGATATGGGGGGTGAGGGTAATATGATCTAGAGATGGAATTTGGAACGAAAAGAATCTAATCATCTTGAATACTGAAGAGTACTGAAATTGAATTATAATTTACTCAGAGGCGAATGAGGTAATAAAGATATATTTTTCCACTTAAAAAACATTGGATTTTAATTCACAAACGACAACGGTTCGAGAATATTCCTTGGATTGGACAGCAATTTTAAGATATGAAGTCGAAAATCGACGATAAGGGAACTGTAATTTTTACTTCCCTCAGGAAAAAGTTTTAATAACAATGTTTATTACTCGAAAATTCATTGAATCATTCACCGTCTCTACTTCTAGTAGAAGTGCATGCATTTGTAACGATGAAGGGCAATTGGCATGGCTGAACTCGTACTTCGCCTCCTGGCCAGCGAGAACAGTTCGGTTGCAAGCGAACCGAGGGCAGAGGTCGCAGGTGCAGCGTGAGAGTCGGAGGCTGGGGGGCCGCGGCACGGCCCTTATCCGGTTACGCGGATGACGGCCCCGGGGGGGGGGGCCGAGGGCGCGCAGCCAGCGATGAAGAAGCGAGCGGGGCGGAAGGAGCCAGGAGGGGGCAGGGCGGAGCGGCGAAGACGGTGCGATTGCGAATTGGAAGCAGAAGTCGGGAGACACGGGTGACGAGGTGAGGCAGGGGGTGGGTGGAGGTTGGTAACGCTGCACGCCATTCGCAACCCGGTGTACCTAAGTGTACGGTGTTCGGTAACGGTGATGGTGTACTAAGAGGAAAGAACTTTCCATAGAACATTTCCATGTGTGTGTTCTTGCGGAACGTGTATTACCGTTTCTCCTCTATTACAATTTAAATAAAGTTCTAGGCGGCATTTTTAATTTTGTTCCTGTTCTTTGGCTCGACAGCCCGCTACGGTACTTGCCCGACCAGCCTCTCGGCCGTAGGATAAGGAGTTTGTGTGGTTAGCACAAAGACCGTACATACCGGTCTTCATAACCTTAGGATGAACTTCCTCATCGTCAGAGTAATAGACACTGAGACATTTGTAAGGAGAGCGCACAGGTATAATATGCTTGGCCGGGAATCGAACACGAGGTTCACCCCTGGAAATCAATTTTAAATTGGAAACCAACGTTAACCAATGAGCCACCGAGGGAAGTGTTTTAATTCTAGTCAGTTTCAAATATCGAAAACACAATATGTTAAAAGACATCTCTGTATTAAATAACCTTTTTCATGTGAAGGGCATTTATTTGATAAATATCTAATATTTCAGACATATTACTTTGAAACTACTTCATATTCAATGTAGATTGTTTATAACATTGTATGTGCCAATTTATGTTATTATTCAAATATCTTTATTTCTTCACAGAGAATGGCATGTTTAACCAAAAGAATTTCATTGTTCTGACTAACAAGTGGCAATAATGCATTTCATACGTTATTACGTAAGGACCGGCTTTTGAGACTTTTGAACGATATTCGGACGTCTTTACGATATATCGCTAAATTATTCCAATAACAAATGTCTATATACAAAGTTTCGTGATTGAAACATTACTACGTAACATGTAGAACATCTACCACCTTCATTTGACTGGAAACATTTTCCTCAGATTTTTGAACGAAATACTGTATTGGACCATTAAAACCTGTTATATCATCATTTCTATCCTACCATTTCACTATCTTTATACCTTTACTTTCTTTCCTTACACAAAAGTGCGTCATTAAACCTCATTCAGAAGCCGTACGCAAGTTTCACTGATTCCATTTTATTTTCCTCCTTTACGACATTTCCCATCTCGAGCCGATACGATAAATTAACCAGACGCCAACTCCATCAGATTTCAGCAAAATATTCGCCGGGGCGTCGACGCCTCAGGCATTTCGAAAGGCACGCGGGCGGCGGGCGAGGCCAACCGGGGCGCCGCGGGGGCGGAGTCGCGGGGGAGGCCGCAGGCGACGAAGAGCGCGGGGCGGCCGCAGATGTTGGAGACGCAGGGCGCGGACGCGCGCGGCTACAAGGCCTACAAGGGCTCGGCGGCGGGCGGCGGGCGGCGGGCGGCGGGCGGCGGGCGGCGGGCGGCGGGCGGCGGGCGGCGGGCGGCGGGCGGCGGGCGGCGGGCGGCGGGCGGCGGGCGGCGGGCGGCGCCCCGAGCGTTGATAAATCGCCCGCCGCTTCTGCGAAGAGGGCGGCGATAAAACTTACAGAAGCCGAAGTGTTCGCGGAAGCGTTCGGCAGACGTGAGAAGGCGTTCTCGTCTCCGCCCTCCGCCCCGCCCCGCCTCTCCCGCCCCGCCCCGCTCCGCGATGTGCACACGCCCGCGACGAGTGCTGCAATTCACAAGGCGTATGGATCGTGTGTCAGTGTCACCTGAATATAAATGGAAAGGCTCCTCCGTGTACTTGTTTTCTTTTCTCTTAAAAATGATATGTTATGCGCAATAGAAAATGAAACAACATTGTGTATTCCTCCATTATCATACGTTTTTCAAAACATCTTTCCAGTCATATGTAATAAATTCGTACATTTGCTGATTAATACATTTTAAGGACTAAATTCTTAGGGGATTTTCAAGGGGTGTTGAGCAAATTCGAACAGAAACAAACTGACAGTGAGAAGAAAGCAAGACTACTTTGTTAAAATGAAGTGGTTGTGAAAATATGAATAATGATCCGTGTTTGAGAATCGAAAATTTTTAATTCAAGTATTAAAAAATCAATAATTTGTTCGTTTGATATCAACATTTATATGTTATGACATTTGTATTGATAATATCATAGATTTCGCAATAAAGAGGTTAACTTTCTCATTACTTTGGAATAAATTTCCGTCTCGTGAAAATCTCGTGAAATCTCGTGAAAATTTTTAAGCACATTCTAGTAACGCGTTCACTAATATGAAACTAGAGGTGCTATAAGAGCACACACTTTCCCACATTATTTATAACTTTTCACAGTTTTTAAAAGTAAATTACATTAATTTCAAATGGAAATTAAGTAAAGATGCACTCCTAAAAATTGAACATTATCTTATTTAAAGAACTGAGGCTTTAGAATAGAATCCAATGAGGAAAAACCTCTAATATCAGTACTGCATTTTAAAATGTTAATTTTTTACAAGTTTCAAAAATACTGAGTTCACTGAAAAGGGAATGGATACCAGTTCTTTACTGTTTTTTGGAATATATCAAGAAACAATTCTTAAAACATGGAGTTCTTTTCAGGAAAAAAAATGTTAAAAAATTAATGGCCTATATTTCACACAAAGTTACAGAAAAACTAGTCATATTTTCGAAAAATTGTACATAATCTTATTTCAAAATCTATCGTTGGATAGCAGATTTCTTCAGGGGAAAAATCTATTGTCAATCGCGTAGTAGTAGGAACACAAATAAAACGAATTTACGTTATTTTTGAAAATTCAGCGATTTCAACGAACATGAGACCTACGAGTTTATTACCTATGAGTATACGAGTTTAGCGTAAAAGAGTGCTTAGAGAAATATTCAGTTGGGATTATGTTTACAGATCTGTGTTCATATCTCGATTTATTTATTCAATCTCGTCCACTGCTTCATTAAAAGCAAATATGATACCAGATGAAGAGTCGCCCAGTTACCCGCCCCCGGGCCAAAGGGGCCGGACATTGGCAGCGCTAAGCGCAGCCGAGCAGAAAGGAAGACGACGTCTTGATAAGCCAACTAGCCGGGCGATCGATGCCGCAACACCGCGTTGCCCTTTGAGGGCCCCCGGGGGAAGTGCAGCTCTGATGGGATGAGACGCACTTTGCGCGCCGTTGCCATGCCGACGCGACGGGCCCGAAGTTGCGAGTTGGCGGGACGGACGGAGTACGCGCGTGACAGAGCGAGGCGGGGAGGGCAGTGCGGGCGGCGGAGCGGGGCGGAGCGGGGCGGAGCGGGGCGGAGCGGGGCGGAGCGGGGCGGAGCGGGGCGGAGCGGGGCGGAGCGGGGCGGAGCGGGCGGAGCGGGCGGGGCGGAGGGCGGAGGGGCGGAGCAGGGGCGGAGCGGGGCGGAGCGGGGCGGAGCGGGGCGGAGCGGGGCGGAGCGGAGCGGAGCGGGGCGGAGCGGGCGGAGCGGGGCGGAGCAGGGCGGAGCGGGGCGGAGCGGGCGGAGCGGGCGGAGCGGGGCGGAGCGGGCGGAGCGGGCGGAGCGGGGCGGAGCGGGGCGGAGCGGGCGGAGCGGGCGGAGCGGGCGGAGCGGGGCGGGCAGCGGGGCGGAGCGGGGCGGAGAGGGGGGAGCGGGCGGAGCAGCGGAGCGGGGCGGAGCGGGCGGGCGGGGCGGAGCGGGCGGAGCGGGGGCGGAGCGGGCGGCGGCGGACGGCGGCGTCCTGGAGCGGCCGGACCGCGTGAAAGCAACGTCTGCGGCACGTGCCCCGGCGCACAAGCGAGCAGAGCGACGTCCTTCGCCGTCCGCCGTAAAGAATCCGCTTCGTTCAGTGCAGCTGCGCTCCAGCCGCACAAGGAAAGGCGAGCGACGCCTTGCACGAGCTCATCACTTCATTTCTCTTCGCTTTCGCGTTTGCTAACCTTTTTTCTTTCTCTTAGTCATATTCACATTCTCCTTCTTCTTCATTTTCAAATCCTTCTTCTTTTCGATGTGAATAAATTTAGACCATCATATATTTGGGGTATCGCTAGTACTACACGGTTAATTACTGAGCTTATTCGGCCGTTCATCTGATGAAGTTTCAAGTGATTTGTGATTGATATGTGCAGATAGTTCGGTTGTTGGGGTTCAGATCAATTACCCGACGATGCTCACATAACAATTGATTCAATGGTAACTCCGTTACTCAATGACTATGCGCACGTTCACGATATTAACTGATTGGAGTGTATCGGCTGTAGATTCAATTCATCAACAGAGAGCTAAATTGATGACTGTGATTGCGATCTGATTAAATGATTGGCAAAGGGCTCGCAAAAGCATTGACTCATGTTTGAGAATAAATTAGGGAAATGCAGGCGCAACAAACGTATTGAAAGGAAGAGGTAGAGAATATAAAATTATACAATAATTGCAGAAAAACAAAAAAGTATAACTTCAAAATATTGATTCGTTAAAATGTTTAATACTTAAACCAGAGCACTGAATGCCTGGCATTGGTTTCCCGATAATACATTGTGAATTTGAGAGTATTAAAAAATTTGACTAAAAAATTCAGGGTGTCCTCTGTATTTTCGTATCACATCTTATATATTTTTTGTCACTTCAGTTAGTTTTAAATGGTATTTTATATAATTATTTCATAGTAAAGCTTAAAATTGAGAAGTAATTGGATGGAACATCTTCAAAGGTGACAATGTTTTAGCAATCAGTTCAGCTAGGGAAATTTTCATTGAAAATATAAAAATATCACATACTTTTGTTTCTAGAATTTGTGCTGTAATTTGAAACGAGAGAAAATACTTCCAATTGAAAACGGCGAATTTGATTTCCGATTGAAACGGTGAAGAGAAACTAAATAGATATGCTTCAGAAACTACAAAACATAAATTTGCTGGGAATAGTGACCAATAATTTCATTTCCCTTTCACACTTACACATTTTCCACAATGAAAAACGTTCATGGACAAAACACCCCAAACGACGGACAAACCCAAAACTCAATATTCTACGCTGTGCACATTTTCGCTATTCCCGTAGCTCCTTTTTAGTATGCAAATCCCCCATCCTTCCAGAACAAAGCGCAAGAAAATGGGTTCGCGGAGTGAAAATTTTCCCATCGGGTCAAAACAACGAGCCAATCAGTCCACCGTTTGTGAGCTGGACGCGTGGGAGCTCCTACGCAGGACTGAATAATTTAACACACAATTCAAACATGTACAGACGCGAGATAATTATTTCATTAAAGACAAATTGTTAAAGCTAGGCTTTGGAATATAAACTGCGTTTTTAACGTGCGGGGGGTTGCGGGGAGGGCGTTGGAAATTGGAAAGCGGCAGCGCGGACTGGCGCGTGGGGTGCGGGGGAGGGCAGGGGAGGCGCTCTGACACGCGACGCGTGACAAGAGGCGCACGGAGGCTGCGGCGCGGGAGGGGGGCGCGAGGACCCCGCCTACACGACAACTCTTTTCCTGCCACAGCGCGTCGTTGCGGAAAACCACAGTATACGCTTGACGAAGCTTTCTGTGTTATTCTTGTATGGTCCTATTTCTGCCCTTTACGTTTTTCGGTGGCTGTCACACCGAAATAAGTCCTCATTTCAGGCGCAAGCCCCTGATTAGTTTTACCATAGTTTCCCAAACCATTACGCCAATGTGTCTCGTAGGCTGCCACGGATATAGTATTTATTTACCACCCAGCGCATTTCCTGAGCTCGTCTAATTCGTGGACCTGTCTGGATTAGATGTAGTGTTCATGATGCTTCTGCATCGCACACTAGCCTTCGACCCGTTGCAACGCGCGCACCTGCAATCCACACTATGTACCATGGAGGTGAAAGGAATTCATAGGTGAATTGATTGTTAGTGATTCCGGGCGCGTCAACTACTGAGGTCATTCGTTCCGTAAGTGTAGTGCATGTTTTTTTCATCGGGAGGTGGCGGTAATTTTCCCCCACTGGATGGCGAGATCCGGCGCCAACCTACCGTCAACTAGCGGGGTTTCCCCAACCAGGTATTTCCCATCAGCGGGGCACCGCCCCGCCCGGGACAAGTTCTAAGTTCCTATCGGTCTCCTGGCATGTCTGGTAGTGTAGTGCATGTTAGTTGTGTGTGTGTGTGTGTGTGTGTGTGTGTGTGTGTGTGTGTGTGTAAGGGAGAGGATAGGACAAGGAAGAGAAAGGAAAGATGGCAATCAGTCCATGAGCCGTTTGTTAGGGTACTGCTCCGGCATTCGCCTGGTGTTGATCGGAGAAACCACGGCAAACTACCGGTCAGAGCAGCCGGCCGATAGAATTCCCCTCCAGACAGCGACTGAATTCGATTTAGCTGAAAATCTAGTGTGGAAAATCCTGCCGCCGCGCCGTCGGGACTCGAACCTAGGACCTCCCGGTCAGACGCATTGCAGTGACATCAATTGATGCACCGAGCCACCACTCCCGGTTCATGGGTGTATGCACACACATACACAGGGGTTACTGTATTACAAAAGTAGATACACGCGTAATTTCAAATGCTCAATTACTATTGGTAAAAGCATAGGTTCACACATAAGGCACATGAAAGCAAAGGCAAGGAAAACAGGAAGTCAGGTGGGCAATTGAATGTGATAGAAACATTGATAGAAAATTATCGGGGAGCTTGAGATTATTAACTACTAACAAATAATACTTTTGTTTTAATTTAAATTCACAAATATCAAGACGATATAATGTTCGCATTTAAACAGATGATGTTCGAATTTATACAGCTAGAAAAAAAATTAAATTTTCTTTAATGCTTTTATATTGGACTATGTCTCCACAAAGATGCGTGCAGGTCATTTGTAGAAGGAGAAATGCGCGGGAATATTTATTTGGAAACGAGTGATTTTCGACCATAACGATTGTCGTTTCGAATTGTAGCCACTGCTCTTTGAAAGTCCTATTCGTTGGAGGGAAACTAGATATTACCTGACGCAGCAACCACAGAAAGTACTACACAGTGCATTTTGTTTTCGAAAAAGATGCGAAATAAAATACGCAAATAGAAACCTGTTAACAATGGAAATTAAATTCCCTCTGTAATAATTCTGCTGTTGTACATGAAGCATTGCGTGAACGAATAAGAAAGGCATTTCTGTCAATTATGTGCATCCGTAGTCAATCACAAAAATACTACATTTTTCATCTCTGCAATAAATATCAGAGTTCCATGTTCGCAGTGATCAACAGTGTCTGTCGAATTTCATACCTTCTCCTATATATCACGCACGGGAAGGGAGGATAAGAGCGAAATTACACAGCACGATGCCGCCCAAACACGACCGACCCCCTGTGGCGAGACGCATGGGGTGACTGGTTATTGAACAACTCGTTATGTCGCACGGGAGGAGATAGGCGGACTGTGGGTTACTATACTACAAACATTGCCAATATTATGGAAGTACAGGAGAAGGTATTATCAAAGAAATAATGAAAAGGAAGGGAAAGGATATTAGATGAATGGAAGTGGTGGAAACAGGAATCAAATGAGAGAGAGACGAGAGAGGGAGACAAATGGGAGGATCAGAGAAATGTGTGGTCAGGGAGAAAAAGAAACAAAGAGAATAATGAAAGAGGAAAGAACGAAAAGATAAATCAACACTAACAAAACGGGAAGGAAACAGTAAAATGTTTGAGTAGAAAATAATGGCGTCATGAACTGTGACGTCGGCGAAAATGAGGTCCACCTCCTAGTCGGAGGGACGGATGGCCAGTCGTCAGGGAGCGAATCGGCGTATGGCGAGGGGAGACGGAGAATGCAGGCGCAGGACGACGCGAGAATACCAAGGAACCCGTTTCTGGATGCGGGTGGGGAGGCATTACCTGGTCGGGGCCCGGGGTGAGCAAAGGATCGCGTTGAGGTGGGGCGAGAAGGGGGCGGCTAGGGGTCAAAGGTCGCTCTGAAGCCGCTCCGCGGGAGGGTAGGCATTGTTTGCACAAGAGAGAGCAGTGGGAGAAGATGCAGAGGAGAAGGCGGCGCCTGGAGGCAGTTGCGAGGGTGGATTAGTGTTGTGTCGTTGAGCGAAGGTCGAGACGACGATGGACCAGAGACGCACCAGATCTGTTTCAGAAAGGACAAACACAAGGATGGTGCTTAGAGCAACGGAGGAACTGCGTATGTTCAAAATGGTGGGACGTTATTTAGGTGGTGAAGAGCAAGGACGTTGATACGTGAAGTTTGATTCCTGTAAATACTTGTGAATGCGAAAAAATTGCAAAATTAAAATAGTTTTTGAAATCCTAGTAATAAATCGATTATGAATAAATCGGCTTTCCCGAAACGTCCATCAATAGTGTCCAATTATTCCGTGGGTCGGGTCGGTCTGAACGGCCGCTGGACGTCATATAACGAGCATCTAGACAGGAAGTGTGTTCGGCTGCAGTAGTTTGGTGAGGGCCCGGTCGCAGAGCGACGCTGATACGCCATGGAACCCTCCGCAGGATGAGGCAACGCCGCAATGAGAGCATTACGAAGCCCTGTAGAGCCGGTCGGGGGGAGCGCGTGTTGTGAGGGCGGGCGATGGGCGGGAACCGGGAAGGGCCGGCCGGGCCGGGGGCGGGGGAGCGGCAGCGGGCAGCGATGGCTCAAGCACAAGCAGCGCGGGAGGTCAGAGGGCGGGGCAGAGTTCACAATCACATCGAGCGACGCTGCCCGCGCCCTTCGGACCCCCCACCCCGGGGAGCGCGTGGGTCTCCAGGGGACGACGACGCCGGGCGCGGGTCAACAGTCTGGGATGCATCTGCAGCATACGCCGGCTGCTGGCGGGAACGCCACTGCTGAGTCAACGCAGGATTGGCAACATGGACGACGTTCTTAGCTTCAATGTTAATGTTTGGAATGATTTAAAATACAAGTCAACGGTAACTGCATCAACAATCGATGGTATTTTATTACAAGTATAAACTATTCTTCTTCTGTAATTGTTTGTTCATTATTTTTTAAAACAAAGCAAAATATATAACGAACATTCGTACAGTATTACTACCAACTACAGACGAAAGATCAAAATCCTCACTACACATCTCTCCCCGCTTTCCATAGCCAAGCTCTGCCGCTGGTAACAACCATCATCCCACCTACTGCGACTTGAATGGTCATATTTTATTTAAATCATCGCCTTACTCCAGTATTCATATTCTCATTCTCCTCTACGACCCAGATAGGGGCGTTATCGTCACAGTGTCTGCCATTTCTCCTGTGTCAGGGGTAACCGCTCCCTTCATTCAACGCAGCGGTTACACAGCACATAGGGTGCGCTAGGGCAGGCTCTGGGCGTTTCCCTGAAGCAAACAATGTGAATCGTCGAGAGGTGGGCACTTTTTGTATTCGAAACACGTTTGTATTAGAAGCGGTAACTAGAAATTGAGAAAATATCATTATGGAATAATGTCTATTACAAAATAATTTTCACAATATCATTCATTTGTATCCTTATGGATATTCTTTGTATTCCTTTGTATTCAATGGAAAAAATATGTTGATTTTCGTCAAGGTGTTAATTGTGCTAATTTGAGAATTAATTTTACTTACGCTACTATTGGGATTTTATTTGCCAGACTTTGCGGCACTATTAAATTTTAAAAGTACACTTAAATATTGAAATTTACTCCCAAAATAATAAGGGAGAAAGATTGTTCCGAAAGGAAGGAACTTGTCTTTCTTGTTGACGGTAAGTTAATCAGAGATAAACAGGAAATGCAGGCCGCCTCATTACACTTTGTCGTGACTTTGTACTTCAAACTTTTCAGAATGTAACTACCTTCTGTAAATTGTCGTGTTCCCCTTTCCTCCATTTCAACATTCCTATTTACGTTGTCTTTTCGTGTCATCCACTATTAACTGTTGTACAATGGAATCCTTCGCACAAAACGTATCCACTTTCTCGTGATAAATCTGTCTTTCAACAATTGCTTACAGACTCATTTCTCCTATACACGCAGTGGTCGATTGGGGCTGCTAGAAACAATATATTCCACTTACCAAAAAATGTCCAGCCATCTAAAAAGGGAAGTATGCTGACGTCGAAATTTTAATTTCAAGAATTTCTCTATGTTTATAATTATGTGGTACTAAAACTAATTCGTATTAATATGATAAAATATATTGATAAAATAATTGATGATGATAAAATGATCAATGATTCAATGATAAAATTCATTGATACGCAGTAAATTACGCACTAATGAACTATGGTTTCTCAGAACTATGTTCAATAGCACTTATTTCTATACTTACTCCGACATGGAACCGTGATTTGAAAGCGCAATCTATTCAAATTAACTAAAGTTTCAAACAGTGCGCGGATAAAAAAGAGCACATGTTCAAAAGGCAATATTTTGTTCTGAGGAAAATAAGAAAATACAACAAACTTGAGTATAAATTTGTCAGTACAAGGCATATGATCTTTGAAAGTTTAATACATAATTTTTTACTCAGTATGTAAAGGTCGCCTCTAGCACAGTGATCATTGACGGTTCAAAATGTTTTGCGTACATTCTTCATTTGACCTGTCCAAAATGAATTACACTTTATTGCATGAAATATGTCTTTAAGCAGAATTTTATCGCATTCTTAGCTTTCTTCCTCTCTTTATATATTATATATAAAATATAATATCCCCCAACTCTGAGCCGAGGCACCATCAAACAAGCTTTTCAATAGTTGTGGATAAAATTCGGAGAAAACTTTTAATGAGTCAGACTACGTGAAAAGTCGTTACAAAATATGATTGTGAATAACAAGAAAACCATAAACAGTTTCCAAAACATTTAATAATATATTTAAAAGAATAGCTTTCGTAAAAGTGTGTCAATTAATTTCCTCTTAATACCTGAGTTGCACATCATTATGGTGAGTATTAAAACTTACGTCTTACTTTTTAGGATGGGTTTATAATCCGCATTATCAGGACATTACAACCATTTTGTTATAAGGTTAACAATAATTATCATTTAACAGCAATCGGTTTCAGCCATGAAAATCCACAGTTAAGTCATATTATGAAAATTAATAGTAGTAATTACTGCAGAGAAGGTTTAAACAACTTCACGCCATGTGGGTTGATACTACTTGCGTCAAAGTTGGAGATCAATAATGACTGATATAATATAAAGCGCGAAAATATAATATATAATAGAAATATGGATAAGAATAGAAAGAAAAATAGAACAGAAAATTAAAAGGCAAAGACATCTGTTCAGGACTGTAAATAATTCACAATTTCTCATATAAACATGAAACTGGGAGTTTCATATACATTTTTGCAATGGAGTGCAGACGTGGTAATATAGAAAAACATTGCATGAATCTAATGAAACTCTTTGCATGAAAAGCTGTACTACAAATTTGATGATATAAATTAATTTAGTTATTTGGTTTCGTGAATACATGGAACGCGGCGTGAGCTTTTCAACACTTTTATCGTTTCAGAACAAAAATATTTCACTGACATTCGACAAACGGGTAAACGCAAATACGCACAGGTCACAGGCCTATCGATACACATTGAGCGAGGGAAAACCGCAAAATGTTCAGCGCGATGATAAAAACCGACCCCTCGCCAGAACTACGCTATCACCACCTGCTCCGCCGCGGAAAACGTACGAGGTGCTAATGGAAAATCCATACATCACACGACTGCCGCCCGCGTCCGCTCGCAAACGCGACAACAGGCCGGGGGAAGGGCGAACCGCAAGATTTCCCCAGGCGGACCGTGCGGTTACAGGAGAGGGCAATGCATTGGGGGGGGCGGGCCCGGGAGGCGAGAAGGAGGAAAAGGCAGGCGGGAGGCGGGGGGAGGGGGCGGGGGGGGGGTGCGGACACACGAGGGTTGGCGGGACGAAGCGGGGAGAGGCGGGTCCAAGCGAAGCGAGGCAGAGCGAGGCGGGGAAAGGCGAGACATGAGGCGGAGCGAGGCAGGGCAATCGGGGCGAGGCGGGGAAAGGCCGAGAGAGGCGGGTTGAGGCGGGGCGGGTCAGGGTGAAGCGAAGCAAGGCGAGGCGAGGCGAGGTGAGAGGGAGGGCGGAGGGGGGGGGGGGCGGGCGGCGCGGGGGGCGGCCGGGTGGCGCGGTGGGGGTGGCCGGGCCGGGGGGCCGGGGCGGGAGCACGTCGCAGCGTTAAGGCAGCACGTGAGCGCACGGCGGTGCCATAAGCTCCTGCTACGATCCTAGTCACACCGTTGTGCTTAGATAACTGCTCCTCGTTTTAGGCCCAAAGAACTGCTCTTTGATCCGCGAAGAATCCCTTCCGTAACATGAGAAACTATTATAAATCATCTTTACTGAGTATCAAATATTTGCTCACACATTTTTCTCCATTGTGTGCAGGTGGAATTTTCGCCATGTATATATTGATTTCTAAAATGATTTTAAATCGGAAAAGTTTACGAAAAATGTATTTACACTTATTAGTCGTTTTTTCAGAAATCATTAGTTATGCATTGCATTCAACAATGTGGAAATAGTTTTGATGTTACAATATAATATGTATAGTAATAATTTTAGTCATATCAGTAACTAAAATGCCGACCTGGATGGTCGACGTGGCTAAGAGCGAGTACCGACTGAGGGCTTAGGGTCGCGAATTCGAGTCCCACCTTGGGCATAGTTGTTTGTACCTTGACTTTGTATGTGTTGTCGCGGAGAGCCTCGCGTTCTGCTGACCCCAGATCAGAGTAGCCCGCAAGTGTGTTTATGTCTAGTGTATGGTCGAATATGCGTCCCATCGGGACGTAAAGGGTAACCGGTTGTTGGCTGGATAAAAGCCCTAGAAAAAAGTAACTAAAATCATTATTATACATATTTAGTAAGATCTAGTGAAAACAATTAAAAATAAACAATTAACATTTTTGGCTTATTAGTAGCTTTCTCTAATACCTACAAAGCCACATAAACTAACATGCCAACACATCTATCTCAAACATTTCTACATTTTTAGTTTCAATTTTTTTTGTTTTAATTTTAAAATGACAGCATAGAAAATATATAGATACATTTTTCACTTCTCAGAAATATCTGACGTGAAATAAAAATAAATCTGAAAGCACAATGTTATTGCGTTGTAGAACTTTCATGTTTTATTTCTGCAAACAAAATGAATAAAGATGGGTATTTTTAGCGATTCGTTGTTTTCACTATTTCTACAATAAAACATTGTGGATATGATGCAGAAATTATTAAAATGCTTTATTAGTTTTATTTCGTATTTCTAAATGTGAACAAAGCTCATCAAATAATATTTAAAAATATATAATTTCAAGAACAAGTGCATTTGCGCAAGAATGATAAATAATGACGTGATAATCGTAATATTACAAAAGATACCTCATATCCTGGAAAATTCGGCATCCGAACGACGGACTATTTGCTACCAGTTAGCTAACTACCAGGTTTTCGATGACTTTAAGAGGCAAACAATATGCTCTGTGCTGGACACTGCCGGATGAAATGAATCACGAAATCAAACCTTTCTCAGCACGTCTCAACCATTCTTCCTTAATTTCCTACGTCATCATTACCCATTTGTATGAGGATACATAGTTCAACTACATCACTCATATCATCTTTACCCAATGAACACCATTCACACATTCATCTCGATGACAAAGACTTCCACGGCGTCGTCTGAATATTACCCGAGCCGTTATTAATAATTCCACACTTTGTAGCATCACCCCCCTCCTTCCACAACTCCTGCCATTTTACTGTAGTCGGCATATGCACTAAGAAGCCATCTCCACTCCTTTTCCTACGGCCTCATCACTAGTGCCGTCGCCTACGCTTCGAGTGGCGTTCGGTTAGGGAACGGTTACAGCATGTTGCTCATTTAGCTGACCTTTGCGTGAGTTATACAGGTCGAAATGAAATTGGACTGTGCTCCCGCTGGCCATTCGCGTGGGGCTTCACCTGAGATTCGTTCTTATCCGCGCGTTCCGACACGCTCACTCGTTTGGCCGGGCGCGTTTCACATCTGGCGGACCTGAGCTATCGATTTTGGCAGGCAACTATCGTACCAAACTGAATATACCTGTATGAAATGATTTTTTTTCTTGGGCTTTCATCCAGCCAACAGCCGGTTACCCTTTACGTCCCGATGGGACGAATATTCGACCATACACTAGACAAACAGACTTGCGGGCTCCTCTGATCTGGGGTCAGCAGAACGCGAGGCCCTCCGCGACAACACATACAAAGTCAAGGGACAAACAACCATGCCCGAGGCGGAACTCG
Organism: Teleogryllus oceanicus; assembly: GCA_964035755.1. Lineage (NCBI taxonomy): Eukaryota > Metazoa > Arthropoda > Insecta > Orthoptera > Gryllidae > Teleogryllus > Teleogryllus oceanicus. The sequence goes on from CAXIVR010000004.1 coordinate 31,842,022, forward strand.
AACCCGTGACCTTTCGAACCGAAGCGCTGAGTCGGTACTCGCTCTTAGCCACCTCAGCCATCCACGTCGGCATGAAACGATATTGATGTTAAATAAAATAATGTTTAGTTTGCATATACAGCCACCTTAAAACAAATAGTATACAAAATATGGAGTGGAAAAGGAACAAGCTTTATACCTCACCATTGCAATCTTTTGAGAACAGACTACCTTCATCATTCAATTGTTTTACATGTATTTACGTTCATTTTAGCATGAAATTGACATCGTTCTTGAGAATCTTTCGTGTAGTGTTAGATTATTTAACTAGTATCTCACCCATTCCTTCTTTGCACAACTCTCCTCAGTCGCATTTTACGTCGGCATATTCTACAGCAATGGAGCATTCGCTAGTATGCAGACCTCTTTGCGCCCTCCGCTCTCGCTTCGGCCGAGAGGGTCCGCGCGGAAAAATAGCCGAGGCGCATGGCGCGGAGAAGATCGCCCACATAGATACGCCCGTGCGCCGTCGCCGAGGCATTATGGTAATTCCGCCGGGGGATAATAAAAAATGCACGTAATTTACGACGCGCCGCTCCGTCAAGCTTAACGCTTCGGTTTCAGAGGTCCCTTCTGTGTCCTCCTCTGGTGCGGAAAAAAGCGGGAATCGAGGTCCCCTTCACAAAGGAGAGCAATGGAGCTTGGAAACACAGATTTCCGCTTGAGGATGGTTGACGTAGATTGCGGACACCTTACATGTATTTTCTCCAACGGACCGTTAAACGCGCTGGCAATAAGGGATTATTGGTTATTGAACGTAAAAGCTGTCGCTTCCGGGCTGAATAATTTAATTTAGAATCCACTTCAGATGATGAGTGTTCTTAATTGTACACGTCGGTATTTTAACCAGTTTCCGAAATAAATATATCACGCTATTGATCTCGACATTGTCAAGAGTTTACAATAATTGGTAGACAATTTCGTTTAATTAAAATGTTTCAATTAATATGCCTACATTTCCTCAAGTAAAGATATCCAAGAACGTGATCTCCTGTTAAAAATATCATTTGTATTGTGAGCATTGGCCATCATAACAACGCCAAAGAAAAAATACGATTTTGAAAGTAAATTTGAAAATTCATCACTCAAATAAAACCAGTAGGAACATGTTTTTTGCAGAAATTGTGGTTGCACGTGGGAGATTTCTTAGTTTTACATTCATAATGCATAAACATAATAAAGATTGAAATTTCATTAGGTCAATCATAAGAATAATGATTATTTCTTGCAATACAGAAAAAGAACAGCTTCGTCAGATTTACACGCATGTCGGGGAGAACAAAATTTATCACGTTAAACAAATAAACACGTTTTTGTTCTATGTGCCTGATATTAGCCATAACCTACACTTCAAGTAGAAAAAAGATTGTCTTATATCTCAGTACGTGCGTGATCCAAAACAGAAAATAAAACAGAAAATACGAAAAGACAATTAAAACGAACAATAAACTTCAAGTTTCACTAATCAACTTATGTGCGTTTATGGTCTCCAAGTCAACCTGTAACAACAGCATCAAACAGGGATCTCGCCGCACAGCGTTGCAAGCCCTTCAGTCTACTGAGAAAATATACATACGTTTTCATGAACACATGCCGCACTCTCCATTTGTATAGCGAAAAAATAAGAGAAAATATCGGTCGAGTAAATTTGCACAAACAGCCACAAAATAAATTTCGATGCGAATGCAAACAGTTGAAAACTGACGTTATCCAAACGTGCGAAGAATATAAATATCGGTCAATAAACATTGCAGATTAAATAAAGAATATACAGTAGCTGTAAAGCAATAAATACAAGGAGAAACAACTCTTAAAAACGTTTAGTCGAAAGCGTCAGACGACAAGTAATCAATGTCAACGTTTCGAGATAGTGGTCACAAAAAATGTCATTCCATTTGTTACCACTGGTTCGCGTCTTACTACGGAAGAACATAAATCACTTTCCACAAAAAAGTAAACACATGTAATTTACGGAGGAGTTCTGCTAGACTTACTCAATGAGATTTATACAAGGCAAGCAAATAATGTGAATACGTTTAGAGAGATACATTTATTTTATTTCATATAACCTCTAGATATAATCAAACTGTTTGTGGTCGCAAATGAAACAAAAATTAAACTATAAGAAGTGTACGGCAGAGAAAGCATTACTGCAAAAGGGTGTTTTATGTTCAGCTATTTTTATAAGTAGATTCAATGTTTGAGAATTTTGAAAGGGTAAAAAATTAGTTTACGTTAATCGTAAACACAGGAACGCAAAAAAAAAAAGATTTTTTGAAACTGTCGTAACTTTTCATACTCCTGACAAAATTAATCCATTGCATGTCTGGGTCTTCTGAATATTTAAAGCTGGTCTTTTCTTTGAGACATCGCTTACACTACCGATAGTCACGGGTATACAAGGGAATAACAAATTCGCATGCATTATCGCGATATTTAAAATGAAGATATATTTATCATGAGAAGTATCACGCAAAGACACATGTGACTGAAGCGTGTGTACACGTTTCGAAAATGCTACGCCATTCGAAAAAGTCTTGAAATCATACTTGGAAAAGATGAAAAAATTGAAGGTAAAGTAGAGGATCGAGACTGAAAAGGAAGCAAAAAACAAAAAACAACAAAAAAAAAACAAGAATCGTACAAGTTGCGGATGTGAATTAAGACAATTGGAAGAGAGAGATAAACTAATGATGCCGCAACAGCCAAACTTTCTTGCTCTATTTGTAACTATTGCAATTTTCGAAAATTAAGTGAGTACAATGAGAATCAAACCTTAAGCATTTTAAGCGTACTTTTCTCTATTCCAGAAAACAATTTAGAGCCATTATGCGATTTTTTAATTTCCTTTATTTCACGCAAAATTACGCAAAACTTTTATGTTATAAAAATTGTACAAGAGTTTATTTCAATATCGGTCTTCGTATAACAGATTTCATTCAAGAAAAATCTCCATATTATATTGTAACTGAAGGAAACTGTAAAAAAAACTTTGAATTCAACGAAAGTAAGACCCACGTCATTTTTTAAGCATTCTTTTCTATATAAGATAAAAATTAATGCAAAAAATAGGAACATTTTTTCAGAAAAAACTTGAAAATGTTGAAAAGCTTCATCTAAAGTACCACAGAAACGAAAATATCCGTTCCAAATTCGCAGGGTCTCGCGTTAGGCCAGATTGATTTGCAAACTCGAATTCTGAAAAAAAGGTCTGATAGCTTCTGACACTTGTGTTGACCACAAACGGACAGACTTTCGGAATCAAGTATCCACAAAACGTGCACTCTGACTACACATATTAGAGGAAGTAATTTACTACATTTAGGAACAAGATTTATCTACTTTTTCGATATTTGTGCCGTGTCTTTACGGGGAAAAATTTCCACCAAAGGAATAAATCAATGCGTAGAAATGTAGGAAATTCTTGGCGCGTCGCAGTGGAGGTGCTGGCAAGAGCACCGGCGGCGTGTGGCCGACGGACCCCGCCCCTTTCTGATGGATTGGCATGCTCGGGTCTCGCGGGCGGAGTGCAGACAGGCGTCTGGGTAATTGACAAGCGACGCACCCGGCGCGGGGCGGGACGGGACGGGAAGGGGCGGGGCCGGTAGGGGGCAGCACGCAACGCGTGAGAGCCAGAGCAAGAGCTCTGACGCCGCGACGACGGCCGTGACTGTGGCGCGGGTGACGTTGCGCTGGTGAGAGCTTACTACGGTAGCAGTGGAAGGAGTGGAGGTGGAGGTGGAGGAGTCGGTGGCAGGACCGTACGTTTTCAGGAAGTAGCAATGATCTTCCCGATGATCGATGATCTCAATGGTGAGATCCAGCGCTGACCTACCGTAGGCTAGCTGGGTTTCTCTCAACCAGATATCTCTCACCCGTGGGGCACCGCCCAAGCCAAGCTCTAAGCTTCTGACCGGTCACCCGGCCTGTATGGTAGCGTCGTGCATGTAAAGTGCGTGTAAGTATGGGGTAAAGATAGTACAAGGAAGAGGAAGGAAAGATCTCGCGCGGTCCGTTCGTTAAGTTACTACTCGAGCATTCGCCTGGTGTTGATAAGAGAAACCACGGACAACTACCGATCGGAGCAGCCAGCCGCAAGAATTCTCCTCAGTCAGCAATTGGATTCCACCCATCCATTTAGCTAATGTAGAAAATCCTGCCACCGTCGGGACTCAAACCGGGAGCGGTAGCTCAGTGTATCAGCTGATGTCACTGCAGCGCCTCGGACCGGGAGGTCCTAGGTTCGAGTCCTGACGGCGGCAGGATTTTCCACACCCGCTTTCCAGCTAGGTCGAATTCAGTCGCTGTCTGGAAGAGAATTCTAGCGGCTGGCTGCTCTCATCAGTAGTTTTCTGTGGTTTCTCCGATCCACACCAGGCGAATGCCGGAGCAGTACCGTACCAAACGGGCCACGGACCGCGCTCAATCTTTCCTTCCTCTTCCTTATCCTATCCTCTCTCCTTACATACACACACTTATACTAACATGCACTACACCTTCACATATACCGGGAGATCGGTCGGGAGCTTAGAACTTGTCCCGGTTGGGGCGGTGCCCCGCTGGTGGGAGAGTCCGGGTTGGGGAAACCCCACTAGTCGACGGTAGGTCGGTGCTGGATCTCGCCATCCAGCGGGGGAAGATCACCGCCATCTCCAGCGGAAAAAACATGCACTACACTAACAAAACTAATGACCAAAGCAGTTAACGCGCCCGGAAACACGAAAAAATCAATCAATTAATGAATCGGGACTCAAGGCTAGGACCTCCCCATCAGAGGAACTGCAGTGACATCAGCTGATGCCCTGAGGTAGCGGTGGTGGCGTTGTTGATGATGCTGGTGTTATTGGTGGTGTTGGTGGTGATGGTGGAGGTGAAGGCTTAGGCGGAAGCGGTGGCGATCGATGAGGCAGCGTGGGCAGTGGTGGTGAGGTTGGTGGCGGCACCAGTGGTGGCGATGATGGTAAGAGCGGAAACGGGGACGGCTGTTTTGTGGAAGCACGCGGCGGCCGCAGACAATGGTGCCTGCCTGTGCGGCGTTTCAGATACAGAACAGACTGCGGCGGCGACTTACGTAGTGGCAGTTGGGTTCTAAGGATTGGCTACGATATCTTGGGAAATAGTGCGTTATATTAAAGTCAATTTTTAAGAAAAGCCAACTTGATAAAAAATCATTGATGTTTCATCAGAAACAACAATATTATTGGCAAAACGTATGCTTTAGCGTAGATACTAAAATTCTTTTCATGACTCCTAAAAGACATATTTAAATTAATGTTTCGGTTATCGTACGTATTTATTCGCTTCGCACTATTTTCTGTGAGTAAGTAATTCCAGAGTTGAGTCCTCTCTGAATTCTCAAATTATATTACAGAAATGAAATCTAGTTTCGAAGAAAAACTAATATCATTCTTGGTCATTCAAATTGACAACAATAAACAAAGGGCATATAATATTTTCCATGTTTATATGTCAATCATTTCAATTTTTTATAACTTTTTAAAGCTGTCCTTCCCACAGGAGTGGCCTGGTTGTTCAAGGGCAAAAATATGGGACATGATTCCAAAGAGCGCAACGTCCTAGTTTGGATTGGAAGGGATGGATGGAAACGACTGCGAAAGGAAGATCGCAACCAGTTCAAAGCCTTGGATCAGTGAGGTTTCACCGGGAAGAAAGGAAAACCACAGAAACAAGTGTTTGTTAAGACTATTATGTTAACGTAACGAAATCAAAAAAATAATATGTTTGGATGAATAACTAAGGAAAAATTGAAACTACTTTTTTCATGGAAATATTTATTTATTTTAACTATATAATTTATTGTCATCTACATTTAAGATAATTTTTAGGTGTCATTTATTTGACTCTAGCTTATTTTGCCAAGATAGATTAAATTTTTACATTTTTTACCTTTTCCAATGACGAACGTTTTCAGTTCTAAGTTAGTTTTCCTCAATTTTTTAACCATCTTTCTAGAGATATCAAAGTGTTAGACGGAAGTATCTTCCAGTCCGAGGAGACCATTTACATTCACAAATTGGGCGTTTTTCAAAGCGTAGAAAATGTTTGACCAATATGTTCTTTTTACAACTGAATAAAAGCTTTTTCTGTATACATGTTTAGCTACAGATCCTATTTGCGAAGTTGGTGTAGTTCAAACATGACCAAAAATGGTGAACACACTGTCTAAATTGACGTAAATCGTTGCACCTATCCAAAAAATAGTTTGCGTACTTATGTCTTTGAGAAGGCAATGTTTACTTGAGAGATGATATCCAATGCAACAATTAATCTCCGACTTCATTGTTTAGGCTCAAGTACATATTTACATTTAAAAAAATTAATATTATTCTTTAACTTTGTAGTATATTTTGTTTATTTATATTTTTAAATGAACACTTTATTTTGTGCTGCCAGAGACGCGCACATCTGTATTTTCGATTACCTTTCCAACTGAAAATAACTTGATGAGTAGCACTGAGAAAGGTCGTATTACGCTCGTTCATATTTTTCATATTTTGTCGCATGTAATTTTATGCCTATTCTTTTTCTTTGGAACAAATACGTGTGGTTGGAATTGACATTGAAATAATGTTTCCAAAATATCTTTCAAAATTCTTTACACACCGCTCTTTGAATTGAAAACGCAAATACTCAGACGGCAATCTGGACAGATGGTTTCCGTCAAGTATTCCCTCCCAAACACGTAAATTGGCCTTCTTAGGCAAATTGTGGCCGTGTGCGAGTGGCTGGATCAAAGTTGCTGAACCGCGCTGCGAGGCGCGGCGGCGACGCATCCGCCGATAGGGCGAGGTGCGGGGATGGGGCGGCGGGGTCCGGGCGGGGGGCGGGCGGATGAGGCGGCGTCGCGTGATCAGCGGGAGCCTGGGGGACGCGCCTGCTTGGCCCGGCGTGAGCCAGCTGCGCAGCTCCGCCTCGCACGTGTCCCCGCGCCACGCCGCGCCGCGCCGCGTCGCCACCGACGGCCCCTTGCGGCGTACGGCAGCTGCAAACTTCCGAACGACGCCCTGGCTGCTTCATCGCTAAATCCAGGGCCCCAGTTCGTGTTTGGAAACCAAAGAATTCATACACATTGTGCATTATTAGTAGTCTTATTATTATTCTCATTATTACTATTATTATTATTACTATTATTATTATTACTATTATTATTATTATTATTATTACGAATATATTGCTTCGATGTATTTCGAATTATTTATATTCATGTGCAATGTTTTGTACAGAATAAAATAAAAGTTCTCCTTGATGTGATGATAAAAGTTCTCCCCCATCTCTCATTGAAGAGCCAAAAAATCAATAATTCTAATAACATAGCCTGCATAAGGAAATGAATGAATCTGCGTTTCTACTTATTTTATACATTCGATTAGTATGGCAAACATTTCTTGAAATTCACAGGGGAAACTATCTTCTTTAAATTCACTGCTGCTTAATTTCTTGTGCAATGAACAAAAGTCTTTGTTTCTTATCTGCCGTGAAGAAAAAAATTGCTCCCCTAAGCTGCAATTACTGAAAATTTGCTTTATCTGGTAAGTGGTCGTACACTTAAGTGGATAGGAATCTTACGGCGGTGAAGCTTTTATTCTTAGAGGGGTTCTACGAATGTAAATTGCTGGCTAAACTCCGTACCACACAAAACAGTCTACGACTTAATGTTTTCATTTTCAACAATTTGCAATTAATATTATTCTATTTCTGTCATCTTAAGGATTTAATAAGTAAATTCAAAATTTAAATTTATGTTTCATAACATGTGAATCGAAAACTTTGTATCACATTATATTCATGTTTATGATTACAAGCTGCATTTCACTTCTTAAAGGCTCAATGTTAGTTCAGAAAAGAGCAAATAATCTGAATCTTCTCTCTTTTCCTCTGAGAAGTTTAGTTCTCGCGCGAAGGCCTGAAATTACTAACTCGTGAATATAATGGTGTAGCGTGGCGAGCACAAATATCCCAACGTTCTACTTCTCGGGGAACTACGCGGAATGGAGCACAGCAGGTGTTCACGACCCACTTCTTCGTCTCTCAAACTTCAAGTTCCCAGAAGTTGCACAAAGGAAAACGTTGGAAAACCGCGAGGTGGAGGTCAGATTCCGAAGTGGTTACTGGAAATGCGATATGAAATGTAATATTTATTCCTTCTTCTTAAAACGTTTTTCAGTTTTATTTACCTCCGAAAGCTTCCAAATTTCCTGGTTTCAAAGAGAGAAAGAACTATTATCAAGATTTTTTCTAATTAAATTTTTAGAGAAAAAAAGAAACGAGTAAACAAATGTGAGTGAACAAAAATTCAAACTAAAAGCAAAGACTCTTTATTAATTAAAATAAAAACACTCACAGACATTTGTGTTTTTTACGTTCATTATTTTGACAAACTTATTTCCAGTTCATATTCAGTTCAGAAAATAATCGCGTTTCAACCGGCTGAGATAGCTCTTGGCAACAACTGATGCCTCTGCATTGACTAAAGGGATGTATTATGTATATACACACAGAGGGTGTATTTTCGTTACTAGCTAGAAACTAGGTCGAATGTCTGGATGAGAATTCTAGCGGCTGGATGCTCTGATGGGTAGTTTTCCTTGATTTCTCCGATCAAAATCAGAGGCATGTAGGAGACGTCCGTTTACAATCGAACCACGGGCCACCCGCAATGTTTCCTTCCTTATCCATGCCCCCTCCTTGGCGTACACACTCACACATACATTTGCATGCGCTACTCACCAGTGACCAGTGACCGGTGACCAGTCGCGAGCGTAGAACTTGCCCGGGCTATGGACTTGTCCCAATAGTGGAGATACCAGGAAGGGGAAATCTCCGAGAGCAGATTGGTGTCGGTCTCACGTTTTAGCGGGACAAGATCACCGCATACAACACGCAACAACCTAATTACGACAGGACAGCAGGATTAATGACGATAGTTGACGCGCCCAGAATCAAAAGTATCAATGAATCAATCACACACGTTTAATATTGTTTAAAGCATCACCATACAACTCCGACCAATATTCCATCCACCCATACATTTTTAAAGACCTAAAACAAGAAGCTCTTTTCGGGCTCGTCCAGCGTATTGAAAGAATTCATAAAGAAGAGAGTTTTAACACGTACTACAGCACTATCGCCGTATTGCCTATGCAAACAAACATTACTATGTTATTTTGACTAAAGGTTAGAATTTGTGGGCAAACGCCGAGAAACGATAAAAGACAAAGCTCTTTTCAGTTTACATAATTTGTGTCGGGAGGCGCTGCGCCTGGGCCCAAGTAAACCATTAGGGAAGGTCAATATTTGCTCTGCGGGGCGTCTTGTGGCGGCGGAGGCGGTGATGGCTGTGGCAGCTCCCGGCGAGACCCCGCTCGCCCGCGCCGCGAGAAACCTCCGGCAGAGAGCTTTAAACTGGCACCTGCATCCCCTGTTGATCTTCCTGTGATGCATCGCCTCGGTTCATAAAGTTGCAGGAGCCTTGCAGGCGGGCTGGCATAATATATCATGACACCCTTTACCACGTAATCAAATATCTTAGGATATGAAATACGCACGCTTGTAAAATATTGCCGACGCTCCGATAAAATATTCAAAGCATATCTTCGATCTATTCAAGTGTTGTTTTCTAAAAGGAAATTGCAATCTTACTTTCCACCAGAATAGTATGAAATATAATACTACCAAATTCTGGGTGATACGATGTTTAAAAATTATTTTTATTTTCTACTGATACGTTTTTCAAAGCACGATACGAATACGGACCTTCGATACGGAGCACGATATACTCTACATAACGTACCTACATCGAAAAGATCGTCGTTACGAGGGAAATATAAAAAAGTTGAATGATGCTACATATTTCCTTATGGATAGAATTATCGGAGGAAAATATGAAGAGACAAAATGAGTTAAAATCTACAATTGGGTAGTTAATTAGTATTTAAGGAAATCTGAATGATAAAAAGTAGGTAAAAATAATATCTCGTCTATACCAAGAGCTTTAAGTGGTTCTAATGGTCTCGCGCGACAAAAGGTCATGGAGTCCAAGGTCCTAGAGCTTCTTGTCATCGCTAGTTCATTAGAACCCTTTTAAAACACTTGACGCATTAAAAACCTATTTCACATCAATTTTGCAAAAAAACAAAAAAAACATGCTAAATGCTCTTCTAACGATGAATCGGTAATGTATGGAAACATTATGTATGGACTTTAATATTTTTTGTTAAAAAGGGATGCCAAAATATTACTCGTTTTACCTTTTTTAAATACAATAATTTTTGGTATGTAATGTTTTGGAGAAAATGTAACAATTTAGGTACCGATTCATAGCTTTCATAAACGTCAGTAATATAATATGGTAATCATAAAGAGTGAATACATGTAAGGGTAAATGGCACTCGATATACGTGGTGTCACCCTTCCCTCAGTCACAAACTTAACCACAATCTTAAGCGTTTTTGGAAAGACATGTACTTCTGACACGTGTAGAATCTAGAGCTCAAAATATATTTACCGGCTTGACATACAATCGCACAAATCAAACCACACATCAACATAACAGTACGGACAATTCTTTTGTTTCAGAGGCTCTCAAAACGGATTTTACCGCGGAATTCTCGCCCTCGCATTTTTGTAGCAATTGCAGTGTGCTTCCTCTAAGCCTATTCTCCGAACAGCAAAGCAATAGATAAAATATTGCTCAGATTAATATACACACCTTTGATTGATCAAGGTTTCCGTACATATCAATTGCTTTGGTATTAGCCTCGTTAGCGTAGTGTATGCTTTGTTATGGTTGATTTTGGCGGAATTCCTCCTAAGCTGGATGGTGAGATTCGGCGCCCACCTTCAAATTGACGTGCGGGACATTTATTCCTCCAAGTACCTCCCCCAGCAGGGCAGCACCGTAGATGCGACAATCTCTAATCTCTCGATTAGTCTATGGACATGTATGATAATTCAGTGCATGTAAGTGTGTGTATGATCTGGGCTGTCCGGGTGACGCCGCGTCGAAGGCTGGAGTGCCGACGTTTCGACCGACATATCGCGGTCCTCTTCAGGGCTGTACAGCCTGAAGAGGACCGCGATATGTCGGTCGAAACGTCGGCACCCCAGCCTTCGACGCGGCGTCACCCGGACAGCCCAGATCATAACTCTGGCCGCGGAAGCCTACGATATCAAGTGTGTGTATGTGCACGTAATGGGGAGAGGATATGACAAGGAAGAGGAAGGAAAGGTCTCGAGCGGTCTATGGCTCATTTGTTAGAGTTTTGTTTCGAAATTCATCTGGTGTTGATTCCAGAAGCCTCGGAAAACGCATCAGAGCATCTGGTCATTTGAATTCTTCTCGAGACAACGACTGAGTTTGACCTAGTAATATAGACATCTATAATTTTTGTGTTTTGCAACAGTGTGCTTAAATAAAGCCGATTTCATTATTCTGATAATTATTTAATTATTTATTAGGGCAAATACCAATGAAAATGTGTCAAAAGAACCTGAGTCAAGAAAGTACATCACTAATTTGTGGTTGTATGAGAAAATCATCTGACTAATATTTGAATAGAAGCCCACATAAAATTCCTCAGTGCTGGAAAAATTCAACCAGACCTACTGGTACTGTTAAATGGCAGCGGATGTATTTCCCAAGTCGTGTAATAAGAACGCACCCAAGACGCACAAAAAAGTACTGCAGTTTTGTAGGTTCCGCCAGAGACTGAACCATTTCCGCTTCCGTGTTTCTGCATAAAAACAAAAGCCCACGAAAACTTGTACCGCTCCTGCCGCTCCCATTTGCACTCTATGAGACCTTCTTCCCTCACAAGGCATTCTCTCAGTAGCATTATTGTTACTGTTGCCTCAAGAGAATAGCACACACCGCCACAACGAAGGGAATAACTTTTATGAACCTCCTTACTACAGGTTATTTTTAAGCACTCTTTATCAGAATGAAGTGCATATGTCGTTGTTATTGCCTTTACAAACTAGTATCGAAAATAGAGGACTAGCCTAAAATCGCCATCTTGAGAACATTACCTATTTCTGCTTCAATAACTTTTGTTTCTATTGTGAATACAATATTAGATTATGATGTTAACTGGAAATGTGTTCGGATTACAAGACTTTGGAAATGGACATTTGAACAATTATTGTTTAAAATAAGTGATTTGAAAATTTAATTTGCTAAAACTAACAGTGCAAATTTCAGTAAAATAATATCTTTCATTTGACATCTAACATTACAAATATATTCTAAACAATGTCTCGTGTGTTCCATTTTCAAAATCCGTCACCATCTTTCGCAAACCAGCACGTAAATCCAGCCACCGCACGTAAGTCACATTCTCTCGCACCGCTCGCTTCCCCACCCTACACCTTCCTGGCATCTCGCGTCCGCCCACAATTCCACAGTCCGCTCTACCGCGTCTGTGTCGTCGCCGCTACGTCGAGGCACTGCGGGGCGGGGCGGGACTAGGCGGAGCATGGCGGGGAAGGGAGGGGCGGGACCAGGCGGGTCATGGCGGGGAAGGGCGGGGCCGGGCGGGGAAGGGTGGGTTAGGGCGGGGCGGGGCGAGCGGGGAGGTGGCGGCGCCGGGATTCGCCGCGCCCGAATTCAATTACGGCCCTTGTCGATCTCTGGCAGAACAGCGGTAATAAAATCCCGCGCAAGTGCTGTATGAATTCCTATTAAAACGCAGCCTGGCCGCCAGCGTACAGAGAGAGCGCGCTTGCGGCCGTTTAAATAAGGCGCTCTCCGCCGGGTTTTATCAGATGGGATTAAGTATAAAATCGAAGTGGATGGAGCGGCCTGGGGCAAAGTGACGTCACACACGAACCCTCACGTGAACGGGCGTAATAGAACGGGCGGGCGAATATTCATCACGGTGGGCGGGGCGGTGGGCGCGGGGTAGTGTGGCGCAGCTGCAGGCATTACTCTGCGCCGCACGTGAAGGCGTTCGGGAGAGGCGCCTCGCTTCCGCAAGGGGCTCCCCGCCGCCCTTCTGACCCTTGTGTGGCCTTCAACTGAACGGAGGCAAAACCGTCATCAAAATAACGGTGCTGATATGAACATTTTCAATCTTTCTAATAACAAATACATGGAAATAAACAGTCACATAATACAATTTACTAATAAAAATACATTTTAATAATAATAATAATCTTCATTTTTTTCTGTCATTTATTAATTCTGCGAGAATATCTCAGCGCTAATAAATTCTAGTCGCCATGTATATTTCACAGCATCGCAAGATAGTATTCCCTAATCAAAAGTAGATTTTTTGTGATAATGTTGCCTATGATACTACGGTAATTTGAAAAGAGTAAAAAGAAATAAATAACATTAGAATTCTGTTCAAATGTTAATAGAAAAGTTGTACATGAATCTATATTGTCTGGGAATTTGTCTCGTAATTCAGTAATGGAAACTGCAGTATTTCACTTAAAGGCTCTATACCGTAACACTTTCAGTTAAACATAACCAGTGTATAACGCTAATAAATTCCGTGTATGCAAATGTAGTATGTAAATTCAGTGTAAACATTGCATATCATTTAAAATGAAAAAAAACAACCAACAACACGAGAACAAATTCTCTTGTACAATTTTAAGGGGATATGTAAGATTGAGAGCGATGTCTTTGTGTCGTTGCAGGCAGCAGGTGCATATTTAAAACAAATTAAGCTAGCCGGAAATCAACATCTGATTTCAAATATCCACTCTCCACGTTATTACATCTGAGATCTTTGCAAACCTAAGTAAGCGGACGTAGCCCGTATCGGTCACGAGAGCATAAGGTGAAGGTCACAGTACAGTCAAGATATCAGTCACTCACTACCGGACGACTGTGAGCGAAATCGTCCGACTTATTCCATCCGAAAAATATTTGAATTAGGCACCCAAAATTGTCGGAATTTTTCCGTAATTCTACAGTTCATTGTTACTAATTCTACAGGTAATTGTTCATTGTTTTTAAGAAGCACGATCAACACCATGTACATGTATTGCAGGTAGTCTTTGGCCTTGACCCCTGAGCTGACGAACGGATCCGACAGAATCAAACGAAACAGAACTTGTCCGACACCCGATGTTTTTAACACCATCGGAAGAGGTTGTTCGGTTTCAATTTTTACTCATTTCCGAAATCGGCTCCTGTGATCGCCTTGAACGGCGATCACAGTGGAACCGATTTTAGAACAAATTGCGGTCGACGGATGTGGGACGGACAAAAATGAAACAAAATAGATCTTCGGCCGACATCCTATGTTTTCGTACGCCATCCGCAGAGGTTTTTCGGTTTCACTGTTACCATTTCCGTTTACCATGACGTGTTTCAACGAATCCGAAACGTCGGACAAAAACGATCGACCGAAATTCCGGACAAAATCGGCTCAACTGTGACCGACTCCCTTGGCTACGGTCAGAGTGCAGCCGAAATATCTGTCGCTGGCTACCCAACAACTGCGAGCGAAATCGTTAGACTTATTTCATCCGAAATGCACCCGAACGTTGCACCCGATGTTTCCGCACGCCGTTGCAAGACGACGTCCGGGTTCAATAAGACCATTTCCTGTTACTAGCATACGTTTGAACGAATTGGGCATATCTGACGGAAACGTACGACATCGGTCGACCGAATTTCGGCCACAATCGGTTCCACTGTGACCGCCGCCTTACACCGTTGGAAGAGGTTGTTCGGTTACAATTGGCTCATTTCCAAAATCGGCCTCAGTGAGAGCCTTCGACGGCAATCACAGTGGAGGCAATTTCGGCCGAAATTGCGGTCGACCGATGTGGGACGGACAAAACTCAAACGAAACAGATCTTCCGACACCTGAGGTTTTCGGACGCTGTTGGAAGAGGTCGTTTCGGTTCACTGTGACCATTTCCGTTTACCACACGAGTTTGAACGAATCCGAAGAGTGGGACAAAAACGGCCGACCGAATCCCGGCCAAAATCGTCTGTAGTATGACCGCCTCCTGGGCAGGCGACGTGGCGCGGCGGGGGTTCCCCGAGTCGGCGCGCGCCGCCGCGAGATGTAGCGCGATCGCTGGCGCGATAGGGTGCGGGCGCGGCGCCGGCGACGGCGATCCCTTACAGGGCGATATTTCAGGCGCCGATAGCTGCACCCGCCCCCGCCCCCGCCCGGCCCCCAGGCCGTCACTTACAACGTGCGCCTTCGATCAGATCGCCCCCGCCGCCGCCGCCGCTATCGGCTTTCGTGGAACATGAAAAACCAACATTAACCCGCGCCAGCCAGGTGTCGCACGAAATCGCACGTCGACGCGAGCTTGCAACGAAGGATGAAGGGGGGTTGGAGAGGAAATAGGGTAGAAGGAAGGAGAGGAGGAAATGAGGCAACACAAATGATTGATAAGTGAGGGGAAATATGACATTTTTTTAAAAAAGGCGAACTTTTTTCTTGTTGCAAATATTTTGATGTTGAAGCCAGAAATTATAACTGCGTGGAAATTATCTGGGAACTCTACACATACATTTTTCATACATTTAACTATTTTTATCGTCAATATTAATAAGTAAAATTCGCACAAACTCTGGATTTGCGATATCAGTGTCTAAATTAATCTATTCAAGTGTTGGTACGCAATTATAATCTTCAACACTAAAAGATGTATACCTTAACACTTGTTCTGAAAATCATTTAAGAGAATTAACTTGCTCGGAACTCTGACTGACCCAATGTTTCGACTCGTGATAGATATTGTATTTGTGCAACCCATGTAGCAAACATTATTTACCATTTGTTTAGCTTGTATATTA
Source organism: Teleogryllus oceanicus (assembly GCA_964035755.1). NCBI lineage: Eukaryota > Metazoa > Arthropoda > Insecta > Orthoptera > Gryllidae > Teleogryllus > Teleogryllus oceanicus. The sequence continues at coordinate 31,857,854 of CAXIVR010000004.1, forward strand.
GGAGACATATCAGCAGTTCAGATAGTTCTAAATTCTGAGACTCACTGAATTCCTTTCACTTCAAATTCACATGAAACTACTCTTCCTTGAAGTATTATAGAAGATTCAGCAGTATGAAAAGAATTTAAATGTAGCATTAAAAATGTATAATAAATGTGTTAGTGACAAATGTGACGTGCGTTTAGTGTATTTACAAAATCAATTTAAAGAGACTACAATTTAACTCACAAGAAGGAATACAAGAAGGAAAGCAATTGCCATTTCGAAGCAAATGTGAAAACTATCTTAAAAATCAATTAAAATGTCAAATAATGGAAAATAAATATAATAGATAATTCAGAGCTATGAAAACGCGTCTTAAGTACTCCTTTTATCATTTTTATTACTCTTTTTCCCCTTTTAACATTTATCATTCATCTTTTATCATTTATTATTTTCTGAAATATTTATTCTCCGATGAAGTGGTGGTGATGAACACATTCTACCACAATATGTTCACTTTAAATATTTCTTGTGTATCTAATGGAATACAAAAAATCTACAACAAAGGATGTAACAACGAAAACAAGGCAACAACATAAATAAAAATACACATTTTCAAAAAATAAATTATCCCTGGAGCAGCGAACTAATGAAACTGCCACTTACTGCGTCGGTCAGCAGTGACTCTATAAAGAGAAAACAACATAGTACCGAGAAAAACGTGAATGCTATACCTAATTCTCATAATAGAAACCATACATCTGACAAGACAAACGAAATGGCAAATAAGTAGATGAAGTATTAACCAATAATTTCGTAAATATTCTCCAGAAACAAATTACCAGGAATGTAAGTTCTTTACAAAAAAAAATGAGCAGAAGTAATCCACCGTTTCCCGGATGTTCATCATCTATAAGACAGGAAAAGGAATGAATTTAATTAAAAGGGAAAAATAAAAGTAATTTCATTTGCATCCTCGTCATGCACAACAAAAGTCCCGCCACGTTACATTCCGATTGACCTCGCTTGCTCTCCCAGGCGCGACCTGCTTGACCCGGTCCAGCTCCTGAGGCATCACAGCGACGCAACCCGCAATACCGACGTGCGTTGCTAATTGCCAAGACCTCCCCTTGTCAGATTAACATAACATGAAACCATTATTAAGTCTCGAATATGCATTTTCAACTATGTGCTACAGAATGGCCCAGACTTCCTCGTTTTCGTTACTTTTCTAATCTCGATTATCCGGGAAAGCTTTTGGTTTTACCGCACCCTCTTCCAGCTGCCATTTATTCCAGCCTAAAGACTCTTTTTTCTCATTTTCTTAATGTTTGGATCCCTCATGGCGCGATTGAAATACGACTTTAAGAACAGGTGCTGTAGAGAAATTTTCGTTGAAACATTTGTAAATTTCTATTTTTTAGAAAATATCGTTTGAGCGTTTCTAAAGCTGCGAAATTTTGAGCCAATTTTCAGAAAAATTTTCAATTTTCGAGAAATGTCAGCAGAAATTTGAAGCAAATGTACTCACAAATGGAATATTTCATAGAAAACGCCATATGAATATTTTTTTAAATAAATCGAATACACCAAACTGAGGTTTATGTCATGTTATTCAATACATTTAACACGATCATAACACGCAAAGAAAGATAAAAGAAAAGTGGAGCCTTATTTTCTCAATATTATTTTTAATAAGATCCTATTTTCACTAAAAATAATGCGCGAAAACTACTAATATTTTTAAAAATACAGAACAATTATTAAAGAACCAATTGTGAATTACACGTTTTCCTTGGAAAAATCTCTTTCTTCAATATTGTAGCTGTAGGAAGAAGCAAGAAAAATCCGAATTTAAGCAATTTTCGAAAATTAAGAGACAGCAATGAAAATAGGACCTACGACATGTTTATACGTTTATTTTACTCTATTCTTATAATAAATGTAAAGAAACATTTGGAGCCTTTTGCGAGAAAATTTTGGGAAAGTCCCAAAGGCTTCATTAATAATGAACCTCCGAAATTCAAGGATTTCATTTCAAACACGCAGGGCCCGAACGGGACCAGGAAGATCGGAGAATATTAAGTGGGAAAAAGTCTAAAAATAGTTTAGGCCCTAGCGTTGTTCATACACTATGGATGAAAGCACGGAAACACGGACGTTTTAAAAACAAATGTTTGGGATTAGGGGATTGTCGTTGAAATAGCGAAAAATATTTTCCACAACATAACATGACTCTTTACTAGGTGTATATGCGTATGTATACGAGAAAATAAAAATAATTTTCTAGTTATCACGTCCATAGCAAAAGGGAAATTTACTATTGAAGTTTTACGTTTCTAGTTCCAGTAGATTTGGCTCTGCGTTCATAGTCTGATTCCAGATATTCAAAGTAACAAGAATTTTCAAGATCCGATGAATGAGCGATATATGAAAGTGAATGAGTGATGAATGAAAGCTACGATTCGTCCCAATAATCAGTGGTGCTGCACAAAAATAAAAGTTCGCAACTTCGCAATGGGAATGAACAGGAAGGTCAGAAAGCGTTGGATTACGTACAAAGCTGAACTATCGACAAAAATAAAATCTAAAAAGAAAGATATCAATTTTACGTTCTGAATACAGTTTTATAATTCTGAAAGTTTCATAAAATTTCAGTAAATAAACAAATGAACATTTAATACAAAATGCTTTTCAATTATTTTTTTATTTCAACTTTCAATTTCCATGTACAAAAAATTTTAATTACGACTATTAGAGACAACTTGCGATCTTCAAACAGCAAAGCCATGCATATGGACGAGTGAACATCTGGTATTTCAGTCTTTATCTTTTATCATTCCATCTTGCCAGCACTTCTCCGCGAGCGCGGATAGCGACGCGCAGAAAGAAGGCTGGCGTCCGAGAGAGTTTGAACGAAAGGCGTGAAGGCCTCGCACACGAGAGCGCAGCTATTTACACGCGCTAGAGCGGCCGAGCCAGGGGAGAAGAGCAGCTCCGAGTGGCAGCGTGCTGGAGTTTACGACCAGGGCGCATGGCTGCGTCTCAGGCGCCCCCGCCGCTGAAGTGCACTGCGAGGCGGCCAGCCGCGAAAGAAACGAAGGAGGGAGCAGGGAAATCACCAAAGAAAGACAACGAAAATGAGATATGAAGATAAACGCATAAAAAGTAATCAGTAAAATTTGGCAAAAAGCTTTTTTATTATTCTTATGTTTTAAGGCTTAACAATATGAATTACATGCATGCTGCGTAGCATTTTATATTTTTATTGCGCCTTTTTTTGCCAATTTTAGCTTCCAATGTCTAGGTGTCTTTTACACATTTTCTTTTCTTTTTATCATTCTTTTTCTTTTTCTCTCCTTTCAACGATCACGACAAAGCTTGAAATGTACCTGCAAGCCTGAAAAACGATGGTCTTGTGAGGTTTTGTCATTCTCTGCAAGCGGAGACCCGAGATTAGGAAATAAGAGTTCAACTACATTTTCACAGATAAGAAGCGTTAACATGGCATGCGTGTATTTCAATGATGCTGACATATTTGCTTTTCGCTACAAGGAATTCCAATTCATCTATGCCCATGCCGTCCGACCCTTTTCCAGAACAGAGGACGTTGTAGAAGCTCGGCTCAATGTCGGCAAGTACTCAAGTTACAACCAAGAAAACAACTACAGTGTTCAACGTACGCCATGACAAAATTAGAAGGATAATCGTTTTATCAAAACTAATATTTTGTATAAAAAAGTTGATAGTGAAACAAATTCTAGATATCATTTTGAAACTTAGAGTGTCAATAGTTATACTTTTACGTGGTAAAACACTAGAAATACTTTTTCATGAAAAAAAATTATTGCTGATTGAGTTTAAAACACAAAAATTGGTGGTTAGGTGCATCGAAGATTACAAAATAAACCAATATGCATTCCACGTAACTTTCAGTATTTAATAATGGCCTAGAAAAGGGAAAATAATAAATCAACAAAAGAACGTTAGAAAAATTTAAAGAAAAATTAGTAAATATTTGTGATAAGTTAAAGTAATAATTTAAATAAAACGACGAACAATTTAATCGTGGAAGTTGATGTTTTTAATTTAAGAATTGACTTGAAAATTTAAGTAGATATTGGATGTCATTTTGAAATATCAATTACTATAAAATTTGAAGGTTAATCAACTTCTTTTCATTTACACATAGAAATATCGAAAGTATTGTTTATAGAAAACGTAACAGATGGTACGATTACGCAAGTTTCGAACGATTTCTTCAGAATCAGAAACGCTTATGCTATCACATTTCTTCTACTGTATTTTACTTATTTCTTTTAATGTTTCTAGTGTGACATTGCTATTAATTCTGTAAAATGAAAGATTGAAAAGAAAAAATCTTAAAACATGGAGAGGGAGGAGACGAGAGAACTTAACAAAATAAATATGTTAGGGGGAAAATTGATATTTTGGGAGAGGCCACTCACGGTTTTGGACAGTGGCACAATAATTTTCTGCTAGGGATCGGGTTATCGAAAAGATAGTCGACGTCTTTTAGAGTGAGAATCCTCCGACAAGGCCACGGCCGCAAGAGAGAACAAGCACGGAGGAGAGAAAGGCAAGGGCGGCATCCTGAGTGCTGTCCGACACGCGAGTGGCAGTGCGTAGGAGCGCGCAGTTGTGCGTGAGGGAGTGACATTAAAGCGCGTGGACTTGCGAGCGGGCGGACGCGTCGGAGCGCCCACACGCGCGAAAAGCCGCCGCCACCACTCTGCGCGCGGAGCGAGGCGACCAGGCGACCAGCGCACGTGGGCGCGTCGCCGACCGCGCAGCGGCCCTGCCCCGCCAAAGCCAGATGCAGGCGCGGCGCCCGGAGTGGATGGGCGCGGCGAGCTGCGGCGGCGCACCGCACTTCCGCGCGAATGACCCGACGCACCGCGTTTGCGACCGCCGCTGATCGCTTTGGCACACTCCAACTTTCGAGACTTTCATCTGTCAGGTGGATATTTTTTTAAAATATTCCTCTGGCAAGTGGAAATACTCCCGCACCATGATTCTGAATATGGGAGATGACAAATAGGATACGCCGGAACAATAACAGCTAGAGACACGAGTGAGAAATGACGCATTCTGAAACGCTATCGGCGTTGTCATTTTGGAGAATTTAAGATTATTTTTTGTACGATAGAATAAATACTTGAAAATGAGACTAAAGATAATCATTTTTTCAGAAATGGAAGGATATCAAGAGTAAGTAATAGAAGATATACTTATTATTCAATATAATAACGAAATTCATATCTATTTATTCTTAAATATCTAAATACATTGTTGCGAAAAATTAAATTGCACGATTTTACGTAAACACCTCAAGTAAACGACCGAAAGGTACAATATCTCCCCTACTGGTTGAAAACAGGAAGAAAACAAGTCGTTCATATTTATTTTAAAATAGAAAAATCCTCATTTCCTTCCACGGAAAGGGACAATATCTAATTCCATCGGCCTTGCACTTGCGTTCCAATACTCGTAACATCTCTGCTCCATTCCCCATGGCTTCCTCTGAATACCCCACTGACGGCGAGCCGCCTATCCATCCGAACGTCGCCCGCACTGGAGCGCGAGGCGGGGCGCGCCGCCCAACTGCTCGCTCTGAATCAAACTGACAAGCCGGCCGCACATAACCAGCGAAGCAGGGTCATTTCATTAGCGGATAGTTCGGAGACGTAAACAATTCAGCGGCGAGCGGGGGTGGGCTGGGAGGGGGGCGTGGCGGTGGTCGTGGCGCCGCAACGTCACCCGCGACGAGCCGCTCACGCGCCCGTCGCCCGACGGCCCGGCGGCGCTCAAACAGTTGGGGCCGGATTATGCCGCGTTACGGCGCCGGCACGCTAATTGTGTTGTCACGTCGAGCAGGTGGCTTAACCCCGCCAATGCCCGTTTCCGGCGCGAACGACGCCCGAGCGCCGGCCTCGGCCGCCGCCGTCAGCCGCGAGGAATTAGCCCGCGCCAAGTGCTGCCACCGCAAGCGGCGAAGGCTCCGAAAACGCCTTTTGTCACCCAGTGTCTAGTTGCTTTTTTTATTTTGCGTGGTGTATCGACGGAGAGTTACAATTTCGAACCCTTGAATAAATTATTTCCTCTAATAATAAATGCTGCAGTTTCCGGCGGTATGCAGTTTTATCCTGTGAGAATCAGTATTAATTAACAGTTGTGGAAAGCGTCAGGCAGATAGTTTTCATATGTCAATTGAAAACCTTTGTCAAAATGAGGAAATCATGCAAAAAGGGTTTCTACACTTGGGTCTTTTACTTGAGCCTGTTTCATGTTGTAGCAAAATTAATAACCTCTTATCTAAAAGGTTGGAAGATACGAAAAATAATTATTAATATGTAATTTCTTTAGGCTTATATAAGGTAAGTGAACTATCGTTAATAATGTAAAAAATAAACCACACTAATAATAAATCAAATAATCAAATCATCATAAATATCAAAAATAAAAAAATCAATGATAAAAATCAATAATAAAAAATGTGTAAAGTTAATTACAATGCTTTACGCTCAGAAAGATTGCATTTTTCTTTTTAAAATTCCCTGAAATTATAAAACATTTGTAATGATGTGTGACAGTTATGATTTCATATTTTCCTGCCAGCAATACTGCGTAATAGCGATTCGCTCATACAAGAGCTGTCAATCAATGTAAATGGCAAATAGAGGTTGTCCAATTTTCGAACTTCAAAACAAAGCAAATGATTGTGGAAATTATCATACGTTTTACTCCGACTCCCAGTACATATGAACCTAAATAGCATCATCGGTTTCATTCTATTGCACGGTAGAAAACGCCAATGTAATTTTCCGCACAATTTCATACAGATGCAATACAGCATGAGCGACACGAAACTGACATGTAATCATGCAATGTTGCGTAAAACATGTATTTGATAGATATTATAATGTAGGCTTAATAAAAAAAATAAAATTTAACCTTTGAATTGCGTATATGATATTGCATACTCACTGCAATATACAACACTTCTCTAAAGAAAGATAAGGAAATACACATGACATACAGTGACATCTTCAAAACAATGAAGTCATTTTACGTACCTCCAAGAAAACTCTTAGAATTCCCTTTTATAATTTTATAATATATATACACACTAGCAGAACCCGGCAGAAATTGTGCTGCCCTTCATCTACTTGTTTCTCCTTCCCTCTCTCCCCCTTTCTCGCTCATCGCCTCATCGGCTCTCTTTCCGTCTATCTCTCTCCCCCCGTTTCTCTCTCCCCTCTCTCTTTATATATATATATATATATATATATATATATATATATATATATATATATATATACACATACGGTATATATATTGGGTTCTTACGAAAATAATCGTCGCCCGTACTTACTTTCTTCCTAGCAAACGATCATTCGATCCGCTCTCCATACGGAAGAAGCGAGGAATCTGAAATTTGTTTCTGGAAAAAATTATTAAACTATGGATTCAAAAAAAAATGAGAACGTTCTAACTTTATTCTTTAATTAATTCTTTGTAACATAAAATGTCACCTTGGTCATGACCGGTAGTAAAATTTGTAAATAGCGCTATTATTCTTACTATTTATATATCCATGCGCTCTTGGGCGATGAGGCCAGAACGAATCCACTGCTCCAACCAATCTTCTCTCTTGTATCTTGTTGTCGGTCCGCTGCCGGGTCAATGTCCTCCTCAACGTATTAATTGTTTCACTTACGACTCCCGGATTATTCAAAGTTCCAAATAGAATTACGCACACAAAGTCCTCACTGCTCAATTATGTCCCGAAAAATTCCACCAAGTCCCGCATCTATAGTTTACAATTACCTCTACGATGTGCACGGTACGCGGTCTAAAGCTCCTCTCCTCAAATATTACGAGGTTCAACCCTCCATAACTTTCATACCTTCTTGTCTCTTGTTTTACCAAAACAATCTCCAGTTTCCTTCTAGGTCACACCCCATTACTAGTTTACCACCAATCCTACATGCCCTTATATCACAACCTTCTGTCCCTTACTTACCGCGCTATGTTTATTTACTTCCGCCTCCCTGGTTGCTAAGTAACGCCCTGCCTGCTGTCTATGCCCTCAACATTTACACTTTTCGAATAATTTAATAAATTTTTGTCCCCAGTTCCCTCAAAATATTGTGTGACAGACTGGTATGTCACTATATATATATATATATATATATATATATATATATATATATATATATATAGAGAGAGAGAGAGAGAGAGAGACAGAGACAGAGAGAACGTATCTAAGAGAATACGCGAGAAATTACTCTAAGAACTGACGAGAAATAGGTCTAGGCTGTTATAATTCAAAATCCCCCCGAACGAAATCGACTAAATGAGTCTTAACTAAATTCCTCCGCGCGACTTACTTAAAGAGAACTTCCCGAGGTTAGCAAGGCCCCGTTTCCGCGAGAGCGTCCGCCTCCGAAGCCACTTGCGGCGCGGGTCGCCAAGGTCCAATTAGGGGTGCGTTTACGCGCCAGTGATGCAATGCGAGTTCTTCTTCCTTTCTCTTCTCCTCTCGCTCCCCTTCCATTTCCGCCCCCGTTCCGCCCGAGCGGTGGCGCAGTGACTGCGGGCGAGGCGGGAGCCACACTCAGAAGAAGAGAAGACTCCTCCAGAGAGCGTTCCCAACACCCGATACTCACAAAAGGTTCGCCGGGTAATTAATTATACAAGACGATGTGCAGCTGCGGTTGCGGAGGAGGCGTTTTCTTCTGGAGGCCTGCTGCGTCCCGGGCAACAGGTTAAGAATTCGCGCCACTGCGAAATGAAACACACTGCGCATATGTAAGTAGTTTCCGCCACATTTGCCGCGAGAAACTCTGCGCAAAGCCGGCTTTGAAGGTTCACTGCGCTGTGGTTCGTTCTTGATGTATTCTTAACAAAGCACGGCAACTGTGGGCACAGCGTTTCTTCATTTCGCAAAGGAACGCGAATGCCGAAGAGAGATTTCCCGGCGAGTACTGTTATAATGAGGCTCACAAGGCAGGCATGTCGCCCGGCTTAGTTATCTCGTCCTGATTCAAAAGCCCGAGTAAGATACGACTTCGAACAAATGGCAGAACATTTAGCGGAACGTACGCCCTCGAGGCATCGGGGGTACGCATCTACAATAATTAAAGTTGTGGCGTGACATTTTCGCAGACTGTATCTCACCACAGCGCTAATGAAACGCAACACAAACTTCGATGAGTAATTTGCAGCGAAAAGGGCGCGGAGGACGTGGCGGGGGATAGGCAGGGAACCCGTTGGAAGGGCGGCGGGGTGCGGCGGGGTGAGGCGGGGTGCGGCGGGGTGCTGAGGAGTGTGGTGGAGTAATTCAGGGCGTGGCGGGGCGGGGCGGGGCCCGGCATGGTGGCGGCTCATGAGGGCTAGAGGCGCGAGCGACGGCGCGGCGGTCGCCGGGCGGGACGGCTGTGAGTCAGCAGTTGATCGCGCGGCGTCTCCTGCTGCGTCCCGGCGCTAATCGTCGGCCGCCGCCTCCGCCGCCGCCCTCTGCGGCGCTCCCTCCCTCAACCCCCTCTACGACGCGCGCGATAAGGACGTCGTCTGACACGAGCCAGCCGCCGCCCCCCTCGGCGCCGCCAGGCTGGCGCCGACCTCCCTGCAGTCCCGTCCTCTGCTCCCCTGGCGTACGACTGTCTTCTTGTTGGCGCACGATCACGCCCACTTTGCATCCTCTTCTGCCTCGCTCCTGCTCTGCTCCTATTCCGTTTCTTAGCCAGAATTCCTGTATTTTGTTTCCAGCTCTTATTGTCGGTTAAACCATCTTTTGAATTCCCACATTACATTTGATAGTATTTTCCTATAACACAACACATTTTGTCATTATTCTTTTCCCTTGTCCGTTCGATTATCCCCCTCCCGTTTAGAATCAGTCTCGGATTCTTTCACATATCTCTGCATCCAACATTTAATTTATTTTCTCACACACTCCGAATTCATTCCTACATAACTCTTTTCTCTTAGTTATCTTGAAGTTCAATAAAATCTCTCATTTTTAACTTCTAATTGTATATATCAATTGTTCCGTACCACCCTTTGCAGCAACAATCATTCCTTTCTCGTCTTCTTCTTCCTCGTCGTCCCGCTCCTACTAGTAATAATTTCCTTGCTCCACTGCGTGCTAATTATCACGCGTTCCCTTCTTTGCCAGCCGGGTTGCGGCAGCCGCCAGAGACCCCGCCCCCGCCGCGACACCGGCGCGCAGATTAGCCCGTGGCCCACGATTCCGACGAGGAACATCCTCCGGAAATTGCGCGCTCTGCTCCGCACGGCTCTGCACTGCGCAGGTGGAGGCGGCGCCCACGCACGCTCGCCCCTCCCCCGCACTGGCTCGCTCCGCCGCACCCTGCTCGGCCCCGCCCCGCCCCGCCCCGCGCGACGGGTAATCTAGCTGCGAAAGTTGTGAGCTATCATCGCCTAAACAACTTGCACAGGCAGAACACGCCGTACGAGCAACATCAAACACACTGGGGGGAGGAGAGATTAGTTTTGCCTGTGCGGGGTTCGCGAAGTTCACGCACACAGATGTGGCTATTGCGTGACGGCACGCAGAAGACTCGAGCATATGTGCTTCGAGGCAGTTTCATTACTACGTGCTTGCCTCCGAATAAAACCGTATCATTCATTGCGGATCTGATTAAAAAGATCAATATGCACATGTTATATACTTATGTAAAAATGTATTTATGCAAAAATCAAATGATACTTTATAACGGATGAAAATTAATTTCAATACCGTTTTTCATATCCTCCAAGAGTACACTTCAACAAATTAATACTGCTAAGAGCTAGAAAAGAGTATATATGTGTATTATTTAATGCGAACTAAACAATTATGAGACATTACAAAATATAATAAATTTCTAAAAGATCGTGTCTGTTTTACAGTTAAATAATGTCGAGAATGATGTTTTTTAACACAATTAACTACTAATTCATTATTTTCTATAAGCAATTTTTCAATAAACATTGCAAAAAATGTTTGCTATCAGAACAAAATTACAAATAAATTATAAGTTGCCTCAATTAGAGAAAGATACATTACATTATTTCTATATTGTAATTACTCATAATTATTTCGAATTAAATTATGCAAAATACTTTTGCCTCGTGACCACCGTCCGTTGACGAACAAAATAAAACACAATTGCGTGCTTTAGATGAAGAGTTTCAGGCGGCAGGCATGCAATAAATTATTTTAATGACACAAATTTCATTATGCCCAGGAATTCAATTTTAATAATTGTGTTTGTATTCCCTCTGTAATAATTTATTTCAACTCAACAAATGAATGCTTCATGCCGTTGGACATATTATTTTTTAGCATCCGTTTCAAAATTCCAGGCGTTTTAATGATGAGGAATGTGGCCAGTCAACAGCGGCACCATCCTTTGCTCCTTGCAGAGTCAGTAGGAACTGCGAATTTGAATGGCAAATTCTACATGCTCTTTGTTTATACGCATACATTTTCTAGAGGTTACGTGTGCTTCATAAAGAAACAACTGATTTATGAAGCTATCATGAATTGTTACATTGATCCTTTTGACTAAAACAACAATATTCGAATCGGTCCTGACACTGCATGTCGGTCGTTGTCAGGTGTCGGCTAATTAACAAGCGTACCGAGATAATAATTACCTTATTACAAACTTCTTAAAACTACACTCTTCGCCAAATTACTATTATTTTGTTAACGACATCCGTTGCATCTAAGATAATGAAACAGAAATCCAATTGCAATGGATTCAACATACTTCATCGGATTTACTGGTTCAACTCTAGACAGGCGCACACCTGACAATGGGGTGGATCTGCCATCTACCGGATTCAGCAACAAGCGTAAAACTTAAAACAATGGAAATGGCAGTGCTCGGGGAGAACTTCGCAGCCAAAGTTAGGCCCCCGGCGCCCTTCCCCCACCACAGACCCCTGCTTCGACTGCGCGCGCGTCCGCGCCTGGCGTCGTGTCCGCTTAATTACGCGCTCGCGCCGAAAACATTCAACAGAAAGCAACCAAATGAGCAGAAAAGATGGCGCGGACTAACAAGTAAGGGGGCGCCGTCGCCGTGACAAATGCCGCGCACAAATCTTCCGCGTCACCGTGCGGCGGGCGGGAGAGCGCTCTGGTCTTTTAGCGCGGCGGGTGGGCGCGGCGACGGGTGTCGCGTGTATGAAGGTGCTCTCTTTCATCCTTATCCGCGCGCGGCTTTCTTTCTTCCTCGGCCGCCTCGCGGGTTAGCGCTGTCTCTGTCTTCCTTGCTTGCGCCGCCACGCGTGCGTCGAGTTTTTTTCTTTCTTTTTTTCTTTTCCTTTTTTTCTTTTTGCCGGGCGCTTCGCGCGTTGATGGAGTGAGTGCCGGTTCACTGTGCAATGTATCGCAGCGGGTAGGAGATGGTGCGAGAGTCATGGCAGGTGGTTTCATTACAACTGCTGGGCCGTATTGATTCAATTTTTGCGAGTGAAGCGGAATTCAAGCTGCAACGTTTTTCTAAACACATTCGTTTGAAGAAATATTAAAACAGGTAATTTTGTACATGGTTTTAATTTAAGAGTAAGTAGTTTATTCGATTTATTTTTTCTCTCTCTCCTTCACATTTTCGTCGATTTTTGTCACACGTATTTTTAACATTGGAAATAATGTATACGAAAACATTATGTTCCAGGCAAATTCACATGGAAGAATACAAATAACCATTTTGTAAAGTACACAGTAAGCGGAAAAACGATTTCAGTGAACAAATAGCATTCATAAGACATTGCGGAGAAATGTACTATTCTCTTAACAACGTACAATACAATTCATTTGAAAATTAGATAACATACCTATAAAGCAGACGTACACTGAAGCCAGAATGATTCCTTGCTCTTACCTGGAAAACAAGGAGCACACATATTAATTGATACTTTTGGAATGTTTAGAAGCCTTCTTTAAAACAAATTCTTGTATAAAATATAAAAGTAGGAATTTGAATTATAAATGTAATTAAACACCATGATGTTATCATGTTGTAAGTATAATATTACGAAATATACAATATAATACACGAAGAAGATACACAATTATTTTATTTAAATCAAATTTCACAGGTTTGGTTTCCACATTCATAAATTACACTCCAGCCGAAACATCTCTTTAGACTACCGCAATCAAAAACGTTTAAACTTCTGAAACAATATCGGAACGGGGCAGCGCATTCCTCAGACAATGGCAACACGAAAGCGGGCTGCCGCATGCTGAAAGAACGGGGAAATTCAATTTGCGCACACTGGAGCAGCTTGCAGGTAATTAAGCGGCGTAATCGCTCCCAAGCCATTGCGGGGCCTGTCGTGGGCGAGGCCGATGTAGCGATGAGGGGCGTGGGCGGCGCAGGCGATGCAGACGATATGGGCGCGAACGAGCGCAGTCACCCAGCACCGTCCAAGATGTGGATTGCGCGAGGGCAGAGCAACGTCGAAGATGGTCGACGATATAGGTTGCCCAAAAACTTCGAGCAACGATACGCCATATCGGAATTTTTGTCGAGTCGCCTTTACAATTTCCCGGTAGATTTTGAAAATTTGGAGTGCCCATAAATTTCTGAATTCTTCACATTTAATTTTTCAATGAGTTTATATACTTAGAAAATAATGGTAGCTATATGAATTTAAACTAAATTCCTGTAAGAGCAGTTCTGTATAGTTCATAACAATTTTAGTACAGATAATGTACTCAAATCTTCTTTTATTGGAAATTCTTAATTCACAAACTGTAAACTATTTGTTGGAACTTGTTGCTGTGGACTCCAAATAGTCGAACTTTTCGAACCATAATCCGATAACTTACTAATTTTCCTTCACCTCCATACTCACGTTGATCTAAAAGCACTCTTTTATTTCATATTTTCATTCTAGATTACCTAAAACAGTTCTTACCATTCCTCTGAATGTCACCAAAGTATTATGTTTTGCCCTCTTCTTAGTTTCTTTCAAGAGTCGATCTGCATCAGCTCTGTGATGTACCTTCTGATTTGACATAATTTTCGTCTTTTTATCTGTCATTTCTCAAATTTTTACTTTACAAAGTATACGTTCAAACAAGTTTTTTTTTTTTAATTTTAACTCGGAATTTTTGAAGTGCTTGTGATTTATACAAATCATTCAATTTTTATTCTCTAATTATTTTTTGCTGCGTACTCGTATTGTTTTGTGGTTATAATTCATTTTATTATAGATGTTTTTCAATTTCTTTACTGCAGAAAATCCTGATGAAAATGAAATTCCCGAAAGTGGCTGTTTTTTATGACTTATAGTTGTGATCTTCAATAAATTTAATATATTGTGTTGAACAAATTTTAATGAGTGTTTATATACAAGTGAAATTATTCTATGCCCCTCTTAAGTAATAAAGGCCAGATTTTCTCGGTTCTATATGTTACTTAATTATGCCGCTTCCCCCTTTGTTTTACTGTTTGTTTTACGTTTCATTAAATACCATTGGTAATTTCAACTGTCACATTAAATTAACTTGTACCTATTTGAAACAACATTCTGGTTCTTAAATCATTAAAAATACTGTGGAAGGATTTAGTGTTCACCAACGTGAATTGTGTAACAATATAGTAAAGCAGTTGGAAATATTGAATTTAGAGATTTTATTGATTTGCGGTGCTATTCATGCCGTTGAGACTACTAACACTCAATGCAGCGGATCGAGATACAGGAGGCCTCATTTGCATCTTTCGAGAGCCCATAAAACGACGCTCCCGTTAATAGCGTCTTTCAATTCATGACATTATTCATGAAATTCTGCTGACGAGTCAGTTACAGACATTTTCATTCTAGGATGTACCTAATTTTAGAAGATTTGAAATTATTTTAAGCTTTCATTTTAAAATGCCGAAATCATTTTGATTTGACAATATTGCACAATCAGCAACAAACAAAAACAATGCAACTATATTGGATGAGGCGTTAACGTTAGTCATGAAATGGTCTTGATCTAAAAACTGAATATTTAAGAGAATTTACACTCTTCCCCCGAGAAGCAAAGGGTCTAGCTTTTAAGTTCCAGTTTTTTCACCACCGTCAGTTTCTTCCTTAAAGATGTCAGTTTATTGGTCTCCTAACTCCCGTAAGTGCTTTCTCATTTGAAATCGCGTTTCCCGGCTCACCCTCTTCGATTCATATTATACATTTCCCCACAACCACTTACTTTTTCCGATCCACAAGAAGCTTCGAACCTTTTCCACATTGAAATTCAAATGTTTTGCTTTACGCACGGCTGCACGCATCCCCGTACGTGATCGAACGAGGCAACAAAAGAACGCGATTAATTACGGTTCAACCCATCCCCGCCCACCGACCCTTCCTCCATTGCTAACAGCGACTCTATCGCCCTCGCACATGTTACATCCCCGGCAACTCTTTCCATCACCGTAAGAGCCAACTCGCTACAGCACTCATTCAAATCCATTCTATCCTCACCATCTCTGATAACACCCTCTTACCCGCTAACATCACATTTCCCTCCAACACGATCGCCCCGACTACCGCCCCTCAAGAGGCGCGTTGCAAACATGGCCGTTTCCACCGCACGTACAACGCTCATTGCCACCGCCACCTCCACGCTGACGCCCCCTCGCAACAGAGCTTAGCGCCACGTCGGGCGTCCCCATTAGCGCGGGCCACGCACACAGTGCAAAAACAGCGGCAGAAAGGCAATTTGTCACATGGCTGGTAATTAACAAAGAGGAACTGCAAGTGCTAATTTGGTTATCTCCGAATACGGGTGGCGCGCCGGGCGAGGGAGGCGGCGAGTGGGGATTGGGGATTGGGATTCGCACGCGGGCGAGTCAACAACTGGACTTCAAAGGTCAACGTCAAGCCGAGTCCCGACGGCCACACGGCCGGCCGAGGCGAGGCCGAGGTGGGTACAGGCGTGGGCGGTGGGGGCGGCGGGGGCGGCGGGGGGGGGGCAGGGGGCGGGGGGGGGGGGGGGAAGTCGGCGTTGCGGGAAAGTCGAGGGGACGTGGAGGGACGTGAACAAGGGACAGGGCACCGGGAGAGGAGTTGGTTCGTTATAGGTGTAGACTCCGGTGGAGCCAACTCGAACGCTGATGAGTAGACGGATTGTAGAATAGCGAGAGAAATTCTCTGTGTTCTGCTGGAGACGCACTCCCAAGCACATTGTCCCTGATGAAAGGCCGTCCACGAGGGCTGGACTGTAATTGCATTATGATCAGACAATGGTTCAGCCGGGTACAACGCTAGGAGACGGTGTCCGATGGACAACACGAAAAAAATAAAGTCGGAATTTTTAATTATGACAGTCTTCAAAGCAAACCACAAGATTAAAAACATATTTATTATTCGGTTTGTTAAGGATAGAATACCCATGAAATAAATTATTTAGCTCTAAAAGTCGCAAATGTGAGACTGTCAAATGTCACAATAAGAATCACTAGAGAACCAACGCAAAGCACAATACGAAGGCGAATGAAAAATAATTAAAGACAATTTTGTATTAAGATAATAAAAACCAACACGTATTATTAAAAAGGTGACTCCAAATGACGCCAAAACAGGTTTTAATAATTTTTGTTCATCTCGTCCATGAACGTACGGAAATGCTTGCATTGACAATTCTCTTTTCATTCGTCATAAAGATCTAGAGCTAATCATATATAGAATAAAGACCGAAATTCTCTTTATGTGTTGTCTTTGAAAAAAGCATGGTCAATATTCTTAAATATTCTTGTGTGGAGAGTCTGTTTATACGAGTGAGTACTGATGCCTCCCAAAAATCGAAATTATTTATTTTATCTTCTCTTTCATAAGGAAGGTTTTATAAATAAAATTTATGACCGATTGCTCTCGCCTTAAAGAGAATATATATTGAGTCTTTTTAAGAAGAACAAAGTAGTTGCATAACGTAAGGAGATCGTCTGAGAGAAGGAGAAAGTGAACGAGTAAAATAAATAAATAAATGCTATGAGCCATGCCCGGCCAACCGCTGCTCTTGCCCCGATAATAATAATAATAATAATAATAATAATAATAATAATAATAATAATAATAATAATGATAAATAAACTCCCTTATCCATTTCCATTATTTCTTTATTTTCTTTAGATCCATTTAAAGGTCATTCCTGAACCATTTCTGGAAATCCTCAGCCGCCATGACAGTGTCTCAGGAGATGTTGTAGGATTCGAGTGGCAGATTGTCCACACTACCTATTTAGATCTAATTCAACATTGCTGCTTCGAGGTGACTTCCTGCCAGCAGTTCTGAATGCTAGTTTTCTGTTCATTGGTTAATGTTTCTGAACCCAACGACTCCTATGATCATTAGTCCATTTAGTTTAGCGTTGCCTTCCGTTTCTTCACTCTGCGAGGTGGCGGTGATCCCTTGTCGCTGGATGGTGAGGTCAGGGACGTTCGTAAGGGGAGCGGATAGGACAAGGAAGAGGAAAGAAAGACCGCGTGTGGTCCATGGCCCGTTTATTAGGGTGCTGCTCCGCGATTCACCTGGTATTGATAAAAAACTCGGCAAACCTCATTATCAGGGTAGCCGACCACTAGAATTCTCCACCAGATAGTGGTTGACTTAGAAATAGGTATGAAACTAGAGTGACAGACTGCTAGTCGGCAGTAGTTTTTGTGGTTTCTCCGATCCGCTAGTCGAATGCCAGATCAGTATCCTAAACAAACGTTCCACGGAGCTCGTGTGTTTTTCGTTCCTCAAACTTGCCCCGTCATCTCTCCTTTTATGCACGCCGACCTCACATACATTACACAACCGCATGTTGGGATTCCATTCCGGTGCTTAAATCTTGAAGCAGAGAGAGTGTCCCCCCGGAGGATATTCCCGAAATCCCCCAAGTCGGATGTGAATGTTGAGTCGAATGTTGGCGTAGGATCTCTTGTTTTAGTGGGAGAAAACTCCACTACCACCAGGGATGTAACAGCACCATTCTAACGGCACCAATAACTATAACAGTTTATGTGCCTGGAAACAATAATTAATGAATCAATTCTCGTCTTTTTAATTTTGACATGACCTGCTTACAAACACTTCCTACGAGTTCCCACGCTCTCATCACATCGCTCTCGCTGCCGTCAACTTCATTTTTCGACCACTTCTTTCTCGATGCCTTACAGCAGCTTTTTTCATCTCCATCGCGCTGCCTACCTCTTAAACCCTCTTTTCCCTCCTCTTCGCCCGCCACCCCAGGAAGAAGCAAAAAAGGCGCATGCCAGGACGATCCGCCCAACAAATAGCGCACACTGGCACAGAAGAAATGGAAAAATGCAATTTTAGCCCACTGTTATTAGAATAACATTTGAAGGTTCATTTTCTGATATAAAAGTATATTTTAATATGAAAAATGTTATATAGTTGAAAATTGACAAAATTGACACAATTGTGAGAAGTGAACTTCAAAATCTTGTTAAAAGCCTTAAATTTCATTATTTACATCTGATTACCTCCTGGAATTACTGTTACCATATAAATTAATACTGCTAAACAATGATCAGACGCATGGCCAGAAGGTTGGATTCTACTAAATGAGCTGTCACGCAAATTCTCATTAAGTTTTTCCAAGGCGCGCAACACTTAACTTACAGTTACAGGCGTTCTGCTTGGCTTGACCACCTCGGTTTGTAGAGTATACACAACACAAAGTAACCATGGAGAGGAGAAGAGCGTGCGCATGAAACAGTATTTTTGTAGTTGTTCTAGCTATTTTCTGTTGTCATTAGTGTTATTGCAAATAATGACAACAATGCAAATATATTAAATATTAATTAATGATTGAGTAAACAAGCATACGAATAATTCACTAACATAATTCGCTGTTTGTCAACATCTTTTCAAGGGACTCTAATTTTATAGTAAGAAAGCTCCACATTACTGACATTTTTGTATATTTTATGGAGGGGTTCAATCTATATTGGCTTGGGGTCGTATTTAATTACGGGATCGTCAATGCAACACTTGCAACTGCCCACTCGCGCTCTGACAAAAAACAGTTTCAGATTTGAAAAAGCGATCATTATCCACAAAACTGACAATACGATCAGTTTTCCTTTTGAAATGGGATGTAAATATGGGGTAAATATGGTAGTAAATATGGAAATGGGATCTAAAGACACTTTATCACTGCCAGTGTAACAGTTCATCACGTCACCCTGTTAGTTCAAGTAATTCTGGCTGAGCATTGTCCATTGTCATTGTAAAAGTGTCAGTGTAACAGTGCGTTTACAAATACATCTGCAAAAGAAGAAGAAATCGCAGAATTTTCTTCCTGGAAT
Source organism: Teleogryllus oceanicus (assembly GCA_964035755.1). Taxonomy (NCBI): domain Eukaryota; kingdom Metazoa; phylum Arthropoda; class Insecta; order Orthoptera; family Gryllidae; genus Teleogryllus; species Teleogryllus oceanicus. The sequence goes on from CAXIVR010000004.1 coordinate 31,877,185, forward strand.
GCAGAATGTCTTAGAACTTGGTCTCCCTACCGGTTTCTGTGACTCAGTGCATCAAATGAAGTCATTGCAGAACTTTTGACCAGGAGACCCGGAGGGTTCAAGGAGGGTTCAAGTCCCGCCGGTTGCAGGATTTTCTACAATAGCTACATAGATAAGTCGAATTCAGCCGTTGTCTGAAGGAGAATTCAGCGGCCGGCTATTGTGATAGGTAGTTTTCAGCGGTTTCTCCGATCAACACCAAATGATTGCCGGAGCATTATCCTAAGAACCGGGCCACATCGCACGCGATCTTACCTTCCTTTCCTTCTATCATTACCCTTACCTACACACCCTTACACATATACATACCACACATATTGAGTGACCAGTCGAGAGCTTAGAGCTTGTCCCGGTTGAGCGGTGCGCCCCTGATGGGAGAACCCGATAACCTGGTTGGGAAAACCCGATAACCGATGTAGTTCGGCGCGGGAACTCACCATCCAGCTGTGGAAGATCACCGCCCCTCCCGCGATAAAAAGCTTGCACTTCTCTTATTGGACACAGCAAGAATGACCTCAGCAGTTGACGCGCCCGGAAACACAAAATAATCAATCAACTGGCGTAACTGTCACAGAAGTTGGTTGCTTGTTAGTGATTCCGGGTGCGTAAACTACGGAGGTGATTAGTCCTATAAGTGAAGTGCATGTTTTCCCGTCGGGAGGATGGCCAGATCCGACACCGACTTACCGTCGGCTAGACGGGTTTCCACAACCAGGTATCTCCAACCGGCGTGACACCGCCCCACGCAAGTCAAGCTCTAAGCTCCTGGCCGGTCTTCCGGCTTGTGTGGTAGTGCAACGCATGTTTGTGTACGTTTGTGTAAGGGGTGAGGATAGGACAAGGAAGAGGAAGGAAAGATCGCGCTCGGTCCGTGGCCCGTTTGATAGGGTACTGCTCTGGCATTCGCCTAGTGTTGATAGGAGAAACCACGGAAATATACTGATCAGAGCTGCCGGCCGTTAGAATTATTCTCCAGACAGCGACTGAATTCGACCTAGCTGAAAAGTTAGTGTCGAAAATCCTGGCGCCGTGGGGAGTGGGAACCTAGGACCTTCCGGTCAGAGGCGCTGCAGTGACATCAGTCGATACAGTGAGCTACCTCTTCCAAATATTCCGAGGAAGCCTGTACCATTTGTTGTACAACTAGTTTCTTTCTTCTTTGGTGACAACCCTCTGCGCGGCGCGGCTGGGCACAGGGTGGCGTGGCGCCATCCTCCTCGGACACCCTCGCGCCGCCGCTCTAAAATACAGAAACTTGCACTTACGAGACTAATGGCCTTATCAGTTGACGCTTCCGGAAACACGAAATAATCAATCAATCGACGTAACCGGTAGAAATATTCCGTGCCACTTGTTGTACAACTAGTTCCTTTCTTCCTTCGTGCTCACCCACAGCGCGCCGCGGCGCCGCGTGGCGTCTCCCCCTCCGCCCTTCCGCCTCGTCGCCCTGCAGGAGCGGCGGAATGGGCGCCGGCGGGGAATAACACGGGCGCCGCACAATGCGCCTCGCGCCCGCGACGCCGCGCGCCGCGGGGGCGCTCTGAAAAATCACTCCCGCAGACACTGGAATATGAATTGACCGCTTCCGGGACACGAAGGCGCCGCAATGAACGCACAATTGTGCGCGCGCGCGGAGGAGTACAGCGTCGTAAACAACCGACATTAGTGCCATTGTCTAATTTCGCCGCCTAACTCCTCCCCTCCCCCGCACCCCGTTTCATTCCGGAATTGAGCGGTTGCTTTTCCGTGTAATAAAACGTGTAGAATTAACGAAGTTTAATTGTACAGCGGTCTCAAATTGTCGCCTTGTTCGAGGGTGGCCTCTCTTCAATAAAGGAGAGTACTCTTCGCACAATGTATGTTTCGTAAGACTACAAATAATCATTTCTACTCGTTTCATAATCTACTCGTTTACAAAGGAATCCTGTGTACTGGATGAAAATTAAGAGATCTATTAATGATATAGCGAGAAAAATTATTTTTTGAGAGAATATAATTTTTGTGCTTATGTTCTCGTAATATTAATTAGTGAATTTCTTTTGAAATGGTATTATTGTAACTGGCGCTTCGAGTGAAATATTTTTTTGTTAAATGAACTTAGTGTGTCGTTGCAAAACGAATTTAGAAACAATCGTTTGATAAAAATGTAAAGAGAAAGGAAGAATTTTTGTAATAATTCTGCTCACCTACGACGTTCAAATGCTCTCATTTATTAAAACCTTCATAATTTTTTTCAAGAAAGTAATGTGCTGAAAGGCGAGGATGCAAGTACAAAGAACAGATAATAATGAGGTTTTAATCTAAATATGATCACATGGTCGTGTATAAACAGGGCCGAACAAAAAATGCCTATCGTGCATGCCTAGTGTTTACTAAGTTAGATGTCAAAAGGATTTGTACAATTTTAATCTCATTGCCTATTTTCAGCATGGATATATTTCATACACGACAATTCTTTTGGTTCCATGAAACAGATTTAATATTACAATAATGATTTTTGAATAATTTTCTTTTTTTGTGAGTATTTTGATTAAATGAAATATGAGTAGAATTTATATGATTTAAATGTCATTGCACATTTTAAGCTTTGATCAATTGTATACATTACTCTTTGTTTGTTTAAATGAAGGAATTCTTTAATATTCCAACACAATAACCCAACATTTTCTGATATAAGGAAGCTGAAATGACTTGGAAATATTTCCAAATTATTCAGTTGAAAACACGGCATATTGAGTTCCAATCTACGACTTCCACAATCCGTATTCTGCTTTGAACCCACCTTTACCATATTCTTGAGTAGTATTACCGCTACCAATTTCCTCTCAATTGTCTCACTATTATCTTCATCATTACCGTTATCACATTCGCCTTATGCAATGTCTAAATTATAGAGCTGAGCGCTGGCGTGGCCTCAGCGTGCTGGCGGCGCAGGGCAATCTGGGGGAGCGGCGGCATACGTTCAGGTGCGGTCGTGGAAAGGTCGGGCGGGGAGGGGAGGGGGCAGGGAATCGGGCGTCGGCACCCCACGGGGCGCGGCGCGGCGCGGAGTGGAGGGAGAGGGGAGCCAGACGACGAGCAGCGGGGGAGCGGCGCTTCGCAAATGAAGGCGCAATTATTCATGGAGGAGGCGCAGGCAGAGGTAGCGACCAGCCTGTGTCCGTTGCTCGAGACGAGTCGAACGCACAGCGCCAGACGGAACTGCTCAAGGCTTTTCACAATAATACACAACCTTTTCAGAATGATAGTGTTTTCTAAAAATATTTGAGTATATTTTTCTTTCGTTAAATTTTGTTTGGATATCTACAATATAAAAATATTGAATTACAAAATTCTCTAAAATTACATTACGTTATTAAGGGAAATATTAAAATCATAAGAAATATTATTATCATTATTATTATTGATGATGATGATGATGTTGATGATGGCAAGGTACTCCAAATGCCAACGACTATTGCCTTCATTAGCATTCATACAAAGTCGCTGTAGGCAACAAATTTAAAATTCAAGAACTTTCCTATCAATAATTATACCTCGAAGTCAAAATTCATACATTTTAGGGTGTCCTTGATACAGAACCTCTTAGATAATGATAAAACAGTTCAGAAGTATTTTGTAGAGTACCTAAGATTGCCTAATACCAGTTTTCGAAGAAAAGTTTCTTTCTTTAATTCAATTGTACTTGATTGATTGATATAATGACAGCATTTAATTTTGCTATTTTAAGTTATTATTAAACTACTTTAACTATTACTTTTCAATTGAAGATATAACAATTAGTTCAGGAAAAAAATTAATCCCTAATAAATCTGTCAAGAAATTAATCAGTTATGCAGTTAACTATGATAAAATAGCAAATGTAACGATTATTTGCACCGAAAACCTGTGTTAGGCAAGGACATTCAAAAAAGTTTTAAACTGAGCTATTACGTTTTTCAACATTATCTATCCTTCTACGAGGTGGCGCAAACCAAACAAATCGTAAACATCCTTATACATCGTACTAGTAATTACTGATTATTAAAATAGAACGTACATTAACATAATAATAATAAGAGAACAAGTAGTTTTATTGCACATACCACTTAGTTTACTGTACACCTTCAAATAATACATACTATAAAAAGCTCTGAAATCGTGTGCGTCTAACGAACACACAGAAAGAGTTAATGGACGACTCGGCTAAAAATTTACGTATACTCAATTGCCTCAAGAAGATATTGACGGGCCGTTTATTTAGACGACGTTATTTAAAAAAAAACACAGAAAAGATAATTTTTCCCTTTGTTAATACGAAATTAAAAAGGACAATAGAAGAAAATTTCATTACAAACTAACGAGTTTAATGCCGACTCATTATCAAGAAAATGAGTTTTAGGACGCAAATGGGAAGAACTTAGGCTGTAATTATTATTCTTGACACAGTTGCAAGTTTAATAGTCACTGCTTGAACTGAGGAAATATGAAGAGCCCGTGAATTCAATAACTGAACACTTCAACAGCTGCCTTTCACATTACCACCCTACTGTATCTTCTTTAAGTCACCGCACTACATCGCTTCTCGGCTCATGAACGCGCCAACGGGCACGTAATTGCTAAAGCAGCGCACGCCAGTGCACGGCATGCCAACCACCTCTAGTCTCCCGCCGCCCACCTCTCCACGCCCGCGCCGGCTAACTGCCACTCTCCATCCCAGCCCACCCCCTACCTTTTCACGCCCGCTCCCACCAACTACCACCCTCCAACCTTGTCGGCCACCCAATGCCCATGTTGACTCTTTCCCCACAGCCGCTTGCCGATCACCTCTCCACGCACTCGACCCCCAACCGCCATTTCTCTGTACCCGCAGCCACTCTACGCCCGCGTCCGCGACAGCCAACCGCCATCCTCCAACCCTACTCGCCGCCCACTGCGCTCCATCCCTTCTTTCCCACAGCCACCCACCAACAGCATTGCCCTACATTAGCGTTCTCTCTTATATCCACAACTCCATGCCCCTCCACTGACCACAGGGCTTGCTCACACCCACTTAAATATTTCACGGAAACAAACACCTACTCTATTCCGCTTGCTGAAATATTAACGCGCCTCCGGCTTCCAGCCTTTTTTCAAGCGTTTCAAAAATAACCATGTGTTCACTTCCCAGAAAGAGTGCAGCGTGGATATGCTTCTGATCTTTATTCTGAGATTATACGTGCCCCATATTAGGGGAGTTATGGTTTGGCGAGAGAGCGAACAATAACGCCTTTTCTTATTCACAATAAAACACTCAATAATCTTTATGAAACTGTTCGTTTGAATATCGGTTTGACAAAGTTTCTTATGCCCAATTCTTCCAAAGACTTGTCTACATGCTCTCAGTATCAGAAATTATTAGAAAAATGCAACAAAATGTTGATGCTTGTCGTTTACAAACTTCAATATAAATATGATTTAATTTCTTTTGCGTTGCCTGAAAATAAACACTCTAAACTGACCCATTTCGGAATATTGTAATAAAAAAGGCACCGTTAGTAAATGTTGTCTTCGCTTCTATGTTAGTTTTTACATAGTTGCGTAAACTAAATGCATGGTTGCTAATACGGGTAATTATAATCTTTTTGTAATTCGCTTGGCAATTATTTATAGTCACAAACTTGTTTATTCCAAATCAAATCCCACGGAAGCAATCGTAATCATTCTCACAGGAAATGCAACTCACGATACTATAAGTTATGTCCCCCAGTGAACAAGTTTCATTCTTACAACAGCACATGAATGCACACACTAAAACTGATACGCTTCATGAACACAAAATCTAATCTGGATTATGCACGATACAGAAAGTAGCAAGCTTACAGTGTCCTTTGACTAGTCAGATACATCGCTCTCTATTAGATGTAACAAACACTGCTTCTATTTATATCTCTTTTTATACACTACATCAGCTTGTGTTTGCTTCAACGCTCTCCGGATTACACGGTACAGAGAGAAAATAATTTCGGCACCATCTACCTCCATTGACAAAATAAAATCCAACCTGCACAAAAGAAAAATGTCTACCTTTCCGAACGAGTAAAATCTTTGCAAAACAGAGTTCAGCGTTGCCCAGCGAAAAGTGGTAATAATTAGCACGTAATACTATGGCAATTCCTCGATAAAGGAAAGCAAAATTCATTCGAAAAACACAATTTGCAGAGAAAATGCTACCTTTTTAAAGTCTTGAAAACGATGTTTTACTCACTAAATGAAAACTACTGTTCCTTTAGTTTATCTCCCCATATTTTACAGCGACTTCATATTGAATTAAAAATGCGTATGATACGATGAAAACATAAGGAGATAAAGAGGAATGCAATACATCGTAGATCGATGGCTAAGTCAAAATTTGTTTCTCTAGTATACTTGTGTTTTGATGAATGAAGAACTGTATGATATGATGAGAACGCGATATTTTTCTGCTTTCCCTACTGTTTTCAAAAATCTGCCCCGGGCTGATTTTACGCTACTGCGCATACATACATGGCAACATATCTGCAATGCTGTTTGTCGTTTTATATACAATCACGCTATATATCTGCGACTTTAAAATGTCAGGTATCTCTAACTCCCTCTCCCCCTTTCCCTCTCTCCTTTAACTCTCTCTCTCTCTCACTCTCTCTTTCTCCTCTTCTGTCTTCCTTCTTTCTCTTCTTCTCACCACTGCTCTCCCTCACTCTCTCTTCCTCCCTCTGTCCCTGCTTATTCCTCTCCCCTTCCCTCTCTTTCCGCCTCTCTCCTCACTAATTCGTTCTCTCTCTGTCTCCCTCCCTCTCTCTCTCCCTGTAGTGATGAAAATCCGTTTGTAGAAATAATAAATAAGTCAGTGTTATTCCAGGAAAAACACACATCACATAGCATGCGGATCAAAAATAAAAAAAAAACGTGGTGCTTGTGGCCGAGCGTAGCGCAACAACCTGCACAAAGGCGCGAAGCAACACGATAACTGAAGCGCTCGACTCGACGCTAACTCGACGCGACTCGACGCGACTCGACGCGACTCGACGCGACTCGACGCGACTCGACGCGACTCGACGCGACTCGACGCGACTCGACGCGACTCGACGCGACTCGACGCGACTCGACGCGACTCGACGCGACTCGACGCGACTCGACGCGACTCGACGCGACTCGACGCGACTCGACGCGACTCGACGCGACTCGACGCGACTCGACGCGACTCGACGCGACTCGACGCGACTCGACGCGACTCGACGCGACGCGACGCGACGCGACGCGACGCGACGCGACGCGACGCGACGCGACGCGACGCGACGCGACGCGACGCGACGCGACGCGACGCGACGCGACGCGACGCGACGCGACTCGACTCGACTCGACGCGACGCGACGCGGTCCAAACCTCTTACCGGCGGCTGAGCAGGATACGGGCACCTCGTCCGGCGGCGTTGCTCGATGCGGGAAAGCGAGAGTTTTCGGGGAGCGCTTCACTGGCGGACGGGGCAGGCGCCGGGACGTTGCCGCGTCGCACGCCACCGCCCTCGCCGAGCCGTGCAAGGAAAACGAACTGTTGCCTTCTTAAGAGCTCGGCTGATGAACTAAGTACACTAATTTTAGGACAATGATTTCATATTTTTTGTCAATTTTCGTGCCGTTAGAAAATGTTAGAAAGAAATTACAACAGATAATACATGATTCTCTTATAATTTGCCGATGTTAGACAATAATAAAGTAATAGCTGGTGGCATAAAGTTTAATGTACTTATTTCATATTAAAGAAATCTGAGACGAATCAACGAATGACAAAAAATAACCACGAAATAAAATTGAAATGAGAATCTCTTTCACGTTTGTAAACAAATGATTTCGAGAATTAATTTTCGAAAATAAGCTTGTACTCTAATGATGCCTGAGAAGGAGTTTTTTTTAGCTAGAATTCAATGTTGCATTTAATCAGGTTCATTGCATTAATGCCAGTTTACGAAAATCAAGAATCTTTTAATGTAACTGAAAGAACATATAATATTTTACATGATACATTTCTTAACATTTCATTTCAGTCACAGAAAAATAATTTTATAGATGGTAATTGGTAATTTCGCCTTTGGTAATCTGATTGTTTAGTGTATTTGTCAACCAATATGAAATTGCATGCACCGACAGTTTCCAGGATGTCTCTGCTCTCTGAATGGCATCCACAACAGAACTTCGAGGACGGTATCGATTGTTGCCCCAGTGACGGGACAAACAGGAGTTAAAGTTTCATCAACACGTCACAAATTCGGTCGATTCAACGACGTGCTTCACTTTATGTTCATGCAAAATTTACTGGTTTACATCGCAATCAATATGCATGTTAAAAGACGAACCCTGCATTTTAGTGAATGAAACGCTTAAGATGCCTGCCACCTGAAATCATTAAAAGGTAATACATAAATGGCATATAGTTTATGAGAGAGAGAGATGCAAAGGGAGAAAGAGAGAGACAAAGTGTCAGAATCTGAGAGAGAGACGAAGAGATAAAGGGAAATAAGACAAATGGAGAGAAAGAGATGAATGTCTGATGTTGACGTAGAAGGATCTACTTCCACTCTACTTTATTTAACTAGTTAAAAATGAATGTCTCTTTCACACGTTTGGTTATGAAAGTATAGAGCCTTGTTTCTTTTTTTTAATTCAATTTTTGTAACGGGCGGCTATTTAATTCAACAGATGAAAATAATGAATTTACAAGAGAAATATGTTTTTCTGTGAACGAAAGGGTACAATAAAAAGTTAGCAACCACAATTTCCATTCAAATGGCAAACAAGTCTTCATCTGGGGTCATCATTAGCATAAAGCCGATGCACGATGCGGCTTACATTGAAAATGAATAGGATTAACATACAAAATAGATAAAATAATAATAATGCTAAATTATTGGATATAATATGCATTCACTTCGTAATTACAGAGCTGTTTACTGCGGTTGGAAGTAATGCGCGCGCACTGCAATTGAAAACATAGAGCATCTACCTCGTAATGCTATCCGAGATAACTATTCCATAAAAATTACCTTCAAGCACTGGCCCATTCAAATCTCCAACAAGTGGCACGCCAAATTTTATTTTCTTGTGCACAATGTAAATTGGTAGACTGAAAATCATTAATTTGTGGTATTGTTGTGGGAGATACACTCAACACCAATCAGGAGTGTTTCTCGGACCATACATTGAACTCTATCACATGCAAGACCCTTTAATTGCGAGATAAATACATCAGTGTGACAATCACACACGAGAGACAATATTCAAGCACATTTGCATGAAGCAGATTTTGAACCGATTATCCGGCCGGATCAAGGATCTCAGACGATACCAGACTCTTCGACCTGACGGCGCGGCGGCATGATTTTCGACACTAGCTTATCAGCTAGGTCGAATTCACTCGCTGTCTGGAGGAGAATTCTAGCGGCCGGCTGCTCTGATCGGTAGTTTTTCGTGGGTTCTCCGATCAACACCAAGCGAATGCCGGAGCAGTGCGCTACAAAACGGGTCACGGACCGCGCACGATCTGTCCTTCCCATTCCTTGTCCTATCCTCTCCCCTTGCACACACACTTACACTAACATGCACTACACTACCACATATCCCGGGAGACCGGTCGGGAGCTTAGAGCTTGTCCCGACTGGGGCGTTGCCCCGCTGGTGGGAGAGTCCTGGTTAGGGGGAAACCCCACTAGCCGACGGTAGGTCGGCACCGGATCTCGCCATCCAGCGGGGGAAGATCACCGCCATCTCCCGAGAAAAAACATGCACTTCACTAACGGGACTAATGACCGAAGCAGTTGACGCGCCCGGAAACACGAAAAAATCAATCAATCCAGACTCTTCGAAGACGTTTGATCATGATAGATGGGGAACTGATGTACTCACAAAAATAAACATTTTTTAAAGTAAACCTTAGACACGTCACATGTGCATTTTTAATTGTATTGGGCAGAAAGTTGTGACGAAGAGTGAGGGGGAGAAATCACGGAATCCTACGCAGCTCTCCAAAGGGCAGCATGCGTAACGAGTTGGCGCGGTGGCCAAGAAGCTTGCCACGCGAAGGGGGGGGCGAAGTTCCTTTCATTTCACTTGACCCGCCACACCACACGCGCCGCCCGACACACTTAACGACCCGAATCCGCGCGTTGTGACAAGCGACACCGGACGGGGTAATTGTGAAAACACACACTCCCGACATCTAACGGATATAATGACGAGCTCCCAAACAAAAAAGTTCTGCGAGGTCTGAATTATCAATGCATAAGCAATGTGGAGCGGATTACATGGAAATCCTGAAAGAAGGGAAAAAAGGATTGTGGATGTGAAAGTGCAAGGACCGCGTGCGAAAATACGGGAGTGAGGTGTGAATGAAGTGATGTGAAAACTAATGCTCTTCTGCGCGGTCATTCATATGCAAGCTCCGGTACGTTCGAAACGGTGCATTAAACACGAGCGCACAAATTATAAAACGGGGGAGGGGAGTAAGTATGCGCTGAAAAAAGCGAGTACGAGAAAACGCAATTCCGCCCGGGAGAGGGGCGAGCAACACGGACGCGCCGTAACAGTAAGAACAATTTCATTACGAGGGCAGTGTCGCAAAGCCTCGTTTGCGGAATGGCGACTGTGGGATGGAAGAGGTCAGAGAGGGCAAGGGCAAATGTGTGTAGGAAGGCAGGGTCGGAGAAAGAAATACGAAACCTCGGTATGCTGCTGATTAAGATTGAGAATGAAGAAGAATCGTTTCTGTGGAAATCCAGAAAGGTGGAAATGAATTCGCAGAAAATAACCGAAAAAGAGAATTGAACAAAAATTAAAATGTTAGACAATTCTCAGATATTAATCCATCTAGTACATTAATCCATCTGGTACTCGTGGATCGATGGAAAATGCTGTACCGGTTGGCAACACCCATTATACATAAAGTAGAAGTCAATACTTTTGAACAGTTAGCGATTAAGATATAGACTGTGCGGTGAAGTATAATGGTTAGGAAACTTAAAACAGTGAGAACATTACAAAAGAACTCACTTACGAAGTGGAATTTGCAAACCCATTTTAGAAATTAAACTAAAAATCACAATAATATACAGCAATGAAACAGTACAGTTAATGGCTTAAAGAAATTCTTTTAATTGTTTTCGGACACACTAATGAATAAAGTTAATTGATTTCCATTATTTCCTCTTCTCACTTCATTTATTTATAGCTATCACTCTCGAGAATTCCGTTTGCATTTTTTTTTCAAAATTCTGAAATCGTCAAAATAAAATTGTAAATATTACTTCTAAACTTCAAATGTTACTTGTAAATACTTGATATTACAGACATTTATCAATTATTTTAGTTACTGAACCATATTATTTTAGCTCATGAAACGTAAACCGTGATTGTACGTTGAGTGAAGGCATTCTATACATCCCAAAAAATCCACCAGGTGCGCCTGGAATTCAACCGAAGACTTTTATTCCCCAACGCCATCCCCAAGCAGCGTCACAGCTCCATTGCGGTGTTGAGACAAGCATGGCAGCGGGCGTGGGCCGGAGGCAAAGTCGTGGGAGACGACGCGCCGCCTCGCGTAGCACCAGCCTCTTCGGCCTCATCACCTTCGCAAACGCAATTATCGGGTGGCCCTGGAGGTGGAGATCACGGGCGGTGCGCCGCGCCGTAAACGGCCACCCTCAGCCCCCGCGGCTGCGGTGGGGGGGCGGGCGCGCGTAACAAATATGGAAATAGGGCAACAGCCTTCGTGGCAGCAACAAACTCCCAATAGCCAACTCGTTAAAGCGAGTCCGTGGGGCTGGCCAAGTCACGTGAGCATGCCAGAGGGCGCTACAACGGCGAGGCCGCTATCGTTAACACTGGAGGCATCATGGCGCGAAAATGAATATTTTACTGCGGCCTTAATTCTAAGCGGCCGTTAACGTAATTCCTCGTAAAAATACGATAAAAATACCATTAAAAATGTATACCGACATCTGCAGCGTAATTTCAGTGTGTGGGTGCCGTTTATTTCCTTCAATCGTTATTTCCGGAAACTTGGACGACTCTGTCACCTCGTTAACGAGACAAAGGTGCTGGTATTCTACGTAAATCCCCTTCTTGAAAAAGAAATACCGGGTGTCCCACAAACTAAGACCTACTCCCATAACTTCTGAACGGTTCGCGATATCGAAAAGCAGTTTTCGTTCAAAATGCGGAATCATAGGACAATAAATATACCATAGAGACTTTATTTGTAATATACTAAGTTTTCGAAAAATTTAATCATCTTTGATCTTTCAAATAAATTATATATTTTCTCACTAGCAATGGATAGATCGTAAAAAGAATACAATGATGTATTTTTTGTTAAAGTTATGATATAAATGTGGTATAAACTTGCGTATACAATTGTCTTTTCTTACACGTTTTACATTAAACGGACAATATTTCTTTCAGAGGCCCTTGCGTGTGTCGCCTTCGTGACTCGTACGGGGGAAGGGAGGCAACTATGGCAATACGTGATCTTGAAATGAAGGGTACTGGACCAAACATCAATATAAATGATCAGAATGATTTTTTTCCATTGATTTATCAGAATTTAATATTTCCTCCTCCAAATAAAATTCCAAAATATTGACAGCAAAAGAAAATATTAGTACAAAGTAAACAGCATAAGTAAGATAATAATAATAATAATAATAATAATAATAATAATAATAATAATAATAATAATAATAATAAAAGTATTATTTAATTTTAACAAGAATGGAGTTCGATGTCTAACAGCTGTAGGAACAAGCCAGCATATCCCAAAATGCAAGTACAAGAGAAATGGTGAAAGGTTTTTCTATAATTTCTGCAGATAATTTTCTCGGAAGAACATTTCTATTATTATTTACTGTTACTCAACTTCTTACTTAGTGCATCAGTATACAAAAGGGTAAAACGTAACAAAATTCAAAATACTCTTGGCAGAAAATAACTTTGTTATTGATATAAATTTACAAAAATTAAATAGGACGTGTACAACTGTAGAAAAACAATAAAAATATGTACATAAATCACTCCAACATATGCTCTGGTCGAAGTGGCTAAGAGCGTGAACAGACTCAACGCTTCAGTTCGATCTTCGTGGGTTCGAGTACCGCCTTGGGCATGGCTATTTTTTCCATTGTCTCTGTTGTATGTGTTGTTCCAGAGGGTCTCGCGTTCTGCTGACCCCAGATTAGAGAAGCCCGCAGGTATGTTGGTGACTAGGGTATGGTCGAATATGCGCCCCATTGGGACGTAAAGGGGAACCGGCTGCGGGCTGGATAAAAGCTCTAAAAATAATTAAATGTGAGGAAGAAAGCGTTCAAATCCATGCCACGTTTTTTATAGCTCATAATTGCTGTGGTGTTTTATGAAACACAGCAAAGTTCAAGAGGTTATTTCAAACTACGTTGGGCAATTTTCTTGAAGTCAAAAATGCTGAACGTCCAAGAAGAATAAAAAAAACACGTGAGCCCACACACAATTCAAACACCTCGTGCACGCCTTAAGTACAATCCCTTACTGCCCACGCTGCTCGATACTGCGAGAAAAGTTATTACCATAGCAAGAAATCTCACTTAGGAAAGCGAGCAGATACTGTAAACGCAACGTGTACTTTCTCATACATCTCCCGCCACCCAACCCACCCACGGCTCTTCGAAGTGGCCGTTCGATAACACCGCTATAACTCCCGGGAATCTCGAACAAGAGAAGGTCACATTGAGGTTTTAGGCTTCTGAACAAAAAGAACTGTAAGGTTTCGAATAAAACATGAACATAGTACAGTATTATTATTATTATTATTATTATTATTATTATTATTATTATTATTATTATTATTACTATTATTATAATAATACTTTATTGTTACAAATAACAATAATTGTTCAGTGGTTTTAAAAAAAATAAATAAATAAATAAACTCAGATATAAAATGTAATATATATATATATATATATATATATATATATATATATATATATGACAAACAATAAAATAGAATCTAAAATCAGAAATCAAATAGAAACTTGTAGAATAAACCACACTTGTGGAATAACATGCACAACTCATATTTAATTCTACAAGTCAGAACTAGAGAAACTTCTCCTCCCTTCATCCTATCTACATTACTTCTCTCCATTATAATGCCACATCACAGGGTTGGACGTTGGACAATTTTCTTTGGCTGCATGACCCGGAATGTTTTAAAGCATATTTATAGTCTTTTCTTGCGTAGGATCTCCAATTATCCCGACGAGATAATTCGTTCGTAATACTTCATGCCTAGTAGTTTGTCAGATTTTTGAGATGCGATGCTTCATTTCACTTATTTAACCGCCAAAAACACGATTTCCCTCGCTGCGCCTGATTACAAGTGTAATTCCTGGTAGTCCCGGCTTCCACGATACTGACAATGCACCGTATAAAAAGTTCAAAGATATCAGAATTTCATGGTAGAAAATTCCATCACAATTATTATACAAATGGAAAATATGTTCTACGGATAACAAGACTAGTATAAATAATCGCTTACCTTGTTCTTGCGCACAGAAAACATCTTACATCCCATATTTTTGCTGAATCTTTCGTCTAAATACCACTTGTGTGCTAGGAGTAGCAGAAAGTGCCAAGGAGATCTTCGGTGCTTTGCTGTTGAATTGCATAGCCGCCGGAACCGTCGGCGTATCTGGCAACTGCTAGTTGGTTTATAGAAGCCGTCGTAAACTTTCGACTTCCAACGACTGAATCCACAACTTGGTGGCCTCAAGGAATTTTAGCATCGCGCTATATTTCCATCTTAAGTTAGAATTACCCTTTATGTCTATTTTTTGCGGGTCGTATCGTCTATGACTGCTTTCCGCTTCTCTCGAGCTTTTTGCATTCAACCGCACACTGAATTGCACACGAGGACCGTCAAGAGAGGTCTTGCATCACTTGCTGCCACCAACTAATTTATGATCACAGCTATCTGATGGAAAACAAACATTCATTTCAGCTTTTGCTACAGAATAAGATTAAACCGCTACCTTACAGCAATGCATAGTCTTTCATCATCATAAAATCTAGTCAATTTTTTTTCGTTATTTGCGGTTTTAAAAATGATACCTATGCATTTACTCCAAAAAATATTTTTTCTACAGAGTTACAGGAGTTAAGGAAAATTATACGTTATTCAGTAATGGGAATATTGCTAAATTTAATATAATGAATTTCGAGAACTCTCCAATTTAGTATCGATACCACTAGAACTCACGGAAATAATTAACTTCCGCTTCACTCACGGTTGAGAAGTATTACGATTAGAAGACGTAAGACAACATACTACGTACATTTCTAACTTAATGATTTCTTTTGCGTCTGACATTATTAATTGCGTAGAACCATAACCCGTTTTTGTAATTATTTACAACACAGTCCAAAGCACCCTGAAACAAACGTAGTCTATTTTAATTATTGCTGATAATGAAAACTATATAACATCGGGTCCATTCACCCTCGTTCTCTGTCACCTAGCCTGCGCAGACTGCCTCGACAGACCGCGAACACCACCCACCTCCATCTATTACCGCCTTCCACTAAAGGTGCCCATGATGCGCTCCACTCGTCAGCCCTCGTGCGGCAACGGGTCTCATCGCCGAGGCGCCGCCCCCACCCCCGCGGCCCCCCTTCCGCGAGGCACCGCGGGGCTCCGTAATAACGGAATTTACGGCCGCTTCCCCAGGGAGAGCGCCGCTGGCCCACGGCGCTAAGTGAAATTTATCGGCGAAGGTCCGGCCAGAATGGAAGTATCGCTTTTACCGCGCGCGTTTCGCAGCTGGTGCATGCGAGCCCACGCCACCGCCCCCGCCGCCACCGGAAGGCGCCATGCATCGCCCAGTCGATACCCGCGATCGCCCTTCCGCCCTGCGAATAAATGCTCGATTGTCTCCTGAGGGGATTCGCATATGCAGAGAACGCGCCACCACATCAAAACAAAGGCGCTTTCGAGATAGAATTCACGCAAACCATCGCGCGAGAAAAAAACGCACCTGTCAGTTGGTAGTGGTTGATCTACACGTGCGGTACGTCTCTCGATGCGAATAAAAGACGGGAAACAATGTTTTTGAAGTTACGAGCTGCTTCCGGCGGGTATCTGCAATTCGGATCGGCGAGGATGAGGAATGCGCGATGGAAATCTGTATTTCGACATTAAACTCGATCCGAGCTATGGCTGTGACAGTGTCTTCGTAATCTGATCGCAGTCCCCGAAGCACTGCCGTAGTGAGCGAATCCCTCAATCTCGGGCGATAGCGGACATAAACGGCTATAGAGCCCGGAGGCGTCATCCGAGACAAAGCTGCGTGGCACCGACGCGACGCGATGCGTCGAAGCGAGCTGATACGTCCGTGACGTTTCTCGGATATCACGGTTGGATCGGCGCCGGTGGCAATGAGTGGAATTCCGTCTGAATTAGAACGCTTTGGAACACGAAAGCAATAAACGCAGGCAATGCGAAATGCAGGGTATGAGAACTCGCTTAGTCGGGAAGTAACAGCATCTCCATGATCGATTGACGAGAAGGAATGAGAGTCCTAACCGTTAAAAGAATTGCAATTATAAAACAGCTAACGCATAATACACGCGATGATAAGGTTACATGCTATGATCATTGGATTGGTGAATATGATCGTTGGGATTGTGTTTGGTATAGGATATTTTAATTCGTTTTTAAATAACTTTGAATTCTATTTTATAAAAAAAACAAAAGCTTTGCATGGAGGTAAAACTGCTTCATGCATTTTATTAAATTAGAAAACTGCATTTAACGGAAAGTTTGTTTGTAAAATTCCTTTATTTTTTGTTTGAAAGCATCATAAAACAACATCCAAATATATGACCTTCAATGGATTAACTTAAACACTTTAATAAATACAATTAAAATGAAATACGTAGAAATTATTTAATATTTATTAGTAAACATGAATATGCAGATATTAAAATGCTTCATTCTCATACTTTAATACTGTTTCTATAAAACAATTTTGTTCATAAGTGTAGATACATGATAGCATTGTTTTGTAAGGTTTTGATGTCATTTTAATTATGATTCACAATACAATAACTAGAAACCTTAATACTATCAATGGTATACAAGAGCTCAGGTAACCATTAGTACAAGTATGTTACAAGATGTTCGATCTAAAAATCGATGCGTAGCATCTGTTTGCCCCTCGAACACCTGTGAGGCGCATCCCCTCTCGCATCAAACACGCGCCCAATGACTCTTCTCCCGCATTGGAGGCCCTCTGTCTTTGAGCGCCGCTGAGGGTGGAGGGGGGGGGGGCGCCGCCGCTGGCGGAAAGCGTCGCCTCGTCGCGTCGCCCCGCGCGGCGCCGAGGACCCTCGCGCCCAACACACACTTCCGCACGGCCCCGCGCCGCGCAGTGGGCGCAAACCACATGCAATCGAACGCCTTCCTTCGGAGGGGAAGTCAAGCCGGCTGTCCCATGTTAGTTCATTTACTGCATGTAAAACATCCTCAAGCCTCTGAGCTAAATTCACGTTGCCTGTTTCGTCGCCCAAGTAATACCTTCTTTCTGCCATAGTAAATGAGAGGAGCGTAACGAACTTTGCGTGGCCAGACGAAAGAGCAGGCCTCATAGCCTGAGTCTCGTAAAATAAGGCATTCGTTCGTTCATTCATTCAAAGCGCGCGTGGGCCAACCGGGCGAACGCCCACGGCTCCGCAAGTCAAGGGGCCCGATGTGAAAAAAACAATAAATTGAACTTGAGAAAATCATTAACGGAATATTGTAAATCGCGATACAGTAGACTGATATTTTATTTAAAAAATTTCACTTAAATCTGTAGCTTACGTAGTTAATTATAGTAATTATTTATAAGGTAAGACTACGAAATGAATGAAATGATGCTAACATAAAAGAAGGTTCTACTGAAATTCATAACTATTATTTCATGTATTTAAGAAGAGATTTTATTAAACACTAAGTAAACAACATTTTTAGCGTTTTAAGAACACCGTGCAAGTTGAATTATTTTATCACTAAATTTTTTACTGAAAACGTATTTAAAATATATTTCCAAAAACTGTTTTTACCTTAAACGTAATTTTTGTTATTTGTTGAAATAAAATAACCCACTTTCATTATGCAACTCTTACATTGTTTGTTTTTTTGGGGAGGGGGGCAGGGGAGGGGGGTTTAATTTTGATTCAGCATTGCGCCAGACCAATGTTAAAGAATTTTTTAGTCAACTGATAATCGTTTTTTGTTTATTAGAAACTTGATTTTTTCCTTTTGAATATTTTTTTGTGAAATGTCAAAATGTGAAAAAATCCAATAATTTTCATGCAAATATATACAATGTAATCTTGTTGTGCCACTTTTCAATGCTAAGATAGAATCTTTATGAGAAAATTGTTTATTTAAGGAGATACATTTGAAGCTGTAATTGTGACTTGCGATCGTGAAAATTCCAGTATTTGGAAAAATGTTTGAAACGACAGAAAAAAAAACAGTTTATACTGGATCAAAATTTTATAAAGGTGTTCAAATTCATTCTCGAAAAAAATTAAATGTTGTCAAATTTGAGTTTATATCTAAAAAAATACTTTTAAGATTTTCAGAAGATTATATATAATGATATATTTAGTTAATAAAAATTATGCGTGCAATATTGAGAAGTAATGAACAAACGAACAGTAAGTCATGTTTATTGATTGAAATTTGTAGCCGACTCTCAAACAGATATTTGATTATAATAAAAGTAATTAAAAATAGGGTTGCATCATCTGTAATTTTCAATTTCTTAAGAAAAAATCTTCACTTGAGGTCTCAGCTAAAATAACTTTAGCCACAAGGGCATTTTGCAGGCACATTATTGCAAGAGAATGAGTGAAACCCAAACCACGCGTTCCAGCCTTTTCCAACCCACTGTGTGGCGCTCGCGCCGTGTGCTCGCCCCACTCCTAGCGTGTTGGTGGGGAGGACAGGGGGAGCGCCGAGAGGTGTCGCGCGGGGCATGTTTTATTCGGAACGCGTGGGCGAAAGCGCCGAGCGGCTCTCAGCCGGCAGGCCTCGCGAACCTTCGAGAGCGTTAAGATACAAGCACAGAGTGAGTATTTTTTTTTAATTTGTTGCGTCTACATATTAACGCAACGCGCCTCCAAGCCCCTTAAGGGGCGTTGAGCGTTTTGCGCTGGGGAGTAATCCTCCATTCTTTTGCGCGGGAGTAATCCTCCATTACCTGTTTAAGTCATTTTACGTCAGGTCGCAGTCACTTGTCAAGAGGACCGCCAGGTAGCGTCTCCGCGTACACGCCTCCTGCGTCACTACCCAACGACCAGAATTGGGAAGGAATAAGGATAGGGGTAGGGTTTACGATACTTCACAGGGGTTGGACTAGCCCTTGTGAAGCAGCAAAACTCGTTTTGTAGGAACAAATTTCACATGAGATTCGACGAGAATCGAACACGCATCTCAGTGGTGAAAGGCTAGCGACTTCGCTACGCGCCACGAGCGAAGCCTCCTTAACGAAATTTTGCTTGGAGATTCGGGAGGAGGGGGGGTATCTCAAAATCAATACATTTCCTCTCTCCTGTGTTTTTCTCGTGAATTTGTTCCAGCCAAAGAATTGTGATTAAGTTGATTTTTTGTTAATTAACCTGGATAGATTTCTCATTTTTTATAATTCCTCCTATGTATTGTGCTAGTTTTGAAATTATGACAAATAGTATGTTCATTGGTTAAGTAAAACCTAAATATAGAAGAAAATTAAAGAGAAATTTGTAAATATGTATTTTATAAAAGGTATGTTTCTACATTAATAATTAAAATATTCTACACGTATTTTCATGTTCAATCCTATGCTAATAAAAAAAGTAAAATTTTAAAAATTTACTTTCTAAATCTACACGAAGAATTAATTCATAACAATCAATAGTTTGCTATAAGAACTTACCGTCATATCAGTAGGTTAAGGTCTTATCAACCTATGTATTTTCATTTCCCCAAATATGTAGCGGCCAATATTCAAGTTTTTCATTGTTCAAATATTTTACATTGTGAATTATGCAATCCTCCTAAGAATGTTCAAGATATTAGATGAGGAGATCACTTAAACAGTGTAGGCTATTAGACAGGGCATCTTACTGGCTTGGAACTGTTCGAATCTTCTTCTTAAGGCGTACTTAACTAGGTCGTAAATGCCTATCATTTGACACCTTAATGCAATCTTCACAAGTAAACGCCAAAAAAGAGGTTCCGCCCTGCACACTACACAGTAAAGTTCTTGATGACATGAAACAATCCAGCACCAAAACATCAGAAGTTTCACAATTTGAACATTGCCCGTGTAACTCACGTACAAATTACAGAAGCATGTGAATGAGGCACTGTCAGTTGTAATGAATGGAATCAACCACACTGATATACCTTCATCTTACGAACAAAATCGCGACGTTACACAAATTACAGAAACATGTGGACGAGTTACCGTCAGTTGTAATGAATGAGGCCAACCCCATTGATATATCTTCATCTAACGAACCAAATTGGGACGTTACAAAAATTACAGAAACATGTGGACGAGACACCGCCAGTTGTAATGAACGAGGCCACCCCCACCGATAGCTTTTCGTCTTACAAAGAGATTCGCGATAGATAGAGATAAGAGATAGTCAGATAGATAGATTCGTCAGAGATAAGAATCCAGCTCGGCGACTGGTTACGCGTCGGCTGTGTAAGCAGGGGCAGAATCGCCAGCGTCGGCTTGCGGCGTCGGCCGAGAAGAGCGTTGGCATTCTGGGCGGCGCCGCCCCCCGGCCGCCCCCGGCCGCCCCCGGCCGCCCCCGGCCGCCCCCGGCCGCCGCCGCGGCGCAAGGCAGGCGTGAGCTGAAAGAGCGAGCTGGTGGAGGTGCCGGCGGCGGGGCAGCCTGCGAGATGGGAATCGGATTTCGGATTAGCAATGTTTTGAAAAGGTGAAGCGCTCTTGGGCGCCCGAGGAGAGACGGAAGCTCAAGCTAGATGGGAGCGATGTTTCCACGTCCAACGCAGCGCGAACGTCTGAACGATGGTGAAGACTGCGGCACCAGAAACTGACGGTGATTTGACGTACACCATTCAACAGTGGACTAATTTAGTGGAAATGGTGTTCTGTAGGAGACCAAACTGTATAAACTGTTTGTAATATGTAATCCGTATCTTTGGAAGTTTCAGATTTGTCGCGTTTAGAATGAGGTAAAATGGTAATCAGGAATTTGCCACGTAATATTCGTCAACGTTTACAGAAGATTTTATTTATTCCGTATTTGTTGAATAAATGTAGTTGAGCTCCCTCCCCTTCTCCACCTGCTGACGGCCTCAGTGGGATAGCGGCTCTGTGAAACGTCGAAGAACAGTGAGCAGAAGGGCGTGGGTGCGAGAGCCATGTAAGGCAGGAGTGTTTTTCTCACTGGCTTCTCATAACCCGACTTATTCTATCTGAACATTATTACTTTCATGATGACTCACCTATCACTATCACCTCATTCTTCATGCTGGAATGGAAATCGCAAATGCAATGGAAATCGCCACCGTGGTAACCAGCTGTATGGTCACAAAGGAGTATGTCACCTCCTCGCACACGCTCAGAAATGAAAATAGTAATCATCAATCAATCATGTATTGTGTGAAAAGGACTCGTTAGGTGGTAGGAGGTTTGGCATACAAATGCATTATAACACAGAATTATAATAAAAACTGCGATTATGGTTAATTACAGCAGTCTAATAAGAACTAAACTGTAAGAAATAACACCAATTAATGAACTCTTTAGACCTAGTTAGTACACATTCTTACAGAAAATGTGAATCAGGTACTCGTAGATTTAGATCTCAGGTATTTTATTACGAATTATTTTGCTCTATGTCTATTTACGCAGATGGAAAAAAGGAAAAAAACAGTCATTTGCTTTCCCTTAAAAGTTTTTGCTTTGTAGTAATAAAGCCACTTTTAATCACTTTCATCTCTTGTACTTCGCAGTGGCGAAACAGGGACTTTGCTTTACGTTGAACCACAACAGCGCTTCCAAGAAATCGTGACATTTTTTTCCGCTAAGCACAAATAAATAAAATAAATTCTATGAAAGGTATTTACGAGAAGCTGTCGTTTCGAGAACATGCTCCCAGTTCAATGACGTACCCGAGAGGCATTATTCAATAAATATTTATTTAAACAAAACCTGACAGGCAAGACATATTTTTTTTAAAACGAAACATGAAAAACGTTTTCAGTTACAGGCAGACTAATTCATTTTGACAACACCACAGTAAATGTCTTTTTTTTAATATATCCCACGCCAAAGTATTTTTTCAATGAAAGCGACGCCCAATTTGCATTATGCAAAATCTACAATTAACGTGCGAAAAAAGTGCTGGCATCTCGAACGAACGTTTAGACTACGTAGCGACACAGCAATCTTGACTCGGTGATCTCCACTTCTCGACACGCTTGCGGGGCGTAAATATTGCGGGTCGTTTATTTACCCTGGGTGAATTTAGATAAGAAATTGCTCTCCGTGAGAGCACTCTATATGCGAAAATAACGAAGAAAAACGCCACTATTTCTATCATCTACCCTCATCGACTTCCAGGAAGCGAGTCCACAATCACGCAAAAATGGGGCATACGTACACGCACCGCTGTAAATTTCTTTTCCTCGAGAGCAAAAGATCTCGAACTCTGCGAAGCAAGCACAAGTACAGGGACTTACATTTCCAAACAATGCTCTTCGATTATTTTAAACCTTAACAGGGCAACAAGCTGTTGTAACACATTTGCACAGTAGTGTTGGGAAACATACTTTAAAAAACACGCAAATCCAATCAAATAGTTATCAATAATTTTAGTTTCCTTTATTTTTTAGTAAAAACATTATTTATTACATTATACCATAATTTAACTACTATATCTTTGAATGTTTTCAACATTGAGATAGCACATGTTGTAAGTAATTTGTAATGCAATATATTTTGGAGATGAAAATATAGTTTTTTTAAACAACGTGTCTATTTGCTAATTTAACACAAAATAATTGTGAACTATGTGAACGTATTGTGAATGTACGAATAAAAACCTTTCTCAGAAAACGCTTTTTCGGATTGTCTACATGGATTTAGAAAATCAAAATCTACGGAAACAGCCATATTTTCTTTTTTTTTTAAAGATGTCGCCTCATACACGGACCAAAATGATGCACTTTTTGCAATATTTTTAGATCTTTCAAAAGCTTTTGACGTCTTTGATCACATCATTTTATTTTCAAAATTACCTTCGTATGGAATCCGTGGTATAGCTTTAGATTGATTATTTTGGTACCTTAAAAAACGATCTCAGAGAGTATAAATATCATACTAGAATGATAGAACATTATGTACACACCTTTCCTATTCTTTGCCAATTACACAGGGACTCCTGAGATATCGATTTTAGACCCTATTCTCTTCCTACTATTCGTAAACAATATACCCTCGAGGATTCGGAACAGTTCTCTTTGTGGGTGAAATGAATATTCTTTGCAATAAGAAAGCCGTAAATAGTACAATTTCAGATTTTCAAATTAGTTTCATTACAACAAATTAATAGTCATGAACAGAGAATGGTTCCAAGGCAGTTATCCATTTCGAGTAAACAATTCTGTACTCCATTGAAAATTAACTGTGTGTCACTGACTGATGTTAAAGTAACAACATGTTTACGTGTCTCAATTCAGTCAAACCTCAAATGGAGCAACCAGTTAATTGAATTGAACACAAAATTAATGCGTTCAAACCACAAAGTTAATGCGCTCAAACACAAATTACGCTACGCGTTCAGAATTCTTTCAAATTCAGTCAGCTTTCATAATACTCGTGCATTTCGCGAATGTTCATTCCCGCCTGAGATTTGGTATAATATTTTTGGGACATACTCCTTAGAACTCCAAGACTTTTAGAATACAAAAAATTGTACAAATAATAAGCAAATCCCACCCACGTATTTCTTGTAAGTCTCTCTTTATTAATCTAGGAATTTTAACATTACCTTGTCTCTTGATTTACGAATCAGTGCCTTTTGTCAAAAATGGTATTTAATGTATTATTTACCATTTGGACTGTATAATTCTGAACATCCTGTAACATATTCTGTACCTCAGCTTCTAGGTCAATGACCCCACCTCGGTCGGGGTTTCGTCCATTTTCTCTGATCCTTTCAGCAAATGCTGAGATGGTCCTTTGTTTTACTTCTGGACGTAAATGTAACTTATCTACTTATATGTGCACGTCTTCTAGAATTCAAAGGGAAATATAGTTAATCAAATTATTGGTCTCCATGTTGTCGCGGCAAAAAGTATTATTCCTTTACGAAGGACATGAGAGATAAGAGACTACATATACATCTGATTTAACATTGAAATTAGATTTTATTACATCTGAGGGAATATTTTGTTAGCAATTTTTGCCAAAACGCTCATTTCTTTCTGTATTCAGAACTCAAGTAGTATATTGCTTAGAGTAGGGATCACAGAATTATGAAAGCGAGCACAACATGTGTGTGTATGCATGTATGTATAAAATATTCTGGTTTGCTCTAATGTTTAAATGTTTTATTGAAAACGATACTAGCAATTTTTCAGTTCTACGTGCTTTGTACCTGCTTTCTGGCATTTCCCAAACATTATTGTCTGTAAAACAATAAGTTCTTCAACAAATTCTAAATCATCTATAAAAGAAGAAAATCAAAAGCACACTGTAAATCATTTCAACGCTAATGATATTATTCCTTTGAAATCTGTACATTCTGTGAATGCTTCAAAACGTTAAAACATGCAAAACTAAAGACTGCATGCCTAACAAACTCCTCTGTGATTTTGCATCATTCTTTTAAAATGTTAAATTTAAAAAAAAATTAAAAAATTGCGAATTTTAGAAAAGTAATTTTGAAGGTATAACGAAGTGGTTACAATACAATAAGTCATTTTGAGCAGAAATAAATACTTGTGGTTTTGTGAGAGAATGAATTTGAAATTCGTGACTATCGTTTACTACTGTTCTGTTTAACAACCTGGTATTGACTAGTAACATAATCACATGAATACGGTTACTTATAAATCCGTTCAAAATATTATTTTCTGACGTTCAAACAAATTTCACTCAACATAACATGCCAGAGATTTCAAATGATTTGGACGAAGTGTTAAGTAGTCTAATGTATGACATAAACGCCTATTTCAACACAACGTGTCAAAAGAACCTAGGATTGAATATTCAAATTCCAGTAAATATTGTTTATCTCTTGAACGTACCTATTGACAGTACCGTCGTACATCAAAATTCCTTTTCTTTAGAAGTCTTGGGTTTCTTCGATAAGAAATCGGCTTCAAATGTAGGCACGTACCTGAAATGCCATGGGTAACGGAACAAAAGCTATATTCTGTTGAGGGCAAAACTTCACTCCACAGGAACGCCCAAGGTATAGAATTGCTGAAGCTACTAGCATTTACGATGTACAAGAACTGTACATTGAAGAACAGTTCTTATTTGCCAACGCGTAGAGCCGCCATGCACAGTGTAGGGGAACGCGGGGGTTGTAAGGGAGTTCTGGCGGATGTGGCTATCGCAGAATCGCCTACACGCCGCCCTCGCCGCTGCGAATCTGGAGCGCCAGTGCACGCGAGGGCGGCCGCACGAGAGGGGGAAACGCCAGGCCGTGCGTGACGGCGCGGGGCGATGCAGAGCGGCGTGCGGCGGAGCAGAGATGATGTTTACCTCGCTCCCAGACCTGGTGATGCGGATTGGTGAAAAGCGGAATGACACAGGTCAGCGCGGATTGGAACGGATCAGATCAGGTCAGAGGGGGTCGAGTCGATCGGGTCGGGGCGGTTCTGGTGGGGTTGGGATGGGTCGGGTGGGGTCGGGACGGGTCGGGTCGGATCGAGTCTGGTCAGACCGGATCTCGGAGAACAGCTGGGCGACCGGCGGGCCTGGTCGCGGGAAGTCCGGTGGGAATGGGTCTGGCCGGAGTGGCCCTGATGGGGCGGGCGTGGTCGGAACGCGTGTGGTGGGAGCGGTGCCGAGCGTGTGGGCGCGCGACGGAGCAGGCTGGAGCGCGGCGGCGCAGCGACACGGAATACGCGACCGGATCTGACTGCGGTTTCCATGAGTGGGGTGTAGCGCGGGACGGGGCGGCGAAGCACGGCGGGGGGGAGCCATGTTGCAGGTGGGCGTGGAGTGGCGCGACGGGGCACGGCTTGGCGCTTCGCATTGCCCCATCGCAAACGTAGCACTGAAATCGGGAGGGATATCAGAGTCGAAAAGAGAATACGCAAATGTAGCTAGAAGAATGGATGTGGTTAAATGTATGAAGCACAGAAACAGCATTTATGAAAATGATTGCAAATCGCTAAAACTTTCGTATTATATTACATTTAATATAGTATGAACATAATATTTTGTAATTTATGTGGCTTTAATGTACTGATGAGAGCAACGTAGCTTAAAATCGACTACTGACATAAAATGTTGTTGACATTGACTAGTCCATTCTTTTACCTAAAATTCTAAAAGTCAACAACAATGGATTGAAAATTCAACTATATGAATGGCGTCGACGTAGTAGAGTTGCAAATAATGTAGATCATCGATATGAAATCATCATTATATGAAAATGTCGTTATATACTACAACAAACAAATTGTACTTTGAATTTGAAGTATCTCAAGCATAAAAATCAATTTCTAGAATTCAGTGTATAAACTCTTAGGCACTTCGCTTAGTGTCCAAACCTTTTGGAAAAATCAGGTCTATTAGTACAAAGTTTAATTTTGCATCTTTATAATGGACATTTAATGTCAATGAAAAGCCATTTTATGGCTTTATATAATTCAACAAATTCCGTGTGTCATCCTCTAAACCCAAAGTATAAATCGCAACATCAAGAGAGGAAAATGACGGTGCTTGGCCCGCTCTTCGGAGGAGGGGCGCCGCCAGACTCTCTGCACCTCGACGCTAAGGTGATTAAAACTCGAACGCATGTGGAAGAGTTGGCGCCGAAAGCAGAAATTTCGTTAGCCGTTCAGCACTTACAGATGAAAGCTCCATCGCCTTCCGTTGCCACCCTTTCAACCCACGGAGCTCTCTCTATTCTCCTGGGCTTTCGACAGAGCGACAGCAGCATGGCGTGAAAGGACCAGAGTCGCCATAGGAGTGGATATCTGACAGGATTTATGTCACAAGTCGCTTCTGCTAAGCAAGATAAACGACGCTGATGGAAGGCACAGAAGCATACATAGATTCAGATCACGTATAAGCCGCCTTTGACCGAAGTATGGTTTTATTCCTACAACGCTGTAAGTTTATTTTTGAACAATCCACAATGTGTCACGGTGTGATCCATGGATACGGTTTTCTTGCAACGAGGAAGGGATACAATATTTCAAACTTAGGATAGTGGTGCAAACAATACTACGACAAAGAAATGATCTTCAGTTTCAATTGGCGAATATACGACCACATCGCACTAATGTAACAAATTTCAAAGCCATCAACAGTGTTCCCTAAGTTACGACATTCATTAACTGCCTCGTATATCTCCGCGTAACAGTTGTGAAAGCAGAACGACTAATCTAGCTTACCGGTCATGTTCTGACTAGCTATTACTCGAAAACCGACCGCAACAATCACAGGAGAAAGCACTGTACTAACGCAAATCAGCCACGTCGCCAACAGGAAGGCATTAAAAATATCGATTCTCTCGTTCTGGAAAGCAACAACGATTTCAAAGAGTTTCACGTTAAGAAGACGTATTCACTGCGTCGCTCACAAAAAAGTAACGAAGCGTCGCAAGAGAGAGAAAGGCTCCCTTGGAAAGAAACAACAGCAATAAAAATGCAGAAGTCAAACACGCTTTGTGCGAGAACACAATGGCGCGCCAGCCGTCGTCAGCGCAAGCGTTGCTGTGAGTAGTGAAACGAGAAAGCTAGCAAGGGGACGGCGAGCGATGAAGGGGCGGAAAGTACGAGCCACTAGGTCACGAGAATAATGAGGTGAGTAGGGAAAGACTGAGTACCGAGTACATTGATGAAAAATAGAAAGAGGATGAGGACAGAGGAAAACAAAAGAGAAAGTTCGAATTCGAGGGTGATGACGGAGGGGTATATGTGAAAATGTAAAGTGAAGATAAGCGATGAACGTTAAGAAGTAAGAATGATAATGGTAAGGGCGAAAAGAGCAGGGTATGCAGTAACAGTGAAGGCAAATGGAATATAGGAACATGTGTTGAACTCGGAACGAAGTTTAGAAAAATTGAAGAATGAAGAAGACGTGCAGCCAGAGCACACAAAAATTACTCTGACGAATGAAGCTTCAACAGGGAATAATAGAGTGTGATTGCAGTGTCATGGGACGCATCGAGGGTCATACATGGGAGTACAATCACAGATGAGTGTGAAAAAACATGGAAGAGCAAAGGACTTTTAACCTAGCACTTATGTAGCGAGAGAAGTAAAACAAGAACGAAGCGAGAGATGCTTTTGGTGGCGATGTCGAGGCCAGGAAAGGGGTGTGAGAAGTGCGTGGTAAGAGAATTGCCACAGCATTGATGAGCGCTGGAACTGACAATGTGAATACTGACTCAGAACGGTTGAGGAGAGGCGTAGTTATCGGCATACCTGAGGCAAAGATCTTGTATAGCGTTGAATCACGGAAGAACAAACTCAAATTTCCAGGTAAGTACCATTACTCTTTTCTGTCTTCGTAACTGACCCATTCTGTTACGAATGATGAGAGAACGAAACATGCCACTAGCATTTATCAGTAACCAATGATAACGAGTTTTAACGCTCATCAGTAAATTACTAAGGCTCGGACTTTAAGGTAAATACATATTTTTCCACTTTAATCTTGAACAATGTAAGTAAAGATGTAATCCAAGGTTTGCGTATACCGGATTGTATTTTACATAAAAATAAATATTTTCCTCGAAACCAGTTTTATTGCATATTCCGGTTAATTTTATATGGATTAATGAATATTTTCAGTATTTTCAAGTTTAATACTTTAGGGTTTTTGGATATATGGTAAAAGACGTGCATGTTTGGAAAGCAATAGTCACACATCACTTGATACTATAGAGTTTCTGGGATTGAGTGGAGGGAGTCAGGTTGATGACCAGTCAAATCGTCTGAGGGCCATTTTTAACACTACTGTCGATTCAAGCAATGACACTTTGAACGATAACATAGACACATAACATGAGCAGCTCCCAAACTTTCTCAGACGAAATGTGAAAACTGATAAAGGGGATGACGTCACGTTTTACACTGAGACTTCTCTTGTTGGTTAGTGGTTTTCATACGAGTATTAAATAAATATTTTCGTCGTTTTACCATATATTTGTTTATTTTTAACCAATAAGAAATAAATATTTTCCAGTTCTTAGCACCTAGAAATCCGAGCATTCGTAATTTAATTACCAAGAGCACTACGCAGAGTCAGAAATCAAATTTAAACACGATTTTAGATCCACAACAGGCAAAGTATTCGAGACCTTTACAACAGTTGGCAACACAGTTGTTGCAAAGAGGAGAAAATAATAAAGGACAGGAATTTTGTTGATACAAGATCGAGCGTGACGTATGTAGAAGCGACAAGGAAAGGTACGACAAAACCGGAAGTTAGATAGGGCGTGCCTTAAAGTGGTTTTGTTAAGAGGGAAATTGCAGCCAAAGCGAGAACGAAAAAGAGGGGAGCGGCTGGAAGACGAGGAAAGAGAAGGAGGTCGTGAAACCATAGCCAGTTAATCCCAGCTAGAGAAAGAGGTCCTCTGGGTCACCACGCTATGGGTCGGAATTTGGGTCTACTGTATAAAGAGGGATTTAAAATTCATAACTTGGTTGCCTCTTGCTGTGCTGGAGCAAGTAACTAAAAAACCTCCTTTGGAAACGCCGGTGCACGTGGTTAAAGTAACACAAACTGCACACAAAAAGGGTATTTCTTGAGCGGTAAATTAAAATAGCGAGTGGATAAGAGAGCCAACATCACAACAATGAGACCATTACGCTTAAAATGAAATCTAGAGTGGTACATTTACATAAACCACTATTGAAATATGTATACAACAATCTCAAGAGAAATTGTTTATTTTTTCAGAGGTTGTTGAAGAGTTGAAACAATGGGAAAGAAAGTACAATATTCATAAAAAGCGACCGAGAAGTTACTGATGATACATGTCAAGATGATTAATCAGAAAACACGAGGCAGCAAACGATAGTGAAAGCGCGCAGTGAGCCAAGCTTAAACACAGGCACGGTATGCGCACTTACTTAAATGAACGAATACGTAATTCCATTACACATTTGCGGTCATTCATCTCGTTTCTTGCTAGCGAAGCGCAAGGCCGGTGAATGTGAGCCAGGACTCTGTGGACCTGGGCGAGGAGGCGGGGCAGCGGTCGGACAAACGGGCGGGCGAACGGACGGGCGGGCGGGGGGGGGACGGACGAACGGACAAGCGGACGGACGGACGGATGGCGATGGGCAGACGGACGGGGCGGGCGGAAGGGGGGAGTGGCGGAGGCCGGGAGTGAGCGGGTGATTGGGCGGGCGGGAGGCTGGCGGAGTGTAATCGCATGCACATGCCCACGCACTTACGCCGAGTGGTATCGATCCCCTCTGAGGAGGCGTGGTCACTAAAAATGAAACAGGTTGTTTGGGAGCGCGCAGGTGCGCCGACGGGGCTTCGTGAAGCAACGGGGAGCTTGAACTTGGGCTTTCTAAACGGCGTGACGTCAGGAAATGAATCGGTCCATTGTCACTTGAGAGAGTGTTAAAAAAAATATTGCCTTTTAGGAAATTTTGAAATGCCCCGCCTTAAACCTACGTCCAGACGTGAAGACACACCACCGGACGAAGGACGAATAAAAACAAGAAAACAAACGTATGCAAATGAGGAGCCATCCACCCTATTTCGCCTGGAAGAGAGCTCAGAGCGCTCGCCAACGGCCCGCGGGAAGAGGGTGACGGTCGCGGCCGGGCGTCGATCGGCGCGGCGGGCCATTAGCGCAAGTACCTCTGCGGGTTCGGCTGTAGCCAACCCCCCCTCTGGCCGGCGCCACGCGCGCATCGCACGACTCCGGCCCCAGCCCCGCCCCCGCTCCCGCTCCCGCCCCCGATCCCGCCCCCGCCCCGCCTCCGGTCGCGCACTGCGGGTCTTCGCGTTCGTACCATCAATCAGCGGGCGAATTGACACACGCCGGCGTGTTGCGTCTGGTGTGTGTTTGTGTGCTCATCGGCGCACTCCGGGTCCGCACGGAATCCTCCTCGCTGCCCGCCGCCCACGGCCCCCAACCGCCCCTCCCCATCCGGCACGCGGATGGCGTTTGATCTCGCCAACACCCACCCCACACCCCCGGCCCGCCACACGCTCGTTCCGCTCGCTTGCAGGCGCTTTCGCTTTCCCAGGCGCCGCCATTTGCGCTCGCCTTGTATCTCATCTTCGCGCTTTGCGTGGGCGACTTTAAAAAAGTCCATTAACTGCTATGTTCTGGTTGAAATGGTGAGATGAGAAAAATGGAACCAATTACGAGAGTCAATACATTTTATGAGTGGAATACTATACCTCAAAAGTGTATAAATAAACTAATTGACATTTCCTCGTGACCGAAAAGAAAATTAAACTGCATTGTGCAACAAATTAATCACTTAGAGCAGATATTTAAAAAATATCTAAATTAACTTATAATCAACACAAAATGAAATTGAAAAAAAAAGGCTACAATTTGTTGAAATATTTATTACAATATCATCATATTTTCGTTAATATGACATATAAACAGATTTATTGGCACTTCATTATTTGATATCATAGAATTATGCCAATATACTCAATTAGTTTTACACACATTAATCTCGATGATTTTCTTCCACTTTCATCCCGTTTCGAATATTCTCATTCATTTGTAAATGTTCAAGTTCACCAAAACACGTGCTTACCAATGTCTCTCGGTGCACACACCACTAATCGCAATTGCACACACATGTACACATATGGCGCCATCCCACATCTTCATTTAATCAACGCTGCTGTGTTTGAGCGTTTTCGTAAGAAAAATAGTCGTTTAAGCAAGGAGAGAAAGTGCTGTTTGAAGATTACTCCCGGTGGGTAACAAATCTGCGATCGATAGTTTGCTCCTCGGCTCCCGTAGAGGACCAGCTTGTGTGCAAGCGTTGGCCCGTTGGCAAACGACACAATGCTGTCATTTTCAAACAGAAGAACAATCTCTAGCAAACGTGTGCACTTTATGGGAAAGGAAAAAAGGCCATTGAAATCACTTTCCTTGAAAAGTAAATATACAAGAATTTCTTAAAGCACTAATAGACTTAGTGAAATCGGAAAAAGTAAAACCAAAGCTGTCCAAATTTATCGCATTATTGCTCCAATAATTTCACAATGTGACGACACGAACTGACGTACAAGACAATTTTTACTGCTTTTTGAAAATATTTTCTATTCACTCTTTCTCAAGTAATTTATTTAATTCTAATTTTGAAGGTCATTTAATTTTGGCAATAATTCTAATGTAACTCACCCACATACCCAGCATATTTCGAATATTATGTTACCATAAATACTGCGACGCATTTTGCCTAGTGATTGGAAAAAGGCAAAATATTTTGTGTAAAGACAAGACACTCTTCTACTCTAAAACATCAGGTAGAAATTTTTTTTTGCAAAATACAGGAAGTACTTTTTAATGATCTCAGAAACTGTCCGCATAAGTCTTGTTGTTTGGGATCGCTCCCGCGAACCTCTTGTGAATTCTACAGGCCACTACCGGAAATTTGCATCGGGAACCGGTATGATACTTTTTTGAGGCAATGAGAATTCCTTTTCCATAAATCAAAAATTGTGATTACGACAGAAAATATAAGTCATTTACTTTTATTGTGTGTCTAGACGTTTTTTATAATGTACGGCTTAAGATGCTGCTGGTGAATCTCATGCTGCTTTTGTTTCCCACACTATATTTTTTGGGTCTAATTTTGCCCTACGTATGTACCTAATTTCGCCTCTGATGTACTCATAAAGTTAGAAAACTGTGTAATTGGGTAAGATCTAAGATTTGTGTTGTTATTGTTAACTGACTTATTTCACTTCTAAAGGGAAAGAAGGAAGCGAGAAAATAAATCACATGTTCAGAGTGCTTCAAGAACTCGAAAAGTCTATCATTCCACGAAAAGTCCATCTCTTCATTAGTTTGAAAAGAAAATGCGCGACGTCTGAATTTAGTAGATGAATTATCTTTCAATATAATACACACGAATCATTGTTCTGATGTAATAAAAATGTGTGAAAACTTCTTGTGATTTTTACAAAGGTTTCAAAAGGAATTAAATTTATTTCATTCTGGAAGTGCACGGAATAAGAGTATTATTGTTAATGAAACATCACATACTCCCGTATGAGTTTTAGCCTGACTTTGAGCTGCTTCTTTCTATAATCTTTGCTCGCTTGACGCTTACTTTAGTCTTCACCTTTTTAAATAAAATTTTTAAAAATGGGGGGACGAAAAAGGAAACACGCTTGTAAAAAGCAACACAATGAGTAATTAACACATAAACTCTTCAATTTAGAAACTCATAAATATATGCAAGAACACTTAAAATAGTCTAGACTTTTATTTTTACGATTCATCTTTTGACGCATCTTTTTTGAGTGAGAAAAAGAAGAGCTTCTACAAGTATGGCAAATGAGTCCAATAAACAAAAAACCTTCACCGTAATTTGGACCCTAAATGTGGGGGCCTAAGTATTTTTCTCAGTTGCATAAAGAAAAGCAACTGTTTGTTACAGTGTTAACATATTTTATGTATTACTTTGAACTGGAAATTACATTTGTATTATTCTATGATATTCCGAATTTTTTTTTCGTCGAGAGCAAGAATTCACGATCCTAGACTTCATTATACAAGCCTGGATCTTAAATTGAAACAAAAATAGGTTATAATACATAATGAAAAAAATCCTTGTATAATGTCTTGGTATCTCTTATATCTACAACCCTTTTGCATTTAACAATACATTTTTTAGTATTAATTTACTTCTCGAAACAACTTTGCTCTATACATGTTAGTAATTATATGAAGGTGTGGTACTTGTTTTAATTAATGAATTACTTCTTTCTTTGCAGGTAAGCGGCTTGAAGAATGCAAACGCGAGGGAAAGAAAGTATATTGAAACTACTTCTGTGGGTACGTAGGAAAGTTGCAATACCTAAATGAATTGTGAAACGCAGTAGTTCACATCACTCATTAAATTAATACTGTAGTGTATTGATTAATTTCCTGTTAAATTAGTACACGAAACACTTTTCAACATATTGTTCTCAAGGTAACTGAGACAAATTATCTTGCATGTATTTAGTTTCAAAATGACACTGACTACACTATACAAGATTCACAATGCAACACAATTAGAAATGGAAACATTTTTTCTTGAGATGAAATGTACGACATTTTGAAGATGTAATCGGTGGATTCAATTCTTTTCTAACTGTTTTATTCACTCTTTAATCGTCAGTATAAGTAAATAGATTTATTTGTAAGTCATTTTTGAATTACGAAAATTGGGCAAAAATTAATTACAAGGAGTGTTTTCATATCCTTTTTTGTTCGTCTTCGTCACTTTTTGTTCACTGATGTTGTGCTGTCAGACCATACATTTCGTCATAATTTTAACAATTACGTTATAATTTTTTAATTCTTCATGTTTTAAATTGGCACTATTAAATCTTGTTTAATCAATGTAATTGTAATGAAACTCTTAAAATGTATAATTTTCACATTAAATAATGTAAGACCCAATATTTTAATAAACAAAATTACGAAACAAAACAAAAATTCTGTTCCAGCATTTCTTAGAGCATGGACCCACTCAATTATTCTTCACCAAACCCTCTAAAGTTGCCAGTTCACTTAACGTCATTCTACCCACTAAGACCGACCGAAAAGCAGTTTCCAACAGACTCCATTACAACAAAACGAAGTGCTCTTACGATTTGCTCTGTTCCTCCGCCTGCACTTGGATTTTACAGGTCTCATGTAAAATGAAGATCTTAGATAATTACGTCGTAACAAGGAACAACTTGTAGCAACTGACACCGTGGAACACACGGCTTCAGATCGTATAAAGAGCTGGAGCCATCACGAATATTGTTCACACTGAAAAGGAACACCGTACTCACAGAGTCCCCTAACTCCGTAAAAGCCTTGAAGCCTTTGTGCAGTAAGCTCGTCGTTGCAGGTTAATAACAGTAATATCGCGGTTGAATATAAATAAAGCTTATGGCACACAATCTATTGCATAAAGAAACCAAATACTTTTCGAGCCAAATTGAAATATGTTCGTTGTCGCGCATTCCAAAGCTTTAAAGTTTGAATTCAGAACATGGAACGAAAACTTTTTGTTTTCTTTGTGAAAAGAGAATATCAAAATAGCTCTTGAAAATAAACTTGAAACCTTTGGTGTTTATTTCTTTGTGAATTTCTTATTCATTAGAAAATCACCAAATTCTGTCACTGACTTTTTCCATTTTCCGAAGGGTTGATAAGTCAACCCTAACTTCTGTGTTATTTGAAACGCATTTTTAGCGACTGTCTAGCGACGCAGGGTTTGCCGTGGAATTTCAATTAGGCATAACTACCTCCTTGACCTTTTAGAAAAAAACATGAGGCAGTCCTTCACCAAGGCACCAAGCAAGACTGCATTCCCCAAAGAACAATAACACGAGGACGATGCTTTCACAGACAGTTCCGGGTAGTGTTTCTGAAATGCAAGGCACATCAAAAGAAACTGCCGGCGAGGAACAAAAGTTGATGATTGTGCACTGATTCTGGAATGTTTAGCAATTGCGACTCCTATGTGGATGCTCTCTTTTGACCACCTTCGTCCTTCCTATCGCAGAGAACTATTGGAGACAAAATCTCATCGACTGTCTAATCGGAGTCGAAACGACAAAGATAATCTCTTTACTTCCTTACATCTTTTTAGGTTAGTGACTTTTGTAACTGCCATCGTATTTTTCTACGTTCGTATCCTATTTCAATTTATATCATTGAATTAACTCATTGAAGGGCACCTCCCACGACGCAATATAACTTCTTCCAATCGCTCCGATGGACAGTCAACTTTTCAAAGCCTGCCGGAACGGCCGAGGGAAACTTCTCCCCAGAAAAGTTCTCTACATCTGACCTTCAGTCCATCGCTTCCTTTCCCGATCTGTGGCCACCCAACGACCTCAATTCTCTTCATCGGAAGAGCTACCGTGATCGACGCTTCCTCCCACACCCAACCGCCGAGGACACGGGGATGAGGATCGCCGAGGGCAGCAGGACGCCGGCGCTGTGGCCCCACCGCCAGCCGCAGTGTGAATTAATGAAGCGTGTTCTTTGTATGCAGCGCCCGGGCTGGCACAGGCGAGGGCGGCCCGCTGGGCGACCCATCTCCGTCCGCTTCCCCATTGCCGTTGCCCCCCGCGACAACGCTCGCACGCGTCATAGCGCCTTACGAGCCTCGTCCGTTCATCTAATTACATTACCGCTCCCCCAACTTGGAAGCGCACACTTCCTTTGAGGGCGCCATGTGTCCATGCCATTTCAACAGGTTTGAAAACCAAGAGAAGTTTCGTGATTTAAATAAACAATTACGTTACATTCATTAATAACGACACAACCTTTTGTATTTGCGATTAAGACCGGAATTAATAAACGAAAAAGAAATATGACCAACGATGTATTTATAAACGATTCTAAAATGACCAGAGCTCCATTTTGAGGGAACACCAGTAAGGGAGAGGTCTTTGGTGACGCAGGGTCGATCTCCCCAACATACGTGAATTATTCATATTAAAAAAGTAATTTATCTCGCTTATTAGAGGGACTATTGATACGCTACACCACACCAGTTATGGTATAACAACATTATAAATCTACGTTGGACGATTCATCTTGAGAGCCACGAAACAATATCGTTCCGAGAGGCTTTGAGCGCCGTTCGATAACCGGGCGGACGCGGCGGGCGCCTTGCGAAGCGAGGCACGTTGGCAAACAGCAGACCGAGGGCCCGCCGCAATTTGTAAAGCATCATTTGAATCCCCGGCGGCCGCCGGCGCGGGTGCGGGCGGGTCCGTTATCGCGAGGCGGGCGCGCCCGGGTCACGCGGATCATTTATTACGGGCGGGGCGATTAATAAGCGGGCGGGTGGGCGGGGGCGGGGCGGCGGTGGGGAGGGGTGGGGGGAGGGGGAAGCGCCGGCGCCCCGCCTTCCGCCAGACGCTCCTTTCGGCCCAGGAGCCACGGAGCCTCGCCTTCCCATCTCGATAACTTGGTTGACGACTGTTTAAACGTTAACGTCTGAAACAAGTCCAAATGTAGGAAATCGTTCACTTAACGAATTTTCCATTTGAAATATAGTTCTAGTAGAATCATGTGGATAAAGTGATTGACCAATTCAGCAGATTCGCAAATAAGAAGAACATTTCTAATTTCCATACTCCAAAACCTTCCGTTTGTCTCCCCATTGGACGGTGGCAGGATGTTCGACACTAGCAGATACGTTGCCGTCTGAAGGAGAATTGTTGCATACGACTGCTCTGATAGGAAGTTTACCGTGGTTTCTTCGATCAATACCAGCCGAACACCAGAACAGTATCGTAACAAACGTACCCTGATCTGTCTCACTCTTTCTTGATCTCACCCCCTTACACTCCCAATACCCACCACACTTATAGGACTAATGACTAAAGCTGACGCGTCCGAAAACACTTTCAGTACACAAAGTACTTTCAGCTTAAGCTATCATTTGGTATTTTGATATTGGGATGTGTTGTGAACTATAGGTTAAAAGTTAAAAAAATCCATTGTTAAGGATAAATAAACTAATTTTCGAAACCACATATTATTATTTATAATTAACCTACTCCACTGTGTGTATCTCATTAGTGACTGTCTCATTTATAGCTCCGGCGATTCTCCGCTATGCGGGTCGTTTTTGTTTAATTTCAATGCCACTGTAGCCACCACCGTTTCGTTTTCCCTCTTGTAGGAGTACATCCCTCACCTCCAGCGATTTGTAGCCGCGTCTGTAGCGTTACTTGCACATCCTGCGGCGCCCCTCGCACGACCCGTCCAACGCGCCGGAAGAGACACGGCGCCGCGTGCCTGGCGCGGGAACCGACGGCCTCGCGCCATTATACATGCTGAATGCACGCTAAATGCCGTGTAAATGTCCTCTGCACTCGCCGAACTATCATGCAAATGGGCGGAAACGGCTACATTCGGAACTTCGTTGCGCTCCCGTCACCCGTACAAGCAGAGAGGGATGGTTTGATTATCTCCAATGGTCTTCATCTAAAATTGACAGCTTCATGTCAGTAAAGCTCATGGAAATCTGACTTAAATAGCTTATGGAAATGCTTTCAAGGAGCTATTTTCGTCATCAGAGTTTCGGTGCTCACAATAGTAAGTTAGTTTGGAGTGCAAAGGAGAGAACCGATTTGCGAACTCGATTAGGGACGGTCAAGCTGAAAACGTCGTTGATTCAAACTGGGTAAAAGTAATATTATTCAGTGCTAAATGCAAGCAGTCTGCGTTGATAATGACAGTAGAAAGTGAATTTTGAACAGGAAAGGAAATTACTGTGTAAACACTCGAAACTTTATATAATTACGTGTTCGTATAAACAATGAAACGATCGGTTTCGGGTAACGCTATTCGCGAGAAAGATGGTGCTTATAGTGCAAAAGAGAAGCAATGAGATCAAACCGAGTCAGTGAGCCAAACAAATTATTTAAGACGCAAATCACGGCAAAACACAAAATCTCCGGGCCAGACGTTATCATCGCATCACCGGCAAGATTCGCGCGGCAAACACTAGACGGCGGCGGCAGTCTGCGCTGGACCTGCTGCCCTACAGGAATTTCCGGGACGGAACAAAGCGAGCCGGGATGAGGCGGAGCAGAGGAGAATTGGGACCGAGCGGAGCAGGGAGGGCAGGAGCGGGGCCAGGGAGGAACGAAACGGGCAATGAAGTGGCGGAGCAGGCAGGAAGGGGAGGGGCAGGGCGAAACGAGAAAGGGATAGGAGGAGCGAACGGTTGAGGAAGAGAGGGGCGGCGTGGGGCAGGGTGAGGCGGGGCAGGGGGGGGGGGGAGGAGGGGGGGAGGGGGGGGGGAGAACAACGGGCGAGGGAGGACGGCGGCGGGGGCAGGGGCAGGTGAGCGCCGCGCCGCAGTGGGTGACCACGTCATTCCAGAGAGGGCTTCTGCGGCTGCGGACGGTTGCGGGCGGCACGCGCTTCCCTCAAAGGCCCCGGCGGGCGGCGGCGGCGGCGGTGGCGCGCGGCGCGCCCGCAACAGGTCCCAGCGGGGCGACCACCCGGCCAGACGCTGGGGTGTGGGGCACAACGCGGCAACGCCTTGGCGCGCCGCCACGGCGGGGAGCCTGCGGTTCACACCCCTCCCTCTCGACTATGTCTGCTATGTTCATTGCCTCACAAATACTCGATTCCAGAAAGAATTAGAGGTGCTACAGAACGGCATAGACGTTCTCGTAGCAAGTTTTTCTAATTTGCTTGGTGTGGACTGGTTTAACGTCTTGCTCCATTCTCTAGACAGCTATCATCTGTCGTCGCCCAAAGAACATTTTTTTTACAGTTACTTAACTTTTCGGTTTCTTAATAGTAGAGCCGAACTATTACTTTAAGCATATTATATACCGGGAGCGGTAGCTCAGTGCATCAACTGATGTTACTGCAGCGCCTCTGACCGGGAGGTCCTAGGTTCGATTCCTGATGGCGGCAGGATCTTCGACACTAGCTTTTCAGCTAGGTCGAATTCAGTCGCTGTCTGGAGGAGAGTTCTAGCGGCCGGCTGCTCTGATCGGTAGTTTTCCGTGATTTCTCCGATCAACATCAGGCGAATGCCGGAGAAGTACCCTACCGAACGGGCCACGGACCGCGTGCGATCTGTCCTTCCTCTTCCTTGTCCTATCCTCTCCCCTTACACACACATTAACACTAACATGCAATACACTACCACACATTCCGGGAGACCGGTCGGGAGCTTAGAGCTTGGGCGGTGGCCGCTGGTGGGAGAGTCCTGGTTAGGGGGAAATCCCACTAGCCGACGGTAGGTCGGCGCCGAAACTCGCCATCCAGCGGAGGAAGATCACTGCCATCTCGCGAGGATAAGCAAAGACTACAGTAACGGGACTAATGACCAAAGCAGTTGACGCACCCGGAAACACGAAAAAATCAATCAATGAAGCATATTATAGAAGAGTAAAAACTTGTCCTCAACAGAAATTTTCATTGAAAAATTTAAATCTGTTTTAAGAAAATAGCGATTAAGCATCACTGTATATTGGAAATTTGAAGCTCTTTTTCACAGGAATCTATTGAGAATTCGGAAAACCTCATTTAACGTCATTTTACTCACAAATACAATAATGTATACAAATCGATGTAAATGTGCATATTAAAGGCGTGAGAGATATTTCGAAAAAAATACATGTGTAATGTTAAAAAAATGAATACACCAAAATGAACGTTACGTCGTATTAAACGGTGCAATTAGTACTATCCATTGGATACGTTTCAAGAAAAAAATTGGACCGTTTTTTGAGAAAATGATATTTGAGCTTTTCTGAAAGTGCGGAATTTTGAGCTAATTTTCACAGAAAACTCTTGAGGTTTCGAGAAACTTTATTTGACATTATTTAAAGCACATGTGCTCATAAATACAATAACGTGAAGAAATCGCACCTAATGTAAATATTACCGAATGTGAAAGACAAGTAAAACATTAAATTTAAAATATCAATCATCAAAATATCAAACTAACAAAATTGTAAAGAAAAAAAATTTGGAGCCGTTTTTGAGAAAATCTTGTTTTTGTAACTTTTTAAAATTGCATATATTGCACGCACTATTGCACGAACACTAGTAAAATTTTCAAACAAATGCACATGACATTTATGAAAGAACTTTTTATGGGCAACAATTTTCATTTGAAGGAAAAGTTATATCTTCAATTTTGTAGTTGTAGAAAGACTCCAAAAATTTGCAACTTTTGCAATTTTCGAAAATTTGGAGTTAAATCTGAAGATCGGCCCTATGCCATTATAAGTGTATTTTACTCTATTTTTACAACAAATGTAAAGAAAAAATTTTGAGCCGTTTTTGAGAAAATGTCCGGCGGACTTCATGAAAAGTACCCCCAAATTTTAAAGAACCTTTTTCAAAATTTCAAAGCTTCAAAAATGCAGTGAACCCAACGCGCTAGCTTTCCACTTCTCATTGTGAGTGTCGATGCTCCAATCTCACTCACTGTACTGGTATAGGTATTCTGGGTAATAAGGGTAACGAATAAATAAATAATTTATTTATTTATTTATTTCATTTATTCGCATAAGTACGTGAACAACGCCAAATCAGAATTCCAACAATAAAGGTAACGCTCGTTAGAAACGGTTTGATACGGTTTTGCTGTATCTCTTGCAGTTATTTCACGATTGATCCCAGCATCATTTATGTCAACACGTTCCTGACGATTTACTGATATAAACGGAAACCTGGTTACATGCTATCGAAAATAAATAATGTAAGGCACGATACAGATATTTTCATTATGAATAAAATTTTTTTAAGTTATAAATGTTTTTTTTACTGGAATACTATCTTCCAAATCTAGTAGGTGCTGACTTGAAGCGATACGAGATGCGATGGGAATAATATTCCTGAGTGAGGAGGAATCCCTTTAGATCCATCTCTTCGG
Organism: Teleogryllus oceanicus; assembly: GCA_964035755.1. Taxonomy (NCBI): domain Eukaryota; kingdom Metazoa; phylum Arthropoda; class Insecta; order Orthoptera; family Gryllidae; genus Teleogryllus; species Teleogryllus oceanicus. Next base: position 31,919,088 of record CAXIVR010000004.1, read on the forward strand.
GGATGATGAAGGGGGGGGGTCTCGCGAGTCTGGGGCCTCGGACATGTCCGCAACAGGTCCCTTCGGGGCGAACATCGGCCCAGCCAGAGGAGGCGAAGGCTAGTGCAAGTGGTGCACCACCAACGCCTCAGAGCAACAATCAGCCACAAAGGAATACAAATCCTTGCTCATGATGGGCCGACAATGCCGCCTCAAGGTACTTCCACATAATGTTTTCAAATGAGAAATAAACCTGCACCACACATTATTCAGATTCCGTGGTTTATTTATTTCTCCATTGAGAAAGGTGTGGTAAATTATTTGAAAACCTAATTAGCTCGCCGTAATTGAATTTCGCGTGAGTCAAATACTATATTTGATATACAATATACAAATTTCATATACTATATTTGAATGTTAATCTTCCATTCAAGGTACAGACATTATTTTGTTCGCTTTTCTTCCTTTTTGTTACGGACTTTTTAAGGCATTTTACTACATCGACCATTAAGTTTAATTTCTGGGTTAATTACAAAAATACGATATATTTATATAATTTTTTGTTTCCATTACCAAATCTGAATCCATTTCTTTCTCATCGTATTGCTGTAAAGGGCATAAATATTTCGAAAATCACTCATCACGAGACTTGCAGAAAACCAGGTAGCCCTACCACTGGAACTGTACCGCTATCAAAATAAATACATTGCAATCTCCTGAGATTCAATTTTATTGCGGAACGCTATGTTGTTCGCAGAAGGAACGGAGTTCTATAACTTTCAGAATAAATGTATAACACTCGCGCGGACCTAAAAATGAAGTTAATTCAATTTCTCAAAATAGGGGCCATTTATGATACGAGTTAACATTGGAACTAGTAACTTTAAAAGAGAAAATTGAATGCGGCATAGAAAAAAACATTTTTATTATTGATTTTAAAGTGAAAATCTACTCTGTATGGTAATAACGTGAAACGATATGCAATATAGACCAATAATACTGGAGTGTTCGTGGAACTTACATGCCTCTTAATGATGCAAGGATCGTTTTTCACAAATAGGACATGTTTCATTGAAAATGCATCACCAAGAAAATTCAAAGAACACACAAAAGGTTTTTAATGACAAACATACCTGACAATGTAAAGTTAAAAGCATTATAAAATTGAAATGTGTGTTTACTTCCCTTTTATCTGCAATCTTTCAAACTTTATCTTATTTTATGACCGAAATCGCCGTAATTAACTTACCACCAAATACAGTGTAAGATTATTTCTATTTCTTATGGTTGCATCTCTATAACTCATTTCAAATAATGTGTCTAAGTCCCAGGAATTTGGGAAAAATTCAAAAACAATGAAAAGTTTCGATTCTAACGATACAATGCAAAAATATGATTATGTTATTTCGTAATGTCTCATTTTACATATTGGGACAATTTTTCCATACTGAGCGCGTCACTCCTTAAAACAGTTGACGTGATGCGATGAGAAAAGACGAAGTCTCAGTATTTAAGTGTGCCATTTCAAAAGAGGCATTTCGTTCTACTTCAGGTCCACACACTCGACAGAACATTCTTGCTTCTGCAGCTCACTAGTATCATTAAAAATACTACCGCTATTTTACCACGTAATCCGATTTATGGTGATACGAAATTTACTTTTTATGAGAGCCTTACTTCGCATCACATTTTAATTTCTCACTGTATACTTTCCCTCTCTATAATGTGTTCATTTAAGTATGAGTTCTCATCACCTTTTCCTCGCCTTATATACGACAGTACCTCAGCCGCATAGAAACTAATCTGTGGACTCTCCTTCCATTGGTCAGATTATGTGATTCAACCCACGTCCTTGAACACGCAACGATTTGTCGGAAGAGAAAGCTGTCGGAAGAGAGACCTGTCGGCAAACGTACCTTGACATCGACTTTGCATTTGCGTGTAACCAGTTGGGCCCACAACAGAATGTTTGAAGATCGATGGAATGATATGCAAATTTCAAACTGGACTTTACAAATTTAGTTTCAGGCAAAAGCTTGGAGTCTTTTCGCAAAAGCTTGGAGTCAACGATATGCAGACATATTTGTCGTAATACCAAAAACACTGTTGATTTTGTTATAAATGTTAGTTTTGCGAGTTTTAGAACCTAATGTGGTTCGTTCAATGTATAATCTCGACTTAAGGATCCAGGAGATATCAATATATTAATTAATAATCATTATCGATTACCACACTGTATCTGCTGCCACCATAGAATTTGTAATCTCGACTTGTTAAGTGGATGCATTATTGTACGACAAATAGTTCAAGCCATCATAGCTTCATAAAATCATTTCCTTCACTATCATCTTTGCCTATAATATCTACATTTCGGAGACGAAAATCTGGAATTTCTTAAGGAAATTTGCATTTGAAAAGAAGAGTTCACGAGAGGTGGTATCACAACTATAGTACAATGCCGTTTCTCATATATATATATATATATATATATATATATATATATATATATATATATATATATATATATATATGATAAAAACACGTGCTCTCTTAGAATTATTTTCATATATCCTTGAGATTATTGCAATTTAAACCGCAACTCTTAATATATACATACACAATACTTATTACGTCGTTTTTCTTGATAACAAGAGTGTAATTAATTTTAGCCCCTGTTTTTCACTTAAAAGTAATAAAGGAAAGGCACCTGTGAAATTTGATTTTTGATGAAATTAGTTTTTATTTCAATTTTTGTGTTCATTTGATTAAAATGTTCTATTTTCGGTACTGATGACATACGATTCTATTCTGATACATTTAAATTCCTTAAGAGTTGCAGTTTAAATTGCAATAATCTCAAGGATATATAAAAATAATTCTAAGAGAGCACGTGTTTTTATCATTTCAGTTCATCTACAATGATAAATTTCTATGAATTATATTCTGACTTTCCGTCATAACACAAATCGTTGAGTCTTGATTCACCAGGTCGACCGCAATCTATATTACTAATTTTCAATGCGAGCAGAAATTAAAATAAAACTATACAGCTTCCGGCCATGTGAGTTATGTCTATGGTTTGTTAGAAAAACAGATACCTAAAAAAATCCAAAAGCCATCTTTATTACTAATTTTCAAAGTGCGCAGAAATTGAAGGAAAACTAAATAGTCTAAGACTATGTGAGGGGCTGTGAGGTTTCCTTAGATACACAAGAACTCGGGAAAAATAAAAAAAACAATGAAATATTTTCGATTTTGACTGAAAATACAAATACTTGATTGTGATATTCCGCCAATTCTCATATTGAGCAACAGCACGGTTCCAAGGAAGATTTCGTCCGCCGACAAATATTTGCTTTTCACGTGGGGCGATATGAAACAGCAACTTTTTTAAAATATTCTTGGTATTTAAAAAAGTACTGTGTATCTTTGTGTACCTTATACGTATTATGCTAAGTTATTGGAATATTAATGAATACCAATTTGATTAAAACATTTAATATTATGAAGTGTTATACGAGGGTATTTTATTTGTTGCTCTTGAGAAATGTGTGTATGTGTGTGTGTACTACTTTTAGGAAAACTATTATGTGTGGTTTTGTTCAGCAGCATTTTTGCTGCTGAACGCAAAGTTTTTTTTTTAATATAATAACTCACGTTTTCAGCTCACGCTCTATGTTCTAGAATACACAAGTCGGACAATTGTATTTAAGAAATATTTGTATTATGAACTTGTTTACTGAACTGCAATAAATAGTTTTTAAGAGGAAAATACCCGCCGCGGAGGCTACGCTAACTTAAGTTATAATATTCAAAATTTCTATCTCAATAACACTTTAGCCATGACAAAAATTCCACTCAACACAAGAAAATTACATGAAAACGAATAATATTTTGAAGAAAACAATAAATATTTGAAATGATTAAAAGTTATTTTTATTTAAATTGAAGGTGTAAAGTAGATTATCAAATAATCTTTGACGTCGTATAACTCAAAAACAAAAACTATTATTTTCAAGATCATACACTAAAAAGGGGTATGATGTTTATGGGGACAGGTGAGCTATGTGGGCACACGAGGTTTGGGGGACAACTGGATGATATGTGGGGCAGGTGACAAAATGTCGGAGTACGAGGAGAATAGGGGGACACGTGGGGAATGAAGCGGGTCATTTGGGGAACGGTGAAACAAATAAGACCCGAACTAATTTTCATAAAGAATATTCTAGAAAATGATATGTTTCTGAACATTGTATTATATGTTTGGAGATTTTGCTTTCTCGGCTGCCCACATACCTTCCATATCATGGGTGTTCGGAAACGTCCAGAAAATCAAAATATTTATTAAATTAAATTGAAAAAAATGCAGAAATAATATTTCACCATAAAATTAAAGGGACTATTTGATTTTCTGTGCAATTTAACATCAACCCACTAGAAATATTAGAATGGTTTTTATGGCACAACACCGAGGCTATATCGCCGTAACCCACAATTCAGGAAGCGGCTGATTACAATTGGGTTGTACTATGCAGTCATTTTATTTCATCGTTCCAATTGTCTAAAATGGCGTTTCACTCTTTCGTCGCGCAGGCGACTCCGGATGCCATCGCCCCAGTCCGCTTGCGCACCCTTCGCCGGTCACGGGTCAGACTGGGCGAGCGCGGACTTCCGGCGCCGCGTGGCACGTAGCGCCGGTGTCTGTCACCGTATGCGATGGCCCACACACACACACACACACACAGACACACACAGACACACACACACACACACACACAGCACTGCACAATGCCATTGTCGCAGCAGTGATTGCAAATCGACTACACGACGGCTAGGTACAGCCCTTCAGCGTGATTTGAATAAGCCCTACAACCATCGTGCGGCCGACTGTTCCGCACAACTTGTACTTTACCTTGGGATTTTCTACCTCCCCGCGGTGGGCACGTGAGCATTAGCTCTTAACCTCACCCCACGCTGGTTTACGAGTACACCGCTGAGCTGACATCCGGATACGTCAGAACGCGATGCGCACATCTATCCATAGCCTAGATAGAGTCGCACCGCCAGTTTGAGGCTTATCGGCTTTCCGAATTGGCAGCGGACTTGTCTCACGCCACTCAGTGTGGCGCAACAAAGACTCTTGTGAATGCCGCTAAGTATCGGAGCCTGCCTCGACGAAAACAAACCGGCCTAGGTGGCTCCGGGCATCAACTGATGTCACAGCGGTGCGTCTGACCTTAGGGTTTGAGTTCAGGAATTTCGACTCCAGCTACAAAGCTAGATCGAAGTTAATCGCTGTGAGGACAATCCGGGCGGTGGGCTGCTTTGATGGGTTGTTTCTGTGGTTTCTCCAATCAACAACCTAACAAACGGGTAGAGGAGCACGCGCGATATTTCCCTTCTCTTCCCTACTCTACACTCACCCCTTTCTTATAAGCACTTACACGTACATGCACTACATCACCACACATGACGGGAGATCAGTCGGGACCTTACAGTTTGTCCCGGCTGGGTCGGTGCCCCATTCGTGGAGTGGTTGGGAAAAAACCGCAAACCGACGGGTACGCCGGAGCCGGATCTCGTCATCCAGCGGGAGAAGCTCACCACCATCGCCAGCGACTAAAATATGCACTACACATACGGTACTAATAACCTAAGCAGTTGAAGTGCTTGTAATTACTAATGAATCGATCAACCAATCAAGCCAAGAGCCCAAGTGGGGGCCACCCGAGAGCCTCCTCTGTGTGGTCTCCTTTGCCAACAATCAACCACCGGGCATCTGGGCACAAGGGCGAGAGATACAATTCCCCGCTAGGGCTTCTCTATGTGCAACCACAACCCAAGACCGTAGCCCCAATCGCGCCCGCGCGGAGTTCTATGAGCAGGAACGCGGTGGAGCTGAAGCACCGGCAGGAACTACGCTCGGTCATTTGTACACGAGTTTACCCTCAGACAGAGCATTCCCTCGCATATCAGACCGCTTAATGTATTCTCGGATGGCTTGCGTTGCCCCGCGAATGAAATACTAGGAGTACTCTTTCGCCGCAAAGTTTTGGAAAGTTGAAAAATGCTGCACTCGCGGCTCGGTGCACGAGAGCGATTCACGTGCGGAGTTACAGAAAACTTCTCTGTTCTCTGAAACCTAGTAAATAAGTGATTGTTGCAGCTCTGACGATACCTAGCGGAGGTACGCTTCCCACACATGTGTCTAACCTTGTCATTCGTCTTCTTTAAACATAAAACGACTAGTAGAGGTGAAGCGGCGTCTAGTCAAATTTGAATCGACAACAACGAAAAATTCAACAGTCGCCTACGAGCGCGTGCCAGCTGGAGTGGAGTTCCTGGGAACATTCATTAGAAATGACGATTCCGCTCAGGCGTGGGTGATATGCGGTGGCGTTCGTTGCCTGTCTCGCCCGAGGATCAGCGAAATTCTCGCTGGATACCTCGAAAACCGGACACGAGGTGAGTAAGGAAACGGGTCTTTGAGGGCTGCGTTCAGTAAATGGCTAACCACGCATTTAAGGCCATACGATGGCGTTAATATTGGATTTTTACTTCCTTCGACATGTGCTCATAACTTGTCAGGTGTATTTATTTAACCGCGCGGTGCATCGACATCGTAGCAAACAAAATTGAGTTGTGTGTTTATTTTATGCATTCAATACATTTATATCCAGTATTCTTTAACATATAAGTAAGTTGCCCCTTTTCTCTCTTCCGAGGTTTCGATGCACCGCTGTTTAGGTGGTTGTGTCATTTTCTCGTCATCCGTATGGACCCAATCCGACCCTTCATCCCACTAGTTGACATTGACTCAACTTCAGGTGAGGCAAATTTGGCTTCAGCAGTCCTCCAGTCTCACACCGAAATGGATCACGCGCATGTATTTTCGGTGAGGACTTAAACATTGTACGAGCGTAGCGGTGACAGCCGGAATTAAGCTGGCGGAGGGTTCATAGTCGCACTTCTAGGTTGCGCTTTGCGGTGGCTGTACGGAGCGTCATCTGGTATCTCGAGCCGAACACTATTACTAGTGGCAAGGCAGGTTCTAAGGAACGGTGTCGTCCGAATGTTGCATGCTCATGCTTGTAATACCTGCTTCTACGTCATCCAAACGCCCAATCGGGCTAGGAACGAAGGGATGTCATGGTAACGGAGATGCACAGTGGCTGAAATGGTTCAAAAAGTCACAACACACAGGTAAACAATCATGCATACAAGGGTCTCGGACCCGCGACCGGCGAATCGCATTCATACCATTGCGATCTCGGCCTCCGAACATGCGTGTCTACGAACATCTATTCATACATCAACTGCGTCTTTGTTCCTCCTATGACAACACTGGACAGGAGAACACATCTCGACTTTATTCCCTACTTCAAATAAATTAACTTTAATGAGAATGCAACAATAAAATAAGAAACAAAACAGTTAAAATGCATTATTATACTTTGGCTATTATGTATTATATATAATTAGATTTATAATATTTTGAATATTATATTTTCTTATTTGCGTTTTAGCAAAGTGCGCTCTGAATTACGTTACAAAAATGCCTCACAATCAAGTAAAACATGTACAATTCATATAGAACAAACAAAACATGGAAACTCAAAGCAGTTACTTTTCCACTTAAGTGAATAAAGAGGAGAGCGCAGTTCTCCTAAAAAGTGCTTACACGAGTTTCATAACGCACCAGAAAGGCCCCTTCTCACTTACAGACACTGCAACCCATACGGACACGTGCGTTAAGCATATTGCATACCTTCTGCCACGTAATTGCAAATCTAAAGTAAAATTAGATGACACTAACGCACATACGCATTAACGTACACACGCATTTTTCTACCTAATGGAACCTAAGTTGTCACTCAAACAATCCAATTATAATCAATAATAATATTCTTCAACTGAATCCAAAAAATAATATTCAAAATAAGTTTATTTGTAAAGAGAATACCCCTCTGGGCAGACAAAAAATCAAACTGACAAATATTTAAATCAGAGTGCCCAGACATCGCGGTTAAAATATTAATAGGGAAAAAACCAACTCATATATCCAAACAAACACTCGCTACAATAACTGTTCGTCCATAAAGAGATTCAACCTTTTTCCGGCGAAGTAACAGCCTTTTTCAAATAAATAAACGTTAACTAGAACATTCCACAATTAATTAATAATATAGTCTAATAATCTTTCATTAAGTTGATCAGATCAGCTAAATTGATAGACAAGCCATTATTGTGACGAAGTTTGTTTTTACTTCGTGCTAAAATATTAATTGAATAAGGTGAATTTTAAATGTAGTTACATAATTTTGCATTCTTTGAGATTTGTGGGTTTATCATACTTATTTTCCACTACTTTAACTTAAAATTGTTAGTGTAACTTAAATTAAGTATGAATGCACTGTTAAAATAGAGATACCACATTTTTACATTTCTTTTGTTGGAAAATGGAGTGTGGGCACGAGCGCGTCCACTTGTTTGTACAGGGGTAGCTTTGTACAGGGGTAGCTTCGTGGATGTATTTTTCCCATTCTAAAGCTGGTCTTCCTCTTTTTCGCCTCTCAGGTGGTAGCCATTTTAAGATCTTGTGTGGCCATCTATTTTCTGGCATTCTCTGAACATGTCCATACCACTGTAGTGCTCTATTTTCCAAGGTCTTTGTAATAGAACAAATTATATTCATCTTTCTCCATATTTCTTCATTTCGCACTCTGTCCTTGCGAGTAAGTTGTAGGCATCGTCTCATGTAGTCCATTTCCACTGTCCTTATCTTTTCTCTTATTTTTTGTGTTTGTGGCCACATTTCCACTCCATATAGTACTATATTTTCTACTACACAATGGAATATCCTTCTTTTGACATTTGGCGGATATTGTTATTCTATAATATGCTGTGTTAGCTCTTTCAAAACAAAACAAAATATTTGTTAAATTTAAGTTGATCAATCTTTTCCCATTGATCTTCCCTTACTATTTTTTTACATGAAACACAACAACCTTTCTTACAACAGACATTATATTTGTATTGTTAAAATCGTCGCCATGTTATACTTAAAGATTAAAAGAGCAGACGTTAATAAATCATTTTGTTATTGTTTTACATGATGAGTTTAACAAAAGAATAATACTATAGAACCTGATTAGAACCATTAAACGGGTTCATATACTTATAGTATTCAGAGGCGTTGATACGGATTTGTTATGCGTGACAAATTCACTTCCAGTTAATAGTAATAGGAAAATAAGATAATGTATTTGGTTGAATTGTTCTACTCGGATCCTGAAATAGAGAACAAAGTACAATTAGGGAGGACGAAAGTAAACTGAAAATATACCTCAATGTTCTTACTCCATCCACTAATTCTGAAGTAAATAGTTTTGCATGACGAATCACTAATTTAATAATAGAACAATCACTGAAAATATCAAATCTACCCATTAACCCACAGGAACATCAAACCACGGAAGCGAGTACAAGCGCTTTTTCAACTCGCACCAGCTACCTAACGCAGTCGAGAGCAAGGGATTTGGCGGCGTCGCGATGCGCAACTCCCGCCGGGCGGCGGCAGACGCGTCTCCCGTGCGGGGGGCGTGGGTCGGGGGGCGGGGGATGGCGGCTCAGATATGCAAATCCGGGCCTGCCAATTACCGCCCCGGCGCATTGATTTTGCGCGTCGCGACACGGCCGAACGGTGGGCGCAACTCCGCTTCAACTCCCGCGAAAGGACACAATTGCAGCGGTTCATCGGCACTATCTCAGGAAAGGGAACGAAAGAAATCCCTGCTCACATATTTTCTTCTTTTCAAAAACCAAATAAAATATTTGCTTTGATTTTTGAGGGTAGATCTATATTTTTTTGATACCTATGAGTAAACGACGAGATTTTTTAACTAAATGACCCACAAACGGTTGAAGTCGTTACTAATCATTCATATCTCACACTCTTCTGTGGGGAGACGAAAAATAGTTTTTTAATGCAGATCTATGGCCCAGCAGAACGTCTTACTTAACAGCTATCTTCTGATGTCTCCTTCACGTAGACCCAGAGGCGTATGTATATATTCAGGTGCTCATGGCAAGCAGAGAATTTTCGCCCCCACCAGGATACGTCAAAGTATGGTTTTTGTTATTTTTAGCGAGCATACTCTAAATAACACCCCTGTGAGTGACCGCTTTGAGTGAATGGCTCGTGCCAAGTCTGCCATTCCGTAGATAAGACTCTGATTAGATCATTGCGTAACTGAACGCACTCTTCCCCCTTACGTGAGTCACGTGGCACTCCAAATGGTCAGAGCCTAGGCACGGGCCTGCGCGCGAAACATTCGTGGGTTAGCAAAAGTCCGAGAGAAGGCCAAAAGAAACCGTTAGGTAGGCATATCTCATTCTTGCTCATCCCCATCTCATGTTGACGTGATGTATCTACGATCCTGTACATAATGATTTGAAGTATTTCATTCCATTGGCTTCTTTCCCTCTCTTAAGAAACATGCATCAGTCATGAGTATAGCTATCGGTGGCTTGAGAGGATCATCGTACGGAAAGACATTCAGAAACTTACTAGAGAGATCCTAGGGAGTTACATGCATTTTAATCAGAGATATTGGCAGTTGGGCAGAAGAATACCACTCGAATCCGCGATAACCACCCTGATTTATGCAAAAAATTTTATTTAGCTATTAATAATATTAATGAACGAGAACTGGAATAATATACATTTCATTTCAAACACGCAGAAAATTGTATGCTTTGGTAATCCGTTCTTTTGATTCCAAATATTCCTCCCGTTCGAAAATAACGGATCTCTTAGAATACATCCTTTGTGTTATTTTTGATATGAGGATCAAAATATAAACGTTTTAATATAAGTTCAAAAGATATAAAATGATAAAAGAAGAAATTTGTTCCCATTTTTCTAACACTAACATCAATGAATAAAGACAACTAATTAAGCAGTATTTTTGTTCTATTAATACTCGTGAAAAGCTTGTATAAGCTAGCGGTGTTGCAACAGCAAATATTTTATCGCATTAAATAGATTTTTTTCAATTCGGGATTTCAGAGTTCAACGAAAATGAAATATACGTCAACTTTTTTAATATCCTTTGCTCTATCCAAAGGGGAAAAATCGTCTTTTTTTATAAAAATAGAAGTTGCCTTTACTTCAATTATCTAAAGATCTGTCTTTAAAGAATAATTTCATTAAGGAAAAAATTATCTTTAGTGTGTACATAGAAAGCCGTTGAAAAACTTTGAACGTACAAAATTTTCCAAACTTGAGAGTTGAACGAAAATGAATCCTGCGCCAATTTTAAGTGCCTTTTGCTTTATTCGAGGAGAGTCATTTCGAGAAAAATTTTAAAATGCTAAAGATTAATGTTAAGTGCCCCGGAAAATCACAATATCGGTTTCAAACTAGCTGGATGCGTTTAAATGCTAACGCTGACCATAAACAGAGATTGTTCGTCAACGTTTTTTGGTATAAAGGGGCTACAAAACGTGGGTTATGACTACACAATATGTAGGAAGAAGAACATAATTTTCTACATTTAGGAACAAGATCTATCCATTTCTTCCATATCAAGACCCCACAATGAATTTTTCTGTTGTGAATTCCTAGTTTTCTGCCACAGCATAACAATACTTAATGTTAATGCTAATAGTTAATAACAATTATTATTACAATTAAACATTATAGTTAATAACAATTGCAATCATACCTATTACATCTGTACCTATTAATTTCAATTTATATTAATATAACTGTAGGTACAGAGCAAAAACGTAAAAAACAAAATAAAGTATTTATTCTTCAATTGCGTGGCTGAAATTGTAAAAATAAAATTATTTTCGAACATTCGGCAGTCGCATTTAATAATATGATAATTCTTCACAAATATCTTCTCAGTTTTTCTTTGGGTTATTTATCATCTCTTGTCGCAAACCAAATAGTCTGTGAATCTGTTTTGTACCCAAATCTCCAGAGTGAACTTTGCGGGATGAGTACCGTCCGTACACTGTACTGAGCATGGAGCCAGCAGTTGCACAGTACGTGTGAGAGGATAACACTGTTTTCGAACGAGACAAAACTTTGTTCGCGATTTCGCTCAGAGTGATGGGTTCCAGCGCCAGGGGAAAACCTCAAATGGCTGCGCGTTTGCAGTAGCGTCGCGGTGTGTAATACTGAAACGACGTTGCTTTTTGTAAATTTCAAGTCTGTGAAGGAAAAGTGATTTTCCCCTTTATGAGGCTTGGAAGTTAAAAACGTGGCAGCTATTTCCTTTGAATGTGCGTTACGAGAAACATAAAATAACCTACAACCACGTTTTAGGAATAATAATACTTGGTGACATGAATGTTAGGATAAAGAAGAGAAAGAACTGCCGAACGCATTCTGTAGGATTGCGATGTTATGTTCACTCACGACATAACGAAATGGATGTATATAAAACGGGTGTTGTTAGTATCTCGCAAATAAAAAAAGGGATTCCGCAAAAAATAGCCTAAAGGTATAACAAAAGCTAACTGTCAGTCGTACTAGTTTCCAAAGCTTCATGATGTGTTTCGGAGAATGTATTAGCTGAAGTAATATTGTTTCGTATTTGAATGCATTTTTGCCATTATTTTTTCTGTTTATTTTTCATACAAAATATTGCATTATTTGTGTAAGAGAAAATAATTTACTAAAACACGTACTATATAATTACAATATTATAATAGTTTACAGAACAGCATTATTATATGTCGTTAAAAAAAATTTAATCACATGACGCGACGCACGATAACCTACCGCAACTCGTAGCCTAATCAAGGAGGTGCGCCGTGCATTCCGCCCACTCGCAACCAATAAAAGTTCGCCGTCTTGCTCCGAGCCATTAATGAGAACGCGCTGGACCACGCCCCTCGCGACCAACTGTTATCGCATTTCGCGGACGACGCCCGCGATACGCATTTCCATGCGCGCCTCATTCCCGCGGGGAAGAGGCCGCTTTCAGCATTTAATGGACATTGGGCCGAGCAGCCCGGAGGCTACCCCGTAACACGCTGCCCCGAGATCGATACTCAACCCGAAACCAGAGACTCAATTGCGTCATTGAATTATAAAAGTCATAGCGGAGCTTAACCGCCTCTCCCGGGGCACTCTCGCCCGCCAGGCGCGCGGCAATCAATCGCATGGCATTGCGCCCGCAGCCGATCGTCGCGGGCATCCCATTACGCAGGTCGTGTAGTGTGGTAGGAATTAAATCTCGGTGTCCGCGTGTGACATGTGCTGCAACCCGACGCCGCGCGATCCGACTTCAAACGCGTCACCGCGCGCGTCCGGTTTGCGCGGCGGCGAGCCCGCGCGGGCGGAGGGCTCGGCGCGTCCGGAGATCGCGGCTGACTTGCGGTCCGCATATTTGCTGGCCAATGCTCGAGTTGGCACAGTCGAGGCGACTTTCATCCCAGTAGATACGTGATACGTGCAATTGTCCTCGTGGGAAATAACGATCGGTTCCGTTATTTACAAAGCCCAGTGGCCCGGATCAATTATCTCATTTTATTGTTCTGGCAGTTACTTTGATTAATGTATTTTGTTACTAATTAAAGGAACGTTTTGCTGTATCTTCAGATAACTGTTTATTAAATGTCATTTATGCTGTGTAATACTCTAACTACAATTATATGTAATATTTTTCATTCTTATAAGAAACAACTCTCACAAATTAATACCAAACAAAAATTGTCTTCAATATATTTTACAAAAAAATTTAAAAATAATTTATTCAGTGGTGACAATCCGGATCTTGTGATAATTCACTACAGAGTTGGATAAATAAAGTAACCCGAACCACAATCATTTGTTTCAATAATTTATTAAAACATTGAAGTACCAAACATGTTTCTGGAGATACAATAGTTCCCATCATCAGTAAATGTAGTACAACTAAATTTGGAAATAAATTAACAAACGAATGAAAATGGGGCAAAAATACAGAATAATTGCCAAAGAAGAATGTATTAAACACGTGTTTTAACAGAGTAAATAAAGTAGTTTAAAAGGAAACATCGTCTTCCGCTCTGAAGTACAATATTATTAAAAAGAAGAGGCTGAAGAGAAGAGGAACAAAAGGAGACAAGTATAAAGTTAGTGAAAAGCTTGTAAGTTATTTAAAGTTAGATATTTTAAAACTTTTGTGCTTAACATCGTCTACCCTCACCTAGCTTTGAAAAGATCTTCCACCTTCCAGGTGTTACATTATGTTCCTATTTTACATGGCAATTGATTGTGAAGTTTTTTTAAGGTCGCATTAACATCTAAGTCATTAGCAACCACTATTGTAGTTAACGTTATGATAACTGTGACGATTAAACGATATGGTGATGATAAGGGGTGAAAGGACGAATACAAATACAACCATGCCCAAGCCGGAACTCGAACCCACCCACGACCCTTCGGTCCGAGATCACTACAACACTACCGCCTTAGCGATCTTGGTCAACGGATCGGCTATTGCGAAGGTTGTGTGATCTCAAACGGTCTATTTGTTGCTTCGTTATTTTTTCGATTTATGCCTAGAGGGTGGCATATGAAATGCCGCCTCATACATTGCAATGCAGTAAGTGGTTTCATGGAGCGCAATCATGATATGGTAGTTTTAGTTAGTAGTTTAAGAATTAAGCAATCTTTTGACATGATGGTTTTCGAGTTAGGTTTGCTGGTTCTGTTCGTAGCATTCACCATAACATAACCTCAGGAAATTCTAAATATTGCCCACTGCGAATTTCGTAATATCGCCTACTAGGCATTACTTGAAAAAAACTGCTTTGATATGAGTAATTTTTGGCTGTCACATATCGTCGCGGTAATCTCAATAAGTCGTACGTCAAAACTACCGAAGTTTTCAGGAGGAACGAAAAGTCTTCTCTACCTCTCCCTGTCTTGACAGTCGCTTTCACAAATGTAAATCATGATATTCGGTTTTTAATTAGTCCGTCGTCTTACGACCGCTGCAGTTCTATAGATTGAATCACAATGGTGTAATAAACAAAAAGTGATCTTATTACATGCCACCTATTGCAATTACCACGATGATTATGCCATAGTAAAAACACTGACATAATAAACAAATGAATGAAGCAGTTGTAGCTATAAGAAACTAAGCCCGGCGATAATGGGAGGGTTTTCATGGGTCAAAGCAATTAGTCACAATTATCAGCGAATGCCCACTAGCAAATGCTCACTAGAACTTCCAGGAAGTCAGCTTTAGATCGCAACATCGCGTATAACCTAAAGAAGTCTTGCCAGAAACTAAGCTCCTCCTAAACCAAGTTGAAGATGTCGCACAGTTCCTGTTCTTTGGCTCGACAGCCCGCTACGGGCTTTGGCGGACCAGAAGGTGTCATATTGGTTATTGAATATTCCTTCAAAAATGTTATTAAGTAATGAATAATCAACATCAAAGTGAAGACATTATGTATAAATACATCAAACAAAGAAATGGGATTAACCTCTAATATCTAATCCAAAAGTAAATAATCAAAGAAAAGTGCGAAGAAGAGAACACAGGACTTTTATTCAGAGAGTTCAGAGCGTTTAAGAACGTAAACTTACGTTGTTATTGTTGTTGTTTTTGTTTTTGTTGTTGTGTTGTGGCTGTTTTTGGATATTTTCTGTTCTTTTTTGCCGTTGTAATATGAACAAGAAATAAATTCCATCTTTTCAAAGATACTTGTCGGAGTCTTACCCCATTTTCTGGAGTAGGCGTTATTTGCAACATTCTGTGCTGTGATGGGTAATATTTCGAAAAAACCTTTTTTAAAAGTGAAGAAGCTCACTTGTTATTTTTTTGATAATACTATTAACCATGAAATGATTTGAATGTTGTTCAATTGAGATATGTCTAATGATTAATTGGTGCTAGTGTCAGAATACTGTAATGAACATTTAGTACTTTTATTTTAAAATATTTTTGAAAGGGCGATACAGGGGCTACCAACATTATAATTAAAGCACAGTAACTTTAAATCTCACAGCGAACATGAAATATTTGTTCGTGGATTTATTACAGTCTCATAATGATATTAATAAATTTGATGATATTGATATTGATATTGATATGTATAGATAAATCGATGTATTGGGTTTTTGAAATAAAAAAACAAACAACATTTCCTTGTTCCAAATTTCACGCTTACATAACTAACAGTATGATTAAAAAATATGTGAAAAATGTTTTATCGGATTTTGTTCCCTCTTCAATACAAATGTGTGAATGATAAATGACGAAAATCAATTTTACATCAACGTTGCGTTGCGCTTACTATTCCGGATTCGCATAACCTTTACGATAATGAATGGAACGCTGAATCAGAGCACGCAAAAAAAGGCATTCCACAGTATTGCACGAATCCCATTAAAGCAACGCAAGCCCGCAACTCAAACACATTGGACTGCACAAAAAACCAAACCAAATTACGAGATCTGGATTATGGAAGCGGGTCACGTGACGAACACAGAGACAATTTTGGACCAGAACGATGCGGTGTCACCAGGCAGGTGTTCGCCTGGATGCCGAGGCAACGGCGACGAGAATCCGTTCCCTAGCACGACGGGCACGTCAGCAGACAGAGGAACGAAGAGGGAAAGAGAGAATGAAAGAAAAGGGGGAAAGGGCCCGAGGGCAACGTTCGGTGCGGCCCACCCCAGCGCCCAGCGTCCCTGCTCCGGCGACCCAGTAAGTGTGTTAGCCGCTGTAATTTAAATGTATAGCTGGCAATTAGTATCGCAGCGCGGAAACAATGGCACGATAATGACCGGACAAATAGATATTTAGTGCTAATTCGACATGCAACCTCACAGCATTACACTGACTAACGATCTAATCTCATTATGTCCGAATAAAATTAAAACGTACGACGAGGAACGACATTAGTCAAACTAATTGAAATTATCTGGCGAGAGAAACTAGCGTGAATGCAGAAGGAAGCAATGAATACTAATTGATTGAAGTTCAAATTCGCAAGGTGGCAGACCGCATGGACAAGTCTAGTTACAAGCAATTCCGAAAGTTTCAAGTGAGTTATCCAGTTCATTATGTTTCCAAAATTTGCTTGTGCTTATACGGAAAGAGTACAAGTATTGAACAAGAGCAAAGCTAAGTACAAGTATTATATTTTCATCTACATTTTTATTAGTGAAATAAGACATTAAAATAACCATTAGTAATTTTCCAAATATAGTTAATAAAAATAATTTTTTATTTCTCAATAGTCAAACTTGTAAATTATTTTTTTACTTAACACTTAATATTATGTACTAATCATGGATCTAAATATATTCCAATGTTATATCCTAATACATATATATTCAATTAACTAATTGGTGTTGAATATAGTATTATGTGGTAGGACACAAGATTTAAAACATTATATAAATACACTAATTATCCGGCATATTTTACATTATAATTTTTAAAAGCACAAAAAAGAGACGTACTTGTATCTGTAAATCATCATAATTACTTTAAAAAATCAAATCCATGCCCTGGTTTCATCTCTGATAAGTTATATTTAAATATGAAATATTAATTTACAAATGAGTAATATTAACTCAAAAATGAAATAAATATAATTGATTATTTTCCGGCTTAATTTTTTAGTCTCTAAACTTTATAAAACTCTTCACACAAAATCTATAATCTCTCAAAAAACACCCTACGAAGTATATTGATTCTAACTTCTTGAGAACTTCCTCCTCTGATGAGGACAGTGGTACTCAAGAGTTCATTGCTGTTTGGAGTTTTTTTTTCAAAATACGTTTCTATTGGCTTGTCGTTTACTTCACCTCTTATAATTGAGGCAATGTAAAAATATTGAATAAGATGTAAAGTGATATTTAAAGTGTAAATTGAATATATAAAGCGTAAGTTAAAAATCTTATAATCAACTAAACATTTCCAAGCAACTGAAGGAAAGGTTAACAAAAGACTAGCGCACTATTAAGCTCAACATGCCGTTTGATTAGATCTATAAGGTTTCAATTTGCACCTCCAGGTATCTTGTTTCTTTGCAAAGTGTTGTGTTCCATCGCTCCTTACAGCTGAAATTTTCATTACTTGCGCACTTGGGCGTTCTAAGTCTTTCAGAGACGATTCTCTCTTGAAGTATGCAATGGCAATCTGCTTCCTAAATTCCGACGTTGAAATAAGCTTCTCACCTTTTTACTTCGATATAAGCTTGTGAATAACCCAAGAGTTCACCAACATCATGACAAACTTGTGATTTAGATGTGACCAAGACACTTTTTTGCCCCGAATCTCATTCGACGCATTGGCAGTAAATAATCGTGAAAATCAACTCCCCCGTTCCTTTATTATAAAGTTTTATTACATTAGGCTGAGAAATTTGAATATGTTTTTTTTCTTGGCGTGAATTAGAAATTTGCTAAAGAAATTGAAGGAAGAGATTCATGATTTGTTTTTAGTTTCCAGTTTCCCGCAATTTTCGACAGAAGATTCATTGCCAAATTTAAAAGTGTACTCATTAGCTGTATTCAAAATATCATACGGATTATTGAAGAAAATTATGATTGATTTACATACTTATTAATCTATCTAACATCAAAAAATTTAAAAATGATATTTCAAGTTACATCATCAACAGTCGTTCTCATTACCAACACGTACGTTTAATGATCTACAATAAAATTATGAATGATATATCATTATATATCTTATCCCTTGGTAATAAGATCGACTGTGTAGAAACGTAACATCTACATCTTTTAGAGCACAGATATCTCTTTGAGCAGTTCATCTAAACATTTCTGAATTTCAATTATTTCTCACTTTCTCAGCAGTTACTAACTTCCTCACGACAATTCGTGAATTTATAAAGACAACACAGGAAGGGAATTAAAAATACTGTCGATGTTGTGGCATTGCATACAATAATATTTTTATGACTGTCATTTATAGGACGCTAATATTTCTACTTCTATTGTAGGCAAAAATGACGTGTTATTACTCATATAATAATTGAATATTTTAAAAAACTTATTAACGGAATAGATTATTAAACTAAATTGGAAGCTAAGTAGAGAAGTGTATTTGCAAAAGTTCTAAACCCTAACACTCAGAAAAACTTAAAAATGTGACAACTATTGATTAAAATACTACTAAAACAATCCTACCAAGATAATGGTTCATAAGTATACTTTCTGTTTAATACGCCAGAATTTTTCAGCTGTTCAATTAACGTTAGCAATAAAATAACAAGAAAGTTCTGATTACCGTCCCTCAAATATGAACGTGGTAAATAATGGGTCTCTTTAACATGCATAAGTGCAACGAATACCGTTTCACTAGTTAACAGAGCATTTGCCTTCAATTCCGCGCGCGCCGAGCGCTGCCGGGAGGCGCACCTGCCGCCCTCGGCGCCGGGGAGGAATCTCACGGCACCCGCGCCTCTCCAAATGCGGAACAGGCGGAGGCCGGCGGGGCGGAGGGGAAGGGCTGCATCGCGGAATCCAAGCCGGCGCCGCGAGGAGGCGGGCGGCCAGACGCCTGCAGGTGGCGCGGCGGAGGAAGCGGTGGCGCAGAAGAGAGATGCGGTAAGCGACGGCTATCATGAGCAGGGCGGAAGGAAACTAGACGTAAGAAAGATGAAATCTAAAACAAAAACCGCGTGAAATGGTAAATAGAGACGTTATAAATGACGTGCAAAACCAACGCAAGGGTAATTATATTTGTAAATATTCGTAATAGTTTCGTAATTGTCGTATATCGAGTTGTAATAATGTTTGCCACCGAGCATTACCTCAAAGCGAACTTTAATAAATCTATCTAACAGAAGAAAGGAAGGCTAAAGAAAATGGAAAAGGTGAACTTACCAAAGAAAATAAATGATTGATGATTTAGAACAGATGGGATAAAAGAAAGAATGAAGAGAAAATGTACCATAATGCATACTGTGGGTGTGCAAGGAAGCAGAGAAAGAGGAGAGTGCGCGAGAGCCAACGCTGCGCTGGCGACGCAACAGGGACGGCAGCAGTGCGGCGGAAGGGGCGAAGCCCGCGAAGCCCACCGCTCCCTGCAGAGACGCCGCGCCGCGCCGCGCCGCGAGCTGAGAAAATCTCATCGCTAGCGACGTAATCAGAACCGTGGAATACATAGCGCGGGGAAATATCGAGAAGGCCGGCCTGGAGACGCGGGCGGCTCCCAGGGGCCCGCCGCGGGGCGATGGAAAGAAAACAGCGCTCGCCCCAGCCGCGGCCAGCTCGCGCCGCGGTAGCCTGCCTCGCCCCTCCGCCCCCACGCTTCGCCGCGCCGCCGCCCGAGCGGCCGGGAATTGAAAGAGAATATTGAGGGCGCCCGGTGCGTCGGGAGAGCGCCAGGCCCTCGGCGACTCGCCCACAGCGCCACAAGCCTCTGGCGATGCCGATGCGATACACACAAGTGGCCCGATGAAAAATTCACTTTTAGCAAGTTTATGTAAGCCTTTTGTAGTCTATCTTATGTTTTTATTGTTATTCTTTTATTGTTATCTTTATTTATTTCTTTTATATATTTTATTGTTATCTTCTATTCTCGCGTCAACTGCTGAGGTCATTAGTCCCGTACATGTAGTACATGTTTTTCATCGGAAGGTGGCGGTAATCTTTCCTCACTGGATGGCGAAATCCGGCGCCGACCTACCGTCAAATAACGGGGTTTTCCTCAACCAGGTATCTCCCACCAGTGAGGCACCGCTCCACCTGGGACAAGCTCTAAGCTCCCGATCGGCCTCCCGGAATATGTGGTAGTGTAGTGCATGTTAGTGTAGGTGTTAGTGTAAGGGGAGAGAATAGGACGAGGAAGAGGAAAGAAAGTATTGCACGCGGTCTGTAGCCCTTTTGTTAGAAAACTGCTCCGGCATTCGCCTGGTGTTGATCGGAGAAACAACGGAAAACTAAATGTCAGAGCAGCCGGACGCTAGAATTATCCTCCAGATAGCAACTGAATTCGACCTAGCTGAAAAGCTAGTGTCGAAAATTCTGCCGCCGTCGGGACTCAAACATAGAACCTCCAGGTCAGAGGCGCTGCAGTGACATTATTATTTCAATGGTCATTAAAATGTCTTATACTCTATACTCTTTATAAACAAGTAAGTCATACTTACGGCGCATATTTATAATTGATTCCATTACTCCCATTACCGAGGTGAGGGGGACTCAGAGGTGCACCAATGAATTTTATTACTTCTTATAGTTTAAATTTGTATGAAGTGGAAAAACATCGATAATGTGTATTATCTATTTTTGATAAACATATATTGCAATTTAACAGTCGGTTATTATTTCAATTATAACAGCATCATTGCTGTGGATAAAAAATAGAACTATTTACCCGAAGACAGAGCATTCAGAACACATACTAAAAATATTTGCAGTATTTTAAAAACTTACAATTTAATGTATTTCCATTCTGTCACAAAATATCGGCCTTTATTTGACACAAACATATAACAGTTTTTCTCATTAAATACAAATATTCGATTAAAACAATATTTTTATATAAGGAGTCAGAAACTGAATAATATTTAACTGAATAATTTTTACACAAATGAATGCTCGAATATTATTAGTCACATCAACGTAATATATGAAAATTATACAAAAATATCAATAAAATAAAGATTTAGGATGTCTACATCGGAGTTTCACGTCCCTTTTTGTTAATTTCCAGAAACCTTTCTACTTACTACTGAAAAAAAAACGCATTTGATTATTATATTTTGTTTTCCTGAGAGAAATATTCGACGTGTCTGACATACATTGCCGTTCTGAAAGGTTCAAATTTCGAGAAGAACAAAGTGAAGGTGAAATTATAGAAAAAAAATATAACGAGAGATATGGAAATGAAATGCCCATTAAACGTAATATAGAAAAATAATATTGCATAAATCTGATTGCAATGTGTACTAAATAACTGTAATAAAAGCTTAACTAAGATATATAGATACTACATAATTATATAACTATATACAGACATTTTGTTACATGTAACCATTATTTGGCATTAATAGTGATTAACGTAATCTTCTCTGGAATAGTTCAGAGTTGGAAATGTATCATATATCAGCCAGAGAGAACATAAAGCTTTAACATTTTTCAAAAAATAATAGAACATCTAAAAATAGTAAGTGATTTAATAATAATTTAATAGTTGCAAATATTTGGAATCAGTTAACATCAGGTAATTCAATCTGATGTTAACATATTAAAAATATTTGCAATAAGAATAAACACTATAAAGCAATATTTGTAGGCTAAAGTGCTCCTTGAATGCACATTCAGACCGAAATACAAGTCCCAAATGCAAAACCTAAAATCAGAAATAAATTTGAGGCTCCTCACCACCAGTTCCAAGTCTTCCCCCGTAATTGCCTTCGGAAGTGAGGCTCCGGGAAATGAGGCGCAGCTGATCGATTGCCGCGACTCGGCTGCGAAGCGAACGAGCGTCGCGAAGCGCACTCCACAGACGACCGCAATTGGCGCGAAGCGACACGACGCTCGCGCGCGGGGGCAACTCCGACGAGGGGTGACGGCACACAGCGGTGGCGATGGCGGCGGCAGCGGCGGCGGTAACGGCGGTGGTACTGGTGGTGGTGGTGGTGGTGGTGGTAGTGGCAGAGATGGTGATGAGGGGGAGGTGGTGGTGGAGGGGGAGGTGGTGTTGGCGGCGAAAGAGGGTCGGGGGCGGTAGCGGTAGCGGTGATGGGGTGGGGGGGCGGTATTGGCGGCGGCGGTGGCAGTGGCAGTGGCGGTGGCGGTGGCGGTGGCGGTGGCGGTGGCGGTGGTGGTGGTGGCGGTGGCGGTGGCGGTGGCGGTGGCGGTGGCGGTGGCGGTGGCGGTGGCGGGGGCGGGGGCGGGGGCAGAACGGCGTCGGAGGAGGAGGAGGCTGTGGCGGCGGGGCAACGTCGCGACGCGTCACTGAAGTCTCCTTTCACGTGCTGGGCGGAAGCGCCCATGCGAAAGACCGGCGGAGGAGTGCGTTGGGGAGACCAAGTGGCAGTAGTGGAGGCTGGAAGAGAGGCGGAAACGTTGTGGTGCTGGTGGCGAGGCTTTGGTGAACTCGAACTGCAGTTGCGACACTAGTGCCTAGAGGCAAAAGTGGAAAGAAAAATGGAATAGTTAGAAAAGTCAGGTGAGTGGCAGCAAAGTTTGCAAGAGGTGAGTGGCTGGATTTTGGGAGCGAGGACTTTCCAATGACGGATAAGACGAGTCCTTCACTTGTGCTGTCAAGGTTAACTATCACAAGGTCGTACCGTACATCGCCATTCCAAGGGCAAGGGTAATGGAGAAGATGAATAAGTGTATTGTCAGAACCAGAGCGGCGACGGGTGTAGTAGCAGCATCAGCAAGGGCTGCACCGCGCTTAATGGGGCAGCGCCTCCTGCAGTGGGGTTGGCGATGGCCACGGCGCGGCGTCACAGGGTTCGCAGAGAAACGACTTCCGGCGTCGGCAAAGGCTTCCGGCGCTGTAACGACGTCCGCCCGCGGCGCCGCCGCCGTCGCCCACGCCGCCCATCGCCCCGCAGGTGCGTCAGCGCCATTAGCCGCCGGAGTCGAGCGGGAGAGGGAGCGGGAGCGGGCTCAGCCGGCAGGGGCCGAAGGCGGACGGACTCCGTCGCGCGCGCCCCCGCGCCGCCTCAGAGAGGGAGACTTATGACGACCACAGACGCTGGGGGGTAGAGCTATTTCTTGGCGGACAGGAAATGCACACAGTGAAGGTGTCAGATTCCAGGCTGTAGGAGATCAAATAAAATTGGGCACGACAATTTCCAAAGGGGAAAAATTGAACAGATAAAAAAAATAGATTCGATAATATTAATATTCATTAAAAACTGCACTGAAGATTCGTCTTAAATGAAATGCAACATCGACAATAGTGATTCAGGGCAGCAACTCATGTCACTGCAGTGCTTGTGACTGGGAAGTCCTGAGGCTCGAGTCCCGACGGTGGCACGATTTTCGATACTCACTTGTCAGCGAGGTCGAATTTATCCGCTGTGTAGAGGAGAATTCTAGCGGACGGCTGATATGACTAGTAGCTTTCCTACCAATACCACGCGAATGCGGGAGCAGTACCCGAACAAAGGGTTACGGCTCGCACGTGATCTTTGCTTCTTCTCCCTTGACCTATCCTCACCCTCCTGACTCACATCACACCTGTCGGGAGCTGAGAGCTTGTCCCCACTGGGGCGGTGCCCTGCAGGTAAAAAAACTCCTGGTCGGGAAAATCCGCGAGCCGCGGAAGACCACCGCCATTTCCCGATCAAAACACATTGCACTTTGGGGGCTAATGACCTTAGCCGTTGACGAACCAGGAATCACTCATCAATCATTAAATGCAAAGTTCCTCAGCAATAAATAAATTGTCATAAGTTGCTAGTACGTAACAGAATAATCCATGATTTAATACAAGTGATTTGAATAAGAAAGATATACCGAAAACTGCGAGTTGTCCCTAGTCCCAACTTAATATTACTTCCTGAGCATTAATTAAAAACGTGCTTGCATATCATATACTCATTGCTAACCCATTATTTAGATCTTAAAAGGACCATAGTTATGCGAGGCATAAATGAAGTTCCAACTAGGGCAGATGATATATAACAGTGTTCTCCTCACAACTTCACTAAATTATTCAAAACTTTAAGAATATAGTTTGAAACTTTAACAGTTTTCTGAAGTCACAAGTGTATGCCTCTAGCGAGACCATTTGGGTAAATTAATCACACACTTGTTAGCTCAAGTTTTGTAATTACTGAGATGTAGCAAGTTCATGACTAGCGCAATGCATTCATTGCTTGCCATAAGTTGATTTCATCCAAATGGAAACAGAACAGGTGTTGAAATTGTCAATGGGAAAATTCCAATAGTTATTAGATAAAGCAAGCATATGAATATTCCTTAAGAGAAAGCCACATACGAGAAAATATAATTAGGCAACCAAATTAGAACGAACGTATTTCGTATTAAGAAGTTTTTAAATATTTTCGAATGTAGGTAGAGAAAAAAAAGATATCAAAAAATGCGAGATTTTTACATTCAAAATCACTGCACTATTACCATTTGTTGAAATAATCAACACTGAAAGACTATTGCGAAATATTAAAATCACTATAAGAAAACAAAATTTTTGTTCCATTATATTCGACGTTCGAACAATTAACAACCATCTAAATCAGAAAAACATGCCCACGTGAGAGAAAAATCGTTAAACTTTAGTAAGAATACGGTCACTGTATGCGGTTCCTGTGTTTCTCGTTACTCCCAATGAATTCAAATTGCTGAGAAGAAGGGGCGGAAGAGAAGAGTAAAACGACCCGCAACGAGCGACCGGACTGGCTCTAGGGATAAAACGAAGAGCAACTGGCTCGGGGAATAAAACGAAGAGCAACTGGCTGCGGGGATAAAACGAAGAGCGAGACGAAAAGAGCGCATCGCTAGCCTCAATGGCCCGCGGCGAAGCAAGCAAAATTGAGCGGCGTTATTCAAGTTCTCCGCATAGGTGACCCGCCCTGCGGCTGCTCCATCAACTATTACCGCCATCAAACGGGCGGCCGCGGCCAGCGGAGAGCACAGCACTGCGGGGCAGCGGAGCGCAGCGCGCGCGGGAGCGCGTGGGCGCTTGGCGAAGCTCTGGATGCAAGTCTTGCGCGTTCGGGCGGAGAGCTTTTCTTCAGACGGCTCGATCTGAGGATATATTAATACAGTCAACACGCATGATGAAGATACTAGAAGACAAAAAGGGAAACGAGACAACAGAATAAGAGATATGGATCATTATTCGTATTTTCGTGAAATGTATAGTATAATAACACAAAATATAATTGCGACACGAAGGAAGAAGGGGTGGAGTTGCACAAGGCTAGTTATGTAAATAGTACCATTATAATAATATTATTAATAATGATACTAATAATATTATTAATAATAATAATATTATTAATAATAACAATAATAATAATATTAACTGTTATTATTATTATTATTATTATTATTATTATTATTATTACAATTTCTATTATCCGAATGCAATACAACTCAAGGATAAAGCGGCAGCACGTTTTCTGAGACGTGTTAGTTATTCTAGCTCCTGTGCTCTCAGATTCTGCTTTAATGGCAAACTGAGAATCTTACGAACGATATTAGTAGCTTTCAACAGCACTACTACAGCATAGTTCTGAAGTGCCTCTCATAAATCTGAAGCTTTCTCTTGTTGCCGAAGATCCCTCAATCTTCAGCAACAAGTCCGTTAGACGTAATGACCATGTGCACAATATACACTCCTTGTAAACGGTAAATGTCTCGCATATTGTTGTAAATATTTATTTCTTTTCTGCAAGTTTTATAAACGATTATTATATATTAGAAACACAATATTGTTTTTATTGCCATGCAAACCGTTTTTTCGAACGCAACAATATCTAGCTTATTTGTTTCAATTGTTCGATCTCTAAAAATGGGGACATCCTACAAGACTTTTATTACGTCATTTTCCAGTACCTGCACCGGTAGATACTTGAAGCATAGACTAAAGACATCTACATCTTTACTCTACTACATCTTTACTCTATGCTTGAAGTACGGGAGACGTTCGGAGTACCTAAACATGGGTTCAAAATTGTTAGAGCCGCATCCGAGAAGGAAGAAAGAAAAAAAGAAAAACGATAAAAACGAGTAGGCAATGTACAAGAAAATCGAGATAAAAAAAATGATATTTCAATAGCAATAAGACATACATACACAAACGTAAAAGGGGGTTGTGGAGGAAAACAGAAAGCATAGAACATGTTCCGTAAAAGAGATTATGGAAACAGACACAAAGGCGAAGGATTTTGCGGCGAGTACGGACAGAGTTAAGGAGTTGGGGGCATTGTGAGGGAGTGGGGGCGGAGGGCGCGGCCAAGGGACGTGCTCCAACTGCAAACTTGCGGCAGACGCCGCTCGGCCATTAACTCGACCCAAACTAGCGCCGCCGGCAGAAGCCGGATATTGCAGTTAATAAGAAGAATACACTGAACCCAGCAGCCGCCCCGCGCCGCCAGCAACGCACACGCTCCAAAGGCTTCTTGCCTGCCTTCGAACATCCCCCGCGCAACTTAATCTAATGGAGACACCCCGACCCCGTGCTCTTCGCTGGTAAGCAAGGCGGCTGGAACTCAAAATTTAGCAGACGGCCTTGCATCTGAAAGTGTAGAAAAAACTAACAATGAACGGAGGACATGAAAGAGAAATTCAATCACAAATGTGGAACAGCATTATATCTTTTTACAAAAGAATACACATAGCATTTCAATGAGCAATCTTCATTGTGGATGGTTTGAAGTGGAAAACTAACAAGAAAATTTAAAGAAATGACCAATAATCCAGATATTAAATGAAAAAAAACGAAAAATCTTGTTATATTTTATGATGTGTCTACTTCGTTATTTCTTTATTTCATGCACATGATTATTAAAATCTAATCTGAAATGCGAAACGGTACTACACTGGCCGTTTGCAGAGCATCTCTTACAGGTTGTTACTAGACTCGTCGAAACAGCTTTTATTTTCCATAGATAATGTTGTTTATCGTATCGAGAGATACATTTCGATGTGCAGATTCAGTTTTCATAGGAAGCAATATTCAAACAAGTTTTGGGTGGATGGACACCGCGGAGCTACACAATATCTACTCGAAGCGGCGGCAGGCGTTGCCTAACGCGTCCATTGTCGATGGAGAGAAGGGGGAACGGCTGAAAGCCGCATCCAACAGAGCGATGTCGAAAAATATTATGAATGATGGTATTCTATTATCAGCTGGTAGCAGCGAATTTTCGTAAGCTGGTACGGCTTATTTTATTCCTATAATACACGAGGTGATAGACAGGTTTTTAAAAACGTAATTGTCCAAACAGAAGCCTTTCACTGAATTGTCAGTCACCCGACAGACTGTAAATGCTTCAGCTCATTTCTGCAGAGGATTGAGTAGCTCGTTTAATTGAAATTTCGTGAAAAATGTTTTAAATGTTTTGCGTTCCATGATTAAAATGTAATTTACTATGGTGTAGTTCATTAATGTGCTATATTTGCACAATTCTCAAAACAATTCACTTTTAGAGAAACATGAAAACCAGTAAATAGAGACATTTTGATTCAATATTATTTATTCATCTCTAGATTTCGGCGAATACAACGTATTTTCAATTTTCTAATTAAATATGGATATAATTACTGCAATCTGCCAATGAAATGCAGATTCTCTAGCCATGGAAATGTTCTTACCCTAAGGGGAGATATAGATTACATGCATTTGGGTTTGATCTCTAGATCAATTTTGCAATCCAATATTGCATCGTGATGTACTAATATTTTGTATGAGCTTGTTAAAGAGGAATGAAATGAATGGTAATTGAGGCACATGAATAAAGTACGGTGTAGAAGATAAAGATAAACCAAAATCTTCTCGTGATTTAAGGGTTTTCTTGTTGATAAGTTTTGACATTGTCCTAAAGACAACATTAAGTTAATAATTCAATAGTCACAATAAAATATGTATTTTAAACGTAAGACAAAAGTTACACGCATTACAAATTTTAGCACATTCCTTACTTAAAAAAAGGACACTCTTTGTTTAAAGTCCGTCCAGTAAAAAGTTAGTCGTGATAACAACCAACTGTATACGAACATACTTCATACTTTCTATTTTCACAGAACGATATTGATATTTACGCGTTAAAAAAGCACAAATCCAGGAAATAATGTATTCAAGCATTTCTACTACAAATTCGAGTGGAATACTTTTGAAACGCAGATGTCTTTGATTGCCAATCGCTACGAAATTCGATTTTGGAAGCAATCACGCTTTGTCGTGACAACTTCGGACATAGGGAAAAAACAACAGGAAATCGGAACGGGACAGAGGAGAGACAATTTTGCATCGTACAAAGGAGAACGTCCCGCGAACCGTGCCCACACAGCCTAGTGGTCACAGAATCTCCATCAAGTGTCATTTACAGCCGGCGAAGGTACAAGTTATTCGGCGACGAAAAAGCTTCTGCGGGCCAGAAACATAATAACATCGCTTTGTTCCAGTGGAATTGGGTGGGGAGAGCAGCCGGGCTTCGGGGCGGAACAAACGCCGGCCGTTGGCCACCGGGGGAATGAATACTTCACTTCGCGGGGAAGAAGGGTGAGGCAAATGTTCCGGAATTTCAAAAGGCAGCCGAGCAATCGGGCTATAAAAAGCAATAAATTACAAATGGAATTCCAGCGGTCTCCGATAAAGAAAGCGAATTGAATTACGAGAGGAATTTGGTTATCGTTTCCGTTCGGTCGATCAGGTACGAGTGGCAGCAAGTGCCGCATCACCGCCAGTGATGGGATGAGGTACGAAAGCCAATGCATGTAGTAATAAGTAAATGAGAGTATTGCAAGAGTAGCTGCCTGCACTGTAGAATATTTGAGCAGTAGTTTCAGAATATATCGATCACCGACCTGAATGGCTAGGGCGTGCAGCAACTCAGTGCCTCGGTCCGAAAGGTCGCGGGTTCCAGTCCAGCCGTGAGCATGGCTGTTTCTCCATTTTCGTCATGTTTGTGTGTTGTCGCGGAAGGTCTTGCGAGTCTGCTTACCACAGACCAAAGAGAAGCGTGTGTGTGTTCAGTGTAAAGGTTAATATTTGTTGTGTTCCCTTGAGGGACATAGCGAGTACTTGGCGTAATTGTCGAACTCGGCATTCCCTGAAGCTGGAAAAAGACCCAGGAAGAAGTAGTTTGAGAATATAAAGAACAGAAATACGGCGAAAAGAACTGACATTTACTATTTTAAAACGAGAGTAAAATAATTAAGCATGTACAAAAACCCAATTGTAACACCGATTAATTGACACGGAAGATTCACATCCTCATGACTGCATAATGTTTCTCTTGTGAATATATTTACAGACATTTAGGTAGTGCGATACAACTATGTAAGGGATAATGTTCTTCTCACACTTCCCAAAGAGAGGTCTCAAAAACAGACGAATCAACCCTCTTTGGTCTCTCTCCTATAAGACTAAGCACAAACTGTTGCGCGCAGAGCTCAATCAGAACACATTTGGACGCGCGCCAACAAAGTTCTCCTACCCCCTATAGGACGACTAACCCTTCATCTCCACGTATTTAACTCACTTTGCTGCGGTATTAAGTTAGTCACCATCTCCACGCAAAAAAAAAAAAAATCTGTCGTGATTGGCCCAGCGCTTCAGATGACTCTACAACATTAGCCTCACGACATCTTCCAACTCTGTCCCTGCACAGAAAATTCCGAGGTGGGACTTCAAAGGCGACCCGGCGGGTCACGTGCGGGGCTGAGATGGGGAAGTCACTAGGTGTCGCGCCCGCCGCACGGCTGGCTCCCTGCGAGTGTGTGGGAGCGCATCGCTTCCTCCAAACGCCAACCGCACGGCGCTGGTGAAACAGCAGAGCGTCGGAGAGCGAACTTCGAGGCAACTCCGGGCTGAGTTACACACCTTGTCCCGCACGGCAATGAAAAGTTTGCGCTTCGTGTTATTTGTTATGGCTAAACTCGCATACTACCGAGCAATGTGGGGCGCCGAGAACAAACTGGTGTATTCTTTATGGTACTGTGATTCATTTATACAAAAGTTTACGACAGGGTCTTCAAGTAGCGACATTGCTCGTTCCCGTGTATGCAAACAGTATACTGAACTCCGCTGCGCATTTCGAGGAACTTGCAAAGTGCATCGCGCTGCAAAGCAACTACTACATTTACTCGAAACGTGCAGGAAAATGAAGGAACGTAAAGTGGTTGATGGATATATGCTATGTTTCTTTTAAGAACTTCACACGTGAAAGATTTACCGTTCTCTACTGTCCAGAACCAATTAAAGTCGCTTTGGATATATTGTACGTTATATTATGAATATCACTCAACTTTTCAATTGAAAACTTAAGTCATGTTAATCCCAATACCTTATCATCCATGTGAGAGTTTACATAATAAAATCAAATTTGAATTCTAACTTACAATTCAATATTTCGGTTGATTTATTGTTATTTTGTGTTTCCGGTTGCGTCAACTGCTATGGTCATTAGACCCTAAAGTGTAGTACTCGTTTTATCTTGGGAGCTGGCAGTGCTCCTTTCCCACTGAATTATGAGATCTAGCGCCGGCCTACGTCAGTTTACGGGGATTTCCCCATTCACTTATCTCCCACCAGGGGTACCACCCCAGCCGAGACTAGCGCAATGCTCCTGACCGGTCTTCCGAGATGTGCAAGTGTAGTGCATGAAAATTGTAAGTGTGTGTAAGAGATAAAGAGAGTATTAGGCAGAGAAAAGAAAGATCGCGCGCTGTACATGTTGGGATTGTAGGGTACTGCTCCGGCATTCACCTAATGTTGATTGGAAAAATCAAGGAAAATTATCGATAAGAGTTGCCGGCAGCTAGAAGTTTCCTCCAGTCTGAGGCTGATTTCGACCAATCTAACTAATGACGAAAATCCTGCAACCGTCGGAACTCGAACCCAAGACTGTAAGGACAGAGCTTGATACCCTAAGCCACCTTAATCGATCAATATTTTGGCGTTATTCACAATCACGGTTTCGGAAGTCATGAGCGCCTTGTTTAGAACTCTAGACTACTGTCATGTTCCGATCTATAGTGGATAGCATACGTGTAGGTCCAGATTATCGTCTGTTTGAAAACCCTTCAAAAAGAAAACTGCGAATCTGACACTCCAAACTGATGACATCATAATGAGAACTAACAACTAAAAGAGCCAGCAGTTTATTGACGAGCACTTGGGAAACAAATTTGAAGTATAGTTTGAGAATATGAGGCACCTTGTAAATAATAAAAAATATTGCGTATAAAAATGTTAAACAGGTAAGTAGTAAGAGTTGAAATGATTGAAGGCGTTGTCATTGTCAACAATACTATTGTTGACAATGACAACGCCTTCAAGCATTTCAATTATGTAAATGTCAACTACACCTCACCACTGAATCAATATAAGTAGTAAGAGGCTTCGAAACAAACTACCCTATTTTTTGTGTCATTATCTAGAAAACACTTCTTCCGATCGCCTCAGAGAATTCTCATTTTCCAATAATACTAACTCATTCCATTATTCTTTAAAACATAAAATTAACATTGAACCAGTATTTACTTTACTGTTATTATGAAAATTAACGATTTAATGAGGCTTATATATTAAGGAATGCGAAACAAATATCTGGTATTCAGAGATTTTGTGGAATAAAAAGTAATTTAAATATTAACTAAGGGAACTTCGAAATTAGCTTCCTATTTAAAGTTACGAAATTCAATTTGATAGTGGAAAACCGTTGTCGGCTTGTTTCACCACGGAAGCCACCGCCTCCAACAGGTCAGCCCTCACTGTGACAAGTCACCTCCGAGGTAGGCGGCCGCCGCTTTCAACCCAAAGAATTCCAACCACGCCGGCGGCGCGCTGGGCTCATCAGCCGTCGAGCGGCGCGCTTCCTTCCCCGCAGCCGCCGCCCGGCGACGGGCGCTCACCGCAGCCCCCACTAAATCTGCGCGTAACTACTCGCAATCCATTTAACTTTCGAGCTCATTTCCATACTGCTGGTAACGGCGCGCCCGTATTAAATGTGGAGAGCGGCGCGCAAAATATACAAGAGTAATGGCTTCGGTCCAACTATAACACATTATAATTGGTAGACTGGGACTGCGGGATGCAAGATTAAACAGAACCGCGCCCGCGCCCGCAAAAATGCCCGCGCGTCGGCCCGCGAGGCGGCGCGGCGCGGCGCGGCGCGGCCCGCTCATTAATACGGATGGCCGCGCGGCCACTTCATTAGCGTCCGTTGCGGCCGTCCCCGCGCCGTCTCGCCTCGCCTCGCCTTGGCCGGCCTTTGGCCCCCACGCGTCGGTAACTAGCGTATCGATCCGGCGTCGGTCCTTGAGCGTCTCGAGCCGTCGCGGCGACCCAGCCCGATGGATGGCCGAGGGCCCGGCGGCCACCCCGCGCCGCGCTGGCCGGATAGCAGAGCCACGTGCCTCTCAGGAGTCGGAGGTTGAGGAAATGCGCACTTCGTGGGAGGTTCTTAACTAATAATAAATCCCATTTTCTAATGGAAAAATAGGGGTTAGATATTTTCGAACAATACATACTATAAGACCCTCACGGTTTAGCGCAATGGTCAATGTGCTCGCTTTCTATGAGACGACCCCGAATTTAGTTTCCGATCGGGCAAGGTTATAATGTGCGTTTTCCTTGCGATGTTCCAGTATACGTTGCTGTGTGACGATGAGAAAACTCACTTCTCAAGTAGAGAAGATCAGAATACGGCGTGGGGATGTCTTCGTGCTAACCTCACGTACCCCTTAACCCATGGCCGCGAGGCGGGATGGCGGGACGCTGCTGGTAGGCCATGGTCCGTACACGGGCTGTCGTGCTAAGTACAGACAGACATATCATAGGACCGACCGGGATGGCCGAGGTGGCTAAGAGCGTTCAACGCCTCAGTGCTTCAGTTCGAAGGGTCGCGGGTACGAGTCCCACCTTGAGCAGGGATGTTTGTCCCTTGTCTCTCACTGAGGGTGTTGTAGTGGAGAGCCTCGCGTTCTGCTGGTCACAGAGGAACCCGTAAATGTGTTGGTGTTTTGTGTATGGCCGAATATGCGTCCCATCGGGACGTAAAGGGTAACAAGCTGTCGGCAGGATAAACCCCCCAGAAAAAAGCAACATTGAAATATGCACGGTGGCTCAGTGGTAGGGTCCTGGCTTCTTGACCTGAAGAACCCAGGTTTGGATCCCGACATAGGTTGGAATTTGTATCTAGTGGTTTCCATTCAGGGCGGCTCTGAGCTCGACTCAGCCTCCTTTCTAAGCGAGAACCAGGGTCTTTCCTGGGGCAAATGCGGCCGGAGCGTTCTCATCGCTACACAACCTCCTCCATGTACCCACGGCGACGAATAGGTGGAATCCTACCTTCACCTTCCCCTTGGGTCATATCGGCCTGTGTGAATTGTGCGGGGATATTTTTACCTTCTTCATACATATCACATGACCTAAATGCAAATGGGTTTTTGCGGCAGTGATGAAAATAATCTTATTTGTACTTATTGGAATTGATGGAACATTCTTCTCTTCGCAAATCATTGATTTTAAAGTGGAAATAGCTTTCTGCTGGAACCCAACTTCAAAAGGCCCGGCCGCGAATTGTACGTTATATTGCACAGGTGTATCAGAATAAATGTTACAAACGCGTAGGATATGTTCAAAATGATCATTTTTTGAGAAGGAACTTGTGGTGAAAATTTCATACAACACAAAAAGTAATAAATTTGACAGTTGCCCCTGATTGGTAGGCAATGTATCATACACAAGTGTTTTGCGGGTTCACAAAATGTGCGTGACAACGTGATATTCTGATTCGTAAACATTTGAAATAAACAAAGTAATTTCAGTTAGTAAACACTTTCATTGAGCCTACGTGTACATTTCAGATGATTGAAGACCACTGTGGGTGTCGCTAAAAAAGGGTGCGCTTCAAGTTGTGACGCTGTTGTCATTTGGAAATTATTTGTTAATTACTCAGAGTACAAAAGGAGTAATACCTCTCTGGTGCCTTGTGGTCAGCATTCTAGCATTCCCACGGTGCTATCCCAGGTTCCATTCCCGAACGCGGGAGAAATAGAGCTGTAGATTTCCATCACAATCGTCCCAGTTTCTATACCTGTGTGGCGAAAGAAAAGCTCAGACAGACCAAGCGAGCTAGAGACAGTGAAGGGAATGCGCATGCTCGCCCCGCGTCTCCCTCACTCATGTCGCGAATAATAATTAAAAACAGAACCCAGGTTTGGGGGCACCGCTAGCTGGCAAAAATCGAATTAATCCGGTCCTAACATGCAAAATACAAATACACATAAATGGGAAAACGGCCAATGTATGTAATTCGTAGGGTCACGGATGGAAGGGTAAAAGCTTGAATTTTCTAGACTCTAGGATATGGTGACCAGACCTCCCGCTTTTAACTGTTTGGGCCTTTTTTATGACGTGTTCAGTTGTCTCGACAAAATATTAACGAGACCCGAAAAGTCCCATTTTTCTGTTATTGGCTATAACCTCACTCTCCCTACACGCACTCTGGTTTTCGCTACTTCGCTTGTTCTTAAATTTCAACTAACGTTTATCCAGAAAATTTGAAGCATGGGAAAAGATAATGTAGAGATTGATAAAAAAATTGTGGCAATGATGTGGACAAAAAGACAAGAACAGTTCGATACATTTCCTGCTGCAAAGGAATACAAAAATATATCCTCTGTATATTCGCATATCGGAATTATATGGGACTCTTGGCCGTCTTAAAGAAATAAGCTTTTGCTCTTTTTCGGATGCACGTGGCGATTTAAGATTTGATAAATTCTTTAACTGTTGCTTCGGAGATACATAATGCACATCGTGTGATATAATAATAACAATAATAATAATAACAATAATGATAATAATGATAATAATAATAATAATAATAATAATAATAATAATAATAATAATAATAATAATAATAATAATAATAATAATAATAATAATAATAATAATAATAATAATAGCAATGTGCAGAATGAGTTATGTCGTTATGGTTGTCCAACAGTGGAATCAATTCATCATGTTACCTCGGGTTGTTCACAATTGGTGGGCACCGAGTATAAACAGCGACATGATTCGGTGGCCAAAATTTTACATCAAGCGTTGGCTCAGAAATGTCGTCTTCTGGCTGAAGATAAGGTACCGTACTTTAAGTACCAACCTATGAGTGTTCTGGAGAACGAAGAGTGGCGCTTGTATTGGGATAGAACTATCTTCACAGACTAGACAGTGATTCACAACAGATTGGATTTGGCTGTGATTAACAAGTGTGAGAAACATGTCATGCTTATTGATGTTTTTGTCCCAAATGGTGGCAACATTCAAAGCAAATACACTGAAAAAATCAGTAAATATGCAGATTTTATTGAACGCATTGAGAAACAGTGGAGTATGCAAAGAGTCAACATTATCCAGATAATTGTTTCAAGGATTGTTTCATCCGTAGGAGTATGATTGGGGGCCTTACGCAACTGGGTTTCAATAACGACCTGTACAAACTCATGCAGAAAGCAGTTGTTATTTCAACTACAAGGATAGTGCGGAGCGGTACAGTTCTTAACAACATGTAACTTTTAGTGCAATATTCGAGTGGGGACAAGCAGTATTTATTAGTGACTCATGTAAAATTTTTGTTCACCAGGATCCTTTTTCTTGTTTTTGCATGTTTTTAACTGCTTTAAAGACCATTTTAAACCTGAAAATCAGCGCTACAAGAGAATGAATGTATGTTACAAATGTATGAATGTTTTCTTCACATTTTTCAATAAACCACACAACACTGAAAATACTGCTACAAGAATGATTCTTAATTTAGAAACTCACCAAAATGAGTGGGGAGAAAGAAATGTGTTCATTTAAAGCAACTCAGGACGTAGACACAGAAACTAACCTGAAAAAAATAATAACATTTTTTATCATTGAAACTATAAACCAATATAATAAAAATAAATATAAAATTCATAAGTAATAAGTGTATATTAAATCATCAGGAATGAATTTATTATTTAGGCCAAAATTAGGGGTGTCTCAAATTTAACCCTATTCAAACCCACCAATTTTAGGCATATTCTTATGCATTGTGGCGGGTCAAATGTTTTATTTGGATATAGGTATCTTGATATGATAATATTTACACCATCTCATTGGATGAGAAAGTACGCTCATTTCAACATCGCCAATCTGTAGGATTAGTAAAAGTATTAAAAATGAATATTGTAAAGAATATTTTTAGAAACAAAAATTATATAAAATTATGCCATAAACATAATACTTGTTGCCGACGCGTAGCGAACATATTCTACAAAATTTAATCTACAGTCACTTCTGGACCATACATAAAGAACACCCAGTTCAAGGCAAAGCATAAAACAATATTGCTGTTGCAATGAAATATGATAAAACGCAACTACCATTTTCCCCACAGCAATGGAAAACGATTAATTTAAATGCATACAATATCACAAGAATTTATGTCCGAACAATCTATTATGAAGAATTACTACTAATATGCCACCATTGGTGCAGATTATTAGCACAGGAAATTAGTGTTTGGACGACTAATTCATTGAGTTATATTTTTGTCAAAAGTTTACGTAATGAGAGAAAAAGTAAGAAATTTTGAAATATTTTTTATCTAATGTGTAAGAACTCATTTAAATAAATTTTATGTTCTGATTTATGTAATCACTGAAGATTTAAATGAGACTATTGAACTGATAATGAGAATTATGAATCGAAGATTTTTAACATTTCTTTCGGTCAAAGAAGAATGCAAATTAAAGTTAGGGTATCAATGACTGATATCAGTCTAGTGATGAAATTACTTTTTCCTTTCATGTTCACATGGCAGGATTTGAATTATTTAAATAACAATAATAAAAACTCCAGTCTCTTCTGGGAAAAAACACAAAAGTGACAGCATTTTCAAACAAATCAGACTTACGCGTTATTGAAGTCTATTTACCACAGAAAAATACCAGGATGTTTGATTGACATCTTTTATTTTCAACGAATACAGTTGTCTATCAGAAAGCCGTATTTATTTTTCTCTCCATATTTGTACATTTTATGACGGTTGTGAGAGTTTATATCGTAATTTAAATCGAAAAATGATTTGTATTGCTTTGGAAGAAAATTTGACACTTCAGAACTCAAACTTTTCTCTTCAAATAGCATTACACTTTCCTGCAAATAGATAAAAAAAATCAGCTTTTTATCATGTAAATCTTCAAGCGAGTTAGTCAGCAATCAAAATATTGTAATGCCATTGTAGTTGAACATCCCAATTACCGATATGGCACTCAATAAATACATTTTTACACCATAAACCCAGAAAACAGTGAAGCGAATCATCAAATACCACTTGCGGAGGAAGTAATTTCTCGGCGCGCGTCAAACGCAGTAACCGCGCGGGCGCCTCGGCAGCGCC
Organism: Teleogryllus oceanicus; assembly: GCA_964035755.1. Taxonomy (NCBI): domain Eukaryota; kingdom Metazoa; phylum Arthropoda; class Insecta; order Orthoptera; family Gryllidae; genus Teleogryllus; species Teleogryllus oceanicus. Next base: position 31,957,161 of record CAXIVR010000004.1, read on the forward strand.
GCCCTCTGACACGTGCAGGTCCGCGCCAGACGCGCACCCGCCGGGATCGCTCGGGAATCTCATTCGTCAACGTCGCGTCTCCTTATCGAGGCCGCCGCAATGCGCACGACTAGCCCGGAGGTCGCAGAGACCGGCCCGGCGGCGTGCATCGGCCGCGCTCTTAGCAACGCCACCAGCCCTCACTAGCAGCGCCGCCGTTGCAGCTGCTGCCGTAGTCGCCGTCGCACCTCTGTTGCGGTGCCGTCCCCGTCACCCTTTGCGCCGGCAACTCGCCCCACCGGCGGAGGTGGCTCAGAACATTAACTGATGTAACTCCAGAAGATCCTAGAGATCGAGGCCCGATGGTGGCAGGATGTTTGACGCTAACTAGATATCTGTGTCGAATTCGGCCGCTATCTGGAGAAGATTTCTAGCCGTCAGCTGCTCTCATCGGTAGTTTTCTGTGGTTTCTCCAATCATCACCAGGCGAATGCCGGGGCACTACCCATCCAATGGGCCTTGGGCCGAGCGCGATCATTCCTTCCTCTTTATCGTCCTATCCCCACTTACACGTACATGCACTACATTCCCACACATACCGGGATACCATAGCTTAAAGTGAATCCCTTGGAGCTTCTCCCTACACTATTCTTACAGTATTAATGACCATTGACGCGCCTGAAGCACGAAATAATAAATCAATCAATATACGACACCCCTGTGACGCCCACTCCGTCGCCCTCCATGCCTCCGCTGCAGCCATCACCGCAGGTATCATCGCCATAACCTTTGCTGTCCTTTCTGTGAGCGTTTCCGCCTCGGCGCCGTTGTTTTTGTCGCTGTCGTCGCCAACGTGGTCCCTTCTGTAATCCCCACCGTCGCCATTGCCACAGTCACCGCCGTTGCTGCCGCCAACCGCCGCGCAAGTAGTTAACGGGCGTGAACGCGCTCCAAGGCGCCCCAGCGAGTGGAACACGCGTGAGAAAGGCGTGTAATTACTGGGATTTGCCTCGCGTAAATTATCGGACTAAATCGCGTCGCTAACAGGGGCGCGAGACGAGAGGCGAGGCGGCGCCGTGTGGCGCTGAGGCTGAAGTACCTGCAAGGAGAAGCAAAAGGCACGGCCATGGTGACACCATATGCGCAGCCGAAACAGCCTCCTAGTCGGCAGGTTAACTTCTTCGGCGACCACGCCTTGAATTTATGTTACTAAATGTTTATACACAAGTAAAATGTTCTTATATTTGCGGACACGTAGTATAGATTGAGCTTTTTTTCAAGATTCTTTCGTCAACTTCTGAATCCTGCGACAAGTAAAAAATGTCTCTTTTAATCACTAGACAAAAATATTGGTAAATACATTTTCACCAGTTTGTGGTATTGACAAGAAAAAGTGAATATAAACAACCGTATTGGTTTTTGATCAGAGACAATATAACTGCTTCTGTTAATAAACAAAGCATAAAAGTACGATAAAGATAGAGATTAAGAATTAAATCCGTTTACTCCTTTGACGCAACTGCAAATCAAAGGAGGAATAGATATGTAGAAAGCAAAGAAATTCTAGCAACAGAGCATAAATGGCGAAATCCATTGATGCAGTATGGTGGCAACAGGCGCGCACACAAAAAGCACAGTAGGAAATGGGAATGCAACATGTCAGTGGGAGGTAAATAGAACGGGCTCAGTGGAATGACGCGCGGCCGGCAGGGCGGGTGGGAGGGAGGGAGGTGGGGGCGGAAACGAGCGGGCCGTCGAGCCACTCTCATCGCGTGCACTAGTGCAACAAACTACGCCACCGCCCCCACAGCCAGCCCGCTTCCCGGCTTGTGGATCTCTTCAATGTTCATGGCCTTGTGAACCGCACTCCAGTAGCTCCGAGTGAACGTTGTTCACTCCGTGTTTCCGCAGCCAGCGGTGTGCAAATTACAATATCTGTTCTCAGTCTCTGAAATGAATGCCATGCAGTTTTTGCGGTTGATACCAGGGTGTGTCGACTCCTAGGACTCGAGAGAGTTCAAGATCGTAAATTAAAATTATATTACTTCAACTCCGTAATAATAATGTCTTATTTCAGTGAAATGACGCCACTACAACAGGAATGCATCAGTTAAAATTCATTCATTGATAAAAGTCTTTCTATTTTGGGAAGGTATTGTTATATTTTAAGATAGTGAATTAACTCCTTGAAAAATGTGCTTTTTTCTGACATGTATATTACAATTGTTTGTAAAAACAGAAGCATGATACGAATATTGATACGCATCCCTCTTCAGGTGCTTAGTAGTAATAAAATTTAAGCCAAATCAAGAGCAATGATAGTACATTTAAATACCAATATAATCTTGATTTTATTACCTTAAGCAAGCACCAGATACAAATCAAACGGGGCTCACCTTGTGCATTGTGTAGCAAATTCTCACAAAGCCGGCATACAGATAGAATAAACTAGTGGCCTGCCGACTTTGTAGAAAATGGTGTCCTCAGTAGCAAAAATTGGCTCTTCTGAAATGGGACACGTGAGCGCTGAAGCTTCATTCTTCGCATGACATCAGCTATGACGTAAGCAGTGATGCTCTAATTAAGACGTAAAACCTTGTTTGTGAAATTGCGGTAAATGTATACCACATATAGTTGAAATTTTTACTGTCTTCTTGCTGTCCTTTTACTGTCTTCTGCGTAAGTCGGAATCATTGATCTCTCTCACGTAGCCAGAGGCTGCCTAGTGTTTCGTCAATGTATATGTATATTCGAAAATTGCAACATAGTTTGTGTCAAAATATTTTGAATAAATAGCAATTCTTAAAGTGTATAACATTAGCACCATAGCATCATATTAGCCCCGACTGACCCTATACATGTGAATAAAATACAAAAAAGGATAATTAAAATATATGCAGCAAGAAGGACGCACCTTGTCAGACGCTACGGCAAGACTGCCTCATGCGACGCCAAGAGTTGATCTAAGAATGAGTTCGAGGAGAATGCCTGAGATATGACAAACTTGGCGGTCTGAGGTTGAATAACAAACTTTGGGAAGAAAGGAAACGGCGAACGATTTTGAAGGGGATAAAAGGAGGAACGGAACGAAAAAACGGAAAAACTAACCGAGAAAAGGAACTCCAGAAACTTCATTAAAAAAATCAAACTTTGGAATTCTCTAACTTAAAGAGAATATTATGGTGTATTGAAGTAAATAATTCTGTGTTACATTATCTTTGCGTTTGCGGATTCTGAGTTTTAACATTCCTTTTGTCGTCCCACCTACATTGTAGGGCAGTTAAAACACGAAATAAAATAGAATTTTCTCTACACTGCACTGAACTACTTACTGTGTTTTAGAAAAGAAGCTTTTTTTGAAAAAATATTAATAGTCTTGCCTTCCTAAACTATAAACATGTCTTAGACAATCATAGTTTGTTTTATCTTAAATAAAAAAATTATTACAAAATGTTTTTACTGAGATGGCTGAAAATAAATCATAATTGTTATCAATTAATACATCAAATATTTTCAGCTATATCTCTTTTGTTACGCAATTAACTCTTATCATCTTGCAGTTAACATTTACAGCATTATTGGGTGTAAACTAAATAAATAAATATAATATTTCTTTTACGTTTATATTGAAATGGTGTAAACTGTCGTTAAGAGGAGAAAATTCTGCACTACCAGTGACTTTCACGAGAATACTTCTCTCGACCTGTATACAAGATAAAGTTTAGTAACTAAAAAATGTTCTCAAAGTTTATAGGGTTTCGACATGGTAGAGGTGATCTGCGTGTGCCGCTGCGTTCAAAAGGCGTCGTTCCATTTGGAAAACCTGAATTCATGTCACACCTACGTGCTTGCTGACAACGTAAAAAGGAAAGTTGGGTACAAAAGGGACCGGAATGACAGCTCTCGTTCTTTGTGTGTTCAAGCAAGAAGGTTTTGCGAAGTGTACAACATGTGATGTCGCCAATCCCCCAAAGAATAATAAACACAAGCGTGGTACGTTTTTCCAAACTTGGTTGAACGTATTGTGCTTCTATGTGATTCCTTAGGAGATGAAATTGAGGTTATCATTTAGTTTAAAAATATCGATAACTTGCCCGAAGTGCGTTTAAGCACTTTCCCATTTTATAGAGGTTATTCTAAGAATTTGGTCCTCTCATTTTTTAAGAAAAGTACTCTCTTCTTAACAAACCATTGAAATGAAAGCAGATATATTTTTGTCTGGATATTTCACAAAATGAATATGTTATGCTTTGTAATGGATAATTGTAATCAGAAACATTACTTTTCCAATAATATTTAACATTATTACAATAATACAAATAATACATGTAGATTAAAACTCTACGTTCAGATTATAATAAAAGTGTATGTGTTTATAAAAAGAAATTTTTTGCTTCTTTTAATTTTTTCATTCAACCAAATGAATGATAAGAAGCCACGAGAGAAACGTTAATTCCGTATTTTTATTTTCAAATATGTTTAAATCTTTAAAATATTTTTATATATCTTAGGGGTAGACGCAAACATACAAGCCCAATGTTGTGGCTGTTAGCATACAACGTAGCACAAGGAATCAGCCAGACATCTTGAGTGAGGGCAAACTCGTATTTCATTGAATGAAAATATTATTTTAATTGACATCTCTGAAATGTCGAAAATAACATGCCAAAACTTTCCACGTCACTTAAAACTCACATTATCGTAATTTCAGGGAGTAGATGTGTCGTATTTCAGTTTGATTAGACAACGGTGTCATATTAAGGTAGGTGACAAGTGGCAGGGAGCAAACTAGAACCAGCACTTATGAGAAAGGATGATACAAGTTGAGAACGCAAACACTAACACATTTCGTAATGAATTATATAAGATATAAGAATAAAAACAGGAGTAAAAAAATAAATTTGTCTGCTAAATGGATGAAAAAATATAAAATAACTTGGTTTTCATTTTTATATTTACTCTCCCACAAAAATATTAATTTCAATTATCACAACTGAGTCAATTTCCACATTAAATTTAAACGCATTAAACATGTTGGCACTCGCTAATTTAGACAAGATTATTTTATTTTAGTCATTGCATTGAATGTTCTTGAAAACTACAATAATAAATCAACTCTCCAAATTTTAAAAGCACATTTTTTGTATTCCCTTCTGTCACTAAAAGGAGTCAAATGTTGGTTGCTACTGTGAAGGCGTTATTTCCATTCCCTAATAGAGTCGAGCTACACTGAAGTTTTACTTTCTCGCATACGTATACACGGAGAATAAGTCACGTGTTATATTACTTATACACGTACGTATATACAGATAACTATACGTAGTATAGAGAAGTTTTGGATGCTGTGACAAAAAAAACTCGCATTTTTTGCCAGAAAAACTCATGTTGTGGGACCTTGATACTAAAAGCATGGATAATTATTTTTCCAATAAGTAGTCAATTACGACCTTCAAAACTTTGTGCAGTCATAATAGATTTGTGAGACCTTGAAACTCAAAAACTGGTTTACTGCAAAACTTCGTCCGTCCTGAGTAAACAACACTAGCGCCCAAACCCCCCATAGTAATTTCGCTAAAATTAATATTCCCAGATTGTCTGGAATGACTCGAGACCCTACGAATTTGAAACGAATTCTCAGAATTTTGAGGGCGCTTTACATAAAATCCCTGAAATGTTTTCAATAGTTTCTAAAAAAATGGTTCAATATTGTTGGCTTAATATTTACATTACGGGAGCTCTTTATACATAACTGCATTAATGCCTATACTTGCAAATACACTTATAGGTAGAAATGCTTTAAATCATTCCTTATGAAGTTTCTGTAAAACTTATCTGTGAAAACTTATCTGTGAAAATAAGTTAAAAACGCGCATACTGAGACACGCAACAAGCGATAGTTACTAAAAAAAAGTTTTGAAATAAAAAAATCGTATAGAACAAGCTTGGTTCCTATGGTATTCTTCAAACCAAATGTCCATTTTACTGTTAGGGAAAATAAATATTAATAAGTTGTGAAAAACTCTACATGTTATTTGATAAAAGACAATTTCCTGAATACCAACATTACATGGAACTAAGCTAAACCATTGTGTTAACGACTTTGTGGTGTAACTAGTATTTTTAATAACATTTTCTGTAATGTAAGCTATATTTGAGAAAACTGTTGATTAATGACACATTGTTGCTAAATTTTAATGAGTCTTCAGTCGCTGTCTGGAGGAGAATTCTAGCGGCCGGCTGCTCTGGTCGGTAGTTTTCCGTGGTTTCTCCGATCAACACCAGGCGAATGCCGGAGCAGTACCCTAGCAAACGGGCCACGGACCGCGCGCGATCTTTGCTTCCTCTTCCTTGTCCTATCCTCTCCTCTTGCACACACACTTACACTAACATGCACTACACTACCAAATATTCCGGGAGACCGGTCGGGAGCTCAGAGCTTGTCCCGGCTGGGGGGTTCCCTGCTGATGGGAGATACCTGATTGGGGAAACCCCACTAGCCGACGGTAGGTCGGCGCCGGATCTCGCCATCCAGAGGGGGAAGACCACCGCCATCTCACGAGAAAAAAACATGCACTACACTAACGGGACTAATGACCAAAGCAGTTGACGCGCCCGGAAACAAGGAAAACCAAACCAAACCAATTAAATGAGTCGGGAGAGGGGACACTCCAAATCCTGGGCTGGAACAATGGTACCGGTACGTATAAGCACGGAGGTGGAGCCAAGGAATACCATCAGCAAATATGTACAAGAAACATAAAATAAAGTACTGGGCGTTTCAAAATGAATAGCGAATAGTGTGTTATAATATTTATTACATCAAACTTACAGCCACAAGGGATATATCAAATGAAAGAGAAACTCAAACAGTTTTGTTTGTTGGCATCAATGCGGAATGTTTCCGCCGCAGTCCGATAGAAAGCGCTAGTAGCAAAGATGGTGACTAAAGAACAGAAAGCGTTTTGCGTTTTACAGTCTGCAAAGACGGAATCTGTTGTTACTGTGCAACGTGCGTTCCGGATTAAGTTCGGTTGTGATTCTCCAGGTGATAACAATATTCGTAGATGGTATCATCAGTTTGAAGACACTGGCTGCCTTTGTAAAGGCAAGAGTACGGGACGACCAAGAACTAGTGAAGAGAGCGTTGAGCAAGTGCGTAATTCGTTCACGCGTAGCCCTATGAAATCCGTTCGGAAGGATAGTCGTGAATTAGCAATTCCTGTGACGACTGCTTGGAGAGTTTTGCGGCGACGCTTGCAACTACGTCCTTATCGTTTGCAGTTGTTACAGGCTCTGAAGCCTACTGACCATGTTTTACGTGCCAACTTTGCTAACGACATGTTGTTGAATGACAATGAAAATTTTCTGGATCTTGACGTATTCAGTGATGAATCGACCTTCCACCTTAGTGGTCAAGTAAATACCCATAACGTTCGGATTTGGGGTTCACAAAATCCCCGCATGATGGTACAAGTGCAACGAGACTCACCTAAATTGAATGTTTTTTGTGCCATATCCCGACAGAAAGTTTATGGTCCTTTCTTTTTTGGTGAAGCAACTGTAACTGGTCACTCTTATCTGGATACTCTACAGCTATGGCTCTTCCCTCAACTGACACAGGATGAACCAGAGAACTTCATCTTTCAGCAAGATGGTGCGCCGCCTCACTGGTATAACGAGGTACGCGATTGGCTTAACCTCACAGTACCCGACCGCTGGATTGGCCGTAAGGGGCCTAATGATAGCGCTTGTTTCCCATGGCCTCCACGGTCACCCGTCCTAACGCCGTGTGATTTCTATCTTTGGGGGTTTATTAAGGATCGAGTGTATGTGCCTCCAATGCCAGCCAACCTTCCCGAATTAAGGAACAGGATTGAATTAGCTGTTGCGGCAATTACTAATGAGACACTAACCAAAGTTTGGGAAGAACTCGCATATCGTCTTGACGTGTGCCGAGTAACGAAGGGTGCTCACATTGAACACTTGTTGGCTATTATGTAAAACTGTTTGAGTTCCTCTATCATTTGATATATCACCCGCGGCTGCAAGCCTGATGTAATAAATATTATAACACTTTAAAACCCCGCTATTCATTTTGAAATACCCTGTATTAAAAAACAAACTGAAGTAATAAGGCTCTTGTATGCTGCAACTGTAATATTGATGCATCTCATGCAGGAGATCTATGAAATGTCAAACAAAGTCTACATTTCTCCAACTAATTCATTCATTCCGTAATGTTCTTCAAATATATACTCTTACTAGAAAAAAATTATTCACTTCAGGGCCATATTAAAAAAAATTAATTGACAGTTGACAGTATTAGCGCAATTATATTGCATACCATCTGAATACAAAGACATGTTCATTCATCACGTTTTTTTGTTTTTTTTCAGTTCCGTTCCTTTTTTCGTTCGAACAACAATTGGCACGGAAAACCCACTTCCCCCGCCCCGCCCACGCGCAAAACGAGCCCGAAGCGCGTCCACTCGGCGTGCGGGGAGGGTTAATTCGGTGCCGGGGCGCGCAATGGGCGTCGGAAGCGAGTCCGGCTCGGAGCCGCCATCGAAGACAATACGCGTGACGCCGGGCACTGCCAGCCAACGGCCAGCAAATGGTGGTGGAGGTGGAGGTGGCGGTGGCGGTGGCGGTGGCGGTGGCGGTGGCGGTGGCGGTGGCGGTGGCGGTGGCGGTGGCGGTGGCGGTGGCGGAGGCTGTAGAGTTGGAGGAGGCGGTCGAGGCGGCGGAGGCGGCGGAGGCGGCGGAGGCGGCGGAGGCGGCGGCGGTGGCGGTGACGTTGGCGGTGGCCGTGGCGGTGGCGGTGGCGGTGGCGGTGGCGGTGGCGGTGGCGGTGGCGGTGGCGGTGGCGGTGGCGGTGGCGGTGGCGGTGGCGGTGGCGGACGGCAAACTATCGCGCGCGACCTCCGACCCGGCCCGGGTACGCGCCCGCCAGATAAAGCCTTCTTTGTTCCAGCGGAGGAACGGTGCTTCCCCCGCGACCCACGCTCCGTCGCTGGCCCCCGGCGCCGCCGCCGGCTCCAAAGGCGTCGTAAGTGGCCGGAGAGCAGCCTCCGCGCGCACAATAGCGCGCCGCACGCCGGACGACGCGCGCGATTTCTTTTTATGGACCAAACAACGTCCGTTTCTCCACCAGATTGCGTTCTCGCGTACAGGTTACTTATTTCATAACATTCTTGAGTTACGTTCAGATAATTGCTATCCAATTAGTATATAATAGGTATAATTCAACATTCTAATACTCGATAAACATATTTTCAGACATATCTATACTCTTAACAAAAACAAAATTTAATGACATTTTGAAAGAAAAAAAATCAGTTGGATGAAGATTTACTCTACCTTTGATTTGACTGTAGGAACTGTATATTAACATGTGTTAACTGTAGTTTTCATTCCACTTATCACAAGGTCTTCCAGACATTTTTGGTGACAGCAGTAACACATTAAGTATAATATATCTTTTCAATTACATCAATATTCAAATAAATATGTTATCAATGCATTCCGATGGATGGAAGTCTGAGTTACGTCTAGTTCAGTGGAACTAAATATGGAATACTGAATATTGCGAAAGAAGCGGCAACACAGATAAACGTGACGGCGACGCCCCCCATTCAGTACAAAGCAATGTGGTACATCAGAGGTGGCCGTTTTTGCGTACATCACTAGAAAGAAGCTCTAGCAGTGGCAAATGATATACTTTGTGAAGTACTATCGCACACAACTCTGCCTAAAACATGTTTACAAAGATAGAAAAATAAACCAGAATAAGAAATCTGATCCCCTGAGCCAATAATGCACAGGAATGTCATCAACATTTCAGTAAAACCTGTGGGAACTACGCATTATAATATCGAACAGAGGCGCAAACGGTACGTGTATTACTGGACGGTGGGGTGTGTCAGTGGATTTACCCCGAACAGCTACACCCTCCTCTCTGGATTAAGGGTCAGGACGAAATCCCTATTTTTTCGACCGCTGTTTCAAACGTCCCCATTTCTTTAGGAAAGACCAATCTTGCATCGTACCTTGCATCGTGTAAAAATCCTCCATATTCCCCTCAAGTGGAAGCCTGTGACTTTTTATGCAATGGAAAAAATGTTTCAGTAGTTTCGGAATATTTCAGAGACCAAATTTGTTGATCTGCATTTTTCATAAAATATATTTTATCCTAAAAGCGAAATAACCTTTTAGAATTGTTAATAATCTTCAATATTATAATATTCAATACTCTTGAGATGCTTTTAAATGTCACGGACATTTACGTACAAGACAGATCCGATTTCTTTTGAGTCAGGGTACCGGTTTGGTTTTGCCGCGCCCCGATCTCGACTGCGATGCATCAGCACACATATTATGGTCTGTTGCAACGCAGGAAATAATTTCCAGCTAGAAGCTCCCTCGTGCTCCGAACATCACGATGAAGTATCCTCAAGCCCTTCTCGGTTCTGCACTTATGTCTGCGGTAGCTCTTGTCGGAATGCATCACATCCCAGTGCTTGTACCATTTGCAGGGTATAAGGGACGAGGTCCTCAATTACACACACACACACAGATTGCACGCAGATCTCACACACAATTACCGGACAGGGCAAGTGGTTACGGAAGGGTTAGTCCACAGAAGAGATTCGCGAGGGACTGGGAGTACACCCACACCACAAATACAATTAAAACATGTATGCTTTACGCGGGCTTCGAATTCACAGCAGTAGTTCCCGCGTACTAGTGTACCTATTTACAACCACCATTGTACTTCAATATGTTATGCGTAACATAAGCATAACATTTCCACAAGGCAAGAAATAATTAACGTATCTAACTAATATATTAATCACAGGACCGTTTTGATTATTCAAATATATTTTACTTCAACTTGTGAAGGAAATATATAACTATGCTTTAGGAATGCAAACAGTAAGAGCGGAAAATCGCAGATATATTGTGCCCATTAGAATTATTACGTGTCCCACAATGCATTAATACAGCACTATTTCACACCTCTCTCAAACCAGCAGGGCGGGAATTACGACAAACACAATCCGGAAAACGGAAATGAAGTAGTCGATAAATCAACGGCCAGGCTACATTGCGAAAAAAAACCCAACCTGAATACTGTTCTTTTTGCACGGCTTTGACCTACAAACAACGGCGGGAGCTTCTTCAGGTAGGCGTTGAAAAGGCGGCGCATTGAATCCGGAGACAGCGCGCTCGAGGAAATGCGGGTGCGGGGAGACGCAATTGTGTTTCTTTCGCGGCGGGGAGGGGTGGGCGGAAGGGGCCGGGCGGGGAGTGCTGTGGTGGCGGCGCGGAACTCTCAAAGCCCCGCCCCGCCTTAATATGCGGGCTACGCGGCGTTCTCCTTCGCAGACTTCTAAATTACGCGGCCGAGCGGTGGAGCGGTGGTAGAGGCCCCCCGGAGAATACTCTTCGTCCACGTACAGGTTTCGTGCTGATTCTCCCGGGCTCTCCCCCGCTGACTTCCCGCACACTTCTCCCAGTCACGATTCTCTCATGTTTAGTTCTTCTCTTTCTTCTTGACTTAGTTCACCATCACTTGTTTTTTCGCATATTTTTGTTTTCTACACTACCTCCTCGCGTATGTTCTTTATTGTATTCGTCATATGTTACTTGGGGCGCCTATTAAGGATTATACTTAGTTCATTTGCGGATTTCTAGCCATTATTGCTCTATCTTAAAATATGAATTTTCTATTATTGCCGTATTTCTTATAAATTTTGACTCAATTTCGACTCACTTTCCATTTTATTTTCTAATTTTGCTGCTTTGTAAACCAGGTTCCATATTTTGATAATCACAAGAAAATATTTTGTATTACCTTCCACGTCCAAAGTCAGGTCTGTTCAATTTGGTCTGCCTACATTTTTTCTTGTTCTATCTTAGTTCTAATGCGTGGAACAGTTCAATTTTTTCCATTCCGATAGTCATTTCTTACACTTCGCAAAGCGATATGTAATAAATGCATTCTCTTCCCGTATTTACACCACGACCATGCAATCGTTCAAGAACTCAATTATAAAATATCCATGTTGCTTAATAAATAAAACTGTAATTATATTACTTCCAATAATGTATTACATTTAAAACACTTCAACTATTTTTTCGTTAACATTTCAACGTGTAGACTCAACTGTTGCAGTAAAAGTTAAAGGTCTGCGGCAAACGGAGGAAAACCTTCATGAGTTTGGCTGATGCGGGAGATACCACGCATTGCCTAGCACTAGCCGGCACAGGCTGCGACCGCCTCTTTTCAACTCGCGCTCACCCTTCCCCCCTCTGCCCAGCTCCCTTCAATCCCAACCCACGTGACTCTCCTCCCCTCCCCTTCCCTTCCCACCAACCACGGAAGCGGACGTCCGTGCGCTGCACTACACGTCCGGGGCCTTGTTTCTCTAATTTATGCGTTTCTCTTTCTTTCGCAGGTAAGCTGCAGGAAGAGAAAAAGCGCTTGGAAGAAAACTTTGTTCGACGAAACTTGTAAGTATGTAGCAAAACAAAGGCTGTTGAATGAGCTGAACGATCATGAGACGATACAAAAGGTTCTTGAATGTTTGTGGTTCTTGTGCTCGAATATACAAACTATCTTTAATGGAAAGCAAACTGCAATGTATGAATAACCATGTTTTTATGAGTTGCTGACAACAAACTTTTTAAAAATACCGCATGTACTGCATTTCTTCGCCTGTAATATATCATCGTATTAATAAATATTAGAATTGATTTATTGCAAGAGCAAAGAAAAGAAATCTTCAAGGACATCCTATCCACCTATCCCAGTAGATATTGAGACTACATATTATACCCCCAATATATTTCAAAACCTAGGATCCTAACAAGCAAGGTAAAACAGAGAATGAGCATTAATTACATAAGGATAATACTATTAATTTTATTAGTAAAAGAAAACAAATCGTATTAATACCTTCTGTAAATGTTCAGTAAACTATTTCTGACCGTTATGAATCAGTTTTACATTAATTGAGTAGAGAAAGACAAAATAGTATACACGTTGAAAAAATATATTATAAAAATAAATAGAAAAAAAACTTGCAAGAATCCGCGGGGTTAGCATTGATCCTCCTATTAATTAGTTCTCATTAAGTTTCGTTTTAAAGTGATATTAAAAAAATAACTCATCCAAACACACAACGAGTATCGGCATTCTCGTTTGCATGCAGTTCATCTGGTTGAAAACTAACAGGAAATCGCCATTATATTTCACCCTGTCATTAATAGCCCATTCCCATTACCCTGGCTAATTACGAAGAAATAGCCTGAATGCCTTGCGGCGCCCCGCCAGGATGTTATACTTTCAGAATAATAGACTTCGCACATCAAAGCCGGTGGAAGGGCAAATAACGCGGGGCCTGGCGCAATAGCAGCGGCGCGGCCTCGACCCTCGCCGAGTCCACCTGCAGGGCGGGGCGGGGGCGGGTGCGTGGGCGGGTCGCGCTCGCGGCCATGATTCACGGCTCCATTACTCGCTCGATTGGGCAGCGGGGGGCGGGAGGGGGTCAATCTGGGCGCGAGCGAGCGCGGCACGGAGACGGAGGCGAGGGGCGGATGACCGGGGGCAGAGCGCGGGACGAGCGCCAGAGGGCCTGGCTGACGGGTCGAGGGGATGTCTCGCGCTTGCTGGGAGGAGACTGCAGACGGTTCCTGCTGTTTACAAAGCGAATGGCGAGCAAACGATTGTCGGCGCTGGACTGATGGATTGATTAGTGATTCCGGGCGCGTCAACGGCTAAGGTCATTAGTGCCTTAAGTGTAGTGCATGCGATTTCCTCGAAAGATGGTGGTGGTGGTGGTGGTGATCTTCGCCCGCCGGATGGTGAGATCCGGCGCCGACCTACTGTCAGCTAACGGGTTTTCCTCAACCAGGTACCTTCCACCAGCCGGACACTGCCCCGGCCGCGACATACTCTAACCACCCGGCGGGATTCCCGGCACGTGTTATCGTGCACTGCATGTAAGAGTAGGAGTGTGTAAATACAAGGAAGAGGAAGGTACGTGGCCCGTTTCTAAGGCTGCTGCTCCGGCATTCGCCTGGTATTGATCGGAGAAACCATGAAAAAATATAGATCAGAGCCACCAGAAATCTCTTAGTTTCGAAAATCCCATCGCTGTCGGGACTCGAACTCAGGACCTTCCAGTCAGTCACTGCAGTGACAGCATTTGATGCTCTGAGCCACCCCTGCCCGGCCGGGGTTTCCGATGGGACGTGCTTATTCGCGAATTGTTAAAGATACTTACAGAAGTTGTGACAGATTGGGTAAACCACCTCATCGAGTACATTTCGGAGACATCTAGAGGTGGCCAAGGAAGACGGAATTTGGACAGAGCGTAAATGACATGTGGGAGGAAGGTTGTATGAAACGAGAAACAATATGAACACCAACGTATTCAAGAAGAAAGTGATGAAATATTTAATGACGTTTGGGAGAATTTCAATTAGTAAAAAATAAACATAAGAATATGGGTACAATGAAAAAGAACAACAAAAAATCGAATAATAGCATTCTCAAAAAACGGGATATTGTTTACGAAATAGTGGAAGCTACATTTGTTAGACAAAAAAAGTTGTTCCAAATGCATTTAAAATTCCCTTTTGACGTTTTAATGGTATTGATTTCACATTTTACTGACATTTCACTTTGTTTTAATCCATGAATGTCAAGGTTAAGCCTTAATTTATATTTTCAGAGCAACTGCAACGCATGGAAACGAACTGTAATTGTAAAATTTGATTGCATACAAAAATAAATATATTCATGAATGTTTTTAAAATCAGGAATTGTTATGAGTCTCATATTTCAGATTCCTATTAGAACGGTTAGATTTGAACATCAGCTTTCAGAGAAATACATCTGAGCGTCATGCATTCATCGTTGGAATTGCTAAAAATTAGAGTGACAACTACAAATATCAGTAGTCAAATCTAACTAAACTTACAAAAGGATTTAAATACTTATATAACTGGTTTAATAAATTAAAAAAACCAAAAAGAAATTTTATTCTCTACAAAAATTACGAGTTATTAATTCATTTATACTTAATAATTCTCTGATTCCAAGGTTTCCTCCTTTCACACGTCTGACATAAGTAAGCCTTCACATATATTGTAGACTTTCCATGAAAAACTGGAAAACTCATCAAAATTACTATTACCTCAACGTATCGGAGACTGTTCCATCTCCCTCATCAGGTGCTAAAGTTGAAATATGGATATTCATAAAATGAATTAGTAATTGAAATAAAAACTACAAAACTAAAGATTACAAATAATAAAACTATACCCAATTGAAGGTGAAAGCTCACCTTGAAGCATCTAATTCCAAATACAAAAAGCTAGCTGACGAACAGCGGTCGCCTTAACGTTCAATTGCCAAGATGCGAAAAGGATAGAGACAAAACAGGAAAGGGGAAATTTGAAAGATATGTAATGATTAAATCTAATATTATAAAAAGTAAATATTATTACCGAAAAATATTTAAGAAGAATATTATATTGAATATAAAATAAAATAAATTCCATGGTGGTAGCATAATTTTGTTAGAGACCCACTGAAGATAAATTGTTTTCGCGAAAGTTAACTTTGGACAAGCAATAAATATTATATATTGTTATTGTTGTGGTTGATTACCCCTGCATCTCATTATTAAATAAAATAGATCTTCAGTAGGCTACGACTGGTCGAGTGCCGGGGCAGAGGAGTGTGGAGGCGTGCACGATGCAGTCACGCGTGGTCCGCCGCCGTGACGCCTGGGTGCCGCATGGCTGCCACTTAAGCGCTGTTCAACAAAGGCCCGGGCAACCGCCCCCGCGATCAGGCGACTCATGAGGCGATGGTAGCGACCGCGGTAACAAGAACGAGGAGGAAAGAAAAACAGAACTAATAAGGAAGGACGAGCAGGAAGTATAATTATAATTTAAAACTTGCGGGAAAGGGTACCAAAACGTTAGGTGCTACAGCATTATATAGTTTCTCACATTATTTCTAAATTTGCAATTTTCGAAAATTTGACGAAAGTTCTACGCAAATTAGACCCTTTTAAGATTTCTTATTCGATTCCCGAAAAAATTGGAACGGTTTTTGAGAAAAAAATTTAACAACAGATTTCATAAAGGAAAAAAAACTCCGTCTTCGATATTATAGTTGCAGGTAAAAGCAATTGAACTTTTGCAATTTTCAAAACTATGAAATTTCAACGAACATGACATCTGTACTTTTCTTTTAAGCGTCTTTTCCTCTATACAACGACAAATTTTGATAAAAAAATTTGGTGCAATTTTCGAAAAAAAATTGAAAATATCTTGAGGTTTCATGTAAAGTACCCTCAAAAATCAAAATATCTCTTTAAAACACCAAAAGACTCGATTTCATTCTGATCAGTTGAGAAAAATCAATTATGAAAAAAATCGGCTGAACGGTTTAGGTTCTAGCGTCGGCTACAGACGGACGGACACAGACGTTTTGACGTCAATTGATTTTTCAGTATCAAGGTCCCAAAACGCTTGGATTCTGGCTAACCCACGAGTAAGAGGAATTATTTTCCATACTTATCAACAAGATACATTCTATTTTCGAAACCAGGGCCCGACTATAAGCGTTTTTCGGACCCAAATTTGCCGTTCTCTGACGCACGATTACATAACTTTTTCTTACGATGTACATTCGTAAGGACAAGAAAGTAAAAATGAACTGAAAATATGAAGGGGAAGGATGAGGCGTATAAAATATGAAATTGATAAAACGGGAAATATGGTGAGAAAGTAAAATAAAAAGACGAAGGAAAATTATAAAAATAACAGAAGACTGATTGAAAAGAATGAGAGGGACAATAAAGATGTTTTTTGTATACCATCATTATAAACGACCCTTTTCGATACCCCGAATCGTGCATAATCCAGTATTTTATCGCACGCTACATGACGTCATCGCCATTATTAAACGCGACATGACGTCATCACACATTCAGCCAATAGTAGCGAGAGAATCGTGGGGAGGTAGAAGAAGACGGAACAGCCGACCACCGTTTTCACGCACGGATGTCAACAATGCCATCTTGAATTTGATTTCCAGAGGGCGTTGGATGTCAAGCACCCGAGACGTCAGAAGAAAATTGTTTCGCGAAATTAAGTTTGATTCTCTTGTAAATTTATAATGCTGTTATACAAAAAAATAGCGTATGCAACTCGTTTATAATGTTGCTTTATTGCATTCGTACAAATTTGAAAACTCGCTCCTAACGTCGCTCGTTTTCAAAACATGTACTCATGCAATAAAGCTTAACATTATAAACTAATTGCATAAACTACTATTAATAACAACGGGAAAATTAGCATACGATCGTGTAGCATAAAATACAAAAAAGGAAGGTAAAGCTGAAAATAAGTACTTAATAATTACACTAATAACAAGACTATTGATAGAATGTGATAACGGTGTAAAGAAGAGAAAAAAAGGAATGAAACTTATAATACCGTACGGACAGAAACTGTTAAAATACATCTCCACGCAAGCCCACTAATCACTACTTACTCCTATTAATTTGATCGATATAAAGTGTTAGAAGTGCAACAAGTTTCGAACCCTAAAGGTCCTAAAGATTGTTTCGTTTCGTGCCAGAAACTTCCGCAAAACTGTGTAAAGCCATTTGTACGGAGAACAAACTTATCACCCGTCTTTCGTATCATCCCGATCCTTTTCTGAAGGAAGAACAACTTCTCTGTAAAATATTAAACGCTTCAATTCAGCGTTCTTGTAAAGTTGTTTCTTGAAAACTTCTCTTTCTAACTTCCTCTGAAGAATATGAACAACCAAACAGTGAAGGAAAATTAAAGTCACCTTCAAGGACTTCCAAAACAAGATACAGAAATGAAATCGACGTGGTGAAAAATGAGAAAGTACCAACTCAAACACACAACTAATTAATGTAATTAACTTCAATTCCAAGAATGATACGCAATATATCGTTTTTTTCATAAATGTAAAGAAAGTTGACCCCATCAAGGAGACTCCGCAATCAAACCTACACCTAAAACAAAATACAACAAGTAAATGTACGAAACTCATTTTATTGAAGTTTCGTAACGTTTCAAGATTTCTTCCATAAAATAAACTTGGAATGGATGTAATTGAAAACAGAAAATAACAGTTTTCAAAGTCAAATTATTAATTTTTTAAAATTCCGGTGGATTATTATTTGGACTCTGTGTTCTGTGCATAAAGCTAATGGAAATGACTTGCTTATCTAATGATATAATATCAAAATAACTACTATTAACTAATACTACGCAAGGTTTTTGTTTCCCTTTCAGGATTTCTATTTACAGATTTCAATCCTTGGCTTTTACCAGGAATTATCCTGAATGTTAAAGGATATCCTTAAATATCCGGAATCATTTTATGGATCCGGATTATTTTTATTCGTTCACGACCTATGGTTCGTGGCGGTTCTAAGGTTCACTTAGCCTTTTTCCGATAAAAGTGAGTACTAATATTTATTAACTTTATTAACAGTAATTACAGTATACTCTAGAAAATCCGCTTTGTGACTATCCAGCTTACTTCACTTTTATCGTATTTTAATAAGGAAGAAATAACATTGCCAAGGCATGAGTCCTGGGCGTCGGCCACGATCGTCCTACGTATCGTGTGCAAAATACAAGTTGCAGCGGGAAAAGAGCAGTGTTCTACTCATTGTTCATTGTTTCGGCAATGAGCAGCGGAATTCAATACAGAATGGTTGCCGCTGTTTCTGATTATAACTGTACAGAATTCGTAAATTCTTCCTGGGAAAGGGTTTTGCTTAATGTATTCTTACTTTCTCGCTACGGTGTATGGAGAAAGTTATGTAGGGCTGCGCAAAAAAACGGGGTATTTCGGAAGAAAAAACTCTTATTGCAGGGCTCTGGAAATGAAAAATGGGAAAAATCCAGTTGCTAAATTTACAAAAAAAATTCTCTAACACGTAGAGTATCCAGAATCCATGTTTTGGATCCTTGATACCTAAACATAGAATGACGGCAAAATGTCCCTGTGTCCGTCAGCCCGTCCGTCCACCTTGAACAACGCTAGCGGGTAAACCGTTTTCTTAAAAATTGATATTTCCTAGTCGATCTGGCTGATGTAGCGGCTCTTTGAATTTGAAACCTATTTTTTAAAAAAATTTTGGGGGACATTTTGAAAATTAAAAAACGAATTGCTCCATGACAGACACGTTTGCCGTCATTAGATTTTTCAGCATCAAGGACCCACAAAATTGTACAGAGAGCCATTGAAGAGGGTAGCAACCGGAAAATGGCTGCAAAAGAGGATTCCAAACCACCTCTAACCATAAGTAGGTTAAACCTGTGATAATGAAAGTAGAAAGGTACGAAATTTAAATATTCAAAATCCTTTCATAATTTAAATGTTAAAGTTCAGCGGGTCTTTTACAGTGAATATATTTAATAAAACCCTCAAAACAATTTTGAAAATGCCATAGGGAGCTTCATGTAAATTATCCCTAAGTATTAAAATGTTTCCCTTCCAATTCCCAGGGCTTCGAGTACGGCCAGATAGTGTGGGGAGTATCCAGAACTCAGCATCCTTTTAAAGCGAATTGTATGTACGATTTAAACGCTAGTGCTTTTCCAAGAGACGAATAATTTGTGAATTTTGTTTTGTATCAAGAACTCCAAAACATGAATGTTGAATATCCTTCTTATGCAAAAAATAATACTTTAAGCATAGGGGGCAAGAAAAGTTCACTTTTCAGGAATTACAGTTCCACAAAAGGTGTTTTTTCTGTAAAAAATGGAACATGTTCCTCAGATTACAGTGCTTTCCCTAATAAAATTATACTAAAAAGTAAAAACGAAGAACAAACGGGAAACTGCGTATCTTTTTGTAGATCTGCTTCAAACAAAACTGCACGAAAATGCGTGAAATAAATCAAGTGTATCTCGTAAAGAAAGATTTAAACGATCGGTCTTATATTATCAAATGGTAGAGGACAATTTACAGAAACGATCGTTAAAATGTCAAAAGAAAGAACTCCGCGAAAAGAAATGGAGGGAAAACAACAAAACGAAGTGTTAGACAAAGATGAATGGGTCCTCAACAATCCATTTCTAGGGATGGACTCCATCGCATTAATCAGAGGCTAATGATGGGAGGGGCGCCGGGAGGGAGTGAAGGGGAACACGAGAAACAGCGCAAAGGTGGGGTGACGGAGACGGTAGCACCGACATGGCATTAGAAAGAGTACATGAGTACGGCGACTTAGCGCTGAGCAAGGCAGCGTAACAAAGAGAAGTGAACAAAGTTTGCTCTAGGGGAAATTAAGATACGTTCAGCGAAGTCAAAAATCACAGTTTTGTGGAAAGAGGAATGTGTTTAAAAACGGATTGTGACTTGAATATCATAGCAAAATATAAAGGAAAATATGTATGGGAAAACGAAAAACAAAGAAAAGAAGAAATACTACCGGAAACAAAGCGACGGCGATTCGAATAGGAAACAAATGAAGGCGGGAAAATGGATAATACGTAGTCTCCAGGGGAATGCAAAGGAAGCGAGTCAGGAGCAGCGTGAAGGTCAGTGAGGTGGTGAGTAGAGGAGGCAGCGGTAGGCCAACGTGATCAGTCCGCCGGCCTTATCGGCCGTCCATCCGACGGCCGCTCTGGGGACCCGATAAGCCACTATATTACTGTCGCAAATGCAATTACTGGAAGCGATGGAGCCGGTCATCCTGGCTGACCCAAATCGAGATGGACGGTTCCGCTGGCTCGCTCGCGCCCAGGGAAGAGTTCATTTGTCAAATAAAGCTACTTCGTTGTTGCGCTTCTATTAACGACACGGCGAGGTAAATACTGATTGCAATTTATCACTTTTCGAATAGGACTGCTTCATGAGGAGGGACCTATTAATATAGGTTTTCTCTGCTAGATAAACGCAAACTAGTGGTGCTAAAGCAGCACATACTTCCTCGTATTATTTGTAACTGATGCGTAATGTTATACACACATGGATAGCTCACTGCTCTGCGTGGTCGCTTTCCATGGCGAGATTCCGGGCTCCATTTCTGATCTGCACATATTATAGAGTGCGCTTTTCTTCCAATGTCCCAGTATCTGTTGGTGTGGGACGATGAGATAGCTCACTTCTCAGGTTGAGAAGACGAGAATACGGCGTAGAGATGTTTATGCGCTAACCACACGTACCCCCTAAACCCATGCCCGCAAGACCGGGACGCCGCTAGTAGGCCTTGGCGCCGTAAGATGTGTCAGACATTGATTGATTGACTTTTTTGGTGTTTCCGGGCGCGTCAACGGCTTTAGTGATTAGTCTCAATAGTGTAGTGCATGTTCTTCTCTTTTCAGCTGCCAGGACTCTCGCGGGGCACCGCCCCAGTCAGAACAAGCTCTAAGCTCCGGACCGGTCTCCCGGAATATGTGGTTGTGTAGTGCTTGTTTGTGAAAGTGTGTGTGTAAGGGGAGAGGATAGAACAAGGAAGATCGCGCGCGGTCCGTGGCCCATTTGTCGTGGCTCCGTCATTCTCCTGGTGTTGATCGGAGAAACCACGGAGAACTACCAATCAGAGCAGCCGACCGCTAGACTTCTCCTCCAGACAGCGACTGAATTCGACCTAACTGAAAAGCTAGTGTCGAAAATCCCGCCGCCGTCGGGACTCGAACCTACTACCTCCCGGTGAGAGGCGCTGCAGTGCCATCAGTTGATGCACTGAACTACCGCTCCCGGTTTGTGCCAGAACAGTCAGCCACGTAATGTTATAATACTAGGTGAACCAAGAAAAGTAATTCGAATTCCCAAAATATATGTGGCAGAAAGAGAAGTCAGATAAGGGAAACCATAGGTCCCGGATGCAGCTTCTTTATCCAGACACATCTCATAAGACATGCGACGAGATTTGAAGTACCGGTATAATGATTTACTTTGACGAATCAGAAGAAAAAACAACGAAAATCAGAGGTGTGTCATTTTTATTAGCATACTTTTCAATTTTCGAACAAAATTGTAAAGCAAAAATTAGAGACATTTTTGAGAATATTTCAAAAATGTCTTTGGAGCTTCACGTGACGTTATCCCCAAAATTAAAATATTCGTTTCAAATTCGAGACTAGCCAGATAGATTGACGAATATCAAATTTGATTTCTGTACGAATTAGACGTTAACGTTCAAGGCAGACTGACAGCAGACAGGCAGAAGGTCAGGTGATAGACAGACACACAGACAGACGATGGATGTTTTCCCGAAAACAATTATTTCAGTATCATTAAATCAGACTCGTAAAATCAGGAATATGACTGCACGCTAAACTTCGCAAATACATAGGAGCAAAAAAATCATCTTAAAAATCATCTGCGGTCAAAAAGTTGTCACTTTTCTCTGCAGCATTTCAATCAGTTCTATAGCACGTAGTACACGAGAAAGTAAAAATATAAAGCGATCATTGACTAGACGTGCAATAATTAACTATACACATATCAAACATTGCTTTTTCATATTATTCCAACATTTGTAGCGATGTGAAGTGTAGAGCACTTAAATAAGAAAATCGCGTGTTTAATGTATCAAAGTATGTATAGAGGGTATATTTATAGATTGTATAACATTTATTTTGTATTATTATTAGATTTATTGCTTTTAATATTATTATTATTATTATTATTATTATTATTATTATTATTAATATCAATATCATCACCACCACCTAAGACCACACCCGACGTACGAACAACATTAATTCATAAACGTTCATGATTTATTGAAGAAGTAAAGACAAATGTATTATATTAGTAGTTACTAATTTTCAAATAATTTTTCAGTTTTACTTTGTTGCTACGGAGCAGAGAGAAAGTTATGTAATGCTGTGCGAAAAAACGGCGAATTTTCGGCGCAAAAAACTTATGACAGGGCCTTGGGAACGAACATGTGGATAAATCCAGTTGCTAAATTTAGAAAAAATCCTTTATCACGTGGTGGAGCCAGAATCCATGTTTTGTAGGTCCTTGATACCGAAAAATGGAATGACGGCAAAACGTTTGTCTGTCCATCCGTCCATCTGTGAACAACGCTAGCGGCTTAACCGTTTAGCTGATTTTCTCCAAAACTGATATTCCCCCAATCAATCCCGCTGATGAGGCGGGACCTTGAATTTAAAATTGATATTTTAATTTCGGGAGTTTACTTTAAATTAAGCCCAGTAAATTTTCAAAATTTAAAAATAAAATGGCTCCATGGTTTTTTATTAAATTTTGTTGTTGGATTGTGTGTAGAACGTTTAAGAGAATGGTGCAGGGCTCTTGCTCCTTGAAAACCCGGATTTTTCGAAAATTGTAGAAGTTCAAAATTTTTTTCTGAGTCTTTCTACAGCTCAAATATTAAAGATAGAGATTTTCCCTTCATAAAATTTGTCTGTTAACAGCAGATTTTAAAATAAGATCATGTACAATTTTTTGAAAATTTGAGTACTTTTTGCATAACTTAACGTGAAAGTACAGACGATAATGTACCTGCTGTTTTAACATCACTAGTTTAAATCTAGAGTAACGTATTAGACACTAAACGAATTGCTAGTACATCACAGAAAATGCAAGAAACCAAATATTACACACACGTTAACATTCGTATTTGATTGTGTTTACGCCAAATTCTTTGTATACTGACAGCAAATAATAATAATAATAACAGTAATAATAATAATAACAGTAATAATAATAATGATAATAATACAACGTAAGAGTTAGCGGTTAAAATTCAGATTACAAATATTAAAAATTGCACTAAAAATGAATGAACAAGTTGCGAAAAAATACGTCACTAGGCAATGTTTTGAGAATCATTTTTGCAACTATAAAAATAAATGTACAGGAAGAGGTTTCAACAAGTTGACTGAAGAAAACGTCGTTATTAGCATGAAAATAATATCAATCTGACTCTGAGCGAACTAGTATGAATATTGTCTAAAGTACTTCAATAATTTTTTTCATTACATTTCAGATATAGTAGATTCTACAAGTAAACTTTTTTATTTGATGTAACGTTTTATAGGAGCTATAAAAATAAATGAATGTTATTATCGAAAACAGTTAACTGGTAATTGTTTCCGATAAACAATCAAAATAAACTACACCCTGATACTATACCAATTGCTAAGCGAAACCATGGACAAACTGCGTAACCACTGTGTAGGAAAGTTCAAGATAAAAGCCATTCTAACAGACTCAATTGGAAACGCCGACCCTGTACGACGTTCTATCTCCAATTCCCTGCGGAGAGGGCAGGTCAGGATTTCCAAGTTCTAAAGCACAGAACACCACAGGCTACCAAGTTTCCGTATATTTGAGCAAAAGTGCGGGGAAGATTGTCAGCTTCCCAACAAAAAGGATTACCAACGAGGTTTATAGTAAAGTTGAGGCCGAAAATGTATAATTCAGAAACAAGTTACAACTACGCCCGAGGGACGACGGACCGCGCGGGCCAATACTTGGGAGGGCGTCGACAGCGCTCCTAGTGGAAGGGCGGTCGCTCGGTCTGCCAGCGAACGAACTTCACACGCCCCGCAAAAAGCGCACTTCATTTCGTGCGAGACGCGGACCTCGAAGGCTTCCGTGGCGAGGTATTTCCGTGCGATATTTTACTCCAGAAGTTTCAACTGTTTCTAGAGACGAGTTAATAAATGAGGTACAGAATAGTGTTCAGAATAAAAGGGGAATGGATTTTCATTCTTGGAATATTATTTCTGATAAATGGCTCCATAAAGATTATATAGAATACACCGGATATTAAGATATTAATATTTGAGTATCGTAATAATGCATGGGAGTTTGGATCTTTTGGTTGGCGAGGACAACCTGCATATTTTTGTTGCAACTGCACATTTTTAGTAGTGTCGATAAGAGATCAAATGATACCTGTTAGAACACTACCGCATAAAAATATCCATAGGTTGTCACCTTAAAGCCAGCTCGAGGAAATGAATAAATGAAAACAGAACGAGAGAGAGAGAGAGAGAGAGAGAGAGAGAGAGAGAGAGAGAGAGAGAAAGAGAGAAAGAGAGAAAGAGAGAGAGAAATAGAGAGTTATATGGTTAAATGATCAATTTAAGTTCATTTCATCATCCTAACGCATGTATTATTTCTCTTGTAAAGATACAGTTTTGGTTTCTTATACCCAATGAATTTTACAATAGACATTAGAAATATAATATATATATTATATATATATATATATATATATATATATATATTCGTATTTTCATGTTAAAAAGTATCTATTTATATACACGTGCATACGTAACAGTAAACTTATATTCTAGCCACTCTCATCATTTCTCGAGTATAAAGAGTTACAGAAAAACTATTTATAATTAACTATTGATGATTTTCTATAAATCTTTCATTACAAAATATATTTAATTACTATCTTTCTGATCAATGAAGTCACTACGATTCATGTCATGTTAGAAAGGCAGTACAATAATTCATTGCTTATCATCGCAGATGCCTTAAAACCAACAAAAAATTAAAAAAAGTATAGTCTTTCTAAAAGTACTGCCAATCGATTTGTATTCTTGAGTGGAATCAATGTAGCTATTGATTGCTTCTGTAGGTGTCTTAAAACCCCCTACAGAAGCATTTTATGTGCATAAATGCCCCCAAAACGTGTTGTTTGAGAGTTCTCTTAGAAGGCTCTGGAGAGATCTGTAAAAATGGTCTCTTCATTAGCAGTCCGAACCGCGTCGAGTGACACCTCACTTGCCCTAAATTTGGACCGTCCAGGTTTAAATGCAACGAATATGCGGATTTATAGATTACTATTATGTAAGACATATTATATTACAGGAAAGACTTTCATTTTAATGAAAGATATTTAAAAGGTTCCCTAATGTATTTAATAGTTCTCATCTTGTGTGTGTTCTATTCCCTCGTAACTCGAGAACCGTGCGTTAAAATTTCTTTCCACTACACGTCTGTTGGCAAAAAGTGATCATTTTTAACACCTGAATGTGGTCTAGAAGCGTGTAACATTTATTTTAGCCATCATGTGCCATTAAAATGGCTATATAATATGTATTGTGATTTTATAGCACTTGTCTATTCCTAATTGTTATTAAACTTTTAGATATGATATAATATAATGTTTGCTCGCAGACAGAATCGAGCCTACGTGAAATAAATTGAGAACCCTGCAATACGAAGCTGTTGGATATTGTGACACATGACATTGCTAAATACGTGAAAAGTTGCTATGGGTCGAGCTAGAGAACTTATTTCTCAGAAAGGAAAAGCCAAGATAATTATTTTATTTGAACATAAATCCAAAAAGTGGAACCAGCTACTCTTCTCCGAGACCTGCCGGCGAGCGGCAACGGCGAGTGGGCGGAGGAGTGGGTGGGCGAGTGACTGTGACGCATCGCCTGCAACATTACACTTGACATTGGTGAAAAGTGCAATATGTTCGCACGGGTCCAGCTCGTCAACTAATTCTCTCGGAAGAAAAATACGCATTACTTTACTTGAAAAACGTGTACGAAAATTGAAACGGGGAACGCTTCTCGAAGGTCTGTGGCCGAGAGGGCAGGCAAGTGGGCGGAGAAGAGGGTGGGCAAGTGGGCGTGCAAGTGGGCGTGCAAGTGGGCGTGCAAGTGGGCGTGCAAGTGGGCGTCAAGTGAGCGGCAAGTGGGCGTGCAAGTGGGCGTACAAGTGAGCGTGCAAGTGAGCGTGCAAGTGGGCGGCAAGTGGGCGTGCAAGTAGCGGCAAGTGGTGAAGGGGCGGGCAAGTGGGCGTGCAAGTAGGCGGGCAAGTGGGCGGGTCAGCGGGTAGGCAAGTGGGCGGGCAGGCGGCGCGGCGGCCGCTTGTGTCGCGTCGTCCGCAATATTACACTTGACAGAGGCAAAGATTGCCCAATTACGGGTGGGCGGGCGGTTGGCGGCGTCGACGAGCCGGGCCGCGCGCCGCCAGTGCCGCGAGCGCGCTCTGCTCTGCTCTGACGTGGCTCCCGGGGCTGCACCTGGACGCGACAGCGCGCGCCGCTCAGTGACGGATCGTAACGTGTCGCGCGTCTCTACTGGTCGACATACAGCGCTCTGGGAGGATTCCAAGCGGCATCGGGTGCAGAAAGAGTGAGCGTGAGGTACGTACACGAAATGGAATGCGAGGAAATGGCGACGTGTTAGTGTGCGTTCAAAAAAATATCAGTTTCCCCCGACACAATTTCCAAACATCTGAATTTAATAACGCATAACCAATTCCTCTTCCTAGCTAGAAAGATGAAGTTCATTTCCGTTTGATGTAATGTGGAAAAAGTTATAAAGGTTGACTCATTACTTTAGTTCCACATATAATTTCTCACTCTAAAATTCCTCTTTTTCCGAAAAAGTCCTCTTTTCCCTAAAAAGACGTATTTCATATTTTTATTTCTCATTAGCTTTCTTTGCATTTTCATAATTAACCTTTTTCCATTGGAATAATAAAATGGATTTCATTAGAACCGGAAATGTAACATCATACTGTACTTTGTAGTTTTCGTACAAATATACATTTTTATTTTAACATTTTCTTTATACTCAAATTCCTACATTATCTAATTCACAAAACATTACTAGTATTTGGAAAACAAGTGTCTACTACCAAGTTAAAATTTTGTAGTTTTATGCACGCCTAATACAAGCTGTAAATATTTGCCGCTGTCTTGTTTCTACGAAAATCCACACAAAAAGGCTCAAAAACCAACAGAGGATTCCATGCATCAACGAGCCTGGATATAGGGAATCGAGAAACGCTTGCTCTAGTATTTGCACGGTCGGCACGCTTGCCTGACGAGTACATCCACTCGATGGTATTGACAAGAGCGTGTTGCGTTTCTCTGTTGAGCGTATCAGTGGAAAGCTCTTGACAGCATATCCTTGTTTTGCATGGAGTATTCTATTGATTCTGCAAATACTGCCACATTTAACGGCATTTTATGTTAATGGTGAATACCGCATAATGAATTATTTTAACCACTACTAAATTCCTATCACAAAAATTCTGGATCGGATTCACAACGATTTTTCCTGTCGCTGTAAAGTATAATGGAGAATTATTTTCGGTGAAATTGAATTGCAATAACAAAATTCGAATTCACAACAGGAATGTCCGACGAAAGCGTGTTCATTTTTGTATTGTTTTCATTGCATGATATCATGAAAAAATACCGTAGCAAAAATAATCGTTGTTTAAAATGTTTAAACATATTTCTACTCTGAATGAAAACTTCATTTAGCACTTCATTTAAAAATCCATTACAATATTATCCTTAAAATGTAAAATCGTCTATGATGGGAAAATTAAATAAGAGTGAATGAGTACATACATTATTTCAATCCGCCTTTCATTTAGTAACAATAGATTTCCAACGCGGATAAGACCATCAATAATTTTCTTTAGTACTTTTCCATTGTTCTTAGGTTCCTTTATGACCGTTCAACATCACTGTTGAGAGTATGGATTAAACTAGAGAAAAAGAGAGTTGATGGAAGAGAGTGTGAGCACACAAATGAAGAGTATAATTTAATGAGTTAAAATCTACTTATCAGTTTTCTTTCAAGTGTAAACTTTTCTAGTATTTTTGATATTATAAAATGATGCAAAGGAGAACAAAGCTAATTTTTTGGAATTATTTTTGTTATTAATACGCAAGTTCGTAATAACATAGTAATCCTGCAATGAACAAATATCGAAAATTTTGCGTTGACACACAATTGAGAGGTTCTTAGAATATACGAATACGAGCCAATGCGCTTACTTTGCGAGAAATAGTTCGTGTCAGACAATCCGAGCTCAGAAATATACTGTTGAGTGGGATGGCACCCAAAAAAATTGTGCACAGTTGCTACATATTTGTGATCGATATGGACTTACTATTGTAATTTTTAAAGTCTTCATATTTTACTTGCATGCATATTATTAACACACATTTTATTTGTTGTCTAAATCCATGAAAACTGTTCAATGACATTCTTCACGGCGAATTTTCAAATAATGCATTAAATGCATTGCCCAGTAACCACGTCCTAGTCGTCAACAGCCATTTGGCGAATGTATTGAAACTTTCCCGTCCCAAAGCAAACACTCACCTTAAAAGCCGAAATAGACGGATAGACATCGGTGCGAAATTATCAGTTGCTGACCGGTGTTCGTGCAGGCGTGTGCGCGGCAGAGATGAGACATCGATGCTTCTATTCTTGGAAGTTCAAAATTAAAACATCGATTTTAATAAAACATCGCCCCAAAACCACTGATGAATTTAAACATCGATGTTTTTAAAACCTTAACCACAATTTTTATTTACTATTAATATTCCTGGGGACGATAATTTGACGGTGGTCTCGATCAGGAACTTCTAATTGAGATTTAACAGACAAAATAAAAAAATGATCAGGACAATTAACAAAAATTGTATAATCTGATTCTATAATTCAAAAATAATATAGAAACTCGACGAAACCAATATTTGAAATGTTTTTCACCTTTGCACATTTTTGTCTGAAGAATGTCCAATTTACAGATATCTCAAGTTTTTATTAAAAGAAACATTTTTTCCCTCAAAAATAAAATAATCTCGTAGAAGCATGGAGCACAAAACATAGATGTCAACAAAATATAGACATAAAAATCTATGTTAAATACATCGACGATTTTATAAAAACATGAATGTTCCGAAAACATCGAACACAAATCATCAATGTTAAAAAAACGATCACCTTGAAAACAAATAATTTGCGGATTTGGTGGTATAACGGTCAGCGTACGGAACTGTTGTACCCGAGTTTGCGGGTTCAAACCCGATCGAAGCCATGCATTTCTAAGGGCGAAAAACTCGTACGCCTTCCTTCGGAGGGGAAGTAAAGCCGGCTGTCCCATATAGTAGATTTACTGCATGTTAAGGATCCTTAAGCCTAAAAGAAGCCTCTGAGCAAAATTGAGATCCGCCTGTTTCGTCGCCCAAGATAATACCTCCTTGGTGGTGAAAGTAGCGTAGAGAAATTTGCGTGGTTAGACGGAAGAGTGGGCCTGATGGCCCGAGTTTCGCCACGTAAAATAAGGCACTAACTAACTAAATCAACTTTAAACACATCGACGACTATAAAGTCGACTCACGTCTCTGCCAGCAAAACATGAATGCTCTGAAAACATCGAACTAAATAATCGATGTTAAAAAAACATCAGCTTGAAAACAAATCGATTATAATAAACACATCGACGACTTTATAAAAACATGGATGCTCAACACCATTGGTGTTGAAACAAAAACCATTGATGTTAAAAAAACATCAGCTTGGAAACACATGGACGGCCTGGACGTGGCCGGGGGCTCGGCGTGGGCAGCCCTGCGACCGCGCGCGGCACGCGGCGCAGCGCGCACGTAACCACTTCCTCTTTGCCGGGCGAAGGTCGCCCTCTATCAAGGGCCATCTGCTCACGTGCGCCCGCGTTCCGCCTTTGGCGCTGCCGCCCCCTCCACAGGCTCCCACGGCCGCGCACACACGCGCATCGGGCAGGGAAATTATTTTCATTTTTCATTATGCCGACCTCTAATAAGGACTTTTTAAATACTATTTCAGCCTTATTCCGAGTGGTCAAACCGGTTTAGGTGGCTCAGGGCATCAATTGATGCCACTCTAGTACCTCTGACTCGGAGGACTTAAGTTTAAGAGTCCCGGCGGTGGCAGCGTTTTCGATTCTAGCTAAACAGCTTGGGCGAATTTAGCCGATGCCTGGAGGAGAATGATTCTCATTTGTAGTTTTTCATGGTTTCCCAGATCGACGCCTTGCGAATGTAGGTACAGTACCCTAACAAACGGGCCACGGATCGCGCGCGATCTTTCCTTCCCCTTCCTTATCCTATTTTCACTCCGTACATACACACACATGTATTACATGCGTGCCATATACGTCGGAAGCTTCGATCTTGTTGCAGCTGGGGCGGTGCCTCGCTTGCGGGAGATACCTGGTAGGAGAGAACGTCGCAAGCAGACGTACGTTCACGCACGACTCGCCATCCCGTTGTGAAAGATCATAACTCACGCGACAAAACATACACTGCACTTACGGGACTCATGGTTTTAGCAGTAGAATCGATCGAAAACAATCAAACAAACTGAGTGACCAATGCCTATAAAGTAAAAAGGCACATAAATTCTATCCAAATTCACGTCTCTACCAGCAAAAACATCAAATTGTCCCCTCAGTGTAATTTACCGGAAGGGGAAATAATGGAAGTCATTTCCATCCATCATAAGTTGACATTAACTGACAGCAACTTAATATTATAATAGTTATTATACTATGCCCTAATGTTAATATTAATAATAATATTAAGTTGACGGAGGCAAAATTATAAAATTGATTCTCTTTATCTCCCATTATCTCACATGAAATTAAGAAACACGAATTATCCACGATGCGGAGCTGTTAGGATGCCACATCAAATACTGCTATGTAAAGAGCACAATGAGTTTTTTCTCAAATTTGATGTTGTAATACATTTGTTTGGGTTCATTAATATATTTTTACTTTGTTGAAAATAATTACTTAAAATAAATGCATTGTAAAATAGTTTTTTCCAGAACATCCATTTCATAAATTTAAAATGCGAACATCATAATTGAAAGTATAACAATTTATTTCATATTATATCAATTTAAAATCTATTGAAATATTGAAACAACGTCCAGATATTCGTGCAAACACCACACTTCTCGCGAACAACCAGCGGCTCTTGGACATCCACTGCCCCACATGCAAAGGTTATCTTTTTTATTTTCAAGCCTAACAGGCGGCAGGTTTCTCGCGTCCATCAACACGGCAGTTGATTCTGATCTGCTCGCGTCACCCGGTTATTCTCAGCTGTAATGACATAATGGTAATGACATAAGAGAATCACGCCAGGTGGCTCCTCTTTCTCTTAACAACAAGCACAAATATACACGTACGCACGTTGTAGTTCGTACAAGTGCTGATTATTACTCTCATAATTATTTACTAATTTCTTCACTTGAATTAACTTTCAAATAATTATAAATTGCGACTTCAAATATTGACTACTAATCCAATACTTAATCATATTCTGACGCAAAAATGTTATAAATAATCATATACTGAGAATTATAATATAATTATCTTTTTTTTTCTTTTTTTGTTCGTTAAGGCCGCATCAACATCTAGGTCACTAGCGACCACTATTGGAGTTAACGTTATAGTAACTATGTATTGAAACGAAATGGTGATCATACGGAAAGGACGAATACAAATACAACCATGCTCGAGGCGGGATTCGAACCCGCGATCCTCCGGTACTGCCTTAGCGATCTCGGCCACCGGGCCGGCATAATTAACTTTCCTTTTAAAGAGTTTGTGAATTAGAAATGCAACTTAAATTTCGCAACATTACACACTTTCTTAATTCTGAGTTTCAATATTATTTTCCTTAACTTCTGCAAAATTTACACGAGTCTCTTGCCTTACAATACTCTTGCAATACTTCCCTTTGCAATACTGTTGTTATAAAGTTAACTGAAACTAACCATGGAAAATATTTGTTGAAATTCAATTCACAAATATATTCAATGAACGATACATATTTGAGGGTATGTTTTTCTGTTTCCGTTTCAAGAAATCTGCCTGAATGACGAAGATGTATTTAAAGACAAGGGAGAAACAAGCATGCCCGCTGCGGGAGTCGAATCCGGGACCCATCGGACAGAGGCGCTGAGTCGGCACACGCCCTAGCCACCTGGGCCAGCCAGGTCGGCAAACGATTAGAATCAATGCTTTTCATTAAATTACTTTTAAACTCCTATTTGGGTCAAGTAGTGCCTACATGAAACTGGCAAAATGTTGGTAATGTTAAGACACTTGGCTAAAAAATGATCACTCGATCTCTACCGCTTTAATGGTTTGAAATATTTAAAGTCCATAAAGTACCAGTTCTCGTTATATTATTGCAGTGCCAAAGCATGTTATTTACAGTGATAGTGTTTAGTAAATATTATATTAGAATTATGCTTTCATTTTATTATTTAAATTAAAGAAAGGGAAATAAATAAATATTCTTCGTTCTACTCCTCATATTCAAAAAATGACGCTTCACATTCTGCAACGTTCGAAGGAAATGCAATTTAGGCAATGGAACTCAATTATTTTATTATTATTATTATTATTATTATTATTATTATTACTATTATTATTATTACTATTCTTCTTCTTCTTCTTCTTCTTCTTATTATTATTATTATTATCATCATCATCATCATTATTAGTGAAGGGGCCACCACTCGTATCGTTACCAGAATCAGTTGCCCCCCGCCATGGAAATCTCTCTCGGACTTCAAACTTCCGCTGCCCGTCAGTAGGAGACCCATGGCCCCGTCGCAAAGGCAAAATTCCGCTCTTCTTATATCCCATATATACCACACTGCAACTGCTGGAAGTTGAGGTGGGTACATTCCAGGCAGGCATCTACAAAGTATCTTGGCTCACTCTGCAGTAAAACACGCGTGAACTGCGATGAAATAATCGTTAGTCGCGGATTATAACCACCAAGATCACCTACTCAATCCTACAGTGACTCTTTTCTGTGTGTATTCAAAGAATACAATGATTGCACGGAACTGACATGCAGTAAAGCAAAACACAAAAGCTAAAAATCACTTTGTTGGAATTACCCGTCCAACAGAGCAGATTCTGTAGCTTAGCACGTACGAAGCACCGACTTAGGTGGCTCAGGGTATCACTTGATTTCACTGCAGTGCCTCTGGCAGTGAGGTCCTAGAACTCGACTTCCGACGGCGCCAGGATATTCGACACGAGCTGAGTTGCTACATAGCTGGGTCGAATTAAGACAATGTTTAGAGGCGAGTTCTAGCGGCTGGGTGCTACAATCCATAGTTTTACTATCATCATTTCCGCCGGATATAGTCATCCAGCGGGGAAGTTCACCGCTACCTTCCGAGATGCAGAACATTTCGAAAATACGTTTACGCCCAATAATTCTCCTTTTCACACTAAACACCACGAAATCCTACAAATAGCCTCTTCCCCCATCTTTAATATACCCCACAGAATAAAATACATTTCCCACGCAGAAATAAAAACTCTAATTCAGAAACTCCCAAATAAAAAAGCCCCCGGACACGATAAAATCAGTTCAATAATCTTAAAAAATCTCCCACCGTCAGCCTTAGCCTTCCTACACAATATTTTCAATTCAATTTTAAGAACAGGATATTTCCCCCAAACTTGGAAACATTCAATCATTCATCCCATTCCGAAACCCAACAAAAGTCATTCCAAAGTAGACAGTTACTGGCCCATCAGTTTACTACCCGTTATTGCCAAAATATTCGAAAAACTAATCCTTGCCAGATTAAACCAGCATCTCAAAAACTTAATTCCCAAAAATTGGTTTTTCCAAAGAACACATCCACTCTGCATTTCAGAAAAAACACACACAATATCACATTCCTTGACATCACTCAAGCATTTGACAGAATATGGCACCCGGGACTAATCTACAAACTAATAAAAGCAGGAACTCCAACCTACATTATTCACATCATAAATTTACCCGCAATCCCCCCTTTATCTCCAACTTTTAAATCATCATCAAATTCTAATATAGCTCAATTCACAGACGATACAGCCCTATTCGCCTCAGGACACTCACTAAGTAACCTACGATCACAAATTCAAAATCACTTACACAACATTGAAACCTGGGCAAACCTCTGTAAAATTCAACTCAATCCCGACAAAACAATAGCAAAAATCTTCTCACTCATAAAGTTTACCTCCCCCACTCCGCTAGTAATAAACAACTCCCCCATCGCCTGGACCCCACCATCACAACCCATAAAATACCTAGGACTTCATCTGGACACAAAACTAACCTGGAAAACGCACATAGATATCAAAATTAAACAAGCAAGAAATAAATTATTCCAACTCAGGCCACTAATCAACAAACAAATTTCTGTCATACACAAACAGTACAACACTATACAAAACAATGATCAGACCACTACTGCTTTATGCATGCCCCATATGGACAAACGCAGCCCCCACAAATGTCAATAAAATCAAGTAATGCAAAATAAATTTTTAAGATTAATCACAAATGCTCCCTGGTTCATAAGTAATAAACAACTTCATTCAGAATTAAACATCAATACATTAATAAACCAAATATCATACATATCACACAACTTCTACCAAAACCTAACAGACATACCAGCAGCATCCCATTACAAACTACCGAAAAATCCAACCCACACTGGAATAAAAAATAGATTCCCTTTTGAAGCATTCCTCAAAATTTTAGCCAACCACGATTCTTAACACCGAGGTTCCCCCCTAGAGTATCGTCTCCAATGTATAGACTAAGTTAGCTTAGCTATTTTAACTAGAATATGTCTGAAACAATACATCTGTAATGTAATTGTACTGAACGATGTAAATCTTCCAAAATGAATAAATGTGTGTTATAAAAAAAACCTTCCGAGATAAATAGCACGCAGTACACTTACGGGACTAATGACCTTAGCAGTTGACGCGCCCGGAATCACTAATCAATCAATCAACGTACGAAGTGACGGGAAAACACTGCGCGTTTTTGACGGCGCCACGGGTGTGCTGCTGGTGATTAGCGAAGGCATACAGGTATCTCCGGCAGCCGGCAACTGATAAAAGTGTTCGCATGTAGTATGTCATGGTGTCACATTCTTTTAAATCATTGCTTAAATAAATCTGGTTGAAAAAATCAAGGTATTCAAGAGGGTGAAGCTATCTTTTCTCCAAACAAAAATATCATCTTACTCATGTATGATGCGATCTACAATTACATGACGATTTACTTAGTCTGAAACTTCCACAACGTTGAGCACATAGTAGATATTCACGTATTGAATCTGAGTGAATGTTCAGACCTAAAACAATCGAAGATTGATTTAAGTCGACTTTGAATTTCTCTCCAAAGTTCATGCGCTTCAGTAATGAGAGGGATTTTAAAAGCGTGAACAAAAAGGTTCCGGAACATTTTTTTAAGTTTGTTGATTTTGACAGGTAATTTGTAACTTCTACTTGGGATATAAAAACGGAACAAGTCAAAATATTGCGTTTTTCACTAGCAGGCGCGAGTTCTTTTTAAAAAAATACAATGCAGACTACTTCATACAAAATAAATAAAATTAGAATTGTTTGTTAGTATTTTAACCTCGGGAGACACGAAATGATTGCCATAAAGCATTGGAAAACAAGGCGTGTATTGATTGAAATACATTTTGAAAAGATAACACTGAGTTTAATGTTTAGGAACCGATACAGATAAATGTGTGTTTAGCGTTACCATTAAATGAAAAAAGTTAAAAGTGCAATACAAATGAGTAGTATAATTCCGAGTATGAACTGGGAATGAATGATTTGTAGGTTGGCAATTGTGATACTCATGATTGAAACAATGCTCGAAATACCGTGGCATGATTCAGGAACTCAAAGTAGAGAATTAATGCAAATATGGTGGCGCTTTTGATGACATTCCCTGCTTTAGATCAGAAACCTGCAATGTGTTTTTTGAATAGTTAAGACATGAAACTCGTCGAAGTCCTTTCTAAAATAACTATGCACTATGGCGATTCTTTTTTTACCCCGCCTGAGCTGTAGGAATGAAGCAGAAATTTAAAAACAACGTAACTTTTGTTGCAGACGTTCCACGTCTGAATCAAGCGTCAACAGAAAAAGAAACGGACCTATCATCATCGAAAAAAGTAACTCTCATAATTTGTTCGGATAGAAACGGGTGATTTTCGAACCCTAGCTGACTATGAATGATTTATGGTAGTAAAGATAACTTGCGATGAATCACATTCGCCCCAAATTCAAGAATAAATGATGAGGACGTTTGGGTTATGCTGGATTTCAACAATGGCTGACCCAGAGAGCTTAAAGCTCCGCAATTTAGACTGACGTATGTATATACCGTGATCCACAAATGAGAATCAGCAGGTATATTCTGACACTCTTTTTGGCACTAATTTGCAAATATTATCTCTTCAATAGGTGGAGTCATTCTAAAAGACTTTCGAAACATGTAAACAAGCTCCGGAATTCTGAATGCGAGGGGTGGATTTCGCTGAGATCTCTAAAGCATTGTACGCTCTTTGACACTCTTGCATCGGTTCGAATCTTCTTAAACAGTGTTTAGATGATTACATGCCTGAGGTTATGTCGGAGGGAGAGGCCGGTGTAAATCAGACCGCGGTTGGCCGCACAAAAGCTGACAGAGAACGTGCAGCTAAGATCTAACGGTGTTGATATTTTAAAAACAAATGCTCATATAACCAGCGGTTGGCACATTGTACAGTTCTAGCAGTATAATTCATCAACATGGTTTAGCTCCAAAAGTTGCAAAACATGCTATGAGCCACAACAATGACTCTACGGTTAGGGGTGCAACACCAATGGACGAGCGCACAAAATTAACTTGGGTGTTAATGGATTAATCTAATCTAATGATGTAGAAAAATCTTACGAGAAAGTAGACCACCAATGCACATCATACAATTATATTAAGTACGTATTACAATTATACAAAAAACAACAATCGTTTCAATCTTGGAGCAATGTTCAAGCAGATCAACTTGTTAGACACCCCTTATTAAAACACTCCTTATTAAACTCCACTTATTAAAGCTAAAGGAAGTTTTAGTTCTCATCGTAAATTATCAGTAATACAAAAATCCAAGGCGGCAAGAAAATTATACAACATTTAAACGGCCGTTCCTGAAAACATGCGTCATCCTACGCAGAGAAATATATTTTCCCTGTTTAGTATTCTTTTTAGTAACCACATCGATAATGAGACACCAGGTATGGAACACCATCAATGAGGAAGGTGATGTATAACAAGATGTAACAAGGATCTACTGCGCGGTGAACTCCCGGCATCGTCATAGTCGGTTTCTACATCCTCCTTGCACACCCATTTCGCCATCACCAACTTCTGCTTTCTCTCGCCCTCCACCTGCCTCGTCCACTGGCCCAGCCTCCCCCTGTCCCTTTTGCCCGTCCACCGCCCCCCTGTCTGCCTGTCCGCTCGCACCGCGCCGCGCCGCGCCGCCCTTTCGCACCGCCCGCGCGACACGCAACATAAACGGGCGTAATTGGAGGGGAAAATTAAATTCCCGGAGAGGTGCGTCAAATTGGGTTAGCGCGCAGCGGCTCCCGGTCGCCACCCAGGCGGCCAACGCCGGCGCCGCGCCGCGCCGCGCCGGGCCACGCGGGGCCGCCGTGCGGGCAGCTGGGCTGGGGCGGCCCTCCCACAGGGAGAGAGAGAATGATGGAGGTTGCAGGAGGAGGCTATTGTTGTCACTGAATAATTGATTGTTTAATGTTTCAAGCACGTCAACGGGTGTGGTAATAAGTCCCGTGAGTGTAGTGCGTGGTATATCCTAGAAAGTGGCGGTGTTCCTAGCCCGCAGGAACGTGTCGGTTTACAGGGTCCCCGTTCAGTTGTCTCCTCAAGCCGGACCCAGCCCCAGACGGGACAAGCCCTAAACTCACGACATGTGGTCGTGTAGGAGTGGGGTAAATGAGTTTGTGAAAGGGGAAAAGAGGGACAAGAAAGAGGAAGGAAAGATCATGTGCGGTCCGTAGCCCGTTTGTTAAGGTTTTGCCCCGGCACTCGCCTGGTATTTATTGGAGAAACCACACATCAGATCAGCCAGCTGGTGAACTATGACGGACGCGACGCCGACAGCGTCGGTGGAGCTGAAGGCATTGTTCGCGAAGGTGGTGTATGGCTATAGACACGATTAAGGTAGCGGAAAAAAATATTGCGTGGGTAAAGATGCAGACAACGGAGGACAATATACTACAGAAGGAGGTGGTGAGAGCAGGCGCGTGGTCGTGAGGCAACAGCAGAGGGACCGAGAGCGGTAGCTCAATGCATCAACTGATGTCACTGCAGCGCCTCTGACGGGGAGGTCCTAGGTTCGAGTCCTGACGGCGGCAAGATTTTGGACACTAGCTTTTCAGCTAGGTCGAATTCAGTCGCTGTCTGCAGGAGAATTCTAGCGGCCGGCTGCTCTGATCGGTAGTTTTCCGTGGTTTCTCCGATCAACACCAGGCGAATGCCGGAGCAGTACCCTACCGAACGGGCCACGGACCGCGCGCGATCAGTCCTTCCCATTCCTTGTCCTGTACTATCCTCTCCCCTTACACACACACTTACACTAACATGCACTACACTACCACATATCCCGGGAGACCGGTCGGGAGCTTAGAGATTGTCTCGGCTGGGGCGGTGCCCTGCTGGTGGGAGAGTGGTAACGGGGAAACCCCACTAGCCGACGGTAGGTAGGCTCCGGATCTCGCTATCCAGCGAAGGGAAAATAACCGCCATCTCCGGAGAAAGAAACATGCACTACACTAACGGGACTAATGGCCAGAGCAGTTGACGCGCCAGGAAACATGAATAAATCAATCAATCATCAATCAAACAGTAGAGGGTTGGTGCATTGAATATAGGGGAAGGAGTGGAAACAGTGCTCTTCGATCTACTACTGCTTGGAAGGCCCCATTTTCCGTTGAGCTCCAAAGAGACCTACTACTGTCCTTGGAAAACTAAGTGAAATTAAGTTGAGGAACATTTATTATTAGGAAACCGGTAGAAATCGTCTCACTAATATGATTTTGTCATGCATCCGTGATTCTCAAACGCCTTTGTTCATACTGGGAAATCATGAAATAGATGAATCTGATATAAAAGATATTTTCTAATCTCATCTACAGAATGTTTTTTTCTGACTTTGGTGCAGAAAGAAGAATATGCAGGACAGAACTGCCAAAAGTTTAGTA
Organism: Teleogryllus oceanicus; assembly: GCA_964035755.1. Taxonomy (NCBI): domain Eukaryota; kingdom Metazoa; phylum Arthropoda; class Insecta; order Orthoptera; family Gryllidae; genus Teleogryllus; species Teleogryllus oceanicus. The sequence continues at coordinate 31,997,086 of CAXIVR010000004.1, forward strand.
GACAATATTCTTATTTCCTTAAACAATTTTTTTTCTAAAACCGTAAACCCCTTTTTTGATCAAATGCTATGTTATCTAAAAATAAGAATTGAATTCCATAAATCTTCTTCGATTTTTCTTAATGGTAACCTTAATTTGGACCTAAAGGTGATCGTGTGCGAATAAAATGTCTGAGAGTAAAATAAATGAATGACACGACTGTCTTTGCTACACTAATTATTCTGGACTTAAATGAACTCTAAAAACTGAACATGTTCATACAGCTAGTATATCCATAAAAATGGCCACGCATTTGTTTCCTCTTTATTGATTCTTCCATTAATGAAACATAGAACATTCCAGAATATAAAATGAAAATATCAACACGAAAAAACCAACATACTCTAGAAATAATGTCATTTTTACGAAAATGTTTCGTCCTGTGGAGTTTGAAGAGCTGCAAAGCATTGGAGAGCTATTGAATCTGCCACCAGGGACACTCCAGGCTCTGAGCGGATCCCGTCGGCGCACCCTTCGTCATGTCCTGGGGCGGCCCTCCCTCCAATTTTGTGCGCTACAGCAAGCTACTTTTATCCACGTTGCCATTGTGGAGTGACCTTTGCCACGAAATTTTATTTCTCATTTTGTAACAAGGAGTGTGCTTAGTGAAAACGATAATTTTTTGCGCAGGTTTTGAAATATTACATTTACCTTTGTTCTCTACGTCATCTGCTCCTTAATTCTCATCCCTTTAGATACCAACATTTACAACGTTAAATGTTCATTACATATTTGAGGCTAGTGTTCCCTGTTACAAAATTGATGACTTTTAAATATCTAAAGAAATAATTTAAAATTACTCTGACCTGTATATGTGTAGTATTCTAAACGTTGACATCTAATTAGACGAGTGGTATGAAATTTTCTCTTAGTGAGCAGTTTATTTGTATGTGGTTTACTGTTTCTTCTCATCTCGAAATAAAAAATGTGAAATATTAATTACAAGAACTGAATCCCAACTTCCACTTCTATATAAGATTGTTAGCCTATAAATTAATCGCTTATTAATTTTGTGGTGAAAATGTATTACATTTTTGTATTTGATGACGATGTCACAAACAAATTAAACAGGTTTAAACATATTTGTGGAACACTTCATAGAACCCTGAAATATAAACAAGAAAAGAAACCACACTTAAGTTTTATAAGACGATGTCAGTACCAGTATTGTTGCATGGAAGCGAGACCTGGTCTCTCTCCAAAAGAAATAAATAGCGTGAAAGCCACAGAAATGAGATTTTTTAGAGCTGTAAAAGGGTGTACTCTAGATGACAAAATTAGGAGTGACGAAATACGTAAAGAGTTACTGATATTTAGTCTTGAGAAGAAGACCAGTGACATTAATATGACCTAGTGCCGTCATCTGGAGCGAACGAGCAGAGGCCGAAATCCTCGACGGGCAAGGGACTACAAACCAGCCGGCCGAAGAGTATCGGTCGTCGGAGAAGAAGATGGTTTTCGGAACAGACACCCCTGCCTAATCCATGAAATGAAGAATATATTACATTATATGTACTCCTTGCCTAAAAGAATGGCTTTGAGGACCAAGGGAACAACTGAATGAAATTATCACTGCATTACCAAAGCAAAGAGAGCCTTATGACCGGCAGAATATGTAATTCAATCATGCAAGTAACAGTAAAGTGAAAACTATTGCTATTAAATAGATTTCAATTCATTGTAATCACGGAAGAACTCTACGTTCATGGTCATGGACACTTCGTACTTTGATCTTCGACAATACCTCAATTTTAAAAACGAAACTATTCGTCATAAAAAATAAATACTATTTTCACGCGTAAGGAATGGTCATTTTTTACATAATCACCAAATTTATTGAAACATTTGTCGTATCTGGTACGACCTTCAGTATCCCCATGTTATGTTCCTGGACCGCGAGCGTATTGAGCTACGTGTTCAGAACAGTCTTCAACTTATTTCTTCTGAAATGTTTTCCGTCTATTACTTCTTTGCTTTGTGAAAAGGTGACAATCGCATGCTCTTTGGCGTGAAATGGGGAAACCCACGTTTCATCACCAGTGACGATCTGATTAAGAAAAGTGTCGCCATCTGCGTGATACCGAGTCAAAAATGTCAGTTCTGCATCCATTTTACCCGCTGTATGCTGGTCACTTAGATCACATGTTTGAAGCGAGAGAATGAAGGCTACAAGGCAAGTAAATGTAAATATTTTACAAATCCTAAATTCTACCAATTTATAAAAGAAGCTTGTGATAATGAATTTGTATTGTTGAAGGTTATAATTTCTGTCCTTTCGTCTACTATTCTCTTAGAGCTATCTTCAAACTCGTTTCTTTCCGCAGGTTGTAATAATGGGAGTCGGTGCGCGGAGCTGAAAGGATGAATTGTACAAAATTAGCTAATTTATATATCTCGCTTTGTCACACCTGGTTTGCTTCTTTTTTGCTCTTAATTTAGTCATGATGAACCTAAACATCACTCCTAGGATAGAAAAAAATTCTGCAATTGGTCACACATTAGTCGGGTTTATTTTTCATTATATATTATAATTTCATACTTTGAGGGTTATGAATACGGATTACAGGCACGTAAAATACAATACGACAATGAACTTTTGAAATGTTGACACATTTCACATTTTGAAAAGACACTAGAAATTATATTATAATGGTAAACTTGTGAATTGATATACTTTTTTAAAATATTGGTTCTGAGAAAAGTATGTTCTATTGTCAAAAGGAAAAAGTAATAAAACAATAGCAAAAATAAATAGTTAATAAATGGAATGAGATGCAATAACAACTGTTCAAAAGCTATTCCAAAACCTCCTGGACGAAGCTTGTGGGTGGTCTTAATGCACATTCGTACGACGGAGGAAGAGTCCAGGTGACCCACTCCCTTGGACTTGACACTTGACTCTCGGGGGCGTGACCTGCCCTGCGCCCGAGGTCGCCTGCCCGTCGCCCCTCATTTCCATTCGTCCCTCGCGCCCGCCGGCGCGGCGCCTCACCGCCCGCGGCCGCCCTCGCGCCGCGGGGCGCGACGCGGCCGCGGGTGGAGCGCGCGAAGCCAGCCCTTCGCGGCGCAATGCGGCACTGCAGTAGAGGACGTGCAGGATGAAAATATGGCTCTAAGAAAGCGTTCAAAGATATAGTAACTGTACTCCGATTTATTTAACGTGGCGTCTCAAGGCCATGAGCTGGACAAAGAGGGGGACTGTCATCCAATCGGGAACTTCCTCAAAATTCCTCGAACTTCCTTAAAATTTTGGTTTGGAGCTACCGATTGGATAATAATGTGCACCTCTCCTTCCAGCTCGGGACGTTCAGGCGCCACGTTAAATAAAGCAAGTATAAGAGGGGAGGGGTGAATCAGGAGGAAAAACGCGTTAAATGAAACATGGGCTTTCAAAAATAAAGTTTCATCAACAACTTGTTACAGGAATACGATTGTTATACAAAGCACACCCTGTTCTCCCCCACGGACACAATCCCACAACCCCCACCTTTATAAGTCTATCCCTTTCCTCGCCACTTTGTACACAATGCAGTCCTTGTGATCACTCGTAAACAAAACAGACGTTGTATTCTACTCGGCACATCTCGTCTGGCTGCCTTTCGCACGGTACGTCCCTTCGCAACCGCCGACCTACAAATACTGCTACCCTCCACGCCGCACCTGCCGGCCACCGACGAAAAAGTAGCTTTCGTGAAATATAGACAATTAAAAAACTTTTTTCAAAAACCGCTCAACATTTTTTCTTTAAATTTTCTCAACGGATAGAAGAAAGAATACAAAATCTGACGCGAGTTTCATTTACGTTAAATTCACGGAATTTTCAAAAACTGCAGATTTTGATTTAACGGAAGAAAGTATGTGCTGCTGTAGCACCACTAGTGGATTTTTTGTAGTTTTTTTCAGTTTTTCGCCCACTTCTTTTGTTTCATCCAGCCAAAAATTACCTATTTTGTCCATATTCTGTTTTTTCTTCGCATTTAGTAAACCAGCGTTTACTTCAACACGTAGCGTATCTTTGCATGGCCTTTTAATCGGCCTACCCGCCCTCCGGCGCCCTGTGATTAATCTGGGCAGATTAAGCGAGGCGAGGCGCGCGCGCCCACCGTCAAAGATGCTAAGCACGAGGAAGCGATTCCGGCTCATCGGGGTGCGGTAATTGCGCTGCGCGCCGATATCGCGAAGCTCGGGCTACGACTAAGTGGGGCGGTGCGTAATCCACTCCGCGCCAACACTTGCGCTGGATTAAACGCCCTGCCTCAAATATACAAGAGACGCGGTGGGAAATCGACGTTTTATGTCTGCCAAACTTGTAATACGCTTTATCAATTTGCATACCGGAGAGGGGGGACACCCTGTGTAGGCAGTTGCTTAAGTTTTCAGAAGTAAGCAGTGGAACCGAGTCGGAGTATCCTTATTGCAGTTGTTCTCACTTCCCGACATTTTGCACTCTCGGCGCACAACTGTCTTTTTTTCGTTGAAAGAGCCCACTCTTCCATGTAGAAAGTTTCTTCTCAGCTCACAGATTTAACACCTGACTTCTAGACACCACAGTTTTTTATATACTTTCCTTCGTGATTCATGGCAGAGAAGACTCATCCACTTTCACATGCTCAACTTTATAAAATCAGTCTCTTTAATAAAATATATCATTTTACTATTACGATCACCTGCTTTTATCCAAAAAATACATTCAATTATTAACAAAACACCGTTCAAAACGAACAAAAGCAATTGAGGAACGAAGTTTCAATCTGCCTATAACACACTTTTTAGGAAGCGAACGAATTAATTCCGGCGAGAGCATTGGGAAAAGTAGTTTTGGCAACATATTCTTCTAGTCTCTTGTTCGGTTTAAAATAATGATTAAATTTGAAATGTACCTTTGAAATTCGGATAAAGCAGAGGAATAAAACTCTCATTTACGAGCGCTGCGACAAAAATGAAGATAGATGGACGAATATGTTTTAGGGAATATTCGTAGAGCTAGACTGTTAGAAAATCCATGACCCGCGCTGCGTTTCAACTCGTACCGGCAGAACTCCCTCGCCCAGAGTTCGCCACGTGGATGGAGAAAGCGTCCAATCGGAACTCGGAAGACGAACGTCTGGTGCGAAAGCCGGCGTGGGCCTGCACGGGCGATATAGCGGGCGCTTTATCTGGAAACGAGTTCGGCTGGCCCGCTCGGGCGCCCGACTCACCGACCGATGGTTCCCTCGACCACCCACTCTCACCCCACGACTGACGAGATCGTTGCAGAGCCTACCTCCTCGCCGAACAACGCCCTCGTCTAACAGCATCCACACCTGAACCCCACCCACCAACCTTGCTCACCGGCCAGGGCCTTCCTCCACGCGTACCACCAGAAAGCTCACAGCCCTACATTTGTTTCCTCTTTCCTGTCCTTTACTCCCGCACCATCCTTTCTTCAATGCATCCTCCAACCTTCGCAGCTTCTCTACCACCGTCTGATCTGTCCACTTCGAACACCTTCCTCTACTTCTCAACGACTTGGCCACGTTCTACACCTGCCACCACTGTAGGTAATCACCCGAATCTGGACATCTCACATTTGTTTCCATCGCTTGACAGCCGCTCCCCTCCGCTAGCCTCCCTTGTTCCGAGCCGCCACCACCCTCATCTCCAACCTCCCCTCTTTCATCCGCCCCGACCGGCATCTGCGCCGCCACCTTTAATTTAGCCGTTTCTCCCCCAAAGGAAACGTTTCCCCGGCAGCGTCGCACTTCTTGCTCTCGCGATCCATGATTTACAACCGCACTATATATGTGTTAACTTTTACGCTTCATTCCGACTTTTACACTGCCTCGCTAGAAGTTAAAGTGGCGTTGCACTTTCCACATAAAAGAGTCGCGGGAGGAGGCGGGAGCGCGGAGGTACAGGGGAAGAGGTTGGCTGCGGCCCCCTGATAGAGATGCAGTGAGAACGAGGAGGAGGAAGAAAAAACAGCGGAGATGGAGAGAAAATCCAAATAAGGTGCAGGATTCAAATGAGGTTTCGGAATTATTCAGTCGGAAATAAAGTGACGGCGTGGAACTCGGGTTTCCTGCCGCGAGGGATCAACGAGGCGTGTGAGCGGTCGGGTTGCTCCGGATTGTGCGGGTTGTAGACAGAAGGCGAAGGTGGGGCGGGCGCGACAGGGCGACACGCGAAACGAGAGGAAGACACTACAGAAAAGGAAAAACCCAGAAGGCGCTTTAAGGAAAAGAAGTGGAAGCAAATCTAGATTTGCGAAGTGACTATTGAGAAAATGTGCGAATGAATATGAGAGACAAATAGATAGATCGCTTTCATTGACTGAATACGCGAAAGGGCGAAATAGCAGAAGAAACATTACGAAAGAGAGATAGGCAAAGAAAGGGCACAGATTTCACAGTTGAAAGTAAGGAGATAGATGGAAGCGCAAAACAAAGATGGCTATAGACGCGGAACTGGAGGCTTCAATCGTACCTTGAGCTCCAGAGGAAACACATCGTCGGATCAACTGTAAAGTAGCGAACGTGAAAATGCTTGTTTGCAATTATCGTCATTTGTCTGTTGCTTCAAAGGCAATACACACAATGACATTAAATTGAATTACCATTTTAGAATGCTCTAAACCGGGATGTAAACTATTGAATCCATTAGTGAAAACTCTGATCTTATTGATATGTTTGAATCAATTTATTAAAGCTCTTGAATGTAGTGAGTTTTCAAATTCGATACTTAGTTGACAGGTCACATGTAAAAAATGAAGAGTACATGTGAGTTGTAAGGCTTGAATTGCGGGTACGAGAAACTCCGCTGTCGACGATCGCAAAAAAATATCTAGCATGACATACAAACATTAAGGGTTTTCGCAATGTTTCAATAACAGATGGTGCATTTTTGCTGCCGCGTTCTGCTCTCGTATACCTCATTAAAAGGCTTTCTGTACCTTACTCGAACTTCAAGCGTTCTTTGACAAACGCAACGGTAGAAGCGAAAAATACATCAAATCATTTTTAAAAAACATATTTCAATAAAAAATCTAATTTCACCATTCAGTAAATGAAATTCTAGATTAAACGTACGAAAAACTTAAAATTAACGAACGGCCATTACATTAATGTATTGAATGAAATTGATACTTTCCTTTTTGTCTAGTATTCTTATGTACAGAAATTATATAAACTAAATATAACCAAAGAGTAAAAAGTATGTTAGCATACTTGTTGTGTAAGAGTTCAGAAAAATGTTCATCTATCGTTTTCCAAAAATCTTTTCGTAATCGGATAGAAGTTGAATACGAAGCATGGCAGAAAAATAGTCTGCGTGCTTCTTATTTTAAAAGTTAAATTTCGAACATACGTATAAATTGACGGCTAACTTTGCAGCATCCAGGCATAATAGGTGCCTATGGTTAGATACTCAGGTAAAATAAAAACAATGAAACAGTTTGTTTTTGACTGAAAATGCAAATATTTGATTGTGTTATTCCGCCATCTCTCATACTGGACGTAACGACAGAGTTCTCGATCTTAGTGCCTCACCGCTTACGACACAGCTGACGGCGTGCGATTGCAAGTCTCCGAGGAACTTATCGTCCATTACCAAATATGTGTTAACATCGTCTTGCGTTATGCAATAGAAACTTCTTCGACATTCTTCGTATGTGTAGAAATATTGTACTGCTTTTATATCACACGAAAACTGCCCTATATTACTGCAGTATTTGTGAAAACCTTTCTTTCCTTTTAATTTGTAGCAGTTTAATAGAGATTCTTTTTGTTTTTGTTCTTGAACAGTATGTGTGCTACGGTTTGGAAAATCATTTTGTGTGTGTTTTTTTTTCAGCAGCTTTTTTGCTGCCACATACCATAGTTTTATAATGCGTCTCACTGTCGGTTATTTCTCTATCTACAATATAGTAGAAAGGAGAACTTTAGAATTTTTTCGTATTGCTTTTAATGAAATTTATGTACATATAACATATATTATTTTTGCAGATAAAGTGGAGATTCTGTGTCCAATTTCTACATTTCAAAATGGAATAAACTTTTCTGTACTATACGGAGTGTGAACACCAGCTCAAAGCAATATTATGTGAAGTAAAAATAAAAAGAATGATGACACACTTCACTGTAATCGTTCCGCTTGAATAAACAGAACGATCATTGTTTTTTGCTGAAGAATTGAGCTGTCGCAAAAGCGAGGGTAGACATTCGCAGCAAGTCCACGGTTCGGAGGATAACCGCCGAATGAATAGTCCTTCCGGAAGTCCATTTCAGTTACGGAAGACGCAACGTCCGAGGAGCGCAGGGCAGCGGGCCGCCTTATTAAGGTGACAAGGAGCAGAGGGGGCGGGGAGGGGGCGCTATTCGCGACCGCGATTAGGGCGCCGTTCCGGAGCCCCCGAGGCCGCCGGAGGCAATTTAGCGGCCCAGAGGACGCACAATACCAACGACGCCGCCGGAGCTCGCTCCGGAAGGCGAGGTGGCTTCCGCAGCCTGCGCCGAAGACGTGCCCCGGCGCCGCCCCCCCCCCGGCTGCCCTCGAGGGAGCAGTCGCCCGCCCACGCAGCCGGCTCTCCTCCTCCTTCCTGGGTCCTCCTTTGGATCCTCGTCTTCCTCTCCTCTTACTGCTCTTTGTCGTGACCCACTTTGTCTTTTCTTCATGGAGCCCTCTTTTTACCTTTGACCAGCATCTTCTTCCTTTGTCTTATAAATTCTCGTGTCCTCTTATTGGTCATCTGCTATACATATTTCATTTTATCCTTACCACTTTACCTTTTCTTCATGCAGCACTTATTTTATATCTTTCATATTTATCAACTATTCCTTTCTTCGTTCACATAGTACTTCTTTACATTGATGCGTCTTCAACACACACCTCACATTCCTTTACTCTATCTTTTGCACCGAATAATCAAACATGGTCACAATTTTCTAGCCATATTTAGTAATGTGACGTCTTTTCCCAATTGCCTTCAAACTCCGCCCTCTGTCTCACCTCCTCGTTCTTCCTTCTGCCGTCTTATGAGTCTCCTCACCGCTCCGCTCCATTTCCTCTTCGCTCGCCAGCCGCTCCGCATCGTCAAAGGCTATCCCACACACAAGAACAAATGATTGAATGGACGAGCGGATAGATGCGGCAATACGCGACGGCGAGCGGAACTGAAGCCCCACACTTGAACCACCCGGCCAGACAATACCTCTCTTTTTAGAAGGCGGGATTCGGGCTAAATCTCCTCCGATGGGAGCCCTTCTCCGCCGGCGGCCAGCGGCGCGGCAAATGTGCGGCGGGCGGGCAGGGGGAGGGAAGGGGGGCGGCAGGAACCAGACGGCGACAGAGTCGGCGCAGGAGGAAGCTTCCATTTCGGCAGGCGCACCGGAAGGCTTGTTACGCTAACACGGGCCATGGGCGCGTCCCCGCCACTGCACCCCCGCCCCACCCGGCCCCGCCCGCCGCCGCCGCCACCGCCGCCACCACCACCCGGGCGAAGGGTCTTAATGAGGTGGAGGCGGAGCCACCGGAGCGGAGGCTGAAGTCAAGTGCTGGCGAGGACGGCAGGCGCTGTACGAATGGTGACAGATGAGGAGCAAACGAATGAGAGATATGGAATATTTGTATGGTTTACTCTTACGGATTCGACCAGGTATTTCTCTCCCGCATTACTGGAGTAGTTCAAAAGCTTTTCAAATCTTTGACGTACAGTATACAGTGCTTTTTAAAATAAATCGCCCCGTACATCAAGAAGACAATGTAGACACTCGAAAAGAAGAAATAACAGAATTACACGCATCCAAATCACATTTTATGCAGAATTTTTAGCATCATATAAAAACTTTATCCCACAAAATAGGAAGTAATTTAGCCCTTCCATACTTTAAAGAAATTGATTTGATTTCTGCAAAGATCGATGAAAATATTTCAAATGGATTTGCTTTATAACAGCGCAGACATTCGGCATTCATACGCCATTATATATTGGACAATCTATTTTGTATTCTATATTGCATGTTATTACATAATTGTTCTTAAAAGAAAAAAAGAAAAATGTGTCAATTCTTTTTCGTCAACCATCTATTCAAATAAAATTACATATTTAGAGGCAATAGCGTACGCAGATACCAATTTAGTTGTTTCGAAAAAAGAACTTGATTTTTCGTATTTCACGAACTGTTAAGATTTTCTGTCATTTGAGGGTAACACATGTTGGAATGTTTCTTTACTACTAACAATTTTTTAAAATGTTTAGCATTATTCATTACTTTGATTAGGGATGGGTTGCAATAAAAGATAGAACTGCACTTCTTCAAATGCCGAGAGATTAGACAGGAGCTCACCAGACTGCCCCGCTGGAGGAAATAGCATGAAGAGGGAAACACAGCTAGGAGACGTTTAAGTAGGTGCCGGATCTCACTTTCGACTGGGGGAGAAACATCAACACCTCCCGGGATATAATGAATTACCCTTACTGGACTAATGGCCATAGCAGTCGGTTGCCCAGAAACGCGTAATCAATCCCCCCAAAAAAACAATACCAAGAAAGTAAAAAGAAAACGAACGAGGATCTTTTCTGTGTCCACACATGTCTTCTAATGACAGCGAGGACAGAAAGGGAAGTCACCGGGAGCATTCATCGCAAGGCTAAAAAGAAAGCGAAAACCGTCAGCGGCTGCAAGACGCTGCACCGGAATTCACCAGGGAGACGCGCTCTAACGACGAACTCTGTCGAATGAGCTGGTTTCTTTGCCTCTGCCACGTCTACCTTTAACCCCCCCTTCCCACGTACTCCCAACACCTCTTCCTCTGCCTTCTCCTCCATCCCCATCTCGTCTTTACTGTCGCAATCGTTACGAATGCCCTCATTACAATCTGCCACTTCTTTCATTCCTGCTCCAGCACCTTTGGTCCCCTTCGTCATCATTGCAGAATGACAACTGTACCCGAGGCCTCACCGCAACCATCGCCAAGTCGCGCACCTGCCACGCCCCTGTTCAACCTTCACCTCACCGTCCTCCCAGCCCTTCCGCTGTCTCAGGCGCAGTCCTTCCTCTACCTCTGCTTCCGATGCCTCCTACGCCTCTGCACTGCCACAGCCGCCGCCGCCGCCGCCGCCGCCGCCACCGCTACCGTCGTGGAAACGCCTGAGCGCGCGTCGCAAAGGCCGCGCGCGCGGTCGGGACGCCCGCGGAGCGCGCGTTCCGCATCGCGGCTCACACGCAGCGCGGCGCAGCGCGCCCGCCTGCGCCAGCACGCCCTGGCTCACTCACTCCGCCCGCTGGCTGCGGAAACATGTGCACCGCCCTCGCCCTGCCACGGGGCTTCCTGCCGATTACCGAGCTCCGCCACGGCGCTTCAGCGCACAACGAGCGGGCGATAGCCGCCAACAGAGTTTCGGTTTTCGCCAACTTGTTAGGGCTGCTATTATTGGCATCGTGCAGTGTACGTTACATCTGTTAGTAGTGGATTAAATTTACACAAGATACACGGAGGTGAAACTCTGTTGATGCAACGAAACCTTATGTAATTTAATATGTAGGTTTTATTACCACTTTGAATGGTTTTCGAGTGAGTTTTTCATAGGTAATATCACGAGTGCTTTGGTCATTGTCGATAAATCCCCGACTCGCGAAGCGAGGAGGGAATTTTTCTGAGAATTTTCAAAGCACGAGTGGTATTTAATAGGACTAGTCCACGAATGAAATTACGTCCAACAGAGTTCTAAAATGCGCTATACACTGAAAATAACTGAAAGCTAATTCATATCTTCCGCGATATATCTTATATTATATTAAAGCCGAAAACTGGAGATCTTCTGCTAGCAGATGCAATTTGTTTGCATCTGCGCAATCTGCTGGCAATTTTCCAGATTGAGAAAACTAAATTTACATCTAAAACATTGATTTTTGTGAAAAATATTTTAATCAACAGTCAACATACGGGAGCTACACATCATTTTCTTATTTATGTTAGTTTTCTGTTCAAAAGCTGAAGTAACTTGGCAGTAACTTCGTGAATTGAATTGAATTTGCCTTATTTTACGTGGCGAGACTCAGGCCATGAGACCTGCTCTTCCGTCTGACCACGCAAATTTCGTTACACTCCTTTAACCAATCATGAGAGAAAGAAGGTATTACTTGGGCGATGAAACATACATGACAAAATACATACTCATTTTTGTTTCTGAGGGTGGGTAACTTACTACTTACTTCTTGATGCAATGCGACATTTTACTAAGAAAATGACACTTGTATTCGAATGTGTGAAAAACGATGAGTAGGTTAAACGTTTCACTGCAATGCATCAACTCAATTAAGACAAATAAATGTATGTAATTAAAGCGATTGCTTACATTAATCAATTTTTGCAAAACACAATAGTAGTTGGAAAAAAGTTATCGTTTATTACATTTTTACAGCCTACGGCAACCACATTACATGACAATGAAATTTGACAAGAACAAAACGGTATGAAATATTGGTAATGCTAGTATTTTCTCCGAATTTATTTAGTCCCTTCATTTAACTTTCATTTATTTGAATCTTTCGTTTTTAATTGACAAACCAGAGTACACATTCCGACTGATGCAATTAGCTGAAGCGCTTGATATTTGCTTTGAAGTTCCACATTTGTTTGGCACAACATAACGAACACAACGGCGCTTAATTCACGAAATTCCACGGTCTGACCAAACAACGAATTTGTTTCATTTATGAAGCTCCCTGCGTTATCGGGAAGCTGATGCACAATCACAGGGTACCAAACTCTGAAACAAGAGGCAAAATTACAATTTGAATACGATCTAGCAACCAGTTTAACCGTCACCGTTTCTAATTCTGCTACATTAGTCCAGACATGGACGGCATATTAAATGCGCGTTTTTAGATTAAAACGTATTAAAATTAATGATTTGCTGATGTTTCTAATAGTTGCGACCAACTGACAGATGACTTATAAACAATCAGTTAATTCTAGCGATCAGAAAGATTACCATTTTCGTAGAAATTAGCTATATAACAGCTGAATTCTATGCGGCAGGTCCCTCACTCCTTCTGTTGTCATTTTGCCAGCCTCAGTTTCATTTTCAGGCAGATTTTATTGTAACTCTGAGATATACGTAGTCTAGAGAAAACAACATTTGGATTCCCCTTAAGATTTAAAAATTTAAATGATTATCTTTATGTAGTTTACTGAGACTCGAAGGTAACAAATAATGTTATTGATAAGAATGTAATTTAACCCACAAGAAAGAAAATACAGTACTTTTCAAGCTTTAGATAAGACTCAGCCACACAAACAGCTAAACGAGTATATACCTATCGTAACTAGTTCAATTAGTTAAAAAGTAGTGAATTTGAAATAACTTCTCAGTAACCCCCCACATTGGCAGCACATCAAGACTAGACTCAGAGCTCTTCAGATTCGTTTTCAATATTACCACCTATTTTTCGGAATTGCAATCCATATTTTTTGCGTGGTAGCCTTTATGTCGCTATTTTAACGAATTCGTTAGTGTCTCCTTGTCTTTATTACAACCGCGTGGAACGTCACACGCTGATAATGAAGCTATTGATCCACTACCGTTGGCAAACGCCGGCACCAGGCAATCGCATTACGCCACCTCTACTCCCCTGCGGTCTCCTCTGCCATCGCCGAACCCCACCGCTGGCGCCCCTTCGAGCCAACACCACTGGCAGCAACCGTCACCACCAACGACAAGCACCGGAAGCATCACAAACATTTCCGCTACTAAGGCAAACCTCGCAACAATAATAACTCGAATAACAATACAGTTAAATCTATACAATCGTAACCATCACCATTACTCACATTACAAAGTACTACTACCCATCAAACATGTTAACTCGAACAGCAAAACTAACTAAACAACAGCAACAGCTCAACATAAACATTATCACCCGTTGGAAATTATACTTTGACTCTAACCGAAATAACTGCAAAATTTACTTCAACAGAATCCCTATCACCAATAAAAACTCCATCACAGTCATCAGTATCGCTACCAACTGCAATAACAACCCCACAAACCAGCACTTAAAAAAAAAAAACGTCCACCAACACTAACATAATTATCAGCGTCAAAATCACCCATAATACCAACCCACACGCAGACACAAACGGGTGGGAGATATCTGGCTGGGTAAACCCCACAATCCGACGTCTAGGTTCGCGCCGAATCTCGCCATGCCACCCGAGAAAATCACCACCAGCATCACTAGCAACTGCGAAACCAACCTACACGCAACACAACGGCACTTCCGACACACGCAACTACACGAACACCATCAGCAACAAAACACTCGTCACTATTCCCAGAGGCCACACTTTCCCCATTCCCTGGCGCCACCGCCCGCGCGCCTGGACAAAGCGACGTAACGAACTTTGCGCCCCGGGCGGCCCGTGGGGGGCGGGGCGGCGGCCCAGGCGACAATGGGGTAATTAAAAGCGCGGCGCCGCCGGCACAAAGGCGCGGGGCAGAGGCGCAGCTTAGGATTGATACACAGCGGCGAGGCGCGGTCACGCCCCCTGCGAGGCGGCGCGGCGGCCGACGGGGAAAAATGGAGGCATTACGGAGACATAAAGGCTTTCGCGGAAAAGAAGACACTAAATATATATATACACGGTCCGATATTCACAACTGTCCCCCTCCCGAGGTCGACGGTGGATCTCAGATGCGAGCAAACAGCAGCGGCCGCTGGGTGGTGGCTGTGAGCAGACGTAAAGGGAGGGGAGGGAGCGGGTTTGGTTATGGAGGGGACTCTGCGACGGTTGGGGAGGCGGACAAACTGATGTTAGGAAGATGAAGGGCGCGGGTGATAGCAAATACATTGATTTTACAAATGGTAATGGGCGTGGCAATCGTCATTTCTGTGATGATACCTAGCCCAGGAATATTTGCTGGAGTAGGTTCGATCCCACAGTCATAATAATTACAATCACTTGGACTCTGGGTATGTCGCACACTTACAATGATTGAAGTAACGTATGAAAAGCAGGACTGCCAAAGCTGATTCTCGTGTTGTCAAATTAGAACATGATACTAATGAGCGTAGTGGCTCAGGACATCAACTGATGTCATTGCAGTGGCTCTGGCCGGGAGGTCCAAGGTTCGGGTCCCGACTGTGCTAGGATTTTTGACACTATCTAGATAGCTATGTTGAATTCAGTCGTGGTCTTGAAGGAGAATTCTTGCGGCCGGCTGCTTTGATTGGTATTTTTCCGCCGGTATTTTTCCGTTTCTCCCATCAACCCCATGCGAAGACAGGAACAGTATCTAATAAACGGGCCACGGATCGCGCGAGATCTTTCATTCCTCTTCCTTTACTTATTCCCACCCTTTTCTTGCATACACACTTACACCAATATGCACTACACTACCACAAATGCCGGGAGATCGGTCGGGAGCTTAGAGCTTGTCCTGACTGGGCGGTTGTTCTCTGCTGGTAGGAACATTCTGCTAGCCGACGTTAGGTCTGCGCCGGATCGCGCCATCCAGCCGAGGAAGATCGTCACCTCCTGAATCAAAAACATGCACTGCACTTACAGGACCAATGTCTTTATCAGTTGACGCGCCCGGAATCACTATCAAACAATGAATCATAGAACGTGGTACAATGGGACAACGCCTGCCCCACCAGCTGCGGTTAAAACGGCGAAACGAGCCGTCGCGCGTCCTGCTTCAATATCCGCGAGTGGCGTCGGGCGATGGAAGCAGCGGGGCGGCGGCTGGCGTAAAGAAGTGCGGGCGCCGGCCGCATGCCGGGCACGTCCGCCCGGGCCGTGAGGCGCATGCGGAGGCGCGCCTGTTTGGGCGCAGGGGCCCACCGGCGCTGCGCCGGGCGCGCTGCACGGCGACGCGAGCCGGTATGCAGAGGAGCGCTCCCCCCGCCCCCTGTCCTCCGCGCCGGGGAAGCCCTCCCGAGAATTGTGGAGAGGCTCGGCCGGTAACGACAGGGTTAGAGCGCAGACGGGCCGGCATGAATTGCGCGCTTGGAAATCGCTGGGGCTGCGAGCGCGGGAGGAACAAGGGAGGAGGGTCGGGCGGAAGCGGGGAGGATGATGACGAAAGGGATGGATGGAGGGAGGGACGGTGAGAGTTCGCCGAGTCGCACAAGTGAAGATGGACGACGAGGGAAGAGGCAATGAAACACGTTCGGGGGACTATGCAGCAGTTTGGGTCACTCTCGAGATAATCCTCTCGACTATCAATGCAATAATGATGCAAGTTAACACTTTTTTCTCTACTCCCATTCAGCAGGATCTGATAAAAAAGGATACAAATGAACAACCTTCGGTCAAAACGAATGCGAGTCAGAATATTGTCGGTGCTTTCGACGTTACAAAGCACGAGGCATACGCAAAGCATCCCACCCTTGTTTAGAACCAAGCATTTTCAAAGACATTTGAGGAGAAAAGTAGCAAAACTGGGAATATTGGAGATGCGGACAGGCACAAAACACATTGTACAAGTTCTCGAGAAATAGTGTAAATAGTGTTCATTACCTGGAAATACTCGTACTCGTATGGCGAAGCTCCAATTCTTCTTGCCTGTGATTCGTCAATCAAGTCTCGTAGATATTCCGTGCGTCAAACCCAAATATGATGGGCACTGGTCGCGCTCGTGGGATCCAGTAATCGAGGAAGATGTGGGATAATCAAAAGTGCGGCAGAAGGGCGCAAATATTTCAAAATCAGCATCAGCATCATCACAATACGAGTCGTAAACAAATTAAGCATCACTTTTTTTAATAGCCCCTCTCCTAATTAAGACTTCATAGCAATACCCGCAAATTTACGCCAACCATATCCTCTACTCGCTCGCCGAGGCAATAAAACATGACCCACAATTCGTATTCTCTAATAATATCACGAATCGCACGAATTAATTGGTAACACAATTTGAATAATGTGGCAAGTTTTGTTTATGAACAAGTCAGTAACTTGAGAAGTGTTCGACAAGTAGATTACACCTGTCAATATTACATTATGTTTACATTCATTTCTTTCCAATGTTCTAAATTTATTCATTTAATGAAATCATGGTCCTGCAGCGCTGACATAGTTGCAGACTCAGAATGATCAATCAAAAATCCTTATGTGTGTGTTCTAAACATTGATAAATTTAATTCTCAACATGAGCAGTTTTAGTACTTGATGTAAAATTTGCTCTGATACAACTTAAAACAAGGTTTTTCTCTAATCTCTTAGATATTACCACTCAACAATCCTGCCTCCATCCTCAACCTTTCCGAGTTCTGAGTTCGAGTGAAATTAAATAAAATCTTGAATTAAGTTCACTACGTTGATTTTATTTTCGTTTCAAGCCATCAGACTAGGAATCTCAGTTACAGCATTGTCTTCAATGCAAAATAAAAGTCAGACGATTGTCACCATTTGTTTGAACCGTTCTCCGAGAGGTGGATGGTAAGTTACTTAATTATCACGTCCTTGCAGTTCCCCAAACACTAGTAGTAGAAATAAAACAAAGTTATATATCTTCAATGGGGCATATATATTTCAAAGACAAATGTAAAAACCACATCAAAGAAATAAGAAAAATCTGGAAGAAAAATTATGACCTCGAGCAGGTACAATTTAATCCCGAAGTATCAATGCAAATAAAAATGATTACATCTCTACACGTATACGACGATACCAAAAGGTAAAGTCCAACCTTCTAAAATTAAAACACAATAAACGAAAAATTATAGGACAAACTAATTCCAAGAATTCACACGAAGAAAATGCAGACAGAAAACATGAAAAAGAAGTCCTATAATGGCTACCACTTTACGAGGATCCGACGGTGCCCGGGTTGATTGATTAGAGATTGCGGATGTGTCAATCGCTAAGGACTATAAAACCATAAATGTAGTGTGTAATGTTTTCCTCAGGAGAATTGTGAGATACGGTGCCGACCTACACGTGAACAAGTGGGCATTTCCCCAACCAGCTATCTCTCGCCGGCAGAACCGACACCCGTCGGAACTAGTATCCAGGCTTCCGTGGCAGTGTAGTGACGATAGGTGTGTGTGTGTGTGTGTGTGTGTGTGTCTGTGTGTGCGTGTGTCAGTGTGTGTATAAGTAAGGGGGCTAGGATAGGACAAGAAGAAGGAAGGATTGCACGCGGTCCGTGGCCCGTTTGTTAGGGCACTGCTCCTCCGACATTCGCCTGGTGTTGATCGGAGAAACCACGGAAAACTACCAATCAGAGCAGCTGGCCGCTAGAATTCTCCTCCAGACAGTGGCTGGACTCGAGCTACCAATCCATCTGGTGACGAACATCTTGCCGTCGTCGCGAACAGTAAGACCTCCTGATCATAGGCACTGCAGTGGCATCATTTGATGCCCTGAGCCACCTAAGTCACTACGGTTGGTTGATTGGTTGGTTAGTGATTCCGGCCGCGTTAACAGCTTAGATCATTAGTCCCGTACGTGTAGTGCATGTTTTTTTTCTCTGGAGATGGTGGTGATCTTCTCCTAATGATTGTTGAGACCCGGCGCCGACCTACCATCGGCTAGTGGGGTTTCCCCCTAACCAGGACTCTCCCACCAGCGAGGCATCGCCCCAGCCGCGACAAGCTCAAAGCTCCCGACCTGTCTCCTGGAATATGTCGTAGTGTAGTGCATGTTAGTGTGTGTGTGTGTGTGTGTGTGTGTGTGTGTGTGTGTGTGTGTGTGTAGGACGGATCGCGCGTAGGAAGGTAGGATCGCGCTCGGTCCGTGGCCCGTTTAGTAGGGTACTGCTCCGGTATCCGCCTGGCATTCTCCTCCAGACAGCGACTGAATTTGACCTAGCTGACAAGCTGGTGTGTCGAAACTCCTGCCACCGTGGGGAGTGTAACCTAGGTCCTCCCGGTCAGTGGCGCTGCAGTGCCATCAGTTGATGCCCTGAGCCACCTAAGCCGCTACGATGCCCCTCGCGGCGGGGGCGCCGCGGTGTGGGCGGGCGGCTTGTTTGCGGTCGCCGCTGCCCGTCGCCATCCCGCCGCGAGGCTCCGTCCGCCGCCAGCTGAATACGAAACGGCGGCGCCAACACGTAACGCGCGGCCGGCTCTTCTGTTATTGAAAATTTATACATGGCGAGTCACGAGCAAAAGGAGAGGCGGAAAAATATAACCGCTGTTTAATGAAGCGGGACCGGAATATAGAATGAAGAACGTATTTCATGGTGAAGCGTGGCGGACAAGTTTATGAACACGGAGCGTTTTCGGGGCTGAATATCAATGGGAATATACGACGATAAATGCTTAGTTGTGAAGTCAAAATTATAGACTTGTGAATAGGAATGATTCAGAAACTGTGAGGATGATTTAGTTTGTATTCAAAGCAAGTAGAATACTCATTTCTCTTGTATTTGAATGGAAATACATTTCGAAGAATCATTCCTATATTACAATTGTTGAAACTCACTTACAATTCTTTTAAACTTGATGCAAAAGTCAGAATGATGTTTCCAGGGCATAAAATTATCACTATGTTTTGTCTTTCACTTTACGTTTTTGAGAGATTCTAGAAGTCTCTGAACTTCTATTTAAAAAATTCCATTGTACTAACAATTTGATCTCAAACTTCGTAGTATATAACTTGTATTACATTGTATCTAAATTCTATATTCAGTACCTCCTGAGAGTGAGATCTGAAAGAAGACAATTGTAAGCGATTTATTATTAGCAATTCAATACAAATCTGAATGACTTCTTCCAAAACATCTACATTGTATGTCATATGTTTGAGAGATAACACAGCAATACTAATATCCTATAAATTATTTAAGACATTACGTACTGATGTGTAAATCAAATTCACGAAATACATTTTGATTTCGGGCTTCCAATCCATGCTCTAAAATACTTCATTATATCGGAGACATCTCGTAAAATGAATTTGACAGAAATCAGAGGAATCGGGAAGATTGCCAATAACCTTTAATAGATTCTTATTGCTTACGATTATCAAAGATCAATTTGCCATTTGTATAACTGTATGCACAAAACGCATCACATTAATACCAATGGCATATTTCTTAAGGCAGACTCACAGAGGAAAATATCTAACCCTGCTGAACATGTATTTTCGACGATAATTCAGTTGATGGAACAGTTAACAAGTACCTATAATATTCTGTAAATAATTTATGATTGACGCATAATAGAGCATTCCATTATATTTGTTTTGATAACTACACGATAGTAGATGCAAAATCAAACATTAGAAAAGATATACCATTGTAATGAGCTTATTTAATCTAAATGCCAAGATTGCATAACACAGAAGAGAATAGCTCATATACAAAGTATGGATGGAAATGCTGTTTAAGAAATCATTATTGTATGAATCAATAGGAACGGGAAATGCAGATTATCGTAGAATCATATCATAGAAGAAGAGAAAAATAATGCTGCAACCAATGCCCGAGAAACTAAGGTTCACACAATGTGAAAATATGAAATAGAAATATTTTTTGCCGAGGCAGACTCTACAGTGGCAAGAGAGGGTGGGAGATGTGGGATGCAAGAACAATGCTGCTCGAGTTGAAATTGTAGCAAATAGGCAGAGTGAAACCGCAGATGAGCATGGGCTGTAGGTCACAAGCAGTAGGCGTAACTGTAAACGACGGCCGCCGCAGAAACGAGATGTAGGCGATGCGCAGACAATGCGCTGAAGTAGAGAACTGTGGAACACAAAGAGCTATTAACGAGAGATCAGAAGCACAGTATTTGATCTCTCTAAAAGAAATCCTTTAGCACTTATCTACAACTGCGGCATTATGAATATATGTAATATGGTCAGAATTGAAATCTTAATTTTACTAGGATGTAATTACTAAAACTTCATTTTATTTAATTTATTGTTCTACAATAACTTGCAATAAAAGTAATAATTTGTAAAATGCGTTATATTAGGATATTTACGTTTAACATTAAGAAAGTGTAAGATAATTATCACAAAGCATTAATATAAATTAATATTTTCATATAGAGTATATTCATATGTGTTTCCAAGTGCATGATTCTGTACATTTCATGCGCACTCAATATTTCTTTACGGTGTAAAGTCTTGGATGATTAATATATGTTAAAAAAGGTAAATTCTTTAAAAATTGTTCGATATGTCTTTAACAAGGCTTCCTCTATTATCAAAATCATTCCGCTTGCACATTTAAAATCTCAGCTCTTAAAAGAAATAATGAAGTTTGACTTTAAATGTAAATGTAGTCGTTCATTTTACCAAGATTGTTCTCCAATTCTCCTCAAAAATCAAAACCAAAAGAGTCTACAGACTCTTACTCGCACAATATGATTCGTTAATCTCACTATTCGATTGCAGTCGAATCATACCAAACCTCCCAATGTTCAAGCATACGATTCATAACCTTACACAGAACGTCATGTAGTAGCCCAGGTTCAACGATTTAAAACGTACCATTGCTGTCACCCGTAATTCGTTAACGACGTTCACACCCCGAACCGCACTGCATGTACTCGCAATACGCGAAGTTACAACCTCACACATTATAGAGAGCAGTAACACCGCGCGCGAAAAAAATAAACTTGCGGATTCGACCACAATATAATTTCGCCCACCAAATCGTGCACCGTAAACACAGTGAGCTCCATTCGAGCACTTGCGTTGTGCAGCGAGAGGACCTGGCGGGCGACGTGGAATGTTGATGTGCAACTGCTCCGCGCAAACGAGGTTTGAATATGACAAATTAAAAGTGGGCTCAAAAACACCCTTGGGGCAACCCAGAGCACGAAGCCATCGCGCGGTAGTGGTGCTCGACAAGTGCCTCGTGGAGGTGAATTGCGAGCAAACTACTTGTTTGGAGCGATGAAACAAGAAAAATAGCTCTATTTACATATGGCGTGGTCGTATATTACGTTTTTTAACATTACATTTCGAAAGGTCACACCAAAAATAGAGACATTCTATCAAATACCTAATATGTACAAACTTTGAGGTTGATAACATGGTTTTGAAAATTTGTACTTGACCTCAATGCATACGCCATTACTTTCTGTATACAGTATGTCTGAAAATAAATGTCACAAGCTTACAGGGCGTATAAGGGGGAGATATGAACATTTTTATCAATGAGCGGTGGTGATTGAATAGCGCGAAAACTCAAAACAAATTGCTCGTGAGATGCGATTGTGGCAAAACTAAAAACAATACGAATTTTGAAGTAATGCACTCTCCTGAATTGTAGATATACTTTCCAGCAGCAACAACAGCATATCTTTCAGTGCAGTATTCCACCAACAAATAGTGGAGGTGGGAATGCAAAAATAATGAATTTCGATAGAAGATGAAACTTCAAACTCATTTATCTCAACGCTCGTTTTTTTTTAATTTTGCCACTATTGCAGCCCAGAAAGGAAATGCGATTTGGAACAGTGCAGCCCCGTCTAGTAGGCAACTAAATCTGCAATGATGTTTGGCAGGTATACAAAATCTCTTTGCGTCAGAATGCCTTGCCTTGCTCGCGTTTATTTTCATCACAAAAAGTGAAAACTGTACATAACATACGGGGGAGAAGTATAATCTGTGTAATTTTCTTGACCTCCCGAATCATTTTTTGAACTTTACATCTGAGAGACGCATTCCTTTACACGGGTGAGCAGAAGCATTCAGAATCTTGAAATTTGGGTAAAATTAACTTTACCGTCTAATAGTATGAGCAATTTAATCTCTCAACCCAGAAGTTTGTCTGCTCATAAAGGCTTATTAATATAAGATTTTTGACTAAGCACTTTATAGTCCCTGATTATTTACTTATTTAACTTAAATCTGGAAAACTATACTTGACGTCTGCGAGGGAAAATACTACATTTAGTCTTCAGATGCAAAACAAATGTTCAGAGCTTGGGCCTTCGAAGAATGTTACATCATCAAGCAATTTTCAATTTTAAAAGAAATGATTTCTATTTGTTCCATTACATGGTAAAACAAGAAATGTAGCTGTTTTCTTTCGTAGTTGACAGCGAGTGATTGCATTAAGCGGCAAGAAGTGACCGCTTACTGAATTCACTACGTTAAAATATATATTTTTTACAATAAAAGATATTTCTGTACTTCACAGTAGCTACCGTAATTGGAGCTGTTTTCCTTAAATTATTACGTAAGTACATTTGGATGTATAATGTTTTTACACAAAACATATTGCTTCTAATTCTTTATGGAAGAAAGTTGTTCGGTGTCTTAGGTGATTCATACGACAAAAGAATACCAAGATACAATATAACAACGTGAAATTTCTAACTGTAAACAAATAACATAGTACATTCGCAAGCAGAACACTATTTGTCTTTTAGTAAGGGCAACGAAGATCAATGTCGATTGCTGGTCATATGTAGTAAAGATTTGAGGACTAAACTGTGGTAAATGAACAAGAAGGAATTGTAATTTACGATGAAAAATGTTCATTCGATCAAGATGCTTTTATTTTTAAGCATTTAGGAAAAATATATAAAACTCATTTCTGAATTCTCTTTTCGAATCGTGTAGTAGCTTGAAAATTCAGAGTAAGTTTGAGGGATTATTGCATTTTAGAGTACCTTTTCAAAACAGTCACTTTCAGAAGAACAATCTTTTTGCAAGATATTTCAATTTAATCGATACAGAAATTTAAAATCACAAGCTGAAAATAATTTGGAGAAAATAGATAAATGAGGCTTTAGGTGGGCCAAAAAAATTTCAAGGTAGTTTGCTGGGGATGTGTATTATTTTTGGAGTTTGTTTCCCTAATTGGAAGTGGAGAGCCTGTGAAATGGAAGAGATTTTGGGATACAACTTAAGGATGGATTGTTTGTTGAGATTAGTAATAAGGGTTATTAATAATAAGTTTCTAATCCAAATTACTGAGTATAGACCAGATAATGGGCGTCAGCAGACGATCTGGGAAGATCTGGTCTTTGGATGCAAGATTTAGCCGCTGAACTCCAGATTGGCCAAAGGTAGGTGCGTATGGGTCTGACCATAATTTTGTAGTATGGATAGCGGTGTAAATTTGGAGGAGAGAAGGTTGACGTAAAATTGGAAAGTGGTGATATTGGGACTGGAAAAAGTTGGTGATGGTCTTTGTATGGCTAGGGCAAGTCTATAACGAATGTATGGATTCCAGTTAAGGAGGCGAACAAAGAGAACGTCGAAGTATTTGACTGGGAAGTTGAAAGGTGAGCATGTTACGGATGTGAATTTATGAGGTAAGGGAGGAGGTAATGAGGTTTTCATTCGAAGAAGGATTTTAAATTGACTTTTAGAAGAGATGACTTCGATTGGGCCAGAAAATGGCGAATCTAAGATTTGAGCCAAGTGATTTTGAACATCAAAATTTGCGTCAACCAAGATATGATTAGTTCAGTATATTAATTGATGGCCAGCAAGGAGAGCTATTGAGGGTATGAAGTGGTCTCTGTGTCATACGTGTAGATATTAAAGATTATATGGGGTAAAGAAGGGGGCTTTAAATACACCTGAAGATTATCTTGGCTGTCCGGGTGACCTTTCGATCATCATGTCGTAATCTTCCTCAGGGCTGGTAGTATTTTCATCACACCACACACATTGGTATTTATTTCGCTACATTTTAGCAAGAATTAAAATAAGTTAAACGGCTTCATATGGTGACGTTCACCACGAAATATAATAATTAAGTTTATTGGCAATTTACACTCGTCGTTTTGACATTATCAAGTCCTCCTCGTGTAGCCGTTCCCTTTAAAATTAACATTAATTTACAAAATGCGTACGTAAAACGGAAATCCTGAAAGCAAAAACTAATTACAGAACGAGTCGGAATATTGTACGGAACCAGAGCAGTAATATACAAATTCCCTTGCGAAATGAAATGAATTGCCTGAATCCAGAAAATCTGCTATATTTAGTGCCCAAAATATGTATTAAGTAATAACAAATCAAGCGTTTCATCCTCCCACTTAGTGGAACCAAATTGGCAATACAAATTTTATGAATTATACTCGTACAAAAACGAATTAATCCTGTGGACACCTGTCAAAAGCTGGCTTCTCGAAAAAGGACGAACATACATTTTTAATTAGTATAACCTGCTGATTGGTTTCATCTGACAAAAGGTGACAACACTAAATTTCATACTCCCATAGTTAAAACAGTTGTCAGTTTGCGACATGTCTAAGAATTTTTTTGACATCTGCCAAAAACTGTCACCTGCAATACTTTAGTGTAAATGTCATTCTAGGTCAAAATTTTATACATCCTTTGTGATATGTGAAACTGACATGTTCATATTTCAGTAATCGTAACATGTTTGGTTTCAATTGTTGATAACAATGTAGAATGCGAAAAAATCTATTAATTGATCAATGAATGTGAAAGGTATTACTATTACGTATTATTTGCGAACGTTTTCTTCAGTCCAGGAATACCTACCTCCACGCCTGCAGTTGAATTAAGCATAAAGTAATATCGACTAACGTTATGGACAAAATCTGATAACCAGAAATGTGTCATCCTTTATAAAAGAAGTTATTTTGTTTCGAAAACGAGCTTCAGATTTGATATAATAATCCTGTTGTCGAAATTAACAACCCTCCCATTCCTCTAGAATCTAACGAAAATTGAACTCAAGAAATCGTGTGCGGATAATAGTGAAAATTCTCATTGACGTGACTTTTGTGAGCCAGAGTAAAATCAAATTATGTGGAAATCCAAACCTTCGAATCGAGATATGCAGAATGCATCCACGTTAGAGAAATCAATGTGCCAGAAAACTGGCTTGGAAAGTTGTGAGATTACTTAAAATTTCGAGCAGTAAAGTGAGCTTAACACAAATTAAATATATGTGGGATGTACATTTACATCCAATTCAGATTCGTTTTTACGTTCACCCTTCGGAGTAGGGGATAAAGATACGTAACGCTGCGTTAAACTGGTGGTGTTAAAACAGCACGTACTTTCACTTAAAATTACTCAAAAAATTTTCAAATTTCTGAAAAATAGTAATGACCTTATTTAAAAATCTATCATTAAGGAACAAATTTTATTAAGGAAAAAATCTCTATCTTTAATATTTTAGTTGTAGCAACACACCGAAAAAAGTTAGAATTTTTGTGCAATTTTGGATAAATTATAGTATTTTATGAAAATAATTCCACCATTCTCTTACACATCCTTTATACCATCCAACAAAAACAGTAAAAAATGCTGGGGTTGTTTTTTTGAAAATTTTGAAAATATCTCAGGAACTTAATTTTAAATTCCCCCCTCCGTCCCAAAATTAAAATATCAGTTTCAAATTCAAGAGGCCGCGACATCAGCCAGATCGATCGGGGAATATCAATTTTGGAGAAAATCGGTTGAACGGGTTAGCCGCTAGCATTGTTCACAGACGAACAGGCAGACGTTTTGCCGTCAATCGATTTTCGGTATCAAGGACCTACAAACGTAGCATTACAAACTTTTTACTCCGTACCGAGAAAGTGAAAATGGTCTTTTTCTGAATAACGTCATTCTTTCCTCAGTTTAATAAACATGTCATTCTGTTTTCGATTCATATTATGTAATTGTATGAACACACTTACACAGAGCTCTTTCGTTATTGGAGAATATTCTAAGATCTTAAATATGCGTGTGTACAATAAGGCCATTGTGTTGCAAAAACCCTTCAATTGTATTTTGATTGTTGCTCAAAATCAAGGTCTATGTACGCACAGCTTGTGGATCAGATGGGTAATTCGAAAATGGGGGACACAACCATATTGAATATGATAGTGTTCATGCCAGAATCGAAAGAACTAAGAAGACACTGAAATTTGTTCACTACAGATTTGGTGCATATGCTTATTAGAAAATTGATGGATTAAATCACAATGACAGCTAACAAAATGAAATAAAATAAACTTGCCTTATCAAATGCTATGTTATATTGAAGACAACATACCAGACTAATATTTTGTTGGTTAGGCAACATAAACACAACAGAAGAGAAAAAGTTCTTGATGAAGATAATTTGCAAGGTTCTACATTTACAGACTTAAGTTTTTATCCAATGAATAATTTAATGAGTTTGGTTTGAAACGATGAATAAACGGAACTTTGTTCCTGACAGAAACCATGCCCTACTTAATGTATTACTTAATGAAAATGATTTATTAGAGGTATTGTTCATTATTCTGAGTAAGCGTGTTGTACTTTAATGTTTTATGTTGTGAATTTTCAAACAACAATGATGGATTTATTGCATTTACATAGTTCAAGATTCTCATATATCTAGCTAAAAATTGCAATGAACTGTCCAATTTTTACGAGAGTAAAAACACTATGCAGTCAGTGTAAAATAGGAACTGTCTGTCAATGTTAATATAGGAATGTTTTGATACATGCGTCAAAGAAGCTAGAACACAAGTTACTTCTACTTAGAACACGATCAGATTAATATTTTGTAAGACGAAACTTTTCATTTCTTGGACCATCGAATCCCAAAAGGGCCGCCGTCAAGCAGGTTTGATGCACAAGCGAGATAGATCCACATTGGAATGTCACGGTAGTCGGAGTCGTAAAAAACAGTCTCTTTCGTAGACTTTGTAAAAAAAAAGTATCGTCAAAACAGTTCATACTTTTGTTGATAGTCTACAGTTGAAATCCGATAATGAGAATTGAGATACTTAAAGAAAGGCACAGGACAAAAACATCTGTATTAAATATATATGCGTGACCGAAAACTAAACAACAGCAAACACCACATTCAACGAAATATTAATGGAAAGTGGTTTCGTAGTTGACTAACTATTGAAAGCGGATATGTGTGCTTTGCTCAGAGCTCCTTAGCTTCACAGTCGTGAACAAACCCAAGAGGATCATTTTTGAGTACCTTTCATCCTCCTGAAGTGCCCTTCCGAATTTTTGATTGATGACTGAGTCGCGCGCGTCAACTGCTAAGGTCATTAGGTCTAAGGTCCTACCGGTGGCTGGCATGGAGCGTGTGGTCAGAGGCACGGGGTAAATGGCGCGAGACGGGTGGCAAGAGCCGTGGGGTGCGTGGGGCGGGGCGTGTGGCGCTGAGCGAGGGGGGGAGGCGCAGAGCGTGAGGCGCGGAGCGCGGAGCGTGGGCGCGGAGCGGAGGTGGTTGGGGGCGTGGCGGGGCCGGGTCGTTTGCGGCGGGCGATCACTGAGGCGTGCGGTCGCCTCCCCAGATGTTCTCGCGCCGCTGCCGCTATGAGACGGAGCGAAGTGGGCGGCGACGTCTGGGGAGCAGGGCGCGGTGGAGGCGAAGACAAGGGAAAAAGATACAGCACACAGAACACAAGACTAGTTAAGAAGAAATGGCATTCAAGAAAATAGCAGTAAGAAAGGAACAAAGGGAAAGTGTAGAATATAGAAAATACAGAGTAATTTATACAATCTTTGATACGATATTTTACATATATATCATTAGCTACATCCGTGTGAACATTCCTCAAATCATTGTTTTAAAGACGAAAATAATACTGTATCCTCTCTTCGAACTCTGCGTTACAGCATTATATGTCCGATATTTGGCTTGAGCAAACATTCATCGAAATAAAATTTTCTTTCTTAATGATGTTTAAGAAATATAACTCCGGCCACACTTCTCTCCTATCTGACCGCGCATTTCCCCCCATTCGATCCCATAAAACTCACTCATGTATATTGCAATATCATAATCTGCAATTTCTTTTTGTCTGAAATCTGCCTAGAGCAGAATAGGATGGTATTTCTCTACCGAGAACTAGCACTTTTGAAGGTTTTTTGTTGAAGGTTTCTTATCAGTTGAAAAATGTCAGCTTATAACCAGAAACTAAGAGATGTTCTGTTTAAGGAAAGTCATCGAAAATAAACACACACAAATAAACAAAACTGTTCGCGTATTATCGATATTGCTCGCTAAGTTAAGGATGCTCAGAAATATATTTCAAATTTTAATACCTTCTAACAAGAATACGTAATATGTTTTAATACATTTACCACATTACAGAGTTTATTATTTAGGTGTTTTGCAAAAGCATCGCATTTTCACAAAAAACGGTAGTAACCCCATCTTGCAAATCTCTCCGTGTCGAAACGTTCCCTCGGATTGAAGAGCACGGCTCACGGGGACCCAGCGGCGGCGGGCGCGGAGCGGCAAGGCAAAGAACGCGAGGACGGCGAGGGAGGTTGGATGGCGAGGGGGGCGTGGGCGATGAGGGCGGCGTGGGTGGCGAGGGTGGCGAGGACGGCGGGGGCGGCGGGGTGGCGGGGGCTGCGAGGGCTGCGAGGGCGGCGAGAGCGGCGAGGGCGGCGTGGCGGTGAGGGCGGCGAGGGCGGCGTGGGCGGCGAGGGCGGCGAGGGCGGCGAGGGCGGCGAGGGCGGCGAGGGCGGCGAGGGCGGTGTGGGCTGCTAGAGCTGCGTGGGTGGCGTGAACTGCGAGGGCGGCGCCGGCGGCGACGCTTCATCAACATTTCATCCGGGCGACGGCCGGCGGGGCCGAAGCGATCTCAGCCAGTTCCGCGCGCGCCGCTCCTCTCATATCCGGCGGGATTACTTTTTCGGTGCCCCGCGCCGGCGCCGCTACCAGCGCCACCCGTCGCCGCCGCTTTTTCTCACCGCCTGCGACGTGATGGCTAATCCATCGGCTCTCTTGGCAGTCAACGGGAGGTCGTCAGCAGTGCACGCGATCGCGACCGCCGGCAACAGCTTGAGGCTTTTTTGCAAATAACGAAACTCTATGCCGGCGATACTGGAGCGTCTAAAGAAGGTAGTGTGGACGACAGTTCTGCGGGGAATGGGCGAATGGACAGCCACTACGTCCACGAAAACGCGTTTAATAACCAACGACGATCTTTAAAAAAATACCAAATGGCTCGCTCAACATTAGACGCTGGTGACCGATATACTGCTCTCACTGAAATTATTTCGATATCGTCTCAACTCCAGTCTTCTGACTGTATTCGAAAAGGATACGTCATCATGTTGTCTTTGTATAGCGTCGAATGTCAATTATTAATTCATTCAATAAAGAAATGAGTCTAAGGGCTAACAACTTCAAGCGGTGAGGAAATTATACATTTTATCATTCCATTTTCTTACTCAGATTTGGGCCACTTGCAACTTCATTTTACAACGCCAAATTGATAGCAATTCTTAAATCAAAGGCTTAAACTTCTAATGATATTCTCTAAAGAACAAAAACTGTGGTATTATTACCACAAAATTCAAGAAATTGCAAGTACACTGCTAGTACCTGGTTTATTGGTGTTCATCCCCGCTCGATGGTGACATCAGGAGCCAACCTACACGTCGCCTCGCATTCCCCCACCAGGCTTCTTCCATCAGTGGGGTACCGCCCGATCCCGGAGAAGCTTTAAGCTCCCCAGTGGCCTCCCGATATGTGTGGTAATGTAGTGCTTGTAGGAAAGTAGCCCTTTTGTCGGGAAACTGCACCGGCATTCTCCTGGTATTGACCGCATAAACCACAGAAAAGTACGCACTTGAACGGCCGGCGGCAAAACTTCTCCTTTAGACAGCGTCTAAATTCGACCTACCTACCTCGTGCCAGAATCCGGCCACCGTCCAGACTGAATCCCTAGGACCTCCCAGTCAGAGGCACTGCATGTGCATTATTTTGTTTACATCCAATCAATTATCCTTTTCTTCAAGTTGTCCAATTCCTTTCTTATTAACTAAATAAATATTTCTCTGATATTTCAAACAGTTATTAATAATGCGATTTGTATACGGCTGTTTACTAGTATAACTCCTTGTTATAAAGTATAATTTTGCATTAAATGTATCTGCTTATAACTTGCATTCTTGTATTTTGTTACAGGTACGTACGACAACAAGCCTTAGAAGGAAAGCCTCCCAGTGAGTATAACTCATGAAATTGAACCCATTATTAAATATACATTACTCAAGAAACTATTCGTTAATAACAAATGTGAAAATAAAGGTCCTCATCGTTCATATTGTCAGAGATAAATGTACACAAGCCGGCGTTTCTTTGACATTCAATGATTAATTTTTAGATTAATTTTTAATTGAATCTGAATTCAAATTCATCTCTTCTTAATGTAAATATGTGCATGTTAATGTACGAATATCAAGAATTTAAGAAACGTATGTTGTAAAGTTTCACTAAAATTGAAGGTCCACATGTAAATATGGTCGAGCTCAACTATAGTATTTTTTAACAGAGATTATCTGATTCTACAAGGAGCTAATAAGCTATTTTTGCAGTTATTCACGCTGTGAATTACTACGGTTGACGTGAATCCATATGACAGTCGTAAAAGAACATCCACGGCTATCTTGATAACATTTTCCTAGAAAGACCACAAAAAGGGACAAATAAGTGAAGATTTTCGCAGAACCGGTAATGAGTTTGGGCTTGGCTTCTCCCCGTGCAACATCGCAGTGGCCGCTACGACGGCATTGACACCTCTCTCGGCTTCCTCGGATTGCGGTGGCGCCCAGTTCGGCGAGGGCTGCTGCTCCACAGCAGGGGCCATCTCACCAGCATTAACTCGCACTTCTTAATGTCTCTTCATCGTGTAAATATGTGCATATTAATGTATAAATATCAAGAATTTGAGAAAAGTGACTTGTAAAGTTTCACTAAAATTGAAGATCCACATATCATTGTGGAGGAATTCGACTCTAATAATTTATTAACAGAGATTATCTGGTTCTATTAGGAGTTAATGTGTTAATTCTTGCGATAGACGTGAATACATACGGCAGTAGTAAATTCACATCCAGAGCTTTCCACATAACATTTTTTCTAAAAAGAATACAAAAAGCCAAGATTTTCCCAGAACTGATAACGCGTTTGGGGTAGGCATCTCCCCTTTCAACACCCCAATGTCCGCTACGACGGCATTGGCAACTCTGGCGGCTTCCACGGTTTCCGGTGGCGCTCGGTTCGGCGAAGGCTGCTGCTCCACTGCAGGAGCCATCTCACCGTCATTAACTCACACTTATCTCTTCTTAATGTAAATATGTGCATATTAATCTACGAATATCAAGAACTTAAGAAAAGTATGTTGTAAAATTTCACTAAAATTGAAGGCCCACATGTAAATACGGTTGAATTCGACTATAATAACACAGGACAACAACATAATAGTTTCAAAAAAGTTTTTAAATCTTAATAGCAGATTTTTATAGTTTTGGGGTTGCTGAATCCGCATCTACACTTCGCTCGTTTCTATCATCCACAGTTAGTCACAATTTCATCTAGCAAGATAATGGAAAATATACTAAATGGGCAATAAAAATGAAAATTAAACGATTTCTCAAATACCAAGAAGTTTATTTAAAAAAAAGATGACTTTAAATTTATCAACATTCTATTTAACAAAGGCTTACGTGTCCATGACATATATTTCCTTTGTCTCTTGTCTATAAAGCTCCTGATATAGCCTTTTCTCCTACGCGCCATTTGCTGACTCTCGGTGAAGTGACGAACCGTAATCTCTCATGTTGGTGTGCCAGCGTCCCAGATAATGTTTTCTCATCACTTTAAGATCTTGATGAAAACGCTGACCTTATTCTTAACTTATGTCACCGTTCAATTTTCCCGAAGGAACTGTAAATGACTGTTTAAAAAGTGAACCTTGAGGGTCATTAAACATCCCAATATTTTTTAAGCATTCAGCATCCTGGCAATAATTACATTATAGTCTGGGTCTTTTTTGTTGCCAAGGAACTTACTTACAACTTAGTTTAAAGGCAATCCACACTTCCTTTTCATTTACTGTCTCATGTAGCTCAAATTGGGGATCAAACATTTTTCTAATATCAGGCCCAACGAAGATATTCTCTTTCAATTTTGTTTTAGACAATTGCGGAATCTTTTCACAAAATAATTTGAAACACTGATTTAGGTTAGACCTTCACACATTATTTATTGAAGCCTAACTTTATGTGCAATAGAGGCAGCAGAATCTTGGGGTGCTGATTTATCAGATGTAGAATGTTCTTTTCTTCTGGCTTTAAGGATTTTCTTACAGGCCAATTCTTTTTAGACCAAAGATAATATCGTGCCCTACTATCCCATTTACATAGAAACCATGCAAATTTAGTAACACAACTTTTGTGGTCAAGAAGCTTCCATGTTCTTTTTAAGTCTTAATGGATCATCCATCCATGAGCGAAGTAGCTTATTTTCTCTAAAACTACACTGAGGCGTTCATAACTTTCCTTCATGAGTGCAGAATAAGCAACAGGTAATGATGCGTAGGTGTTACCATTGTTTAATAGAATTGCTTTTCAAACGACTTTTAGAGGAATCGATAAACAGCATCGACTTCTTTTTTGTACTCAATTCCAAACTCATTCACAAGACCGGCAATATTCGAGCTCTATAGCATATCATATTCTTGTTTTAAAAAATTACAAATTACTGCTCTCTTCGCCTGTACACATGAATTGAAGTTCCAGCTTCTAAAAAGTTATCTACCTTCAGTCGGGAGCCAAGGAACTTTATTAGCTTTATCCTTTATTAAACCCAACTCTCTGACCAAGTCATTTAGCTCACTTTGATTAAATAACTAAGGTTCCCCACTGTTTACAGGACACAAAACCATCATTTTTTGGTTCATCTTTATCACAGGGACATTCATCACTCGAAATTTAATCAACATTAATAGTTGCAATAGCCGCAGTGGCCATAGGATCAGGAAATGGCAGATCCGGAATATGGCGTATTGGCCGAATCGCAGATGATAGGCTAGAATACTGAATTATTTTTTTGTTTTTTGAGTAGTAAACCAAAGTAGCAATCATCTGAATGATTCATTGTCTCTCTCTATACCATTAGAGTGACACATCTAAACGATGCTTTCTCCTCTTTTGACTATTTTCTAAAGTCTTGCACACAAATATAATATAGCTTACGTGCCGCCCAAGATTTTCCCTTATCACCACGTTTAATTCCGAAATACGAAAAATACACATTTCTAACTAAGTCTGTAATGTTCCGTTGATGCTTTTAATCACAAATTCGCAAGAAATATAACAAACAAATGGCAGGAGTGTTCTTAAAATCACGACTTGCCATGGCTGAAAACTAACTACTAAACTAGTCTATCTTGAAAACTACAATGGAAACACGTGCCCCTCGAATAAAACAAACTCGGTACTGTTTGTCAAGTGCATCTCTGACTGCGAAACCGCCACGCCTACCGATGTTCGGTAGTGAAAAGAATCACAATGTAGAAATATTTTACCAAAGCCTATACTACCATCTTTGCCATCCTATTCAGAGAAAATGTTAAAATGTGAACGAATGGTGGGTGATCAGGCATTTTTAATGTTATATTTTGAATCAGCATGCTTAAAAAAAAGAATTAGGTGAACAAAAAGTTTTGGTCGTTGGCCTGTAATTTATTAACAGAGATTATCTGATTCTATTAAGAACTAATGCGTTATTTTTGGAGAGTTCGGCATATTGTGAATTATTACGATCGACGTGAATATATACCACCGTCGTAAACGCACATTCAGTGCATTCTTCATAGCATTTTCCTAAATAGAAGACACAAAGCGAAAATCAGCCAAGGTATCCGCAGAGCGTGTAACGCGATTTGGCTGGGCCTCTACCCCGGCAACATCGCATTGTCCGCAGCGCTGGCTGGCATCGCCACCTCGAGCGGCCTCCTCGGTGAGCGCCCATTGCAGGGGTTCGTGCGCCTCGTAATAGAGATCGCACTCGTGGAAATGTTTACCGGTGCTCGGTGCGATATGCAAATAGCGTTTCCACAATTCGCGACCTACGTCCGGTTCCATTGTGCGCCTCGTTTCAATGGCCAACGCCGCGACCGCGCGCTTCCACCGAGTAAATTAACTTCTGGTCTGAACGCAGGTGCAGCGCCCGCTCAACCCAAGTTGGGGGGAGTTCGTATCTGCAGCGCGAGAAGTTCCGCTACGAGAGTCCGTAATTATGCAGGATCAAATGGTCATCGTTTCACACGGGAGCTCATCCTTGTGTGGTTATACTCGTTGTTAGTATTAAACAATTCAGTATTCAAACGTACTAAAAATGCCACGGAAATATATCTGTAATGAATTAGGATCTAAAATGGTTACCGCATTGAACTCTAACGCCATGAAAATAGAGATAATGCATTTAATTTCTGAGCGATTTTATCCTTGAATAATAATGTTCTTTTCTATATGATAGCGACTAATCAGTCATGATCAACCGTAATATAATTAAAGAAAATTTCCCCGTGACAATCAGTTTGAAATGAATTATCCTTGTGAATTATTTTTGAAGATTTGGGATTGGGTTTTGTAGTCTGATTAAGTGCAATTTATTTAATATAACTAATGAGTAATATTAATACCAAATTAAATATCTTTAAAACATTTCGTGACGCGTTCGCGTAGATCGTCTCGCAGACGTGGATGTCTCAAGAGTCGTCATTTATGAAGCGCGCCATCCCTAAGATAGTCGTTGAACAGTGCAATAGTATTATCTACTAGCGGTAGCTCAGTGCATCAATTGATGCCACTGCAGCGCCTCTGACCGGGAGGTCCTAGGTTCCCACTCTCCACGGCGGCAGGATTTTCCACACTAGCTTTTCAGCTAGGTCGAATTCAGACGCTGGCTGGAGGAGAATTCTATCGGCCGGCTGCTCTGATCGGTAGTTTTCCGTGGTTTCTCCGATCAACACCAGGCGAATGCCAGAGCAGTATCCTACCAAACGGGCCACGGACCACGCGCGATCTACCTTCCTCTTCCTTGTCCTATCCTCTCCCCCTTACACACACACTTACACTAACATGCACTACACTACCACATATTCCGGGAGACCCATCGGGAGCTTAGAGCTTGTCCCGGCTGGTGGGCGAGTCCTGGTTAGGGGGAAAACCCACCATCCGATGATAGGTCGGTGCCGGATCTCGCCATCCAGCGAAGGGAAAATCACCGCCATCTCCCGAGAAAAACATGCACTACACTAACGGGACTAATGACCAAAGCAGTTAACGCGCCCGGAAACACGAAAAAATCAATCAATCGAGTGGGTGTCAACATAACGATTTTTTGGCGTTGCGCTGACACCTTCATTATTCATCAGAACGCAATACTAGCTTTACTAGCTTTACCCAGCCTTTTTTCGTTCTGTTTTTTTACGAAGGTTAAACTTTTGTATATTTTAAACATTGTTTTAGAGACTAAAATTAAAAAAAGTTCCTAGCCGCCCCGCAATTCTGCTCCTCTGCATGCGGTTGAGTCCAGTGGATTACGTTCAGACTTAGCGTGAAGCCAAGAGTGAGAACGCAAAGCACTAGCTCTCATCCGGGCCTAAGCTAGCTCTCTGGTACGCCATGACACCTGGAAGCAGCAACCACAACCACTGCCACTGCGCTTCTCCAGCAAGGAGGCCTCTCACTGAGGGTTTTCTCCAGCTCTGCGCCGAGCGTTGGGTTTGCGCGTTTTTACCGTGGCCGACAGCAAACAAGCATTCACGTCCACGGGTGTAAAGCGTTTACACTATTGCCTCTTCCATGTCTGTGGTAGGATTCAGACAGAAAGTCTTTTTTAGGAACGTGGGTTCTTTTATTCTCGACCAGCAAAACTCTTGAATACCTCTGTATGCTCCTAAATTACAAATCATTAAAAAATGGATTGCTTACAGCACAAAAAAGTATACAAATTGTTCTTAATCATATACCCTAACATAAATTTCACGTCTTTCCTCTCTCTTGAAAAAGAATAAACACATATTTACAAAGAAATCCCAAAATCTACTAAAGTTCTTCTTTTAATTCTGCACAGATCAATTTTCAGTGTCCTCCCATGTTTACAAAATACTTCAAGGTTATTATACACAAAATACTTGTTTTAAAATATATAATTTTCAAAATAAAAGAAAATATTAACAGTAATCTTATCTTAATTAACACTGTTCACATACACGGAATAAATTCAAGCTATTGAGCTTTTAAATACTTTGTGAGCTTTTAGAAGCTGCCTGCACACATAAGGAGCAGTATTCACAACGCAGTTACTTTATTAATTTTTCAGACATCAGCAATGTTTATTTGATTTGATCTGTTACCAATTTGACTTGTTCTAATTAAATCTGTTAACTTCATATAAAGTGGTGGAGTCACACAAAACGCCTACGCACTTATTTATGTTACAAGAAAGATTGATAACAGTCACTCTCCTCTGAACAGTCTCATCTAACCTCAAGTCATGTATTCTTACTTCACTACCTTTTCCTTTCTCGTGACCATACGTTTCGCCTTCAAAGCTACAGAAAACTTCTCACTAACCAAATGTTCTATAACGGTATTAAATTACGTGATCTTACTTGAATGACGGCATTTGCTGTGGTCTTCATTCTCATGCGACATGCCGTTCAGTTTCTGTCCGTCTGCAAGACTCCGGGTTCTCTCACTGCTGATAAAAGATTGAGCTTTCCCTCGTGTTGTATGAACAGACCCGGACACATGGCATGTAGCCACCGTACTATCTAATTATGCGTTTTTAGAATACGAACTGAGCATTTCTTCCTACCGACGAATCACAGACATAATATTCCTGTACACGCAATTCAACAAAAACAAAACTTCGTATTAGTAACCAATGAATTCCGTTATCCACTGTGCTCTTGGAGGGCAACGTGTAACGTGAATTACAAGTGCTCATGCGATTGAAGCGCTCCCCATCCGTGGCTGTCTCAACTTCGTCTCTGAACCGCAGAGAGCTGGAGTCTTCCGTCGTTGCTCACGGGCAAACATCAAGCGGTGTGGGATGCGAATGTGACCCGCTGAAACTTCTCAATCAGAACGGGGGGTCACAACACACATGTACGACTAAGTTTCTATTTGCTAATACATGCTTGAGTTTTTACCTGCATTACAATTAATATTATTATTATTACAAAATATATTACAATTGATATAATAACTTAATATTATATTATATATAATAATATAATACACGGAAAAAGATAACACATCTACAAGGTCTTCTTGAAAAAACAGCATTAATACAAAAATCCAATTTGTGAGAAATGAGAAAAAAAACTGTCCCCTTCCTAATCGCAAGATATATGAAATTTTATATTGTACAGAATACTTTTACAACATGAAACATAAAATGGTTGGAGTAAATCAGGAGTTTTGAAAAAGAAAAATTGGAATATGCTATTTTTGTTTGATATTTGCATAGTACATAAACATAACATTTGAATATATCAGCACAACGAAGTGCCAGAAACTTGGAAAAATAAAATTACATGTATTTTACATATTACATTGTTATTATTGCTTTCAATGAAAATTACCAAACCTGCAACAAACGATTTACCAAAGCGTTTTTTAATATAGTGTAGATTAACTATCACCTGCAATAAACGTAATTAAAATACTGGAAAGAACCGCTGCAAGTTGAACAAGCTTCACACCTACTGCTGTAGGCTGTACAGTTTGGTCTTATGATGTTCTTTCAGAATCACCTATTTTTCTTTGCACGTTTTCTTTGGAATATTTCACTTTAGGCCGAGACGATTTTATCCGCTAATACATGGAAGTTTTCATTACAAGGTGGCATCACTAACTCCATTTTCTTAATTTGGCACTAATGCTGTTTTTTTCGAAAAACTTTTCCGTTTTTTTGGTTGAGTAGAAACCTCAAATGACTTTCAACCTTAGTATTTTAAATAGATATATTTTTGCTCGGGAGAATTTTCTGAATAAAAACAACTCGTCACTGCAAATTCTCAGATTCTCATTAACCCTTTCGGCACTTCATTGCTCATTATCATATGGATACTTTTCAATGCAGTCCAAATATTTCCAAAGACATCATGGTCTAATGTACTATAATTCCATATAATACTTTTTTGCAATCAAATGAATTAGCTGACACTATTGTGCTACAAAACGATTCCATTTATCCGGTACAATCGCGATGACAAAAGGTAACAAGGGTCAGTTCTTTGCAGGTAGACAAGAACGTAGTAGATATGAAGTTTACCAGCCTGGCTACATCCAGAATCCATGACTTTTAAGAATCTACAAAATATCCAGCCTTCAGCATTTACACTTCACAGAAAAATTAAGATCTTACCAAATTTTTACCAACATATTTTTCGCGAGGAAATACATTGATAACTTTCGCATCTCCGATTTCGATGAAATCTCTGAAAGAGTTATCACATTTCTCAAACGACATTTTATTTCGGTTCTCTGGCGCTTTCATTTCTTTTTTTTTCTTTCTTTCTCGTCACCTCGCACATGTGTCAACATTTCTTTACCCAGCGGGCGCCCCAAGCACTCGCCCACACTCTTGCCAACTCTCTCTCAGCCCATCACTCACGATGTTCGTCCGGAGAGCGCAGCCTCCCACATCCCATCAGCGCGGCTCCCGCCGGCCACCGCCTCTCCTCCTCCGTCCCTGCCGCCTCCTGCCTCCGCGTCGACGCAACACCGCGCCTACGACCGCGCAATGTGCATCTGCGGGCCCCTGTCATTCCGTCCCGCCCCGCCCCTCTCCCACAGGTCCCGCCCCCTGTTCCCGCTCGCGCCGGCCTCGCTGCCGCTGCCGGAGCGTCCCAGACTAATTGGCCCGTCGCCCGTTGTAAATAAGCCCCACACAGCCAGGCGAGACGCGGACGCACGAGCGACGGAGCTGAAAACTACATACACGAGTCGAATAGAAGCTGATTGATTCATTGCTAGTGATTCCGGGCACGTCAGCTGCTAAGGTCATTACCACCGTAAATGTAGTCATGTTTTTTCGCTCCGGAGGTGGCGGTGATTTTGCCCCGCTGGATGGCGAGATCCGGCGCCGACCTACCGTCGATTAGTGGGGTTTTCCCCAACCAGGTACATCCCACCAGCGGGGCACCGCTCCATGTAAGTGTAGTGCATGTAAGTGTGTGTGTAAGTAAGGGGTAGAATAGGACAAGGAACGGGAAGGAAAGATCGCGCGCGGTCCATTGCCCGTTTGGTTGGACCGTACTGCACTTGATCAGAGAAATTGCAGAAAACTACCGATCAGAGCAGGCGGTCGCTAGAATTCTCCTCCAGACAGCGACTGAACTCGACCTAGCTGAAGAGGTAGTGTCGAAAATCCTGCCACCGGCGGGACTCAAATCCCAGAACCTCCCGGACAGAGGCTCTGCAGTGACATCAGTTGATGATCTGTGCCACCTCTCCCGGTCGGATGGACGCAAGATGTCGCGGACTTGGACTGTGGCAGAAACGATGAGGAAAGGCAAAGATGATGGAGATGCGGGAAGGATGAGAGTGAGAACAACGTTGACAGCCAAATTTAAAGAGAGAAAGAGACAAAACAAACAGAAAAAGATAGAATAGAAAAATATGGTGGTGCGTGGCAAGGTTAGCAAAGTCCCACATAAACAGACCAAATGCGTGCAAAGGCGAACTGACATGCCATCAGAAAATATCCTTTGTAGTTATTCATAATGGCGAACACACAGGTGTTAACCGATGGCAGGAGACAGCGGGGGGTTTTGTGTAAGATGTGCATTTAACTACGTTTCATTGTCTCGTTCGCCGATGGGTTTAATTGTTTTTATTGATTTCCCGTTTTAAAATGAACGCTCACTTTAATGCACTCTGTTTTGATATAAGCAGAAAAGACACCCGCAAAACAAATGGAGATACCACCAATGACAGTAATACACAAATAGATACTTTTTAACTATAAAGCAAATGCAGTACTCAAACGTATACGTTTTTAAGTGAGCGTAAAAAATATATAAAAACATTTAGCTGCGGTAGTTTCTATCCCGTGGATGAATGTAATGAGTAATAGTATGAGAGATAGAGAATAAAAGGGACTCATTAGTGATTTTTGAATATGAAAGCTCTTCAAACATAATTGGATATATTTATATCTCATCCAAACAAATCGGCTGATCTGCTATGCGACAGTGGAATATGGAACTTTGTAAACATGTTGAAAAGTCATGAAATTTACTTTATTTGACATTTCTCTTTCCAGAGGCTAGTCTTCTCTTCGTCACGATTTGTGCTTTTTGACTCGTCAAAATGTAAGGAGCAACTAAAATCTTCTTAACATTCAGACTTTCACAGATGTTCTCCATGTTGATGACTGATGATTCAGACACTCACCGATGTCTCTTGAGAGAAGTTCTTTCCCAACTTTTTTGACAAAACTTCGAACTTACGACTTTTGAAGCGGCTTACTATTTTAAGATGTATTATACGAATAAGCACACAATGTACCAACGAACATTTTTAAATCTGTGAGATTATTGAACCTACTTCACTAATATTATATTAGTTCTAAAATATAACATAGAGCTCCCTACTCCACTGTGGACGTGGCAGAACAATGTAATTCCTCTTTTCTGGGGAAGAGGATAAACAAATCTACCAATTTAATCATATTTAAAAAGTTTTCAAATGAGTCATATTTCATAGCTGAATCCCTTGTACTTTAAACACAGAGCGTTAAGAAGGAGCATCGCATGCAGGTGCAGAGCAAAGCGTTGCTGCGGCTTTCTCGCAGGCGCCGCCAGCGCCCCCGTCCTTCCTCCACCCACGCGGGACCCGCCCTGCCTTATCGGGGCACGTCTCGAGCTCCAAACTCGGATCCTACTTCGATCCGCGACCCCGACGCCGCCTCTCGCCCGTCCGCCCGCGCCCACATCCTCCGGCCCCGTCCTCGCCCCCCCCCCCCTTCCCCCCGCTCAGCCCTCGGCCTCGCCCTCGCACTTGCCCACACACTCCACCGTCCCCCGGCCCAGCCCTGCCCTCGCCCCTGCCCTCGCCCCGCCCTCGCCTTCACTCTCGCTCGCGCCGCCCCCTCGCCCGCGCCCACGCCCTCAGCCCCACACCCGCCCCCTCGTCCCCGTCCTCACCTGTCCGCGCCCGCGCTCTCCCAACCGCCCCGCGTGAGCCCCGCTCGCCTGGGGCCTCTCGGGCAGGTGGCGAGCCGCAGAACAGCCCACGAGAAGGCCGTTGCCGCGACTTAGAGCCCTCATAAAGTGCGACTGAAAGCGGTGATTTGTCTTCAGGCGGATGGCGATGTCGCCGAATGCATTTTGTACGGCTGGACATCAACGGTCAATTCGTAAAGCTGGTTCGGAATGATTTCTTCAAAGGAAAGAGGAAGTAAACTGTTTTTTTCTAAAACACTTTCAAATACCTTTCTACCATTATAGTTAACTTATAGAAGAACAAGGAACGTACAACTCGATTCCATAACTTGTATTTAGGCGCTTTACTCTTCAGACGCATTCACTTTTTTATTGCATTTATTAACGCACAATCATGAAATGCAATCACCAATTGCAAACAGTTATACTTACTTAATTTAAAAGGAAAAGATGTGTTCGCAAAACGAGAGATTAAATGAAATGCTACATGTCCATGTGATCATGGTCCACATTTATACTATTATTTTATGATTAACGGAACGAATTTTCCAAATATATTCTCCCATTGACAGTCTGACAGTGGTACACATTTCTTGAATTATTTCTATTTATATAGGCATCTAAGTATACCGGCCTGCGTCCTTTAAAGATTTACAACCCGCTGACCGCTAAGAACAATAGAAACAAATGAGTGTAGCCAAAGGTGGCGTATGAAAACAATTATCGGTGGTAAAAGTGGTATTGTATTTTGCGAGTAGGAAAGGTTGGGAGAGAAGACCAATAGGCGAAGTGGTGCAATTCTACAAGCAAAATAAAATCACTTTTACCATGTGTGTTATGTACACTAGTTTTTAGACATCCTTACTACCTTTCATATCTACAACCCCTCATATCCATTTATATAATTACTAACTTTCATTTTATGTTAATTCAGCAACATATAAGATCACTTAATGATATTTTAAAGTCAATAGTAGCTTATGCGGTCGACGAAACTATTTTGCTACTTATGTTGCATTCACAGATATATCTGAATATTTAAGTATCGTCTCACTTTTAGTACTAGTGGTAAAAATTGAACTATTATTACACTCTGCATACCCAAAAAGGAACCTTTTTAATGGGGGATGTCTAAAATTGTATTTATTGTTCTCGTCTATTTCCTCCCTTTACAATTTTGAACTAGGAATGTTATTTGCTGTTATCAACTTAATGACTATAACAAACTTCCTTTTGCTTTAACTTTTATATGTGTCCGCGCTGTTTAGTTTTTCTTTCTCCATTTCAAAATGGGTGAGACCTGGAATGAGTGCGAAGGTACCTAAGCCACAATTTTAGCTGTACATTTGTCACCGTATACAAATTAATCGCAATAATTCCTCGAAAAAGTATAATTATACTTTATAATACTTATAATATATTAACTATATTTTTGCCAATTCGCTCCGCAATGCGCCAATTCACTAGAGCGAAGAACAGGTCAAAATTACCCAATAATATTACAGCAAGTTACAGTTCGGTTACAGATCAATTAAACGGTTACAAGCATGAAAGTTCTGTACTTTATATTACAGTAGCCAGAACTTTTGTAAATGACCTCAACTTTATTAAGTTCTTATTTAATAATTACCTTTTGACTTAATTAACACGCCTGTAAATACGTTTCCCTGAGGTGATTCTAAAACTCTCACATTTATCAAGAATTGTATTAACGCGAACGTGACCCAACAATACTTGGAACTGGGTCAGTTGGATGAGTGTTGCAAAGTTATCAGCCAGAGAAGAATAAAATGAACTGTGATACTCAGTTCCTGTAAGTTGCAAACCTTGTGAGGAATTCAGACATCTTTCAAAATATTAGAAGTTGCAAAAGGAAGAGAAAATTAAGTAGTTAACTTGGAAGCCAAGTCAGAGCTGGAATATCTTGCCCCAAAATCTTCTTAAGTTGGCCGCCCCCAGCTTCTTGCAAATCGATGACTCCCTGGAGGTCCGCGCCCACCCGCTCAGAATTTAGGAGCAAAAGAGCGCGTAATGTAAAAGGACCACAAAACAGAGCGAAATCCGTTTAAGGCCATCTCCGCGTGGAATACTAAGAAGATATCCAGCCGCGACCTTTCGGGCTGATTGTGAACTTAACTACTCGTGGCACCGCCGGAGCGGCAGAAGTTGGCGGGAAGGCAAACAGAAAGGTCGCGCGTAGGTCGAAGACAGTTTTCTCGCCGCCACCCGCCCATTCCACCCCACGCGTGCCGCCTGGCAACTTCTCACGAATGCAGGTAGTAGGCAGAGCGGAATTTCAATTAGGCACCTCCTCCCCCACTACATGCCTGAAGCTTCCATAGAAATTTTCTATCTACAAACATTTATCTTCGCTCACTTACTCATTATATAAACGTGCATCATGTTCCATCATTACCTACGATCGACATTTGAAGTAAAGAAGAAACAAACATTTAATCATAACTTTAATTAGCGCAACGTTTCGGTACTGTTCTTTTTGTAATCGTGTCTTTTCCTTGCTAGCGTTTCCCTTATTTTTTCAACGAACTATAACCCAACAAATGATTAAGAGACATACGAGTAAAATCCTAACTACAATATTAAATAGTACAA
Source organism: Teleogryllus oceanicus (assembly GCA_964035755.1). Classification (NCBI taxonomy): domain Eukaryota; kingdom Metazoa; phylum Arthropoda; class Insecta; order Orthoptera; family Gryllidae; genus Teleogryllus; species Teleogryllus oceanicus. Next base: position 32,041,614 of record CAXIVR010000004.1, read on the forward strand.
TATCAATTTAAGCATTGTTTACTGTGAATTGTGGGTGTTTATCTCTTAGCACCCCCTTTTCCTGAAAAGTACCCAGCCCAATTAGAACAATGGATGTGTGCTTCTCTTTAATATTACAAATATAAGCAACTTCCAAGTTAAATTTCGACAATTAAATTGCCTTCGTCACAAATAAGTGAATTTATTTTTCTCCAGAGACAAAAATATCTATACATCGGTAGCAGAACCGCTGACATAGAGCACCTCCCAAAGCCCTGCTTTGAATTATAAACAAGCCCTCCGAGTTCTCAAAGAGAGAAATCTGTTACTTCCAACCTTTCAATTATTCAAGCGTAAACCGGATGAACAAGACTAACTTAGAGGTGTAGATTCGTCTTTTGGTCTTTCACTTTATTTGGAGTTAAAACCATTTCCAAATGAGAAAAACTGAGAATATCAGGCAGAAATACAGTTCTTAGGCCTCACGTTCATGGTTCAGCAATTTCGACAAAGAAATAAGCTAAGGCGAAATTATAAGTTTTTTTTCTTTGTATTTGTTCCGTGTTTTTCACCGAGGTAGCCTTCGAGGGAATTTCAGAATTAAAATACGCCGCAAACAACCTTTCAAAATCATTCCACTTCATTTATTCGCTGCAATTCGGGATAGAACAACAGGTGTTAGTAACATTTAATTACTCTAAAATTGCCTTTAGTTTTCATTCGTTCTGAGAAATTGCCCACGTATGTGCATGGTTCGACCCGTCTGGCTCATGTGACCTTGCCACGTGATGTGCAGCGCACGCATGTTGATCCCGGTGATGTTTGCACCTTGCGCGAAATGTGGTGGAATGTAATATCGTTAGTGGCGACCATATTCTCCCGGCAAACAATGACTCCCTCGTTAGGCATCCACAATTGCGCGCGTTAAAGCTCAACGTGCGAGCTATTTCCTGAATATGCAAAGATTAATTGCTCCAGGCAAACGTCTCTCGGCGAGAATGGACCAATTTCACCGCTAATGCCGGTCCTAATATAATTTGGGTTTCTTTTTTATCCAATTTATTTTCATTAGGATTTATTAAATCCTGCAATTTTATTTATTTAACGTCAGAAACAGATAAGAACTATAAGTAACGTACTGTGGGGAAAATGAATTCCCTATCATTTTTTTCTTTCAATAAGTAATTTTAATCTATTAACCTTTTTTGTTAATATCTTGTTAATCTAAACTTAACACTTGAAATAAATACAATTAAGTACGTTGAAACACTTGAAATAACTTTGTAAAAACAGATTTACAAAGAAATGTTTTAAGTTTGAATTGCCAATGCAAGTTTTCACTATTTTTGTGCAAAACTTATGAAAAATTAGTTCTGAGAAATACAACTCCTTTTTTACCAACAACTCCTACACGTATTACCACACACACGCCCACGCACACGCACACACACACGCACACACACACATACACACATACACACGCACCATACATGCACAACCATCAACATCACGGCCTTTTACTATGTCAAACTTCAAGTGACAAGCGCAACCGAAAAGCCTTGAAAGTGACGTAACCGTAAGAGTAAAACATTCGCGAAGCTCGCTCCGCCGTAAGCGGGCGCTTACGAAGCAGATAGCGGCGGGCGCCATGAGCCGCGCGATGGAAGCCGGCTATTTACGAAGCATCTCCGCGAGCCGGGCGCCATTTCGTCGCGCGCGCCGCCATTCCATATCGGACGAGGGCGCGCTCTTTTTAGGGCGGCCGTCGAGCGCCCTGCGCCGGTGGCGCGCCGCGCGGCGGCGGCCGACGACGAAGGCGGCGAGCGGAGGGCGGGAGGCGAAAGCGCTTCATAGTTGGGTAGTGCTTCGAGCCTACGGTATACTCGCGAAAATATCTCAATTTAGAAAGCTACTTCGCGCGCCATTATCTCTCTTTTTTACGAGGCGTGTAATGTTCGGGATATCTCACCCGGGGCCCGTAATCTGATGGCGGCGGGCAACGCGCCTCGCGCTCCAAAGCGAGCGAGGACGCCGCGTCGGCCGAGCCAACCGAGGGATCGGGAGGTGAAGTGCACAACGGGTGAGTACACGAGGCGAGCAAAGGATAGCAAGTCACATTCATGTGCTTTCATACGAACGTTATAAATTGATTTTATAATCGCATATTATTGCAATAACAAAATGCCATTTAAAATTCGTAAAACTATGTTGCTTTTACGCTCGGTTTTTCCAAAACCACATTCATCATAATTAGCATTCTAAAAAGGTTATAATCATTACTGTAGGAATTCACCAGCTACAAATGAAACAGAAACTTTCTTTATTGTTCACTAAAATTGTTAAAGTTGCTTTGATTTATAAGGAAATTTAACTACATATACCAATTAAAAAACCTTAACGAATACATTATAGTAATTTAGTTCTTTACTTCGCTGATATGTATACTAATTACATTTTTCGCCGAAGTACTAACATTCGAATTCCAATACGTAACGTCCTCTCGACTGTATGAATTCCGATCTGGAGATATTGCTTGCTCTTCCAATAATTCTGAGAATCAGATTCCCTCTACGTTGTTTTTAGATCGACTATTGTTCGAATAAATTTCTACTTGACATATGGAAGCAGTGTTGTCAGATACCGAATGAGGGAATGAGGAATCGGGACTGCAAATGTGGAATTTTCCGTATTTGTGGAACACAGCGAAAACGAAATGAGCATGTCGAAGTTGAAGTACTTTGACAATTTCATTAGCCAATGGTGTATATCATTTTCGTTTCTTTCGTTCGAAATAAGAAGATAAAAGGCGAAAAAATTCTAAAATTTATCACTGAGGCTTAAACGGTTGATTTTTAATCGTCGAAGAAAATTTGCGGAATTGGTTGGGAGTGAGGTAGATCAGTGTTGCCACGTATTCGGGCGGCAGACGCATGGTCGGGTGGCATTCTTGCATCAGATCGCAGCAGTCGTTGCATCAGATTTTATCAGATCGTACCAAGAAACAAATCGTAATGAAAGCACACAACAGTAGAAGACAGAATCGCTCCCGCAATGCATAACCAAACAAGTAAAGGCGCCAAATAGTGCTCTTCAATTTTCAGTTTCTTCGTGCAGTAAGAATACATTTTTTTTTCTTAATAAGCATCGGCAACTCTGCAGTGGCATCATCACAATTTGATTGGATAATGGACCTTCCTCCCCTGTCCGCCGCTAGCTGTCAAGTAGACAGAAATAGTATTCACACACTAGGAATGTCATTATTCTCCTTCCTCTCAGATAATGGATTTACATTGTTGGCATATTAGGTAATTTATCGCCTCTTGAACTACTAGAAATAACCATTTAGCATGAAAAATGTTCATTAGGTGACGTGTCGTCAATAGGGTAGCTTCAATTGTACATCAATTTTGTTTCTTTTGAGTCACATATGTACAGCCACGGTACATATTACAATAACAATCACATCGATTTCCAATAATATAATTATATGTAAATTTTTCAAGACTAAAACCTATAAAAATGTGTTTCGGAAGAAAAAAAAAAAAATTTTTAAAATAAAAAAAAAAAATTAGAATTAAAAATGTTCTAAAATGTTGAAAATTAAAAATGTTCATAAAATTCAGTAAAATTGTTTTTATTTCCTTGAAGTGTCAGCAACTTACTGCAAATTAAACAAAAGCATGGCGAGCCATTGGATGTAGAGAAATACATTGCTACAATGTTACAATCTTGAAGCTTACCTGCTTTAGAGGGCGCTGAGGCACTGTCTTCCAACAAAAGTGCACATTTTGCAATGCTGTCTACGTATTACGGTACATATGTTCTTTTAAAACTTTTTTACTAAAAGAATTAATTCCTTAAAACAGTCTGAATATTTCAGGCGCATTTCGTACCATTATACTAGGGATAAAACGTTTTTTATAACCGTTTTGAAGGTTCCAGAGTATAGGCATTATCCTATCATTGCAAGGTCCCTTTTGACATTTGCTGGAGCTTGGCTGCCTGTAAAAATTGTCGGCCTCTTCTTACAAGGCTTGTAGCAACGGTTTACCCAGGCAATTCTGACTGGAAGACTTTCTGAGTAACATTTTGTAATTAAAGCCTGACTCATTATAGTTAGAACTCTTAGCTTAAATACATTTTTAAAATCTTTTGTAGGAGAACGTCGATTAATACGGAATGTTGGGTAAACGAGACTGCTATTATCAGTTTCGCTAGATGATCATTAACAGGGGTTTTGGAGATCGAGGTGCTGAATTCGGCTATCAACTGTTACATCCTCCTCAAAACACCAATCTTGCTTTTTTGTGAATTTTAAAAGTTGAGGACATTGTATAACCAAAAGGCCCTAGACACTTAAGAAGTGGAGAAAAGTAAAATAACTGCTACAGTCACTGTGAATGTAACTGTGCACATAAGAGAAGGATGTTTCACAAAACGCTTTATGCACACTACACACTTCATTTTCAATGTGACACTTAGGGTGAAGCATTTGCGGCAAAGCTAGGGCGAAAGTGGCAAGCGGTTACAAACGGCTAGATGCAGTGACTAATGAAAGTTTCAACGGGAACGACTCTCGCCGACGAAGCCAGCCTTTGCGCAGCTCATGCAGTCCCTCGCTGCCACCTCAGACAAAAATCCTCGCTCGCATTTGAATCCCAAAGGGAGCTCTTCAAAGAACGGCAGTCGCCCTGAGCAGCGCCGACGCGAGTCTCCGACGAGATTACCAGACGTTAAAAAACGCCCTGGCGACACGCACCGTGGGCAGCGGTAATGTTGAATTTTCCCTATTTGAGAAGCCTTCTGCTCAGAGAAGGCTCGTTCTCAGAGCAAGTCCTAAATAACTAGGCGAGGGTCTCCGCGAAAAACACTGTCACATGTGCCTGTGAATCTCTTTAAAAAATATTATTAAATCATGAAAACTGTAACTGCAGTTTGTCTTCTTTCTAATGTCACTTACCAATGATACATGCTACAGTACGTTTCCGTATAAATAGTTTTACGAAATACCCTTTGTTAGTTCTCATGTTTCAAGTGACGGCAATTTATGTACGAGTGATTCTTATTCTCTCTGCTATCCCCAGCCGGCAGCATGCTACGCGAAATTTGTATGTTTGGTGCAGAGAACACAGAAGATGTGAGATGACGCGAGATATACCAACGGGTCCACTATTTTAAAAATAACCTTCATTAGACAAAATTTACTGCAGCCAAAATCTGTAGCTCATTTGCCGTTGGAATTAGTTTTAACTACACGGGAGCAAATCTTTCTCGTTAGGTATCAAATTTTGCCAGAAACGTTCGTGGGTACTTCTCATCATAAACCAACTTTGTATAATATTAGGGCGAAGGTAGGATTTCTGGAACCCCCCAAAAATTAACAGATTCTCCATGCGTCACACAGTTTTTATCTTTTTTTACTTTAAATAAATAAATAAAGAAAGAAAAAAAGAAAGAAAGAAAGAAAGAGAAAGGAAGGAAGGAAGGAAGAAAGAAAAATCAAACCCCCGGTGTACTTTGGTTTCGTCTGACTTCATTTCTTATCAATAATTTGTAGACTGTAACTAGGAATTATTGCACATCAGTATAGTCATTGAAAGAATATTCCAAGGTAATAAATGGTAAATGTCTTCAAAAATTACAGAACTGATATCGCACTTCATTGTGGATCAAAATAAATTCCTCGGATTGTTTTCACGAAAGTAAAAGAACTTAAACAATAATAAATTTATTGCCATGTTCTGAATTTGCCTGTAAACACCTACTGTCGAATAAAAGGGAAATTGTGTTTATGTGCATTACGAGATCAACACACTCTTGGTACATAAACCCTTCCCTCTGGCCGTGTTACAGAATATCACCTTTAGTACTTGAATGCTTATTCGTTCAAAAGATTTTAATTGGAAAAGCAGTATTAATTAAAGCGTCGCCGACGTAACTTCCAATCGTCAAACAATAAATGAACATGCGTGCGAGTTAACCGATACTTCAGAAGAAAAGGAAAAGTTTGCACTTCGCTGGTGCCAACACTACACATCTTTTTTATATCCTGGTTTATTGACATTTCCCCATTATGTATGGAGTGAATGCGCAAAAAGAAAACAACTTTCCATAAACAAGTATTTCGAGATCAAATAATGAATTGTAATTGAATATTAGACCAAAATGTTATTGAATTCGTCGGATCTCCAAACTCGGATACACATTTACAAATAAGAACAAAAAAAGGTTTTTTAATACACAAAAAGTTTGTCAAAATAATTTATGAGATACATTTGACGATGGTACAATTGATTGACACAAAATGCTAGCTTAAAAACAGTACATTGGCAACTTTCCCTTAATCGAAACATATAATTCTGTCAATACTTTTTAACAATATATTCTTCCCATATTCCCTAGTCCCTTGGTTTGAACTATTGTCCTTTTCATTTGCAGATCACGCCCTTCACCACTCAGTAGCCGGAGACTATGAATGGCTTCTTATTACTCATATCAACAATAAAGGAAATATTGACACTCAAAAACTCTCGTGGTTCCTAAGAGATTGTGTGAAGACGTTCTGTCCACTAATAAATTAAATTATGAAACAACCTGTAATGTAAATATTAACATGAGATGACTTAACAGTTATCATAATTGAACATTTAAACGTTAATATCTTGGTTATTTAGTGCACTGAGTAGAAATCGTTAACAAACCTTAAAATTCGGTCATACATTAAAATTGGGAGCTGTTTTGAGAAAATATTGTTTAGGCCTACATTGTTTTTGGAAAATTGCTACAATTTCTGTAAAACATACACAATCATCAGTCGACGTTCAATCATCAGTTTGAAAAAACGTGTACAAGAAATAATTTAAATAATAAGTAAATTACAATAAGAAAGGAATCTATTGCTGTATTACGGAAAGTGAAGAAAATTGTGATTTTGAAAATTTTAGAGGTTCGAATGCGCACTACACCTACACCATATTTGAACAAGCTCTTTGCTCTATGGGAGTAAAAAAAGGGGCTAATTTAGAGACAATTTTGAAAATGTTCTAAGGACTCTCTGTACAATACCTCTTAAAATTCAAAGATCAGCTTAAAATTCTTAAGTCCTTGCTATCGTTCAGATCGACAGAAGTATAACCACTTAGAAAAAATCCTTTATATGGTTTAGGCGATGGAATGTTATTCTCAGATAAGAGTTATAAAACACTTTTAGAGCATCAGGATCCCCCAAAAACGTGTTTTGCACAGTAGCATATCTTTCTCTCTACTAAAACTTATAACTTATCATTCTATATCAAACTTAAAACTTATCGTTCTCTCTACTTAAATTACATAATGTGATTCGGTAAGTCCAACAAGTTCTCCCTCTACGAATAATGCAAGGCAAACACCAGCGGAAATACACGTTTCTGAAACTACATCTTACAATATAGGCTGAAATCGTTAGTTTGGTCTCGCAGAAGTTCCATGACCAGCCGGTCGCCGACAACCTCGTTTGGGATTACACTTGGTCGCGAGTTCCCGGAAGTTTCTTCGCACAGTGCCGTTGGTATAAAGCATTCCGCCGAACCTCGCACAGTTTGTGAAGAGATGTGTATCGCGCCCGACGCACAAAACCTACCTCAGGGACTGGCGAACGAGCTGGCGGCCGCCCCGCACTCGAGAAGATATACACCTCCGATAAAAGTTCGCCTTTCGAGCGGCAGGGAGCGGACTCCAAGGCCCAGCCTCCCCTCCTGGCCACATGTGTTCCTCTCCGATGGCCACTCCCACGCCAGTCGCGACATATTTTTCAGCTTTATTTACCTCGTAAATTTTCTTCACGAGCTACGATAATACCTTTCACCTCCAAAGTCTATAAACGTGACGTAAATGGGAGATAACTTCCTTCTTTCCTAACGTGTTTTGTTATTATGAAGAAACTCTTCCGGGACTGCGTGCACATCCCTAATGCCCTGAAAATTCGTAAACAGAAGACCGTGCGCAAAATCAAAGTTACATATGCTTAAAGTACCGAAATTCCATCGAATGAGGTGGCAAGGGCATCAACTGATGTCACTGCAGTGCCTCCAACCGGGAGGTCCTGTGGTTCGAGTCCCCACGGTGGTGGCAGAATTTTCCCACACATGTAGTTAGGTCGAATCCAGACGCCGTTTGGATGAGAATTCATCTGGTCAAGAATTTGTCTGCGAATTTTAAACAAAATGTATGCCGAAACGTATGACCTCTATTTGTGAAGTGCTACTATTTCTGCAATAGAATCTTCGGCGTCTGCACAGTTCCCAAATGTATTACTTACGCAATATCTTCAACAATACGCGTAAAAAATGAATGAAACAGTTATTCAAGCTAGCTAAAATAGAAGAGAAAAGGGGATGAACAGTCAAGAAAACTTCTTAGGCCTTTAAAAAAGGCCTCCTTTGAAGGTCATACTCAAGTGTCAGATCGAATTATTCGGAAACGAAGAAAGCCTATCCGCATAAAACCACGAATCTCGACTGGCATCCTCTAGCTGTCTGGCAAGTGTTTTTCAAACTTCCTTAATTGAATTAAATGCTTCCTATCTGTATTCGCGCTTCAACTTACAGAGAAAATAGTTTGTAATATCCCGGATTGTATTATCCTCTTTGATACTAAACCTGACTTTTAATGAACAAAATAAAATTTATTTGAATAAAAAATAAAGAGGAAATAAAATGTAACATATTATGGGAAGGGAAACAAATGGTTTGGTTTTTTCGTGTTCCCGGGCGCGTCAACGGCTTTGGTCATTGGTCTCGTTAGTACAGTGCATATTTTTTTTCTCGGGAGAAGGCGGTGATCTTCCCCCGCTGGATGGCGAGATCCGGCGCCGACCTACCGTCGGCTAGTGGGGTTTCCCCCTAACCAGGACTCTCCCACCAGCGGGGCAACGCCTCAGCCGGGACAAGCTCTAAGCTCCCGACCGGTCTCCCAGAATACGTGGTAGTGTAGTGCATGTTAGTGTATGTATGTGTAAGGGGAGAGGATAGGACCAGGAAGAGGAAGGAAAGATCGCGCGCGGTTCGTGGCCTGTTTGTCAGGGTACTGCTCCGGCATTCGCCTGGTGTTGATCGGAGAAACCACGGAAAACTACCAATCAGAGCAGCCGGGCGCTAGAATTCTCCTCCAGGCAGTGTGACTGAATTCGACCTATCTGAAAAGCTAGCGTTGAAAATCCTGCCGCCGTCAGGACTCGAACCTAGGACATCCCGGTGAGAGGCGCTGCAGTGACATCAGTTGATGCACTGAGCTACCGCTCCCGGTGGAAAACAAATGGTTCCACACATACCACTTGCACATTATTTCCAAATGAGTAATCAGGGTCGAGGGAATTACGATGTAGGAATACGCATCTCCATAAGAAAACATGTTCTAAATGAATGACACATACGAGGTCCCTCAAAAATATTTCCAACTTATTTTTTGGCGATCTAAATGTAACTGGTGTGGATTCGAGTGGTTAAATTTCTGTAATTCCGTAGGTTCCTATCACTTGAATGGCAGTTAATGTATACGTATAATAACTGTTTAAACTGAAAGTTAATTTATTTAATCCATCGACTTTATTAGTTAGAATGCAGCTGTTCTTAAACAGTGTTAAAATGGTTAAACTTAAATTGTTAAAATTAAACACAACAAAATTGATAAAATTAAACAGTGTTAAAATGGTTAAAATTGCTTAAATTCTTGCTCGCGGTAAGCGGGGAGTAAGATATCTTCAGAAAATGATGTGTAATAAAACCATAGCATTATCAGATGTAAGTAAAGAAACGTCACTCGCACTTCACCAATATTGCCAATTGTCATAGAATGATAATAACAAAGAGCGGTTTAGGAAACCACTTTGTAAAATTAAACCTTCAGAAACTTTCATTCTATGTTGACACAAAATCGAACAGACAAAAAATTGAATAGAATGAAAGGCTTCGTCGGCCCTAAAAAAGCCGGCCACCGGTAGGGAAAACGAAAATGAGGGAAACATCAGGAACACGGAAGTGGTTCTGCGGCACCAAGGGGCTCTCAAAGAAAGCCACCCCATCGCTATCTGCTCCTTCTGTCCCCAGCCATCGCCATCCCTACCCACACTACAGCTACTTTTCTACCAGCTATACCAGTGTTATTGCCACCGCCATCTTCTAAACCACACACGCACCACCGCTGCACTCACATCACCATCACTGCAGAAGCTCTTTTCCTACCTTTCCCATAAAGGCAATTCTCTTCGTGGCTACATTAGCTTTCCTATCTCCGCCGTCGCCTGCAAGAGCTGGCTTCTCCACTCACGATGATGATGCTCGAGACTGTTTCACCGCTTCTAGTGACCATGGCATTACCATTTGCTTCCTCCATTTTCTTCATCCGCATGGCTTTTTCCTTCATGGCATCTGTGTCTATAACGCTTGGGACGTTATTATCTAGTGCACGTAGCGACAATTCTGAAACACTCACAACACACTTATATCACAAGCTAAACTCCATTTATTCCAGTGCTGGAATTTTTAAGACGTAACTAATCTAGTCCTTGCGTGAATAAAAAGAGTGATGTCTAACATCCTCAACCTTAGAAGGGAAGTTTGCAACTCTGGCGCAAAAATATTCCTTGTTATACCACACACTTATTCTTTAAGGCTGTAGATTCATTTTTAATTTCTCACAAGGAATATCCACCGGCGCCTCTCCTGCAGCTCTGATCCTTCAGACCCTTGCAAGTCGCAGACAGCAGGTCGGAGACCAAAAGTACGCAGTTCATTTTCTTTGAACCTCAATTTATGAACTGCATTGAAAATTAATAATTATAGAATAAATCGGTCAATCATAATTCTTAAATTTATATACAAATTCGTTTTGAAATAAATAGGGACAGCTTACTTAATTTAAAAATATACAAAGTGGGCATAATTTTACGTAATCATAGAATGAAATAACAAGAGGAATGGTTAACACATTTGAATGAGAACGAGTAATGTAAAACGGAAAACATTAATATCTAAATAATAATATAAGGAATTATTTGTCCAGTTTTCATTAAAAGTAGCATCGTTAATAATTTTGATTATAACTTTAATACACCTTAACCAACACATAATATTCGTTAATATTATATTAAATCAAGTACAATTTGCGTGGCATGTGCACCGCCTCCGGGGCCGCCCCCGCGTCAACACTCCGGAGAGCGGTCGCTGCGTTGCCAGCGAAGATCGCGCCCAATCGATAAGTCCTCGCACGGAAGCCTCCGCGCTGCTCTCCCGCCCCCCCCCATCGATTTCCTTTGGCGCAACACCGCAAAACTTCGCTCCGGGCGGGACCCACCCACGCCCCAGCCCACGCCGCGCGGTGGGCCCAAACAAATTATTTGCTTTCATTTCGAAGCCAGTTCTTGGACTGTTTTCTTTTTAATCTGAATGTGCAACAGGCGAAATTATAATAAATTGGATGTGAAACTACGAGAAGTGGCTATATTATTTTTCACTCTCTTTTACAATGTGGATTTACAATCAGTTTTTCGTATTGATGTTCATGGATGTACAACTGTTAGTCTCTTCGCTGACTATTTTCCTTGACTGACCTATAAAGGTATTACAAGAGCTTTCATCGCTTTTGTATTTTATGTAGTGGCCTTTTTATGCAGTTTCTCAACTTAATGTTGTTATTCTTCTAAGATTTTAGCGTTCCTTTGGAGAGTCGGTTCTTGGACTACACGTGACTATCGTTGAAACGAGGAAGCTTTTATCATTTTTAATGAAACATTTTTTCACATAAGCAGATTCGCTCCCATTGAGACTCGGTCAATGTCAATGAAGTTTTGCACTTTGACTTACTCAATTCCCCATTATGTTTTTCGTTTCCCTACGCCGATCTTCCTCCCTATTTCGGTCCGGTGTGCCGACGTCGTCATTGTTGGCCTCCGGCGGTCGCTGCCAGCCCCACTATGCTGGGCCCGCGCTGGTTCCGCTCCTCGTTACAATAATTCTTGCCTGTCTTCTTGCCGAGCCAAGCACAACTTCCCGTGCAAACAAACGACTCGGGGACCGACAGTTTCGTACAATGCTCGCTCGAACGCATAAACCTTTACCCGTTCTCCGTTAAGATGCTCATGGAATATGCATCAGGCACTCGATAAACAACCATCGGGCAGCCGTGCGTTCATGGAACTTTTAGCTGGTATCATGTCGCGTGTTTACCTGTCGTCCATCACCCGATAAACTAAATTGTTTCGTATTGTCCTGTGGGGACGAGAGAAATACGGAAGCCGAAACGCAACAGGACATCCGCAGGCGGCTTGCGGTTCGGTTTCTAAATAAGCGAGTGCGTGAACATCGTAAATTAGAATATCAGGGGATTTCGAGTGGAATAGCATAAAAGCATGTTGCACCAGATGAGCTGCTGCCTGCAATCTACTGAATTCTAATTATTCAGCGGCGTTGCGCGCCGCGCCGCGCCGCCGAAACAGCGTAGGTCCGATGCACATAAATCTTTGCAAAAGCCCGCCGGATCAGCCGCGCCCGGAATGAAGCGGCCAGCCACGCGACGGACGTGTGGCGCCGGCGGAGAGCAAACGCGCGGGCGCTCGCGATGCCCGTGGGGGAGGGGGGAAAGCGAACGACAAGGGAGAAAATGGTGGAGGGTGAAAAATCATATAAAATTCTGATAAAATTTCGACGATTATGGCGCAAGGGACAGGGTGCGGCAGGGGCGAAACAAAGACGAACTAGCGTTCTAGGAAAAACACCAGAGGCATGATAAGGTTGATGTATCTCTCTCAGCGAAGCACCGTTCCAGTAGACAAGCTCTAATGTAGAGCATGTATGGTTTTGTGTGGGTAAGGAAAATACACATAGCTTGATAAAGGACAAAGCTACAAACTTGACAAAGGAAATATCGCGCGCAGTCCGTGATTCGTTCCTCATGGTAGTACACCGGCATACACATGATATTGGTCGGAGAAATTACAGAACACTCTAGGAAATAACATAGATTCTGCGACAAAATCATGACAGTGCACGGGTGTGGCATTAGAAGAATGTTCCCCGTGCAACGGACGGCGGTAGGACTAGGTGAATGCCGGAGCAAGTACCCTTACAAATGGGCCACAGGCCACGTGCGATCTTTCCTTCCCATTTCTTGTCCTATCCTACTCCTTACTTACACTAACATGCACTACTCTTCCACACATGCCGGGAAACCGGTTGGGAGCTCCGAGCTTGTCTCGGCTGGGGCGGTGCCCGCTGGTGGGAGATACCTGGTGAGGGAACACCGCTTGTCAACTGTACGTCGGCGCGGGATCTTATCATCTAGCGGGGGAAAATCACCGCCACCTCCCGATCAAAAACGTGTTCTACACTTACGGGACTAAGGACTTTATCAGTTGATTGATTGCATCATCAATCAATCAACCGGCGGCGGGGAGCGTGCGGGGGTCGTCGTAGCGTTGTTCGGAGGTGGCAGAGAGCGATGGCAGAGCGGCGCGCGGGGTGACGTCGCGGGGGGACGGCGGGGGGCGTGGCAACGGCGGCGGAGCGGGGACCGGGCTGGGGCCGGGCGGGGGCCGGGCGGCGCTTTAATCCTATCAGAGAATAAATGAGAGTTAATTTGGCCGCGTCCGCAGCGCCCCGCCGGCCGCGGTCGCTCCGGCGGGCCCTCGCCGAGCCCGGACAGCGGTGGCGGCGAAGGATTGAGCGGCCGAGGTGCTCGTGGCATCGGGGTGGAGGTGATGGACAGGTTGGTTGAGCAACGGATGGAGCTAGATTGAGAAAGCGCAGTTGAGTTACTAATCAGAAGGGTTCGGCGCGGACGCTCAAAGGAGCAAGTGAAATAAAAAAAAAAAAAAAAGAAGATGAACATAGTGAAAAATCGTAGAAGAATTAAAATTTGTTAAGTACAGTAGAAATTGTAAAGTTTGAGCAGTAGAGATTGAAAAGGTAAATAATACGACGAACCGTGCGAGATTAATTATTCACTGCAAAAATAGAAACGTTAATTTGATAAATGAGTTAATGAATAACCCAAGGAATATGATCCAAAAGAAGTTGAAATATAATTTGCATGGGACTATAAACATTTTAGAAACGTCAGTCAGATATACAGAAAAGAATATCCATAAGAAAGGAATCTTATGTGTACATCTTCATAACAGCAGAAAAGATTTCAACCTCAAATATTTCCAAAGATTACGCAAAGAACAGTATGTACGAGGGCAACATTTTCCAATCATTTCACGAGGAAAACGCACCACTGGAAGTTGGCACCCCTGCTCCCTGGGATGGACGTTGAGCCAGCCTGTCGCTGTCGATCCCCGCGACCTGTCGAACTGGCGTGTCAGGGGCTCTAATGCTCTCCTGGCCACAACGATACGCGCCACTCATATATTCGGATATATGGATATGACAGTGCTGCCCGCAGTAAACAGTAAATTTGCATGCGATGTAAATAAGTGACAGCAAGAACGCGTAGCCAATTTGAACATAACTTTTCACGACCTGAATTGTCTCTGACTTCTACGTTAATAAGCGATTCACATACAGCATGACATATTAATTATTCTAACTACGATTCATTATTTGAATAGAATTCTATCATGCATAAATTTTAAGCTTTCAAAATGAAAAAGAATTTAAAATTCTTACATCAAAGTGATACGAAGTATTCAGAATATGCCGTAAGAATATTGCTGCAATTAAGGTCTTTATTGAGTCTTAACATGCAAGTTTTAAAGGTATTCGATAAAACAGAGATCATTTATCTCTTAATTATACTCTTTAAGCATAGGGGTTATAAAAAGTGTAATTCTATCAGTAAACAAAGAGCACTCGAAACACGTGGAGTTGGCATTTTCGATAAGGAGTGAAAAAAGGAGTAAATTTCGCAACATTGCGTTACGACTGACAGTGATTTTATGTTGTATTTCGAAAATACATATTACAGAAACACGGATACCATAATTTAATAAGGTATTTGATAATTTCTATATAATCTAAATATTCCTGGAAACAGGAAGTTATATTTTTTTAATACACATGAATTTTGGGATGTACATGTTGTACGCTGCAGTTGTTTTTAAATAAATACAATACCTCAGTTTCACATTCGAATTTAATCTTTCCGAAGTCAAAGCCTTTTACGTGCACAACTCATCACGAGACATCAACATCTAATTTATTCGGACGAAAATTGCAAAATACGAATAGCAAAAGCAACCCATAGGCGCAAGCGTGAACCAGCTGAATCCACCTCCACTCAGATGTGGCATACTGACAAGTGACGTCGCCCCAAATTGAATTTTCCAGCGCGTATTCGGCCTCCACGTATGCAAGGAATAAGAAATAGCGGCTAAATAAATAAGGCTCTGGGCCTGCCCTCCACGCGGCTCGGGGAGCTTCATTTCGGAAAGTGCGCGTGAGGCAGCGAAGGCATCAGACGAGTCGTTTACGAGCAATACGCACGAACCTTGGGGTACTCCGCCCACGCGGAGAGCAACATTAATTTCCGCGGCAAAACCAGCGGTGGCCGGCGGCTGCAGGCGGTTGCTGCGGGGCGTTTTTGCCACCGCGGGACGGCGAGCGGGCGAGCGGGTGGGTGGGGGAGCGAGCGAACGGATGGGCGGAAAAGCGAGCGAGTGGGGGGGTGGAAGAGCGGGCGAGCGGGTGGGTGGGTGGAGGAGCGGGCGGGTGGAGGAGCGGGCGGGTGGAGGAGCGGACGAGTGGGGGAGCGGGCGAGTGGGGAGCGGGCGAGTGAGGGAGCGGGCGAGTGGGGAGCGGGCGAGTGGGAGCGGGCGAGTGGGGCGGGCGAGTGGGGGGCGGGCGAGTGGGGAGCGGGCGAGTGAGGAGCGGCGAGTGGGGGAGAGGGCGAGTGGGGGAGCGGGCGAGTGAGGGAGCGGCGGAGGGGGGAGCGGGCGAGTGGGGGAGCGGGCGAGTGGGGGAGCGGGCGAGTGGGGGAGCGGGCGAGTGGGGGAGCGGGCGAGTGGGGGAGCAGGCGAGTAGGGGAGCGGGCGAGTGGGGGAGCGGGCGAGTGAGGGAGCGGCGAGTGGGAGAGGGCGAGTGGGGAGCGGGCGAGTGGGGGAGCGGGGGTGGGGAGCCGGGGGGAGTGGTGAGCGGCCGCCCGCGGGGGTGAGCAGGGCGCCTGAGTAATCAAGTCCGCCGTGCGCTGCCGGCCCAAGCCCCTGCCATCGCGGCGGTGACCGACCGCCTTCTGCCCAGTCCTAGAGCAGCCCCCCGTCTCATTTCTGCTGCTCAGAATCAGCCGAATTCCTGGTTTTACTTTTTAGCCTCCTTTTTTTTTACCGTGAAAATTATTTAATATTTATCCAAAGTTCGTTGTACAAATATTGATCCTGCTCTCAGAAATTCGTTTGAACAAGTCCAATATATTTCAATAAAAAATGTACTCCCGGTACGTAGGGGGAACGTTAAGGATTCTCGGTATGTTGGCTTGCAGCCTTAATTCGTCTTCCGTGACGACGGCGACAGTTTAATTGCTTTTCGGGGAAGAACATGGCAGTAAACATGACCACTTGAACCATAACAACTCTTTTCCTGATGATACGTTGTGATAGACCGGAGTTATCATGTAGTTGAAGTTCACTATCTCTTAGTATTCTGATACTGTGGTTAGCTTTAAGTGCGGTTTTGTAAGTATGCAAACCATTTAAATAAACTTTAAATTGAAAAGGCTCCAATAATGAAAGTTTAATAAGAATATATTAACATTTTAAATATTCTATCTAAATAAGTTCATTTAAACTGTATTATTGTTATATTATAATCTTAAGACAAAAATCTTCTTTTAGTTTCACTCAGCTTTCGTTTATCTTGGAACGTATCAGTCAAGTAACACAAAATAATTTCCTTGTGTGCTTGAACTAATAATTACAAACTTAGAGGATGTTTTCTTAAATGTATAACTCTTCACCGTATTACAGTTGT
Source organism: Teleogryllus oceanicus (assembly GCA_964035755.1). NCBI lineage: Eukaryota > Metazoa > Arthropoda > Insecta > Orthoptera > Gryllidae > Teleogryllus > Teleogryllus oceanicus. The sequence goes on from CAXIVR010000004.1 coordinate 32,058,530, forward strand.
TAATGTGGACATGATATCTTATTCTCTACATAACATACACAATATCACAGCTTTAAACTAGAATTTCTCACTATTCCAAATGATTTGCTGTTTCGAAATTCAAGACATTAAACTTGAGATTTTTTACAAATCATCTTAGAATTTCTCAAAATTCCAAATCCTTTGCTGTTTCGAAATTCAAGACATTAGCTTGTTCTTTGAATTTTTGAAGTTGTTTACTTCCCAGGGCTTCTCCTCTCGGTTGTCCTGTGTGCTCGTAGGCGGGGGCTGCACGGCGACACATCGGGTATAATGAAAGATCTCCTTGGAATAAGAAGATGACAAGGTAGCTTCCCCTCTTTAATTAACAATTCCCAAGGGTTCCTCGAGGACGCTCGCTAGGGCTTCACGAGGGAAAATTCTTCAGGGAACAACCGTTCAGCCGCATTTGCAGGATAATACTCGCAATAAAGCGGAAAAAGATGCATAAAGAAGAGAAGTTCGTTATTGAAATGAAAAATTAAGTTATTCGAATGTAATTATTTTCGAAAAAGAAATTTTATTTAACCAAAAAAATTTCGTTATTAAGGCTTTGTTATGTTACATAAAATATATAAAATCTGAAATACAAATAATATATTCGTTTTAACAAATATAAATTTGCGATTTATATTATTATTACCAATAATAATTCGAGTTTATTTGTAAACCATTATATTAATAATGTTTAGGTAGTGAAGTATTACGGAAAATAAATATTAAATTAACATGTACGGATTATGTTAAACTTTTCGATAAACCTACAAAAGATGAAAAACAAAGCCCTTATGAATTTTTTCAAATTACAATATAGGTTCATCTTACCGTGGAGCGGCCTTGGTCAGTTAATGCTATTATGCGGCCAGCGCCGGGGAAACGGCAAGAAGGTGTAAGACGGATGGGCGCGGCCGGGGCGGAGCGAGGCCTGGAAGACCCTGGCTGTGAGGAGCGGTGGCGGGGAGGGCGTCTTGCGGGCGAGGGCGGGTGGCGTCAGCCCCGTCCGGATTATGAATGATTCATGGCGCGACGCTTAGCGGCTTAGTGGCCAGGCCAAATAATGTATAAATCTGTGTGCCCCCGCAGAAATTGACGGCGATGAATAATGCGCGCCGTGCGAGAATAGGCGCGACAATCGATGGCGCCGCGTCCGCAGCGGCGGCGCATCGACAAAGCGAACGCCAATGCGAGGCGTTCGCCGCCTAAGCCTATTACGCTAGAGATGTCAGTTTGTCACAGCGCTTGCAACGAGCGGGATTTGGCTACTCCGATAACCCTAATCATCAGGACATTCAATGCCCCGTATCTGTCCGTGGCACTGTATCAGTAAAGAAGTACCTACCATACAACGGAGAAATTAACAAAACACTGAGCGTGATTCGTGGAAACGCATACATGAATACTGCAAATGAATACGACCATCTACTTGCTGGATGCATAATAGCGCATTATAATACAAATAAAAATTCGCACTTCGTGGGCATTAAAATGAACACTCTCATTTCTATACGTGGCCAGCAAATGTGTTTCAGCCGTGCCAAAAAAGGAACAAATAGATTTTTCGTATACGCGAGAAACACTTTCGCTTACCAGCATAAAATTGGGGTGAGAGGTCAACCACCCCAAAATCGATTTTTCGCCCACCCCTCTTTCTTGCTCTCAGCTTAAATTGGCGTACCGTAAAACAGGGGCGCGCTATCAGGCATTGCAAGAGAAAAACACAAGGCAAAGTAGAATTTTTTAGAAAATATTGTAATATTTCTTCTATCGTGTTAGCAACTTCAATAACTAACTTCAAACTCCATTCCTATTTGTATATAAAAGAACATAACCCGCGTGAAACATCAAACACTCAGAAATAAATTAATTTCTTCTCCTTCAACTATTGTTTGAAGAAAAACGTTCAACAAAAGCAACATACATTTTGACTCTCATACGATTAGTTCATAAACAGAAATGATAATGAAATATATAATTTAATTATCGCTTGCATGAAAACCTAAAAAGTACTTCTTTTTCAAACGAAAATCCATGGAGTCTAATGTTAAGCGAAATATTATAAAATAAAACTTAATGTTTAACTTGCATGGTATTACATAGAATTATGAATTCCCACTTCTTCGCGAAAGATAAATATCCGGAGAACTGTACTAATTTCTAAGCGGCACAACTGAATGCACAGAAATACCGATATATTCCCAAAATTCACCCAAATGATTATGTTTTCAAGATTATCCTGTAGCTTTTCTCTACATGCTACGGAATACACGCACGGATGGAAGCGCAGGTTGTGGATTGTGTCGGCTGGCATCTGTAACTTGAACTGAACAAACAAACACGGGAGGAGACGTGCGCCATGCAAGAGTAACATGACTTGATTTTTTCGTGTTTCCGAGCATGTCAACTGCTTTGGTCATTACTCCCGTTAGTGTAGTGCATGTTTTTTTCGCGGGATATGCACGGTGATCTTTCCCCGCTGCATGGCGAGATCCCGCGTCGACCTACCGTCGGCTGGTGGGGTTTCCCCCTAACCAGGACTCTCCCAACAGCGGGGCACCGCTCCAGCCGGGACATGCTCTAAGCTCCCGACCGCTCTCCCGGAATATGTGGTAGTGTAGTGCATGTTAGTGTAAGTGTGAGTATAAGGGGAGAGGATAGGACAAGGAAGAGGAAGGTCAGGTCGCGCGCGGTCCGTGGCCCGTTTGGTAGGGTACTGCTCCGGCATTCGCCTGGTGTTGATCGGAGAAACCACGTAAAACTACCGATCAGAGCAGCCGGCCGCTAGAATTCTCCTCCAGACAGCGCCTGAAATCAAGCTGAAAAGCTAGTATCGAAACTCCTGCCGCCGTGGGGAGTGGGAAACTAGGACCTCCCGGTGAGAGGCGCTGCAGTGACATCCATCAGTTGATGCACTGAGCTACCGCTCCCGGTGCAAGAGTAACGCAGTTGTGTTGTGCGTCCATGAAACATTAATAAGCAAGTCAGTTGCGGACAATTCATCAGGTCACTAGAACTCGAGAATCATTTTGTCTACAAGGGAATCAATGGAAACTAAATTATTTACATGTAGTACACTACTTTTTCAATAATTGGAAAACATTTTTTGTTAATAATTTGTTGTTTACAAGACCACATTTTATTGTGAATGTTTTACAAGAAATATCCGAGAACGCGAATGAAAATATTCGGTGACGTTTAGTAAGTATAAGGTTACCTGAATAAGTACTAACTACTACATCCCGTATAGAATCCTGCTCGTCAGTGATTTATGAAGAAACACATATTATACCACTGCCAGAGCAAAGTAAACGCAGCAAAAACAACAATCTACATCGTACCTATCTCTTCAAATAATAGTATTACCAGTAAATAAAGCGACATGAATAGAACCAAGTTAAAAGAGCAAGGCACATGTATAAATCGGATGAATGCCCTACTACTACACCTTCTGAGATGGCTCGATGAGTAAGGCGCCTGACATACAGAGATAATATCACTGTGGTGCCTTAATTGGATATATTCAATACAACAGAATGTAACATCTCGCTCATGCTATAAAAATACGATAAAGTAAAAAAATACAAATATGGTTTTCCTGTTTACGCAATCGCGTATTTCGACTTGCATTGTTATATGTGTCTTGTTCAGATACCTTCAAAATCTTCGTAAACTATTTTTCACCAAGAAAGATAATGAAAGGCGTAAATGTAAATTTTTCTGATGTATTTCGTAATGATAAATATAATTTTAATTCACGTTAAGAAGTTTCGTAATCATTAATTTTCAGTACAGATAATAGATCCTAATTCAAAATATTTAGACAATTAATTGACATCACAACAACTAAGAAACAGTCCAAAGTTTAGTAAATACTTTTAGGGGAAATGCATACAACCAAAACAGTCATTTATTTACACGAATGTTCTAATATCGAGTATGTTTCATGACTGCCATTGTTAAATCATCTCTATCTTCTAATACAAAAAAAATCAACGTTCGTATTTTATGCGCTGTCGTACCGTTCATACGATTGCGATGAAACATTCTCAATTCAGTTCACTCTTGTGCGAAGAATATAGACATAGTTCAATGGGGCTGTAGGTGCCTACGTCTGTTGCACATAGACGCTCTTTCATGATGGTTTTATTCGTCTAGGCTGACTCCAGCGCCCCTGAACAAAAGTTCTATGCAACCCGCCGGAGCTTCATGTATTAAACGCGTCATCGCTACATATCTGCCCCTGCGATTGTGAAATATCGGCGGGAGTTATAACTTGCACGTTATCTCGGAGCAGTAAATGAAATTTGTCCAAGACAATGTCACAGCAAATGCATACCTAAACAAGAGGGAGAACGTTTTAGCAATAGGATACTTGACAACCATGTCCAAACTAGGCCATCGAACATACTCGCAAGAAAGTCTATTAAAATTTTTGCAGAGTACAGCGTAAAATGTGATTAACAATCACGTGAACAGTAGCCTGTCAAGTGTAATACACGGCAATAGTGAAGCATCCGTGTCCACCAGTCGTATATAAAAAGCAAATGTTTGCGACTGCCCTTGCCACTCCTTCTGCGAGTGTTCCTGGCTGCCGATGCTTGCTCTGCGTGGGCTTCGCCTCTTCGTGTACCTCCACAATGCAAAGGAAAGCCCTCTGGACGACTCGGTCCCTCGCAGGTCGCAGCGTCCGCGTCGCGTCGCGTCCGGCCCGGGCATTACCCGTGACAAATGGCAGCGGCCTCCCGCGCTCTGCATGACGTGCGTCGCGTCGCCGCAGACAAAGCAGGCGCTCGCCCACCCAGCGGCCGACGAAGTGCTCAGGGGCCTCCGAGGCGCAGCAGGGCTCCATTAACAGAGCCAACCCGCCGCCGATTCCGTTTTGGTTTTTTCTTCCCCCGCATGGGCCACTTTCACTTGTCCTCTCGCTTCCAATATATGCTTGCTCTAAAAATGTAGATTGTATCAATGTTTCCTTTCTCTCTGAATGATACAATCTTTTCTCATTTCCTGTATTAGTATTTTTTTATTGTTTATTCTCGGCGATTCATGTTCTTTGGTTTGACAAACAATTTGATCGCGACTCTTACAATCTTAATACATCATTGCAATATATGTCAAATATAAATTTACTTACATTATTACATCTTCGTGTAGCTACATCTGTTAGGACGATGTCATGAATAGAGTTCGGCCATTTTTGTTCTTTCATTTATCACTCTAGGAAACCTAACGGGAAATCCACTCTGGGTAATTCAATTGTAATGTATTATACAATATGATAAAGTATCTTTAGCGTCCTATTACTGATTCAAACAAAGATTTGATTTTTTTTACCATTTGTTCTAAAATTTAAAAAAAAGAAAATGATTGCTTACGTCAAGGCAGTTTGCTGCGCCACCGCTAGAAGTGTGTGCGTCACTTCCCGAGGCTCCCAGGAAAGCAGATATCACTTATTTATGTGTGTGGAGCGTCAAATAGATGATTTTGCCCCGAAGGCGACTCTCAATTCCGACCCTCTGGCCGGAGTTTCAGGGAACTCGTTCATGCACATTGCAGCTCACTGCGGCCCCAGACGCCGCTGCGCGCATGCGCTTTCCCGAAACCTCGTTCGTCAAAAACTCGTTCCTTCAAAGTCGCTCAACCAAAGGAAGTATGTAAATCGGGTTGTATGTGATAATGAAGTACTGTTACAGCATATTATTCGCCATTACGAAATGTCTTTAACCTCATACATACAATACAAATTTTTGCTCGTGGTCTTTGAAATGCACATTTGGAGAATTAATTATATTTTTAACATTTTTTAAATATACCTCCCAATAAAGTTCAGGGAAAACGTATCTGTAATAAAATTTTCTGAATTAAATCATCAAATGTAACACGATGTTGTTTGCATTTTATATTGATAGAAACTTTAGATAGTAAAAATTGGACATTACGGGAGAATGTTTGCCCTAATTTCTGTTGAAGTTCTACAATGACTTGAAACCATTATAAAAAAATTATGATAAGTTCTCGATAATTCCAGTGGAGGTTACCCGAAACTACACGGGAAACGATACAATTTTTAAGAAAAAAAAATAACTCATTGGAAAACGGAACAAAAGTGTATTTTTTAATTATGGAAATAGTTACGATACAGGTGTGCATTGGGACATACAGTCGCCGATTCTAAGAATGTTTTATCTTCCCAGAATTTGGTAATCATCGGAATCGCTAGTCAAACATTGGGGTTTGTAGTTTACCATTCCCATCTCAATTGAAGTTGTTTAATTTCTCTGCGATTGTGTTTGAGATAGCAACCTACTTTACTGTTTTAACAACACCAAGGGAATTTTAGGCCCCCGAGGCGGACACCAGCTTTCAAGCACATTTTTTACCCCACTTCGGGAACACAAAAGATACCGTAAGGCTAGCATCTCGATAACCCAGAACGCCCTCTAAAATGTTTACTCATAACCTTGTTGGAGCCGGTTTGCTAGTTCAAAGCCAGCTTTCCAGAGGTCATATGCCACTCTCTTGCGTTGGGTACGAATCCTTCCTCCAATTCTCCCATGTATGGGATGGGGACACTCCCTCGAAAAAACCAACTGAAGGTCACTCAGATAGCCAGACCCTAGGGCTAGCAACCCCAACTTCGCTCCCCACTGCACCTTCTTGGCCACTAACGATATAATCATATAAAGAGACCGAGAAAGTAGACTCTGGTATGGGAGATTCCAATTCTTTGCCCAGGCCCTTTTTCTATGTGACACCAAGGTTCTAATCGTACAATCTCTCTGTGATTCTAGTAATCGTGTCCTTTCGTTATGTTGTTTGTAATTCTGAAATTATCTCCAATTATCAACCTTTTTCTGAATCCGAGAAATGTCTCTGTCACGTTTCATGGGATAACAGCGAGCCTCAATAAAATATGACCGAAGAAGTACCGGCAGCCCACATAAATTTAATTTCTGTATTTTTACCTCTAAGAATGTTAATACGGAATTTTTAAATGTCTTCTTTACGAAAGAATAAAATTAACATTGTCCTTATTTTATCCTCAAATAAGAGCGTAGTGTCTTAAAGGAATAAACAATAAAACAGTTCACAAGGCAAAAATATGTACGCACTTCGATTATGGGAAAAAATTATGGATGAAGCCACTCGACTTTTCTCCTCTTGCAGGTCAAGTATGAAGATAAATTATTCGTCGTCATTTGTAAACTTCGAGAACATCGATCGCTTCCGCCGGTAGACACTAGACCGCGAAAGAGCCTGGTGGAAATGAACGGCTACCGTTCCATCACGGAAGTCCTTTGTGCCCATCACAGGACAATACCGAAATAAAGTCGTCATAGGTTGATGTAGAAAACGAACATAGCGCGTACATGTACTTTGTGAAGAAACTTTCCACTTCTGATACGGATGCAAGCGTGTTTCCCTTTATCAAAGATGTATACTTAGCAATCAAACGTCCATGAGAGATGTCTTGCATTCGTTTATTTCCAAATTCCGGGAATGAGGTGGCTTGTCGCTGCAAAGCTCTCAGAAACATCACTGCCCATTAATTTTGGTCACTATCTCTTGAACGTGTTCAAGTTATTCATTGGAGGCATTGGAGTCATTACAGCTTTTACTTTCCTCCGTGCCCGATACTCATGAAACCCATACTGCGTACTGTGAGATATATTGTTTCACGAACCACTTGATCCCTACGGATATTAACAATATTGAAACATTTTGGGTTCACATAGCACTCGGTACAATAACACTGAACTATGTGTTGGAAAGCAGACATTAAAGAATAACCAACTCAAGCCGACGCAAATTTCCGACAAATTCATTATTTCCATCTATCATCCTTCAAATTGCCAATCATGTATCAGCAATCAGCCGAGCACATAAAATTCAATAAATATTTATGTTGGATTTAAAATTTTCAATTTTAACATTCCAATGTGGTCCGTCGTTATGGTTTTCCAATGCAGGAAGAATAATAACATATGCAAATAATGAGTAGTGACAATGAGATAGAGAGTAGCTTAATGTAATCATCCACAGTGAGATGTGTTAATTATTGCAGTTGATCTTAATGCCGGGCAGGGAAGGACTAACAGGAAATAATGATCTAACGAATGTATAAAAATAATAAATTGCGACCTAGTTTGTGTATTCATGTTAGGGTTTTCATTGGGAAGGGAAGAAGCGCCATTACTTAAAAACTGTCATACAACTCTACTTCTTCTAATTGCACTTTGCGCTTCGACTTCATTATGAGATGTGCATCAACCTGGCGATTCTATTAGTGAAGTTCAAAGGGTGTCTCAGCTCTGTTTCTGTTTGATCTTTCAGGGACTTCGCGAATTCCAAGCCATATCAGAGCAGTCTGCGCAACCGTCGAGCTAAAAACGGCAACATCAAGCCACGCCTAGAACACACTACTGCTATTTCCCGAAAACTTACGAAAAACCGCGAGTGGTGAGGCTTTGTTCGGAGACATCGAACAAAGCCCGTTCGCCGACGAGAAGGCGGCAGGCGTTCTTTTTGCTCCGCGCCGGTGATGGATGCCAACGCGTAATTGCTACCTCCTCCCACAAGAAAGCCCTCTCTGATAAATACAATGTTGTATCAAACGCAGGTCCCTCCTTTTTTTCTCGTCCGTTTCCGCTGCCAGAGAAAAGTGGTGTTGATTTTGAGGGCCCACCCTCCGGAGCCATCGTTTACAAGTGTCAGGCGGATGGGATATCGTGTATCGACGGACGACGGTCGCTGAACGCGGAAAAGGAGGCAAGGAAGAAGGAGGCGAAGAAGGAAGAGAAGAAATCGCCGGTGGCGACGGCAGAGGCCCTATCGGGGAGTGCGGGAAAGTGGCTGGATCCAAATGTCACGCACAGGGGTTGGCAGGAAGGGGTTCTGAAATCAAAGAGAAGCCACAAATGGAGAAGAATAGATTATATTAAAATATTATTGCGCTTGCTTGAGGTCTGCAGAAAAAAAAATAATGAAACATTTTGTCGTTATTAACAAAACAAGGTCATAACATTTAAGACATGCTATTGCGTATTAGAAACAGTCTTTTACAAAGAAATGGCAGAAGAACACTTTAAAATGATACTGAAAAGTCAATAGAAAACAATTGATCCCGTACTTCACGCTCATTAGATGAATATTCTGCAAAAACCTGCAATGCTAAAGAAGACCCGGACAACGAAGAGCAGAATGGGTCAATAACATGTTTAAAATTTCGCTCACGAATGTAATTTTGCTCTTTATCTTTAGATAACTTTCCACTCTAATGAGCGAAATTTTGTTTGAAATGTCAAAGGACCGTAGAAAACTAAGCAGAGTAAAAAAATGTCGAAACGTGTACTGGGCAAGTAGGCAGAAACATGAATGGGAGAGCACTCTCCAGCCAGACGGAGGCAGGGAAGCCAGCGGAGAAGATCCAAGAAGCAGCAGAGGGGCGGCAACTGCGCAGTGAAAGCGGAGAAGAGCGGGTGGACATCGAAAAAAGTGCAGGGCGGAGGCGAACGCAATAGCCGGGGGTGATCGAAAGCGTGAGCAGGACACCGCGCGCTGACAATGTAATGCGAGCCTCGCGGGACCGGTGGCAGCTATTGCCGCCCGGCCCCTGCCCCGCCCCGCCATGCCCCGCTCAGCTCTGCCCCGGCTCGGCTCGGCTCGTCTCGTCTCGTCTCGTCCCGCTCAGCATCGCCCCGCTCAGTCCCGCCCATCCCCGCTCAGCCCCATCCATCCCCGCTCAGCCCCGCCCATTCCCGCTCAGCCCTGACTATCCCCACTCAGCCCCGACCATCCCCAATCATCCCGCCCAGCCCGGCCCATACCCGCTAAGCACCGCCCCGCTCAGCCCGGCCCCGCCCATCCCCACTCAGCCCCGCCCCGCTCAGCCCACCCAGTTCAGCCCAGCCCGCCCCGCGCAGCCCTGCCCCGCCCATCCCCGCTCAGCCCCACCCTGGTCAGCCCTGCCCCGCCCATCCCCGCTCATCCCCTGCTCAGCCCCGCCCCGCCAGCACAACCCGCCATTCCCCGCCGCGCCTCCCCCGCCCCCTCCGCCCCGCTTCACCCCCGCCGGCGCGAACGCCGCACGTCGCCCTCCCTCCACACACGCGGCGATAAAACGGTCTCTCATCAAAAAGTGACGCGCTACGGCGTCCGGTCGCGACACTTCTCGACAAACCATTTCATCCCCTTGGTGATCGAATGGTCTGTACACTCCTCCACGTGACAGTGGTTACATTAATAATGAAACGTTTTTCTACAAGTTTCGATCAGGCATGTTTAATTAGCGTGATAACACACAATTAAAAGTCTTGCTAATCAATTCTCTCGACATTAGAGTTCTTTAATTCTTCTCGCCATAACCCTTATAGTGCTGATACAAACGTTAACTAGAAAGGTAATCAATTAATTTCTCACTATTTCTCTTTTATGAATTTATATTCACACGGCTTCACAAAAGCTCCCTGATTTCATAGAATCCTTAGGTATTTGTAATACTGCCCACTATGATGAACTCGTATTTGCGTGCTTTTATATCATGTTTGCATTGACTGTAGATACTTTGTCGATATTTATCCTCTGGTTATGAAAAACATGTATTCAGATGAAACGTTTCAGTTTTGAGGTAAATGTTGTCCCCATCGCTCGTGATAAAATGTTACGTAAAACCAGCGCATAAATCGTTTGCTTTAAATAAAACATATCCCTGGAAACACGACGCCTACTGCACTTTATTAGCAGGTTAGACGACGCACGCAAAACCGTTGTATATCTGACAGGAACGATGAATCGCTAATATTGAAATACGGCATGCACCACTGAATATACTGCCTCGCTAAACCGAGGTATTCGTAGAAAGTTCTCAACAGGCGGGCGGCACAGGAGAGAAAGTTCTTCGCAATAACAGATGAAAATTCAATGCGACCAACCAAAACTCTGCTCTCAAGGAACAGAACGCGTCATAAATTTTCATTTTGCACATCCTCTCAGGTAAGCGGCAAATAAGAATGTTCCAGAGCCTAAAGCACGGGCTTAGCTCGAGGGCACGGGAAGGGCCGTGTTAAAAGCGGTATCCAGTTAGAGGCTGTTCCTCGAGGATCAGCTCTAATCCGCAGATGAAGACCCCGTTGTAGCTCCCAGTGCCAGGCGGCCAGAGAAAGGAGAGGGGCAGGGGGCGAGGGAACGGAGAGCAGGTCCGGGCCGATTGGATGCAAAATCAACAAGACTCTCTAAGCAGCGTGAGAGCACCCGCCATCACCTTTTCACTAGGCCAGAAGATCTCTTTCGAAGAATTGAAAAAGATCTCTCAAAGACGAGTTCATATTGTATTCAAGTAAGTCGTTTCGTGTTTGAATCTTTTTTAACGTAGAACACCTTACATTTAGCTTAATAAACCTCTCTCTACGCGTTCTTGTGTAAAAGGTCTTTGTTTCTTTAATGTTTATTCAATGCAATAAACATATTTATAAATGGACGAAGTGCACATTCAAATTCTCTATGCGAATCAATTAATTTATAAGGAAACTCATACGTATAAGTAGTGGATTTTCCTACAGCGATCCTAGTTTTAATATAGATTTCTACTACAAAGAGCTTTTCTTACAAATCGAATATAATTACACTTTCATTTTATATTCTGTTGTTATTCGTTTTAACTCAACATACAAGTAAATGTTTTGATTTAAAAGAAGACAATATAGACCTACGCTTTATACAGGCTTTTATTTGTAAATTCGATTTTTTGAGCACCTACTGAACCTTCAGTGGTCACATTTTAAATTCTGTAACGAACTCGTCTTTTCACACTGTTGTCAGATATACTTTCATTGGACTTCGACAAAATCAATGACAGCAGAAGAGATATACAAATTAGTCACACGGTTTCGTAACAATAGATGTAATAATTGCATTTAATAAATATGCAAGATATACACATTTGCAAATGCGTAATGACTAAATGATCGGGCGTATGTGTATGAGGAGATGATAGAATTGTGAGATGGATAATTATTAGTTGATATATTTTTCGCTCAAATATAGTCTATATGGAATCCCAGTTGCTCCAACAACACGTACTTTCTGACAGCATTTTGACGTAAAATTACGCGAAGAGTACTCAAACTTTCGAAAAATTGTACATGGCCTTATTTCTAAATCCATCTTTAAGAAACAAATTTCATTGAGGAAAAAAAATATTTATCTTCATTACTTTAGTTTTAAGATGACTCCGAAAAATTTTGAACTTTTGCAATTTTCGAAAAATCAGGGTTTTCATTTTTTTCATTTCATTTCAAAACCAGGGGCCATTTTTTTTTTAAATTTGCGATCTGCACCATTCTCTTCCACGTTCTAAAATATGAGATCTGCACCATTGTCTTCCACGTTCTTCACACTATCCAACAACAAAATTTAATAAAAAATGATGAAGCCATTTTTTTAAAATTTGGATATCTCAGGGGCTTCATGTAAAGTAAACCCCAAAATTAAAATATCGTTTTCAAATTCAAGGGGCCGCGACATCAGCCAGATTTATTGGGGAATATTAATTTTGGAAAAAATCGGATGAATGGTTTGGCCGCTAGTACTGTTGACGAACAGACAGACAGACGGACGGACCTTTTGCCATCAGTCGATTTTTCGACATCAAGGACCCACCAATTTTAAAATATTATTTACGTGGCGATATCAAAGCAAAGAAATGAAGATAACTATCTCTAATTTTAAATTGCAGGAATTGCACTCACATAATTATGTAGTCAGTTGGCGCTACAGCTCATATCCCGGGAATAATATATTTCGCAAAGCAATGAGCTCTTCGACGATGGTACTCTTAAACCCTGTTAGAACCTGCCAAAATTCCTGCCACGAATCTAAAACAATATCGAAAAAAAGCTCCTTTCACACGCAGTTGCAAGAATTCAAACTGATCAAGAAACCTTGTGTCTATCTTCTATTACTATCACGAAATAAAAGTTCATAGGAGACATAAGGGACTTTTGCAATCATAAAGAGCAACGGAATTGCATTTTTAATATTTGTCAACCGCCAGAAAAGCACTCGCCCTGTAATAAACATTCTTTCCACACGTCCCACAGCTACAGAGGCGTCTGCGATCTCCATTGGCCGTGTCTTTCTGCTTGCTTCGCGGTTTGGCTTCTCGCGCAGGGCCCTCCGTTCGCAGCGACGTCGCACAAAAGACCAATTAAATCACGACCGGGCACAAAGCGACGGCGATTGCCCACTAAACACACACACACACACACACACACAGAGGTCGGCAACGGCAACTCACCCTGGCGCTGACTGCCCGCGAGCCGCCGCGCCCGCCTGAGGCCAGCGGGTCGTGCACAAACGCAGACTTCGCTGATTGTTTTCCAGCGATAGCCATGGCGCCCAACATGCCCTGAATGGCGGCCGTGTAGTTTGTGGTCATGACGCCGACCCGATTGCAGAACGAAAAGGGAGAGCAGAATGAGAAGCTGTGAACGACAAGAGAGGTGAGAAGGAAAATGATATGGAACACGAAATGGAGTCACGCAGGATAATCAGCACAAGAAAAGCTGTTGAACAGTTGCCAGTTAATTAATCGATTAGTGATTTCGGGCGCATCAACCGCTAAGGTCATTAGTCCCGTAAGTGAAGTACATGTGTTTTCCTCGAGAGGTGGCGGTGATCTTTCCTCGCTGGATAGAGGCATCCGGCGCCGACCTACCGAGGGTTAACTGGGTTTCCCCAACCAGGTATCTCCCACCAGCTGAGTACCATTCCAGCCGACTCCCGACCGGTCTCTCGGCATATGTGGCAGTGAACTGCATGTGGGAAGTGTGTAAGTAAGGGGTGATCATAGGACAAGAAAGAGGAAGGAAAAATCGCGCGCGGTCCGTGGGCCGTTTGTTATACTGCTTCGACATTAGCCTGATATTGATTGATAAAACCACAGAAACTACCGATCCGAGCAGCCTATATCTAGAATTCTCCACCAGACAGCGGCTGAATCCAACCCAGCTAACTAGCTAGAGTCGAAAATCAGAGCCATTTCAGTGCCCTGAGCCACTGCTTCAGGTTTATTTGCCATTAAAGAAGCCGAGATACTTTCGACGTGGGAGTAGAGTGATAGCAATAAGGAGCACAAAAATAATAAACTTTGAACATTGACGTGATAATTTGGAACAACAGGAAACCGTATGGAAGGGATAATGATAGCGCTGGGCGGGGTCGACGTAGCTGAACACTGTGGCAGAGGTGATGTAGTTTATGGCGGTCTTGGCAACTCGTAACGTGAACTCTTGACAAAGCTTGTGGCCGTGGTGTTGCTTTTGCGGCGTCCAGCGCTTTCCCCTTCTCTTCGTCCACCGCATTCGCTACTCTGACGCAAAGCTTTGTAACCCCCGGTTATGCTTTTCGCATCAACCTGCGCTACAGCATAGATTATGCCAGGATTATTTCACAGCACAATCCAGAAAGCACTGTAAATAGTTCAGTGTCATTGGGATCTTCACTGCTTTAACATCCCACGTAGTTTTGAAAACTCGAACCCAACACACTGATATGAAATATTTTCACAATTGTCGACTAATAGGTACATGCTGATGGCAAAATTTTGCGATATTTTTTCACTCCAGCGACATTTAGAAAATCTCACGCTATGTGGTAACGTTAGCCGAAAATGATACTAAATGTTCATATCCCTCATCCTGCAGTTCACTCTTTTACGCATTATACATTTCTGTAAGGATGATCCTTACTACTGTTATTATTTAAACACACGGATTTGATTCAATATGCATTCATTAATTTTTTCCCTGAATCACACACAACATGTTCTCTTTAGATAAATCGTTGAGTATAGTCATAAACAAACATTACATTATTTACTAACATTTATTATCAGAATTATTGGACCGACCTCTTTATCACATATTCTACCAAAAAGTGCTAGTACTACAATATGAGAAACAGCTTCGAAATTTCATTTATTTAACAGAGAAAATTTAGTAAGAAATGTATCTTGTTATCTTTTAACAAGTATTTTGTAAATGTATCTTTCGCCAAAATATTTTTGGATCTTGCGGCGTGAAAAGGTTCACGGATATGCCTAGAAGTCTCCAGAAAACTAATTCTCTGCACCTGTGCTCCCATGACGTGTGCACCGCAGCAATATAAACCTTCCGCTGCAGCGGTATGGGAGCGCGAGCGGGGCACAACGGTGAGGGAGGAGGGGGCGGGGGAGGGGGGAGGTAGCGCCCATGAGGCGCGGAGTCCCACGCTAAATCAGCGGCTTCGCGCGCGGGCTATTAGACAATATTACTCCATAAAGAGCTCCTACTTTGCTTCGTGATTTATACCCGGCGCGGGGCAGGGTGGTGCACAGTTGGTTCACAACATTTGCTTTCGGTGCCTCGCACCCCGACGAAAGCCGTAATTTAAGGCACGGCCTCCTCCTCGATCACGCTAAACGCACAAACGGTGTTTCAGAGCAGGAGGCCGTGAATCGATTAGCGTGCCATGCAGACAAGGAAAATCACGCGTCCTTTGTGGGTTAGTTATTTATGAATGCGCGATAGATTTTATGTGAAGTGCTCGGACGATGTGTTTCGAAGCGTATCGCCTCTGGTGTTTTAGTTCGCCCTCATGCGGTGGAAACTTTGTCATGCTGAACGTGTGTCGTACAAAGCACATCACGCGATAATGTATACAAGTTTTCCATTACGTAATGACGAGATGCAAAATTCACGAGATGAAAATGCTATTCTGAATTATCTGTTTTGCGGTATGAGAGAAAGTTGGACACTATCTTTATGCTATCAGAAAATCATTAATTTAAGATAATAGGAGAGAATGCTATGATAACCGAACAGAATTTGTTCTTTTGCACTCTCTATAATTTCGGAATTGATGATCACTTTCAAGGATTACTGAGCAAAGGTAGTAGTGCCGTGGCGATCTCATGTCGAATGATCGGGGATTCGAGTCCCGCCTCGCGGATGGTTGTATTTGTGTTCGTCCTTTCACCCCTTATCACCATATCACTTCATTCCATATAAAGACACCCATAAAGTTACATCAATAGTAGTCGCTAATGATCTCGTAGTTAATGTGACCTTATATGAAAAATTAAAAAACAATTACTGAAATAAAACTACGTGTACATTAGATAAACTTTCACAATGTGACAGACCGTAATGTGATAGAAAAGGCAAAGAATTTTTTCAACAAAAGGTGTGGAACCATGAAGATTGTGCATGTACGTGATGTTGGCATTGGTAGGGGGTGACAAGTGAAAACTGAGTCGGGAGTGAATAGGATATGGACGGTTTTCTTGGTATTAAATATACTGTTCGAGAGAACAAATTAAACAAGCATTCTGAAAGTGACTAACTCGCCGAGAGCATAAAAATTGTGAGCACAGAATACGCCATAAGGATACAAATCATCTAAAACGAATCATTTTTTAAATTATTTTATATATTTTTATTTGGAATTTGTTACATCCAAACAACATGAAAATATTTTGATAAAGTTTTACAATGGCATGTAAAGGAACTGTGCATTCACAGTTCTTCATGAATTCATTTTCTCTAGTAAACAAATATAAATAGTATACACTATAAATATAACATGACAAGACAAATATGATAATTTTCGGGTATGATGATACATCTTGAATTTAATGATCGAACCTATTAAAGTGATCCAGAAGATAATTTAGAAACGTTTGGAAAGAAATTCTTATAGACAATATTCGGCAGAAGGAAAGCAGAACCTATGCACGGATATTGTGGACAATATCACAGAAACGAAAACGTGAGACATTCGTGAGGAACATAGTGATATCAAGTAACTTTTTGAAAAGTCGTGAAAACGTGTGAAAGGACTTTAAATGACAAAAAACATTATTGGGGAAATAGTAAATTTATTTCATGACTTTGTTATAGTAGATTAGATGTTTGGTATTAACAATTTCTGAGCTTTTTTGTTCTCATAATTTCATTTCATTTCTAATTTAAATGTTGTAATACTTAAAACCCCTGTCCTTAGAAATTCCATGCATGTTTTTTCCTTGAAGAGATTCTTTTCATAGATGTTTTGGAGTACACCATTAGAGTATGCTGTGGTGGTCACCGACCCTTATACCTTGTATAAAATTGCCAAATAGTGCAAGTTGTCGGTTTAGTGCAACACAAAAAAACGTGCTCACTAAAATCCACTTTTGACGCACTTCATTTCAAAGCAAACGTGCTTGCCACCTTTCCTTACCACTACCTCTAACGGCGACGTAACTTTGACGATTCAACCTGTGAAAATTGTCACCAAAGTTACCTCCATCACAAGTTATTGATAATCAATAGTGAGACAATAGGAAATATTAAAATTACTCAAATTTAAAGAAAGCGTAGAAAACGGTTACAAAAAGCCTGTATTTATTCCAACGCCAAAAGTAAATTTTCCTCGATAGCGTAATTTGCCAACATTCGTTCGTTTAGATCTTCCATTGCAGACCGCAACCCGATTTCGTACGTGTTGTTCTAAAAGAATTACACGTTAAACCTCAAGCGCGCGTTTCAACCCATTCTATCCCATTGCTCGCCATGTCTCCACGCCCAAGTCATTCTGTGCTCGCTCCGCCGCCGCGGCGACAGGCACTGCGCCTTAACTTCATATCCGGGGCTCTTGGCGTCGGCGAGAGGCTGCCCATTATATGACTCACACTCGCCGCCGCGCTCTGCCGCTGCCTGTCGCATCACGCCGTCTGCACGTCAGGCCCCGCAGGGTAAACACTACGCTCGCCATCGCCCAGAGGCGTGTTTTAAATGGTTTTTATTATCCTCGTTCGACAATATTATGTTTTTCAAGGGTTTTATGTTACGTAGTATATACAATCATTTTTTAACTACATTTCATCATACATTTACAATGTTTGAAGACAATATTGACAATATAAGACAATAACTAACAACTAAGGATACCCAGAAAGGGTCCTTCAGAAAAATACATACAATATTTGGATTAAAAACGTAAATATTGAATAGAGAAATGTTTGAACCTGGCCCAGGGGCGTAAGTAGGTGCCGGCTCTCTGAATAAATCTGGGTTGAGAAATATGACTTCAATTGTTGCATCCATTAATAATGTCAAAAACACCTCATCGGCAATCCCACAATTCATGAGCGTGGTCCTGTCTTTCGTGAAAATGACAAAATTCCTTCTTCGTTCCAGAGTTTTATCTACCC
Source organism: Teleogryllus oceanicus (assembly GCA_964035755.1). NCBI lineage: Eukaryota > Metazoa > Arthropoda > Insecta > Orthoptera > Gryllidae > Teleogryllus > Teleogryllus oceanicus. The sequence continues at coordinate 32,076,777 of CAXIVR010000004.1, forward strand.
TTCACGTCCTGATGGAACGCATATTCGAGCATACACTAGAGACCAACACACTGGCGGGTTCCTCTGATTTAGGAGGAACGCGAGGCCCTCCGCGACAACACATACATGAGAGACGAGGCACGAACAACTAAGGCGGGACACGAACCACGACCCTTCGGACCGAAGCGCTGAATCGGTGCACGCTTGCTGTCACCTCGGCCATCCAGGTCGGCGCAATATTCCTCGCGTCCAAATATTGCCACTGATATTTTCATTCGACGTTATTCCAGGAATTAATTTCCAACCAATTAGAGCAAAAGTGTCAGTCAATGCATGTTTTGTTATTATTTTATTTTGATAAAAATAATAAAATCCACTACATTGCAAAAACGTGTTATTTCCACCATGTTGCATCCCAATGCTTCTTTTCTGTAGTATTCAGTTTCATTACAACAAACTCGCCGAATAATTTTAACAACTGCGTCACAAACGAATGTACTATTCATTCATTCATTCAGGTATATTCAGTGCTAATAAACGTTTTGGGTGTGTTGTGAATTAACAGATTATAAAAAGTTTAATTTTTTCATATGTCGCTTTATAATAAAGACCTTTTGAAACGAAGCGAAGACCATCCTAGGGCCACGCGAACGCGCCAATTGCATCCACTGAAGCCGGGGGCAAGTGCACATGACCTTTTTGGGCGGATCATCACATCAAAAGAATTGTTATATCCATGGTTATCCATTACTTCCAGATTATTATTTAGAATTCAAAGAGATTCTGTGTCTCAAAATGAGAACATAAATTGTCACAGACAAAAATATTAATTCAACATGACCATCTCTCCGTAAGTCAGATATTTCCTGCTTTAAGGCTTATTATATACCATCCACGTCGGTAAATATTACATTAGGGTCCGTTAAGAGCGTGTGGGAAGCGTGTCATCTATTAACCGAAACTCCCGACTGTGCTGAATAGAAGGCCTCCTCTGAATATTCATGACCTCCGGCTAAGGACGAAGCTCACTGTGCTCTGCCCTCACACATCCCTCCTTACCCTCTGTGCAGGCTACAGTTGCGAGGGAATCGACCCAGCGCCACCAACACGCCCATTTAATTGCCATGTGCCCTGGCTAATCACAAACCTGTAGACATGCTTTATCCTAACGACAAAGAAATGGAAATTCATCAAGACTAACGAGACACTGGATGTCAAGAGGGATTTACGCCAAAGTGCTCTTATTCCCTGTGATCAACTTTCCACCGGCCGTCCACACACCGTCTTTCCACTTTCCGTCTACAAAGCAAATGTTTGAACAGATGCTTATCGAAACAATAAACATCTAGGTTTCATTCATCTTAGCACGAGAAGTTGACAGTTCTGGGTCTATTAACTGAAATTGTGAACGAGGTAGGTAAATGCATTTCAAATTGATGAAAAGTAGCTCGAATACAAAACATGACACAATATAAATGTTCAAGAATTGTCAAGATTAAACACTATTACAGAAAACTAGCGACAGATGGATGAATGTGGGATGTCATTTGAATGTCCTTCATGTTGCCAAAACGACAAATTGCTACATTATTTGTGATAATACGTAGCTGGCAAAATTCCAAACAGTAGCTAGGTGATGTTGTCAGTTATTACATATTTACCTTCTTATTCTTACAGGAGTTCTTAGGGCTGATGGTACAGCTTGCCGCGCAATGTTTTTTATGGTTTCTGGCAATCTTTTGGCCCCTGTGGTACCTTTGAGAGTATATTGTGCAGTGGAAAATCTTTAAGCATCTCTTTGATTGCATTTTTACGAATGCAATGAAAGTACAATGCTAGTAAATGTCCGCCACATTCCCTAACGTTTGGAAACTCCCGGGACAATCGTAATAGTTGCCTATCGCCATTTTTCCGTATCTCCTCCAGTAGAATGTTTAAATTGCAAAACGTTTCGAAACGTGAATCTTTTTTTACAAAATTGTTCAAATAAAACAATTATATGCATTATTTTGAATATACAAGTAACTATTCGAATTTTTTACGAACATAATAAGGAAATAAACTTTAATCATTTTAGAAATTAAAGTTCATTTTTCAATTAAACTTAATACTGTTTTTTGAATGAAAATTATTACGTAACAAAAAAGACCAAACATTTTGAATAAATAGTATTTATAATACATTAATTTTCATGTGCACGATCAAGAATAAACCAATTAATAAAAACATTTGCCCCCACCGCAATTGTCGAAACTACATTTTTTCATTCAAACATTCATTTTTGTATTCCGAATTCCTCTTACTATCAGGGGAACACAAAGTGTATTTATTTATTTAATTATTATTTCGACCAACCGCGTAATAATGTCAACAATACTAATTCCATGACACCTTATATTATTATATAGCTTCACGTCGGCAGGCCAATATGGCGGACCTACCTTATACTACTGAGTATTTACTTTTATTGTTGAGACTTAATTTATATTAATATACTTGTTTCAACAAATAAAACCATATCAGTTTCCCGAGAATATCCATTGTGAGAAAATTGTATTTGATGGGACGACAGATGTCCCTCCGGAGTTGCGGCGACGAAATTTACGTAATAAATATTTAAACTACTATTTATGAACCCGGGGATTTTCTTACCCATTCGAAATAAAAATAATAATAATAATAATAATAATAATAAAAATTTTTAAATTAACAAACGTTATAATCAGCTTTCCTCTCAGCTTGAATAAAACATATATTACCATATCAAAAATAAAACAACAGACGATAAAAATCCTTGAAAATCTTTACATATTAATACTTTCATTCACACTAATGACATTCCATTCATATGTTTGTTGCTTTCCCATGCATGCTGCAGGTCATTTCCTCCAATTATAGACATTTTAAAAATTATTACTAGCTAACACCATTTAATCTTCCCATAATGTCTGTTTTGAATGTCCTCTTTTTTCACATTCCTCTCGACGCCCTCTGCTTTTTTGGTCGTCGAATTCCAGGTAGATTCCAACTTAGGTTCAGTCTAGTCCCATACTCCATCAGTCATCATGGTCTGAATCTTGTACTTATCACACAATAACTCTAAACATTAAACATAAAACATTTGTTGCCGTCACTGTGGCCAGCTACCACTAAACAACCGATCATCACTGTGCCGGAACACCCTCCGCCATCTTGTTCATAAAACGCGCTATTCCTCTGTTTGCGTAAGATGCTCAGTTCTGTCCACATTTCTGTTCCTCCTTAGTTTTTGTCCGCTGATTTTCGCTTCCCTTTCACGCCTTCTGATTGAAGCTTCCTATATACGCGTCTTACACTGTTTATTCCTTGATTAATCAGTTCCCTCTTTTATATAATTAATTACTCCCGCGAAATTTTCCATGTGTCCATTTCGGGTTATTTTCACAATAAATTCCTAGTTGATTGGAGAGTGTAGTCCCCAATCCACTACACTTCCCTAAAATTCTGATTTTTTACTACATCCGACCAATTTCACTTTCCTGCGGCTACGATCGAGCGAGCACAATCGCAAAATAACGCCACGTCCTACGCACAGCACAGCGTCGGCCTGTAATACCGGGTGGATTCGTTCATGCAGCTTTCCAATCTCGAGTCAATGATGGGGCTCGAGGCCTATTTCCCGACGGGCGGGCGGCGGTGGTGGCGGTGGTGGTGGTGGTGGCGGTGGTGGTGACGCGTCCGCCTTGGCCTCCGCCTGCTCGCTTCGAGCGCTCCAATTGCGGGGGTTGATGGCGCCTCGCGCTGGCAGCTCCGCACTCCCACTCACCTGCGGCGCCCCCGCCAGGCCTCAAGGCTTCATTGACTCATTCGTTGGTTTGGTTTCTTCGTGTTTACCGGCGCGTCAACTGCTTTGGTCATTAGTGTAGTGCATGTTTTTTTCTCGGGAGATGGCGGTGGTCTTCCTCTGCTGGATGGCGAAATCCGGCGCCGACCTATCGCCGGCTAGTGGGGTTTCCCCCTAACCAGGACTCTTCCACCAGCGGGGCACCGCCCCAGCCGGGACAAGCTCTAAGCTCCCGACCGGTCTTTCGGAATATGTGGTAGTGTAGTACATGTTAGTGTATAAGTGTGTGTAAGGGGGAGAGGTTAGTGAAAGGAAGAGGAACGAAAGATCGCGCGCGGTCCGTGGCCCGATTGTTAGGGTACAGGTCAGGCATTCGCCTGTTTGTTAGGTTATCTCAGGCATTCGCCTGGTGTTGATCGGGGAAACCACGGAAAACTACCGATCAGAGCAGCCGGCCGCTAGAATTCTCCTCCAGGCAGCGACTGAATTCGACCGAGCGGAAAAGCTAGTGTCGAAAATCCTGCCGCCGTCAGGACTCCAACCTAGGACCTCTCCTCCCTGATCAATTCGTGTTCCAGGGCTCGTCCTCTGTTATAATAATTAATTCCGCGGGCGTAGTGAATTTTATATCGGGGGATGGAGGTGTTTCTCCCCAACTAGCAAGTGTGATCCGGAACCGACTTTCACGTGGCATCGTGAGGTTTGGTTTTCCCCTCTAGGTATCCCCTCCTGATGGACATCGCCTTAATCGGGAAAAGCTCTATATTCAGTTGTTTCCCTGAGCTGTATCAGCCGGTGCAAGCGTGAAGGAGAGATGGCACTGGACTTGTGCCTGTACTGTCCCAGGTATGCTGTACGTTTCCACTGACGTGAGGAAATGGGGGAAGACGTCGGGCAGCTCGAAGAAGAAACACATGTTCGTGAGCGAGGACCGATCGTGTGCAGCGGGTGAAGTGGGTCGGTAGCGAAGTCGAGAAAGAGCACCGCGCACTGAAACTTCTCGTTGATGTGAGAACAGTCGTGGAGGAGCGGCAGCACCTGCGTTTTAGGATCGATCTACAGAGCGAGAGCGAGAAAAGCAAGAGACAGACACACATCATGAAGGGCGGAGAGGAAGGAGGGAGATTACATCACAAAGGGCGAAATACAAATTAAATGTCCCTCAAATCAATAGAATTACAAACGCCTGGTTGGTTAAAAAGGCAAGGATAAAGCGAGGCGACTTTTTATTTTTACTGATCGTCCCGTATTTAACTTTACGGAATGTTTTAAGTACTCGTTGTGAAAATAAATATCTAAGTAAAATAAGGTTCTTTACATTTACATAATAATTTGAAAATTATTTTAAAATTGAAATGTACTTTTGAGCCGTATGAACGAATGGTTTTCGTTGAAGATGTATTCAATTGTAATGATTTATTTCATAATTACATAAAAAATGCAAGTTTAGTTTTGTGTTCGTAAGAAAATGCTCACACTTTAATCAACACCATGTTTTCTCATGCACGCATTCAAAATGTGTTTTTGTTTATCTAAACGTTACAAACCGTAATCTAGTATGACCAATAAACATGTCTGAAAAAGAAAAAAAGAATGCAGGACAAAGTTTACGGGAGTCAGAAAAATGCTGTAAAATTTGTCACACAAACACAAATAACACAAAAACGAACGTGCGCTGAAAAGTCGCTGTGAAAGAGCACGATATTCCAACCAAGTGCTCAGACGTCCTGATAAGGTAAATACTGGATTTTATGTAAAGTTTCACTGTGGGAGCAGCAGTGGTTCAGCTCAACATTTTGTCGCATCAAATGTCTCCAACATTTTCTCTCATCTCGAAGTTTTATGTTTCTTGCCATTATTGCTGAATCAAAATTACCACGCTCTCTATAAATGATAATCTCAACTTCGGGTTTTGATTTAGTTATTGTGGCCATATTACTCGGGTAAGTAGTTGGATGTAGTTTGATCACACGTGTGTTTACTTGCAGATGTCTCTTTCGATCGAATTCCATTAAGCCTTGCCGTGAACACGTACAATAGCAAACCTCAACACCGCTGAAAGGAACTCTTGTACCGTATATAGTCAAACGAGCATTTCTATACATTTCTCTTCTGTGCATTATGGAGTTTATAAGTAATTTGTAAATCGGAATGTTTGCAGTTATGTGTGACCGATAAAGACATAGAGTATGTCATTGTTTGATATTTACGCACACATCAACTGTTATTAGTCCAGTTAGATGATGAGATCCGGCGCTGATCTACACGTCGACTTGCTGGGGAATTCTGGCGGGGTCCAGATATTTCTCTTAGCAGGGTATCGCCCCGGCCAAGTCAAAATCTAAACTCCCGAATAGTCTCCCGAGGTGTGTGGTACTGCAGTGCGTGTAAGAGTGAGCGTTTGTGAGTAAGGGGAGAGGACAGGACAAGAAAGAAGCGTGGTACATGGCCCGTTTGTTAGGATTCCGCTGCGGCATTCGCCTGGTATTGATCGGACGAACAACGGAAAATTGCCATTCAGAGCAGTCGGCCACTTGAATTTTTCTGCAAACAGCGGCTATGACTTAGGCATACAGCTAGTGCCGAAACTCGATGTCGACGACTGAAATCCTAGGATCTCTCAGGCGGAGTAGCTGCAGATGCAGAAGCAACGCTGGCTCTGAGCTAAACCAGTCGGTAAGAAGCGTAATAAATTAAGAGACGCATCTGCCATCATTATTATTTTTATTTCACACTATTTCGGAATCGCCATCAGCACCTCAACGTACTGAAAAAACTTTTCATAAGCCCTGTTCTCATTTTACTCTACTGTAAATTGAAGTGAAGTTTTGCCCATCAGAAATTCAATGGGCTACTTGAACTGCTGATAACTTTGCCATCACCGGTAGTTTGTATTTGCAATGAGGGCTAAACTGTGATAATGACTACTCAGAGTAAATGTATTTCAGGCGTAAGAGGAAAAAAAAACAATTGCATAGTTCGATCAGATCTGTAGATTAAAACACTACACAAGGTCAAATTTCCGATGATTCTTACCTGTCCGGGATGAGTCGCGTTTCAGTCGATTGAGCTGTTTCGGCCATCATGTTATGGCCCTCTTCAGAGCTATACTATAGTGTATAGAACCTTGCCTGGTCTACTACACCACACATAACTTGCTTTACCATGGGAGGTTAACCCCGGAGTGGGCACCGGAGGACTCTTGTCCGCGCCTCCGCCGATTCACAAGTATGCCTACACGCTGGTATCCGGATCCCGCAGGAACGCAGTTTGCCTTCACTGCAACCTCTCCATTCAATGTCTGGGTCGGGCCGCCCTGCCAGCTCAGGACAGAGCTACAGTATATCTCTGAACACGAAGGCCGAAACGTCAGCTCCATCGGCTGCGACGTGGTTCATTCGGGTCAGCGAAGAGTCAAATGACTCCGACAGTTGACGCCTCAAAGCAACTCTCGACGTAGAAAGATTTCTGCTACATAACGATTCTGAGGTCTATATTGTACGCCTAAAACGGCGATTTTCTTCACAATTGAAAACTCGTAGAATAAACAAAGCCTTCGTAAGCGATTTTTTAAACATAGTCATGTGCATTTCGTTTGCGCCAATGGTAGGTTGAATCTTGCCAATACCCGAATTATCTCTTTCCCGTAGGCGGTTTTACCCCTCTTTCCAAGCGAGAGACTCCGCCTTCAGGGCGGCACAAGGCCTCCCGCCACAACGCCCTGGCGGCGGAGCTTGTCTCGCAGGACAGCCCGCTTCCAGCGTGCCGGCGGTGGCGGTGGTGGTGGTGGTGTTGGGCGAGGGAGGTGGTGCAGAGGCGGAGGCGGCGGCGTCGCGTCGCCGGAAACGGGAAGCGCGCAAACGAAGCGAACGCGACGCGGGGAAAGGAACCCCTTTATGCGCGCGTCACGCGCAGGTAATTAAAGATTCTGCGCGGCGCGCCGCCGTCGCTGCTTCAGCTGCAGAACCCTGCCCGGCCCCGCCCCCGCGCCCACGCTGCCGGCGATAAGATACGCGCGCCGCACTGCTAATTAAAATGCTACCCACTTACACCTGTCGGTGACTCGTCTCCAGGAAGACAGCAACATACAGAGAAACTTTTCGGAGTGGTTTATTTTGCCAAATTGAATATTTGTGTTCTTCAAAAGTAGGTGTCCAAGGAAAGTGACATTTTCAAATCGTAAATTTTGAGTCAAGTGGAGAACCATATTTAGAAAATTGCCTATTTTTTTACTAGTAAAAACGTCATCAGTATCGTTTATAAGACAGCCGATGTATAGAATAAATCACCGTGTTGCCACATTTGCTGATAAGCTACATTTGAAATGTAGAAATTAAAACATGAGTACTTCAAATGTAGGTTACATTTCGAATGAATAACAGTCGTCGATTATGTCTTAAAATGGGTTCGGAACACCCGAACGGACGTTCTACTCCTCCAGACGAAATTGAACACGCATCTTCCTTACACAATATGATTTACACTCCAACTATAAATACTCGCACGTATGTTTCTATACAATGTTTACAAATGTCCGTGCGCAGTGAACTGTTCCAGCATTGCCATGAAGAATGGGGAGATAGGATATTATTTCTCGCCTAAATCGAACATTGTAATTGAACATAATATATTGAAAACGAGTACCATATACTGACAGAATTACATTCCAAAAGAGTAAACCCATTAAGCCCATGCGGTCGGCATTTCAAGCGCAGGTTCTTTTTGTGTCCTCGACAGACGGGAGTTCTCATTGAGGTACAGGAAGCTTGATAAGACTGTATAAAATGTTTCACACATTTCGATCGAGTTATGCATTGTCTCTATGAAACATGAACAAGAACGTAATTGCGATGACTTCTCATTTGCATGCAGCCGTTCATCCTCAGTTCCGAGTACATGATTTATGAGATGCCTGCAACAAAGTTTGACATCTTACGGCAAAGGTGCTCAGGAAATTAAAGTGCAGTATTATATTGCTTTGCCTCACAGAAAGACGAACCCAAGAACAGTTTTTGGCAAATTCATATCTGAGATGTTCGTTTCGACAAGTAAATCTATTAAATTGTAACGAAATATGTAAGAAACATGCAGTCATTGGTAAAATTAGTGTCACTCTTTTACGCTATCCGATACAAAGTTTAATCGAAATATTTAGAAGCATATTTGAGAAAATTTTGAAAATGTTGAGGATTCTTAATGTTTAAAAATAAATCAAAATCAAAATATTTGTTTCAAACTCGCAGTGCCTCAAGTTCCTTCAAATCGATCGCGGAATATCTATTTTGCAGAATATCGTCTGAAAGGTTAGGCGCTAGCGTTGAACTCAGGCGGACGTTTTGCTCTCGATCTATTTTTGGGTATCAAGAGCCCACAACACATGGACGCTTACGACATAACGTGTTAAAGGAAGTAATTAAATATATAAGATACGAACATGATTAATCACCTTTTTCGTTATCAGGGTTCGGAAATAAGTTTTTTCTGAGGAAAATTCGCCGTTTTCGTCGCACGATTACAATACCTTTTCTTAGGAAGTAAGGCGAGAAAGTAAAAATGCCAATTTTTTTCATTTACCGCATATTAGACGGAACTTTGTCTACGGCTTGCTCCAGCATATCTCAGAACTTAGAAGCAGAACAGTCGGTTGAAAAGGAAACCTTCGCAAAATGTTCAAGGTGTGGCACTTACGTTCAGAGGGTGTTAACGTATATACTGCAGTAATGTCGCACTGCTTCCGCATAAATGAATATTGTGATATTGGTTTTAGTTTCGGCGGATGTCACTGTTAGGTTTTCGTCGCGATTCGGGTGTTCTGGTATACCCTGCGCTACCTCACACGTAATTTACAGTCTTCTGGAGCAATTTCAAAACTTCATATGAAAATAAGAATGGTCAGCAATGTCGTACCTATTCACGACATACTTGGTAGTCATTTGAGAGCTGTGACTGGACGGGAAGAAGTAATACAATAAATATTTTTCCAGTGCCCTGAGATTAATGTAAGTCAATGTATGTGTTTCTGAGAAAACTTGTTCCTGGAATGCAGTTGTGACGTTAATCTCGTTGAAAAAATGGGCTAGAATAATTTTTACATTCCGTTGTAATTTAGTTGTACATCGTTTTCGGAATGCATTTGATCAACAAAGACATTACAAGTGTACTAAATCTTTTAAGGACTTTATTAAAACGAAGTACGCTACTTTAGCAACTTATTCCATCCAATTTCAATGCATAGATAATGAAATATTCGAATATTTTAATACAATTGTGTTCAACATTGGAATACATTTATCGAATTAAATGTTAATTACGTATTATATTAAACGATTAAAATACGAACAAATTCTAATAGTAAAAGTAACAAGTCATTATTATAGCAATTGCACTAAAGAATGTAGAAAAATTCATAATATTTTTTCTCAATGTTAAAAAGCCTCGCTTTCGAGAATGACATCAAAATGCTATTCAGTAAAGTATATTTTGCTTTCAGATGTCGATATCTCATATTTTCAATTTGCTCAGTGAGTGTTGCATGAGGTCAGAAGGTAACGAGAAGGGAAGTTCAAACTCGCGTCAAATAATTAATTTCAGTACAGCACATTTCTTAGATTTTGACGCACATTTACGCCCTTTGTAGATGAATAAAAATATGTATTTCCCAATTTTTCAGTTTACCCAGGCTGAAATGGATATAATAATATTCTATGAAAGTTAAATACCAGGATCTTCTTCATTTAAGACTATAAACGTATTTGAAATTTTAACATGCGAGCTTTTATTCTGCAAAACAATTAATTAACAACGATTTTTAAGACATTTTGTTTATATTCTGTTCATTTATTTTTTGACAGAGATTAATGTATTGCACATTTTTACGAACGTATGGGAACACACTGTACATTTATACAGTATTTATATATAGTGTCTCTGTGAGTATTATATTATACAGTATTTATATATACTAATATAGTCTCTCTGTGAGTTCTTTGCTTTCTGTTTTTTATTGGCAGTTTTTTTGCTTCATTTCAAAAATGTGCATGCAAAAGTTCTAATACTCAACTTGAAATTGGCTGGAAATAACAGAAATTAAGCGTCCCGTTTCAATAAATACGTTTGCGCGCTGTGTGATAATCATCGAACTGTAAACAGCAAAAAGTTAACTACAATAAAATCTTGGTTTCATCTACGAAATCATTTGCTCTCACCGCCACACACAGTAATATTTACAACTTGACTTCTATTAAAATTCGTACGAGCACATGGTAGAGTGAGAGGGCAGTTTCAGAGCGCGGAGATGAAGGCTTAAACGCTCCCAGCGCGAGAGGGAAGACTCCGCGGAAACGTTTCACGCGCATTTCCTAATCCTTATAAAGAAACGTACGCGAATCCCGGAGTGAAATATACAGCGGCGATAAGCGTTTTGGCGCGTTCCCATAAATCTGCTTGCGAAGCCAGAGGGGCACTTAAGTTTCCGAGGCAGTAAAAACAAGCGTAAGGAGGCCCTGCGGTGAACGATCTTGTGGATGGAATGTTTAAGGGCTCCGGGGCCCGTTGTTTCGCCAGGCTGGCACGTCTGATTTCAATTTTAATTCCGAAGCACCGTAATTTCTTGCGCTTTATGGCGGATTACGTCGTTCACCTTAAACGTGTCGTTGGATGGTTGAGAACGTGGCGCCTGTCTTCGACGCTAACGTATGCTAGTGGTTGATGCTCCTTTACTATTTTTGAGTACTAAGATTTGACAGAAATTCGTGAAACATGGCTGAAAATGAAAACATCAGTTTTCAACTGTCATTATGTAGCAAAACATGGTAATTGTAATTGCTAAAGATTGCATTTATTATTAATAATCATGTAGTATTAAAATTAGTATTGGAATTTGAAACTAAATTATAGGGATTTGCTGTATCCGGCAATTTATATTATATTTTTATCGAACCAGCAATTTGACGAACATAGTGTATCTGGAATACAATGTTTAAGTAATAAAAGCATTTAAAAATAATTATTTTCATCTTAAAGCAATATTCCAGTAAAAACTCTGCTGCTGTAATATTCACGAGAAAATAGTTTCGAATATAAATAACATCATATTAACTATACGAGAAGAGAATTCATTTTTGAAGTACGCTAAAATAAAAAAATGGAAATGGAAATTAAAACATAAAATATTTAGAACATTCAGATTTCATACATTCCGGATTTAAAATAGTTCATTATTCTTCAGTTTGGTACTTTGAAACATACATTACACATGTACTTGTATACGTTTATGTTAAAGAGCTACTTTAACATCAGAGGATTTTTTACCATTCACACGGGTTAAAAACTAAGTGAAATAAAAGCTTCAACACTTTATTTTTACTTGCCCACCTTGTACATACTTATGAAGTAAAGAGAAAGTAATGTTGTAACGAAAAATGGCAATTTTTTCTTAGAAAAACTTCTTTTGGGAGTTTCTGATGTGGAAAACATTGATAAATCTGGTTTCTATGAGCGATAATTTACTTCCTCTTACACGTTGTGTAGTCACAATCCGCGGTTTGTGGGTCCTTTCCACCAAAAAAATTGCTTGTCGAAAACACGTCGGTCTTTCTGTCCGCCTGTGGTCAACGCTAGCGCCTAAACCAAACATTTTTCTCCATGTTTGATTCACATTATCGTGAAACGAAACACTTTTACGCGACTTTAATGATGAAAGTCTGTATTTTCAATATTGCACATTGTAATTAATTTTGCAAGGCGCATTTGTATCGCCAACAATGGCAATACAAATCCCTTAAATAAACAACAGAATCTAATTGATTCTCTTTCTGTGAATAGTTTTACGTTTTCTTAAGAGTAGTTGAGTCACACGTTTATTAACGATAAAATTGACAGTAGTTATTGAATTATTTAGGAAATAAACGATTCTGCAAAATCGTAACACCATGTATTGTTCATTACGTCATACAATAAACTAATCTGCTCACAGATGAAGTAAAGCATGATTAAATGAAATTTCTAGGCGTCGCACGAACACCACATTTAACTTATATATTCAAATATTAGATCAAGAATCTATTTTTCCTAATACTAATCATTCAAAGCAACCATTGAAATTGCCACCGTACTGAAAACAATCTAGGTCAGTGCATGCAGCAATCGAGTAACTAACACTTTGTCGGAATATTATGAGCAGCAGTTTCATAATGGGCCGTTGTGTTTCCGACCTCCGTGACCGAAATGAACTAAGATCCCGCAACAAAGAACTGACGAGTCAGACTCCCCGCTGACCTGGAGGGGAGCGGAGTTTCCCAGGGAATTATTCGCAGCGGAAAGTATAATCCTTACGACGCAGCCCAAAAGACGGGCTGTTTTACAACTTATAATTTAATTCTTCTTTACTCCGAGAAATGGAAGAAGAGAAGAAACGAAACGACAGCGTCAATTTTCCTCAAAATTCACAATAGAGCCTTTCCGACCTCCCACAACGGAACGTGAAAATCAATACAACGACCGTTGTCGGAAGCAATGAAAAGGAACATTTATAAATGACCCTTTGTATACACTGTCTCTTTACTTTAAAATTTATTTTCTTTAGAGGAACTACACAAAATTATTATAATAATGCATTGCATAAAATATTTTTAGTATAAAATGTTAAGTACATATACTTTATATTTCTTACGGTAATAATAAAGATATATTCATTCTAAGAATTTTTTTCAATTGTTTTCGTTGTTTCTCTTGTGAAATGTTATTATACAGAATGTGATATTCAAGTTGGTAAAGATGCCACGAATCAGAGTATTACAAATTCCAGAATAATGAGAAAGGAAGATCCCTTCGCATAAGTTTTTTCAGGCAAAACACAAGGAATAAGCGATTTCAAATATCGTATGGAGGACTACCATGGAATGTAACAACAGGTTGTCCACATGGACTGAGAAAATTGAATAGTAAAATAATGCTAACTGCGTAATCAACGGCGACCGATCTTATGAGTGACAAATTCAATAATATACACACTGTCCCAAAAATAGTGAGATATTAGAGATCGCTTACTTATGTAACTTGAGCCCCAGAATTCGAATTCGATGACCTTTTTGTTCAATAATGACAATTTATTTCTAAACTAAAAAGCATGTCTGGGCGTGTGTTATGAAGATAATGACCACGATGCCTGGCTTCATATGGGCAGGCTATTTTCTATGCATGCGCGTGATGGGAGTTGCCTCGACAGGAGCTCATGCCGGAGCCATTGACAGCGATTGTACCCAATAGGCGCCAGATTCGTTCTCAAGACAGGGGACGTTTCGGGTATTATAAAAATATCCAGACCTGACTGAGCAAAACGGACATCAGAATCGCATTAGGGGGGCTCAAGTCACGGGGGTCTAAAGAGGTCACTACTTTTCACAATAGGCAGCACATATCTGCTAGTGTTGCTCATTCTAGAAGCCTAGACTATTGGAATTATATCACATAGACGCGTTTTGAGTTTCTGTGTGTCCACAAGCCGAACTGCGCATGCGTGTGTTCGGAAAAAAATCAAGAATCGTTCGTCAAAAGGAAGCGTGTAAATCGGCTCTTAAGGATACTTCCCTCCTTTCAATCTCTTTGCTATTCTTCCTACCGCATCAGTGAGTTTCTTGAAACAGTCAGGAATAACAACAATCGAGCAAAACTCAGCATTCAACACGGCACTGCTGAGGCAACAGGTTCACCTACAACACCAACCACCAAATCAACAACGACGAGAGCAAAGCCAACAACGACAACCCAGACGTCGTCGCCGTCAGCAGGAGCACAACGCTGGCTCACGCATGGCGACCCGTCCTCACCGCCAAGGCGCCCCCCCCCCGTCCTCCCTCGTCCTCGCCCGCCGCCGCCGCCGCGTCGATGATTAATGGGCGGGATGGCCCTCGGCCCGCACTCCGGTGAGCCCTCCCGGGTAATTAGCGCGCCAAAACGGATGATGCTTGTCGCTCCTCCCCCACTCCTCCTGCGCTCCCGCCCCCAACGCCCCCGCCTGCCCCGGTGGCGTCGAGCGCGGCGGCCACTATAGAAATAAATGGATTCTACATCCATTCTGTTATTTATCGCCCGTCTGCGCGCGCGCTCTCTCTTCCAGCTCCTCCCCGACGACCCCTTTCAAGGGCTTTTCAATTTCACAGCGATTCTATGCCTCTTTTAAGCGGACTTATAAATTACGATTATTAATTAAGTAGCCTTTGTCTCGATTCAATCCACCGCGGTTTGGTCGCTGAATTAGTTCACCCGGTGTTTACGCACTCCATTTACCCGCAAATGCTTTGCAGAATAATGCATGCAGCTTTTGAATTTCTGTATTGCTGGCAGCGTTTTACGCTACAGTGATAACTGTGAGCGCCCGATGGGTTGTTCTAGGGAACTGTGGGTTTAGTTTCCTTCTAGACGAGCAATTTTGTTTCAATGTTTCGGGGGAAATCATCGTTATTACAAGAAACCTCAATATAAATATATCCCATCGTGAAATATGGAATAAAACCTTCATTTTGACAACGTTTATTCGAACTAGATAAGGCAGCGAGAATTACAGAATTTGGATTCTCTGAGACGTATTTCAGTAGTTTTCTTGGCTTTGGTAAATCGAGCTTCATTCCAACAGGTTGTTCCTGCTTTCAAAGAGAGAGGTTGGACGCCAAACTACATCTTATATATCTAGATGATACTATTTCCCTAAGCGTAAGGTACTCATCAATATGTGACCTTATCGTCTTGTTTCTAACTAGCCAATGTTACATAAAAATACGATTCGTAAGTCATGTCAGTCGGTAAAATCTGAATAATTCTTTCTCCAGTGTTTTAATTTGACTCGCTTTACAAACTCACGAACTAATGGAAACCGTGTTTTTTTTTAATTTACGATTTTATTGTAACACGAACCACTGCAAAACTCTCTCTTGAATATATTAGAAGTGCGGTGAACAAAGGCGAGTTTTTAAACTACAACCACACCTTCAAAGAAGTGAATTCACATTTCAATGGGTGATTAACGCGAATATATAACCAGACAAAGCCGGCGAAATATTATATTTATATACCATATGAACTTACTGTTTTATATTATTTTTTTTAATTTGCCAAATTTATTCTTTGTTTCCTTTTTTTTTAAGCATTTCAATACATTAAAAGAAAAACTGTTATTGTTTAATACTTTAGAATGAACACTGAATAAAAGATAAACCACAACACATTGATTCATATGTATAATTTCAAATTTCGCTTCCGCGGTGCGAGCGGAATGCCTGGTCGATATATTTACCAAGAGTGCCTATAAAGCGAATTTCATTAAAACGGCTGTTATGTATTTCTCGTGTCATCGCCAAACCGGCCATTTGGCAAGCTAGCAAGATCGTCTTTGCAGCCTTATCCGAGGCCGCTCGTAAACGTAAGGAAGAACTGTAAACTCGGCCGTCAACGTTGAAACAACTCGTAGTTAGACAGGCACTTACGGTTCGCGAAGTTCGTGAGATTTACTTCTTACGCAGACTATCTGCTCTTCATAATTACGGCGTCCCTTGAACGAATGTTTTACCGCCCTACGTCGCCCTCCAGGACAAAACCTGCGCGGCCTACTTTTATTGCGGTAATAAACCGTAAGATGAAGCCCGAACTTCGTCGGCTGATGCGGTTCGCCGCGATAATTATCCCGACCTCCCCTCCGAGGGAATTTCCACATTTTGTGAAATCTGACGCGTAACAGTATAATGAATACGCGTACGTAAATGAACACGAAATTGAGGTCGCTTCTTGAAACGTGAAGACTCGGCACGGAGTGCGTAGCCTGCTGATGTCACCAGCCTCAGAGAATGTTCGACTTACCGTAAAATATAAACGCGTCGTATAATTTGACATAAGAAAACTTGAACTAGTGATGACAGTCTCTAGGAGAATGAAATTCAAGAAGAGTAATGAGAACCTTAACATGGAGAAGTTGATGTAAGATAAAACTGCTCTCCCAAAATAGAGAGATTCTTCTGGAGGATGATTTCGAGAACACAAACTGGGTTAAGTGTTAAAGGAGCAGAAGTAATTCCAAAATTAGTTCTGATTTATAGGTGCTACCCGAACATTTCGGAAATCCAAAAATTTACCAAGTAATATCTTGTGAATAAGCCTGTGAACGGATGAAAACAGAAAAGAGAAATATTCTGAATTAGATTCGTTGAACTCTAAGAAGAACTATCTTCCACTCAATAAAAAAAGTTATATTCGACAGATATAAGTGTCTCGCCTGCTATTCCGTTCCACAAGTTGAATATTGATTTTTAAATAATTAACACAGTTTTTCATATTATTGTTTATCTTAATCTATTATTCAAACTCTATTCCTTCATATGTACCAACGGTTATTGTTAAGTTTTCTGTGGTAACGGTTCAGGTGCCTGAGTTTCGCTTCTCGCGAAGTGGTCTTGTATCTTCCGCTAGAAAAGGATAGCATGAATGGTGCACTACTAACTCAAACTTAACGATATCTCCTCGTTGATCTTAGAACACATTTTATCTCACTTGTTCCTTTGTATCCTTATGAATGATTACACAGGTTAACAAAAATCGGTTTCAAAAACTTTTTAAATCTTGGTAGCTGTTTTTTATAGTTTTTTGGGAGTAGAATCCGCATATGAACTCCGTTAGTTTCTATCACCCACAGTTTATTCACAATTTGATCTAGTAAGATATGCTAAATATGCAATACAAAAATGAATGTACATGACTTTTAAAATACCAACAGATCTTTATTTAAACATAGAATGTGACTTTATATTCTTAATATTACATTCTACGTGCTCATTGCTTTACGCTTTACGTGCTCATAGACGTATATTTTCTTTCTATATTCCCTTTCAAGCTTCTGATATAGCTTTTTCTCCTCCTTGCGCCGTTTACTCACTCTCTCGGTGAAGCAACAACGTAATGTCGCAATTGGCCCTTTCTTTCATATCTTGATGAAAATGCTCACCTTGTTCTTTACTTAAATCACCTAAATTGTCCGAACAGAATTGTAAATGACTGTTTAAAAAGTGAACCTTAAGGCTCATTAAATATCCCAATTTTTTAATAACATCCTATATATTGGCAACAATTGCTTGATAGTATGGGTCTGTTTTGTTGCTTAGGAACTTCTGTAAAACGAGTTTAAATGCAATCCGCTATTCTTTATAATTAACTGTCATACGTGGTTCAAACTGGGAATCGAACATCATTTTTCTAATATCAATCCCAACGAAGTTACCGATCTTAATTTTGCTTTAGACAACTGCGGAATATTTTTACAAAAGTATTTTAAACACTTCCCATCTTTAGGTAAGGCCTTAACAAATTGTTTCTTGAGGCCTAATTTCATGTGCAATGGAGGCAGCAGAATCTCGTGCTGATCTATCAGAAGTAGAATGTTCTTTTCTCCTGGCATTAAAGATTTCCCTACAGGCCAATTACTTCTAGATCAATGCTGATCTCGTGCCCTACTATCCCATTCACATAGAAACCAAGCGAATTGAGTCAAACAACATTGGTGGCCAAGAAACATGCATGTTATTTTAAGTCACCACATATCATCCATCCATAAGCGGAGTAGTTTATTTTCTTTAAAACCACACTGAGGTTGTTGTAACTTTCCTTCATGTGTACATAATGAGTAACAGGTAATAATGCATAGGTGTTACTGTTGTTTAATAGAATTGCTTTTAAAGCAGTTTTAGAATAATCGATAAACAATATAAATTCTTCTTTTTGTATTTAATTCCGAACCCATTCAGTGGACCGGCAATATTCGCGCAGTATACTAAATTCTGTTCTTGTTTGGAAAAATAAGACAGTTGCTACTCCCTTCTCTTGTACACATGAAATGAAGTTCCAGCTGCCACACAAGCTCTTTTCCTTGCGTCTGGATCCAAGCAGATAGACTTTCTCCTTTGCTAAGTCCAACATCATCTGGATGATTCATTGGATCTCTCCATATCAGAATGGCAAATTGAAAGGATGCTTTATCCTTTTTTGACCATTTTCTAAAAACTTTTAGCAAAATATAACATACCTTTCGTGGCGCCCAAGATTTGTCCTGATCACAGAGAAAATGTTTAAATGTGAACAAATGGTGGGTGATACGGCATTTTCAATGTAATTTTTGGAACCAGCACACTTAAAACGATGAGAATTAGGTGAACACATAGAAAAAGTTTTTTGGTACTTGGACCGATAATTATGTTAATAATTAAGTCATCTGAGAATGAACATTGTGTGACATAATTTTCCATCCCTCCAAACATCACGTCTTGAATTCATTTGGAGCAGTATCTCAATCC
Source organism: Teleogryllus oceanicus (assembly GCA_964035755.1). Lineage (NCBI taxonomy): Eukaryota > Metazoa > Arthropoda > Insecta > Orthoptera > Gryllidae > Teleogryllus > Teleogryllus oceanicus. The sequence continues at coordinate 32,095,908 of CAXIVR010000004.1, forward strand.
CCGTAACGTCACACTCAAGTCCGCCTCATCTCATTGTTGGACTTCTGCCTTTACCTTTTATTGGCCTTTCCTATTCACTTTGCGAAAACCTCTATTCACATTCCGAAACCCCCGTCTGCCGTAGCCGCCATAACCGCACCGCGTTCCCTGTTATTCGCGTTCTTTCTGAGCGCACCTTTGGCCCGGGCGGAGCGACTCTGGGGCGTCGCCGGCTTTCGCGCACGCGGCTTCTATTAAAACTTACCGCTAATTAGATGAGGCGAGGAAGGCGGGGGCGGGGGCGGGGGCGAGGCTGCGCGCAGCCGGGCCTCGGCGCAACTCCTCGACGGCGGCGCGTTCCGAGAGCTTGCCAACTAAAACTGCGCCGTGCCCTTAATGTAAACAGGCAATCCCTTGGATCAGCGTGCTCCCCCAGCGCACATAACCGTTTAGGTCGCATGCGACGCGCTCGCTGTTTTTTGGGGGTGGGGCCGGTGTGTGCGTCTCGCCGAGACAGAGGCGACGTCTTAAAGCGCCGGGCGCCTCCGAATACCTTGCTCTGGTGACGCAGGAAATGGCACATCAAACTCGGAAGCATTAGGCCGGCGTAATTCGTTTCCTTAATGGCAAGGAATGTTGCCCTTTTCTCTCAAAAGACATAACGTTCTTTTCATTTCGGAGGAAATTTCTCCTTCCGAAAAGACACGATCAAGTGTGCACAGAGAATGACCGTGGATTGCTTCTTTTACGTTAATTACGTGTATTTTCTCCTTTCTGTACTTAAAACCTTTTTAATGATTTCGCCTGCTAATTTCTTTTGAAATGTAAACCCCGTGTGATTAGTTTCGAAAGACATTTCTCTCAGAAGAAGTAAATTCGGGCTTAATGTGACAGAACAACTTGTACACAGAAATGTCGAATAAAAGTAAATTACAGATTTTGAGACTAAAGATCCTCCTCTTTTTCTATTTAGATAGTTTTTTATTCTTGAATTCTTATATTTAGTTCACCCAATGTAGATAAAAATGCCTACAATCTAATTTTCTATAATGGTAGTTTCATAATTTGGTATTAAATTCTATCATTGATATATATCTTGCAACTCGTACATTAAAAAACATACAATAATTTCATTCATCTTATGTGATACATCATGGAAGCGACGATTTTAAGCTTACATTTTATCAACTGAGGAGACCCTAAATTTGAAGCGAAAGTACTAAACAATGAACCCAATTCCTGGAACTCACTATGACTACACTTTATCAGCACATCCGAGAATTGCTCATTGAACAGGTGTGGGCTAGCGTCGAACTCGCGAATTAACCGCTTCACGCTCCGTTCTAAAAGAGCGTACAGGAGAGTACGAGAAAACGCAAGTACGGAGTTCTTTGTAGTATTCTCGTGCAACGAGCAAAACCTCAATGAGAAACACATTTTCTGAAAGAATATCCTTCTAAAAACGAAACGAGAAGATTAAAAGAGACATTTCTGTAAATAATAAGAGATAATGATTTAATTACGAAAAAAGACGAGATAAAAGTTTATAAAAATATAGCTTGAGTATGTCAAAATATTTAATCGCAGTCACAGAATAACGTAGACTTCAACGTTATTAATAAAAATATGGAGGTCTCTATAAAATAGCCTTGTTAATTAACACTTATTAAATAATATAATTTGAATATTTATTTCCCCCGAATTTCGTTTGAAATAATATAGGAAGGTTCGCTTGACTCTGTAAATATTAAACAGGAAAGAAAGACGTAACTCAAGACAACATATGAGTGTCTTAATACGTGTTCGTGAACTTGCCACTGGACGAAGAGTATTAAATTCTTACTTTTTCTAAGTTCCATCTTACCTACATTCAAGAAACGAGTTTTTTTTTTTACAAATTATTGGCAATTATGCTTTTCAATCGTTACGACACAGTAACTTTATCTCCTTGCATTCTTAAAAACACCATTAAATTTATATTAGAATAATTCGAAATTTTCGAGTACTGGTAAATGAAAATCGTTCATTGTTCTTTTAAAGGAGGAAGCAAATGACCGATTATGTATAGGACGATGGGGTGACTTGGAAGGTATTAATCTTTGCATTCATTACCCCTCTCATACAATTGCGTCATTGTTCCTCTGAAATTTATCAGCCTTTTGTCATAAATAACAATTATGAGACGATTTCAATTCATCAGTTAGATAAACAGTGTCACAAGAAAAAGCAAACCGTAGCATTCGAACGTGAATATTGAGCAAAAATGACACTACGGTGCATTTGCGTCGTTATTCCTCTGAAAACTGCCTGTTCTTCGGTTCACAAAATACCATGGAAGACACTTGTGACAACCGAAAACTGGAGAGTTACCTGTACTAACATCACACAAACACCTGATGCAATGCTGTTCTTCTCAAATGAGGTTACAATCACGTGACATTTCAACAATTACATAACTTTCCCCACGCAGACCACAAGACAATGACAATTCAATCGATATTTCTGCAGATGTATTAAGTGATTCCTTCACAAAGGGCACGAAGAGGAATAATGCCGAACTCAGTGGCTGATTTGCCTTTTCAAGTAGTTTTTATAACATTGGAGCATTTTTTTAATCAATTCTTGCCAAAAATTCTCATTTCATCTGTATTTAGAATTCAAATTGTATACGAGTTAGGGTAGAGATCCCAGAAATTCTGAAAAGATGCAACAATTTCCCCACACGTCACTGACAGTTTTCAACTGTTTTTCTGTTAAATAAATAAATAAATTAGTTACACTTATTTACCTTCTTTGGCAGAATTCAGCAGTTACGTGATTGTTCCATTGGATGAGCGATATCTTCCGTCGTGCCGGCGTGGCCCAGCCACAGCCACCCTGAGAGTCCTCGTCGCCCAAAGGTCGCGACCGGGCGGCGCCGGGGGATTAACCGCAGCCAACTTTTCAACTTTTCCATTAATGCGGGCCAAGTTGTCAGCACTGCGCCTTCTGGGGCCCATTTCGCGACTCTCGGCGAGAAGATTTCTTTGCCGAACTTTATTAGCTTTCCGTCACCCGCTCCGACATCATTTTATTTATAAATTAAAGTTGTGCTCGACAAAACGAGATCTCGAGAGAAGGGAACTTGTTGCGTTTCTCATGACGGCGGAGAACCCAAGTTTCGACTAGCAAAGAAACAAGCATGATCCAAGGAAGAGAGTACAAGAAAGAATATTCATCCCACTCATATACTATAAATACAAATGTGAATTAAATAGCAGAACAAAAAACCAGTTATTAACGTGGTTGAGTTGCTTAAATGGAATTGAGCCATGGAAATATACCAAAGTGCTCAAGAAAAGTATCATCTTTTAAGCAACGCGTACAAAACGCTTTCGACAGACGAGGCGCTGAAAACACTAAAAACTGTGTTTCACACCGTTCACGGCAATAAAAGCAAGCAATTAAGTTACAGCTCCAATGAATGTAGCCCAGTAAAAATGAAATTGAGGCAAAACTTTAATTTACACAGCTAAATCGCGTTTTCTATTACTTCTTTATTTTAAGCAAATTATACTATTCCCAAGGATCCTAATACAAAAAATATACGAGCTGGTAATACAATGTTTAACCCTTTAGTGGGCGCACGGCGTACTGAGTACGCCTCGCTACATTTCTGAGCTTTTCTAAAATTACGATAAGCGGGGTCTTCCGACACCTAATACCCTACCGCTAGTTGTTGCTCTGCCGATTGTGAGTCAGTATGTATTTTCTTTGTGTTGAGTAAGCTGTGTGCGAGCCCTTTTCTTTTTCCCCTTTCTTTGCATTTAGGTGTACTCTGTACGCCGCGCGTCTAGTTATGTAAGTAATTTAAAATGTTTCATTTATACATTAGAAAGTTCGCGTAGCACTAGTAGCGTTCTTCTAGATACAAAGTTTGGAATGGAAACACATTTGAAAGAACAGATCGACGTCGACTCCTCAGATGATGAACCAGAAAATGTACAAATGTTCGATCATGACAATAAATCTGTAGAAGACATACATACATCACGCTTAGAGAGTGAGTGATAGTGATAGCGATGAATTATTTGAAAACAGTAAAGAATCCTTTTCTAAACTCATTTTCAAACACAATAGATCGTGTCTTAAGAAACAATTACAAGAAAGTTTTTAAAAAATGGAAAAACACGCCCCTGAACAAACATTTCCTAGAACACAAAAATAATATTTTGAAGAAAATGATTCCCTCCGCATAAACAAAAGTGGCTAATAACGTGAAAGACGAACTCCCTGCATTTATTCATTTCATAGACATTTTAGATGAAATAGTTTTGTACACGAATAAGCACATCATTCAAAAGAGACTTTCTGGCTGGCTGAAATCTTGTAAATTTAAGTACTTAAAACTATTTCCCTATATTTTTGTTTACTTTGATATAAATAAGAAAATGTTCGAAGAAAATATGTGAGTGTAATAAATACGATATTTTAATGTATTTAATTACATTTTAGTAGCTCTACATAAAGCATTTGAAATGGTGTACTCTATACGCTGCACGCCCATTTACGTGAGAATTGATCGCGCGCTTACTTACGGGATAATAACAAGAAAGCAATAATGATGGTAGAAGTGGCACAAGAAGAACAAATAAAACCTTCATATTAGAAAAACTCTTATCGTCCCGAAATCAAGGAGAGAAAATATTCTCTGTCGCCTGTGTTTCGCAGAATTATCGCAGCCTATCTACACTGCATCTGACGGAAGTAAACGAACTCGGAAATGGCAAGGAGCCCGTGCTATACATCAATATCCAGAGCCTGTGAAATGGAAAAGCGCGTTCATCCGTTACGGAGAGAGAGGTGAGGTGACGGCGCGGCGCGGCGCGGCGCGGCTGGCCGTCCTGCGGTCATTAGAACGCCACTTCAAAGGCCAAAGGACGCCCCGCGGCCACCGCAGCACCTCACCTCGCGTCCGTGCCAATGAACGAGGACATTGACAAACGAGCGTGAATACCAACACGGGAATGGAAGAGGCCACCCCTCCGTCATGTGTTCCATCTGGCTTGTCGCGCGTACTACTCTAATACGTAAAATACGGATGGGAGTGTTTGTATTCTTCGGATCGCCTTGGAACAAACGATCCAAAAGCACCTCCGCCTCAGAAGCTCATCCTTCAGAGGCCTATCCGTGGGTCTCCAGCAAAGTTACGCGTTCGGATTCGAGATTTTCAGAGGAAAAGAGAGGTAGAAATTCACAAAGTTTACTCAGGTCGCATCTAACACGGATGTTACCGTTTGAGAGTTGTGTTTTTCAACAACTATTGGAACTTATTAATTTACATCAATAAAAGGTATGCAGTTTATTTACACTATTTTCAAGAATTGTTCATGCCTACTTTGTAAAATCCGGATAGATCTTTGAATTTGAAGTTTAAATAATATTTACTGTTTAAAAAATCAAAGTCTACCTGCAGTTCAAATTGATATTACGTTGATGATAGGGATAAACAGATATAAATATGAACCATGAAGATTTTTTTCTTATGATAATTCCTTACCTGGTGAATCTCGATGATACTATCTTGTGATCCAGCTATTTTCACAACATGATGCACACGCAAAACGAAATCACAGTTTATGATTCTTATCAAATATAAAGACAGCCTCTGTATTAAAAAAATAGTTTGCCTTTGTACAATCAAAACACTCTTGCAAGAGATCAAACGTAAAGCGTCGAAGGTTCACTTTGATTAATTTTCGATACTCGCGTCTGGTACCGCAGAGAATGGACAGCCAGCGTGATTCTGGCAAGTCTTCATGGAAGGGGTAAGTTGAGTGGAAAAGAGGGGATGGAGGAAAAGGAAGGGAATGAGACGTGGGCTTTTCAAAAAGGGAAGGGCTTGAAGGCTGTATGATAAAAACTAAAGCATGAATAGTACATCAATAGAAGGCAAAAAATGCGGAAGGGAGAAATAGGGTCCCTAAACGATCAGAAAGTGTTTTTTATTCGTGAAATTCATGAAAATAGAGTGGTCACAAACAAAAGCAATGATTAACATCGTGAATTGAAAATTTTCACTTTTTAAAAGAAGAACATTTTTCTCAAGCTACGTGGCAATGTTTACACATGTTAAATGTTAGCTTGTAGTAGGAATAAATAAAAAAGTAATATGACAATAGGACTTTCGAAGAAACAATAAACAAGTCTATGTTTTTCAAGGTGGTTCAGCACTCAATATGTATTAAATCAACAAAATTACTGGACAAAAAAATGTTTCAATAAGCTGACCAGGACATGCATTGAGGAAGACGTACTCCATAAAAAATCAAAGTCATCATGGAAAGAAGATACTACAAAATACGTTAAGCACCATGCTGTTATTTCAACTTTATTAGTTTTACAGGTTATTTGATTATCCATGTCCTTTTACGAGAAAAATACAAATTTCTCAGGTATTCTTGTATTTTATTTTATTCATGTCATTCAGTATTTCGAAATTATTACATTATTATACAATGAAAAGATGGTTAGAAGTGACAGTGAATCATAAACATATTTGGGGCAAATGATACAGCGGGACCTATGGAAATGAAAGTTGATATTATCAAACACGAACTTAAGTAAATTTCCATAGAAAAGTAACCTAATGAAGAAATCCAAACATAAAATTTTAAGTTAAAAATTAAAGAAAAAGCGACCCAAAAAATAAGGGAAATGAAACCCAGCATGCTACATTAATACTTTAGGAAAATGATCAAGCTGAAAATTTTCAAAAAGAGCCCTTACAAAAAAAAAAAAATACTAGTTCAACAAAGTTAAAGCAGTGATCACTAAGAAGCAAAAACACGGCAAACAGCTGAATGAGAAATTGTGAATATTGAAGCGACTCAACAAATTAAGAAGAAGTCGAGAACGCCGCAAGAGCAACGAGAGTCGCGAAGAAATACGTGAGAGACTATGACGCTGTATCAGAGCCACGGCATAGCGATACAGTAGTCCGCCGGGCGGCCGGGGCCGGCCGCAGAGGACGAACGGCGGCGTCGGAAGAACCCGCGCGAGGGCGGGGGGCGTGGCGAGCGGCGGGCGTAGTGGAGGAGTGGGCGGTCGCGGTGGCCGAGACCGCCGATCCTTCACCGCTAATCCAATCGGGCGAGCGCGGTCGCGAGTCCTAACCTCCTTACAGAGCCGCGCTGCTGAATAATGGAACCGAGCCGCGGGGCCCGTCGCCCGCGTTGCCGCCCCCGCCGCCCTCGGTGTCCAATGATATTTCCGCGGCCTCGGCCCGCCATCGCCGCCTCTCCCGAGCTCACCCACGCATCGTTCGAGCATATACCGGCCGCTTGCGGGAGCTCATGACTGTTCGGCGTTAACGAGGATAGCCACGCGAAACCATCGCCCAGTGGCCCCGAAACGAACTTCAATGGACATGACAAATTATTTTGACACTATGCAAAGATTAGAGTTGTTTTATGGTGCATTTTGGGTTAGTAAAGTAAAGAAACGCCAACGTTCCCATCACGAATCCAATGCATGGAGCCACGAATCTCCAAATTTTTGAAGAGTGTTGCATTTCCTTTCTTCCTCGTCTTCATTAATAGTTACTATATTAAGCTCAGGCGGTGAAATATCTTTTCACAGTTAAAAATACCGTTAACAAACTTAAAACCCTCGGGAAGCTGGGAATATAAATGTATTATTTGTGAAGGAAAGTGCTGCATAAAAGACTGGTCAAGGTTTGTTTCATTATGAAAGAGCAGTATCTTGCTACCGCATTAACGTGCACCGCAGCGCACGTCTCCAGCAAAATTAGAAAACATAAAGTCCTTTTCAAAAAATTACATCATCAATTCTCAAACGCTGAAGGGGTTTGATAGCTTCAGCTTAACTGCAAGGCAGAGTATTAGCAATATTCTTCCGCCATTTCGCAGACCCAGCGAGTAAACGGCCCGCCAACCCGATTGGCGAATTTCCATCAAGCAGTGGCGTTAGTATTCAATAATCGTCAGGCTTCGTTTCGCCTGCGAGCGCGCGGCGCGGCGCGGTGAGGGCCCTTCATCCCACGTTCGGCGTTCCGCAGGGCTGCGTCACGCTTGGTGGGCAGCGGCATTCGCCGGCTCGCGGTTACGGCGTCCACAAAATGTAGAAGTTACGAGAGCTGCGATACTGCGAACGGGGCTTCCCCGCACGGTGGGCGTTGAGGGCCGCGTGGGCCGGCCGAGCGCAAGGGCAGGGCGTTCGCGCGCGCGTGCCACACGGATCGTATACCTGAGTAGCGAACGGTGATGTGGTGGTAGACGCAGAGACGACGGCGGCTGCGGTAGGGTGGTGATGGGAGCAGTAGTAATAGGAACGTAATCGCAGACGGCGCTGATGGAAAAAAGGAAAGGAATTCGCGACGGCAGAAGGAAGGCTGTGATAATGGTAGAGATGCTACAATGGCGGAGGACACGCAGGTGGCAATGTCGATAGAAGGGAGTAGCAGTCGTAAGCGTGGAAGTGGCAACGATTCGGCTGTCGGAGTCCGGAAGAGCGAGGGGAGGCAAGTGCAGTGGCGCTGGCTGAGGTAGTGTCGGCCGTTGGCAGCCGTAATAACCCGGCGCTCGTGACCGCCCTGCATGCATATGCATCGGCGCTCGAATGGCCTTCCCGCGCCCGCGCTAAATCAGCGGAGGCGCACGCGGGAATCGCCACCCCACCCCGACCCTCCTCCCCGCCCCGCCTAACCACACCCGGCTGCACCCCCCGCTCCTCCCCGCCTCGCCCAGCTGCGCCCCGCCAACCACACCCGCTCCACCCTCCGCACCCAACCTAACCATACACCGCCCCACCCAGCTCCACACCTCGCTCCTCCCAGCCCCTACCCCCGCTCCGCCCCGCGTTTTCCCCGTCCCACTCTCCGTACCTTTGCCACACCCCTTCCACCTTCCCATTTCCCTCACGCTCCAGTTTCCCCTCTGGAACGTCACTTCTCACCCACCTCGAATGTTCTCGGCCCAGCCTCTTAGCGAGGTCAACTAATTTTATGTTCAACACGCCTTCCGGGTCACCGATACCCTTCTGCGATTTCACACTACCTTCCTCGGCTACCTTGCCCGTTCATGGCCATAGTTTTCTTTCAACATCTACCTTGACCTTCTTTCTTGATGCATTTCATTCTCATCAGATGCAACATTTTTATGAGCATTGAGTTAGTTGAGCATTATAAGATGCATTATTTATTTATATGCATTTGATAATATATTAGTCTTGTTTAAAAATAAAACCATTATTATTATTTGTTACCCCAAATCTCTAACTCTATGAGTACGCAATTATTGTATTTTTTGGATCGGTTGTAGAACTTATTCTTCAATCGACAATTCTTAACTTCTTCATTTTCCGAGCAGTTTGCCTAGTAATGATAAACACCACAAGAGACATATCGTTAGCATATCTAGTAATTTCTATCAATAACTGCAGCTCCAATATAAATCCCATTGTTGGCAGTCGCTTATCGAACCGCCCCGCGTGCCCTGCGCGACCAGCGTCGAACACCGTCGTGGTTCCCACAGGTCACTCCCCATGCCGTGCGGCTTCGTCCACTGAGCATCCGCTTCTGCAAACCCTGTTAGCCCGGGCTCCCCGCAACGCAGCCACCGCCGCCGCCTACTGTCCTCGCCGCTGTCACTCGTCGCCCGGGGCGCCGCGCGGCCGCTGCCGTCCCTCCCGCCTCGACCCCGCTCTATTCCCAGCGGCGCGGCGCCTACAGCTCTCAGATAACTACGCGTCCATTGAGCGTCGGACCCTCTCTGTACGCATCGCGTTCGCGCTCGCAAATGTAACGTGCACTCGACAGCATCTCATCGACCGGAATGGATGGGCTCGCTCAAATCCGCTCGTCAGTTCTCACTTCGTGTTGTGCGCAATAGATGCCTAACAGCGGCGGACAAATGCACTGATGAATAAGATTTGCACCACTACTGGATCTTAGTTTGTTCTCGTAGTTCGGAAATTTTCTAGCAAAGCGTCTAACAGTTTGCGTTCTTTCGTTTTTCTTAGCGGGTAAGTTTCAGAACTGCTTTAATAATTGTTATTATAATTTACTGAAATATCGCGTTTATATTCACTCCTTGGAAATGTTTAAACTTCAAAACAATACACGGCAATTAAACATAATACCTGATGGTTTTAGTTAAGAATTACTATAACAAACACAACAAATAATTGTCAATAAATTCGTGTTTGAAAACCCTTTTTCCAGATCCCTAACTTGAATTTCAAGAGAATCATCCTTCATCTGAATAATGCTCATCAAGTCACAAATTTAAATTAGTGAAAGCCAACCAAACAATAGCTTCCGAATCAATGGCACACATGGTGTGGATGAATGGCGAATGACACCCTTGACTAGGAAGAAGTGGGGACCAGAGATAAAGTAGTGACGATAATAAGAAGTGTAAAGTTTGAAATGATATGAGCAAGAACAGCAGTGCGAGTGAACCTCAGAAGATGGGAGCAGAAATTCCGATAGAAAAATGACACAAAAAAGAGTGAAAGCTGCTGAAAATTTCATGTCAAAGGAACTGAAGTGCTTTTATTTGTCGTAAACCCACGTCATGAAACGACACTTTTACAGCCCCCTGTTGAAGGAAGTCGTACTTCGGTCTGTATCTTCCGAGACATCCACCTCTCCAACAGAGAATCCAATCCGCGACCTTATGCGCTGGAAGGAAACTAGGTACTGGTACTTTATCTGCGTCGAATTGGCGGTCGTGGTTGGCAGTCGTTCCGCGAAAGCTAAGAAAACGCACGACGCGCTATCTTTCCTCGCCTCACATCTACAAGATTACACAACAATGGCGACTATAAAAGAAGCTTGGAAAGCGGATTGTAGGTAGTCATATAATCGGACAAGTCAAGTTGCTGTCAGAAGGCGAAAGAGTGCGAGAATATACGAGTGCAAAGTGAGTAAGTTTCCGAAAAAGTGCACTGAGCGTAGAAGACGATTGTAAAACGTCAATACAGACCATGTAGAAAGAAAGACAAGATGGTGAAGAAACGTATGCGAGTGGACACTGAAGAATTCTTCGCGAGAGTCGTCGGCATGAATGCAAAACACACACGAAGAAAAAGGAATGCAGCGAAAGCATAGAAAGACGACATTTGATTGATTAATAGAACAATGTCACACAGATGTGTATTCCAACTGCTACAGTAATTTACCCGTTAGTGTATTGCATCGCAGGAGACGGCGGAGTTCCTTCTCAGCTAGAACAAGAGATCCAGCGCCGACCTACGTCGGGTTGCGAGGAGCGGGTTTCTCTGTAGGTATCTCCGCACCAGCCGCAACAAGCTCTAAGCCACCGACTTATCTCCCAATATGTGTGGTAGTGTATTGGTTTTAAGTGTGAATTTGTTTGTAAGGGGACAAGAAGGGACATAGATGAGGAAGGTCAGATAGCGCGCGGGCCGTGGCTCGTTTGTTAACGTACTGCGCCGCAATTTGCTAGGTATTGATCCAAGAAACCACGAGAAGCTACCAACCAGAGCAGTCGGTTACTAGTAATCAGCTCCAGATAACGGCTGACTTCCACGTAGATACCTACCTGGCATGAAAAATCGCCCCACCGGCGGGACTCGAACCCTAGGACCTCCCGGTCAGAGATGTTGTGGTCAGCAGTTGTTTGTATGAGCCACCCCAGCCGGGAAGAGCCCAGAGAGAAGCAGCAACTGCACAGGCAACGGAGGCGGACGGCACAGGTGATGCCGAGGGGGCGGCTGCGATGCCAAAGGCGCGCTGTCCAAACACCGCGTGACAAACGACGCAGGCGGCGACCGTCGCGCCATGCCGAGCTGCGCCCCCGCCGCGCCGCGAGGGCCGAGGCAGAGCGCGTCATAAATGAGTGAAGGCATTGCGCTCGAGAACCGCCCGGGCATCGCGCAGCCATCGGAAATCGAAGGCTGAAGCCGGCTCGGAGGTATTTCACGACGAGCGAGCGCGTAGGCCGGGCTGAAGCTGAGGGGGATGGATGACCACTCTTGCCTGAATATTTTGAAGAGCGACGCTTTTCACCCCGATTTTCGTACCTTGGTGCATGAATGTGCGAAGAAAGCGGCTACGTGTCGTGCCTCAGACAAAGAAGCATAGTGTGACGTCTCCCACGGCCTCATCCAATCCACCTCGTGGTTTGAGGGTGAAATACACTAAGGCGCTCCGTACAGAACTATTTGTATGTCATTGGGCATAAAGGTTCATGTATCTAACAATGTGCAATCAAGTTATATTGTTTGCTCAATTCAGAAATGCATTGGAAAGCATATGAAATGACACAGTTTTTAATAGGCAGAATGAATCGTGAAGATAATTTTGCCTACAAATACTACTCGTAACTGCTGTTGAAATACAAAATTAGGAAAACATAAATCACAATAAACGTTTCGTGAAGTTCTTTATCAGATGAACGACATTAATACGTAGGAAAGGCTAAGGTGGAACTGAACTGTAGTGACAATGTACTTCAAAACAATACTTTTAATATTCAAACTACTAGTAATTATAGTACCATTGACATGAATGTACAAGAATGAGGAGAGTGATTATTCGCATTATTTTCCCACAAATACGGATTCAATGTACATCGATCCAGCGACAAGTCCTACGACTTAAGTATTATTTTAAAAAAACATGCGACTAAGATGATCTCATTATGTTTTTGAAATGCGCAGACTGGTAGCTTCAATTCATCATTATACGTATTTTGTTATTACCTAATTACACAAAAAATGTTTAATATGGTTTGTTTCACTTACATTGTTTTTGATTCAGAGTGTGAGAACCTTATTTTAAAGGAAATGTTCAAATGGAAAAACCTTCAATTTAGTATTAAAGAAATTGAATGTGTTCTATTCTTCATTATAATGAATTATTAATATGGGCGTTTGATTTCGTCTTGTCATTTTTGACGGCTTGCTTCTAGTTCACAAACTATTTCTGACACTTCGTCCCTAGTGCCCCTATTTAAAAAAATATTTCTGACACTTGCGATATTTCAGTTCAACTATGAAGGTGTAGGTGATGGTTCATTGTCAATTCCCACTCATTTCCCTTTGAAATATACATTAAGTTACAACTCATAAAAGAAAAAAAACAGACAGAACGCCGTGATAAGTACTTAAATGCTGCTTAACGTTTCAATTTTAGAGTTCTGTTGTTCTGGATTTCTTTTTAGTTTTTTAAGATTATTCAAAGAGAGGAACGGAAAGAAGAAATTGATAAAAGACGCGTCAAAAAAGAGAACAGGAAGCCCAAATTATTGGAGTAAATGGTGAGAAAAAGCTGAGAAAGTCATATCTGAATGAAGGTAAAGCTGTTGGTTATTTGTAGAGATGTGAAGATAAATGTCATGGAAGCTACAGGCGTGTCAACGATTCGTTGTACTTCCATTATTCCTTCCGCATTCTCTGCTGCGAGAAGCATTTATTTTCTAAGCAAACTCGGTCTATTTCATTGGCCTTATTTGGCTTCAAAGATAGACGATTCGCAGGGACTTCTGTGCAGCCGTCGCATACGCCTTTCGTAGTGAACACGAATGTAAAACTTTCTTGAGGTGACAGCGAATGATTATCGACCTATGTGAACAATTGCTTCAGTGCTCTATTACTTGAAGTGCATTATTTCACCACAAAAGAAAACCATATCTATATTTTTACTAGAAAATAATTACATTATCATAAGAAAATATAATAAATAATATTTTTAATATATGTATGGAGTACGAAATGACAAAATACGATCGTAGGTATTTACGGAAAACGGTAAGAATATGTTACAAATATGTGGCGATAAATGTTCACTAAAAAACTGAGTAAACTTATATAGCACATGCACATTTATAAAATATTTTCAAAGGGAAAAATCACGTTCAGAATTTGAAATAACATTAATAAAATACGTATTAAATCAATTTTAAAAATAAAATGTGCTTGGACTTCCAGATTTAATTTAAGAATATTTTTTACTTTATTGGTACTGCTTACGAAGTGTAGAGAGAAAGCTATTATAATGTTGAGGAGGAAAACGCGAAATTTCGACAAAAAACCTTATTTCCAGGCCGTGGTAACGAAAATGTGAATAAATTCAGTTGCTAAATATAGAAAAAATTCCTCTAATACGTTTCGGGTAGAGAAATAAAATATATTTAGACTAAAGACTAGATTCAAAAACCAAAACCAATAGCCTGACATACATTTTGAATTATTCTCTGCTTCATAATTAAACTGAAGAGATGCAACATGACTGGACTAAACGACAAACCATAAAATATGTTTTATTAAAAAACTAACTCAGTTATTGATTTTCCAGGACATTCTACCCTCCTAACGGTACATCACTAGATCAATCAACGACCGTTCTTCATAATACCTTGCAAATAACAAGACCCGCACAAATCAATTGCTTCTCGCTCCCTCTACAGAGTGAATCGCACGTATTCAGAAACGCCACCTGGGAACGGAGTAATCGAAAGCATGAAGAGCAAGGGCGCACTCTAGGACCACTTCACCGACTTACTCAATGGCGTCTCACTCTGGGACACGGGAGCGCCCCGCCCCCGCCTCCACTAATCTGCGCACCAAGGGAAACTTCCTCTCTTTCGCGCGCCAGCGGCCAGCCTATGAGATCCTCATTTGGCAGAGTGCAAGGTGCTTTACAGGTCGGCGAGCGCGCGCGAGCGAAAGATTTTATCTAATAACAGGGGCGGCGCGGCGTGCCGAGCTGTCGGGGAGCGGCGGAGGGGCCGCCAGGCGGGGCGGGCCGAGGAAAGGAAGGGCGGAGGCCGCTGCTGAAAACGAAGCCGAGAGGCTATGACGCAGGCTTGGGGCGGATGAAGCCGGCCGATAGTCGAGGCCGGGCGGGTCCGAGCGGTCACGTGCTTCAACGCTTTAGACCTTATTTGAACCGCAACTCCCCTGCAAATCGATCAACAGTTGAGGCAGTTCCTCCTAAACCACGTACAGAGATCAAGTCATGAGCTATATAGACGCGTACATTGTCATGAAGTTACTTAATTCTTTAGTTGCCGTTCGCTACATTAAGATATAGAGGACAAAGAGTATACAATTGTATGGTCTTGCCAATGTTTAGTTGAAAATTCATTGTCTCGCTTAGAATATCTTTTGAATCCTCAAGGAAAAATAATGGAGAAATGATGGGGCGTTGACGACATTTGCATCATGTAAATGAATTTGAGGCGTTGTATTTATTTTGGGATAAAGCATTTTCGGCCGCATTGCGACCATCTTCAGTGCTATTCTGAGGCGGCCGGGAGCCTCGGTCCAAACAAGACAGCCAAAAAGCTTTATGCCAAAATAAATACATACGACGAAACAACGCCTCAAATTCATTTACATGATGGAAATGTCGTTAACGCCCCATCATTTCTTACCATTTTTAAATTACTTTCCTTAGTATTTTAATGTTTTGTTTTGAAATTGCAGATACAATTATTTAAAAACGAGGTACGGATTACAGAACAATACCATTAATCATTTATACGAATTTTGTATTTGAAATTTATGCAATATTAAATTTGACGCATATTTTTTTTAAAAAAGAGATTAGTTTGAATTATTTTCAAAGAAGTTGCCTAGGGGCAAAACTTAAAATACAGGGACCTGTGATGTACGAAAAACTGAAAATAGGGAAGAAAATTAGGGACGTAATACGATTTAATTAGACATGCACAACACACAGTCCAACAGAAATTCACTCAATCAACCATTCTTTGAAATGAAGGATAACACAAGCTAATTCGCTCACAAAAAATGTAGAGCCGAGCATTTTCTTCATCACGAAAACATTGGGCGCAGAAGGAGCGCTGTCCCTGCCCACGAAACGCTATCAGTGATAACAGTGAACCGCTTGGAGATTGCAAAGGAACCGTAAGCGCGCCTGTATGAGGTACTCAGGGCGCAGATAGAGTCGGCATAACGGCCCCCTTAAACGCGGCGCGGCGCCGCGTATGGCCACCCCGCGACGACTTCCCCTCAAACAGCCTGCGTGACGGGATTGCGTCCTCGCCCCCACCCACCCGCGTCTTCGCGAGGGGAATCCTCGGATCCGTTTCTGGGAGACAGCGAAAACGGTAGCACGTAAAAGAAAAGGTGAAGCTGTGTTTTAGCGGGGAGGTTGGTTTACATTTGTAAAAAGAACAGAAGAAACAGCGGCACAACCATTTTCAAGATTTTATAAAATCTATATTTAGCAAATGCTCTTATTTGTACACACATATTGTTTTGAAATTTTTGTGCCTACGATCATAATACTTTGAAGTAAGAATTCATTGAAGTAAGAATTATATTCATTATATCGCATATGATCTTCAATATTCGCATAAATCGAAAAATGAAGTTTTGAAATAAACCCGACTAATCTTTTAAGTGGTAGATGAATAAAGGTATCGTAAGCATAGTACCTGGTGCATTACTAAAAGGCTTCAAGGAGTTTTGTTAATAATAAAAATTATAAAATGTTTTAAAATGTCATATCTTAAAATTCGTATTTTTTCGAATTAGGCTATCTTGCAGCCCATAAACTTACTCTCCGACGAAAAATTATACACAACACTTAGGTGACTCATTACCTAAGTAGTTGACGCGCCCGGAATCACTAAACCATCAATCAAGCAAAAATTAGTGCAACGATGGTGGAATCGTTATCTCAAATTAGTTGGAGAGCATGGAGAGAATTATGTGATAATGTTATGTGAAGAGTAATCAGGAGGACTTGCTAGGAATTTATCTTTCTGAATACTTTTTTCTTCCATATTTCATTCACGTTGGGGCCAAATCTTTCCTTAGTAATGGTAATTCCTGTAGCGGTTGTCCCACTCACAGAGAAAATATCCATAGTTGGTGACCCCATGTTGCATTCCCAATATTATAACTCAAAATGTAATTAAATTTAATAACTCAAAACCTGTGTCTGATAGCAAATTTATAATTCCAGATATGAATATCTCATCCTACGAACGATTCAAAACACAAGAAACACAAGAAAATTGACCGTTGTATGACAGTGTTATTCATTTATTTTTAATGACTCATTTTTCTACTATATTTCTTTGTAGCTTAAACCTGCAACGTTGCTTTGTTTGTCATTGACTAGTACAAGTTCTCTTTAGCGTTAAACTTGAAGAAAATAAATGTTTAAAAAATACAAGATTTGTTTTTGTAAAAAGAGATTCAAGATTGATGCAATCAAATTAAAGACTGAAATTAATACATATTTTATTTAAAGACTGAAACTATATACTTCATTTTGAAATTTCAAATGTAAGGCTCTTCTGCAAGGCCAAATAGTTATAAACATAATTGCATTTATTTGTGTGAATAAAACATTGAAAGTGATTCATAATGGCGTCGATTTTCTACTCTATACTGTCAAAGAAGTAGTGAGAGTAGAGGGATAGTAAGGGAGGATGGCTTATTTCGACTTGATCGGCATTTCATACCTTTCAGAGATTTTAAACATTACAAACGTTTTTTTTTATTTGTAACTGTTTCCAAGCTGTTCCTGAAAGATAGGGCATTGAAACGCGTGGGAATGTACAAAATAAAAAATAACACATGTTCAAATGATCACTTTTCATTTCAACACTTTGAAACAAATTATTTTACATTTAATTACTAGATAATAACATTGCACTAAAACCGTACCCGTAGAAACGTCAGCACAGTTACTTTTCAAGACACGAACATGATATATGCGCCACGTCCCAGTGTGGATCGTAGTTAGTGAACCACTGCGTCGTTCCAGCTCCCGGAAGGTTTTTGTAAACGAGAAAATATGTTCGTAGAGAGTAGGCTCGTGGTAGAGGTAAACTTGGAAGTTTATGACTTAAGGGAGAGCTTCACTTCTTCTTGTAGGTAAATGTAAAAGAGATGTTATGGTGATGCAGAGATCACGAAGAGGTTTCAAACCTGCAGTAACGTTCGAGCGATGTCAGAAAGTCATTCATTAAAGTGTTCATTAAATTTAAGGGAAAAGAAAAGCAATTGCTATTCTTTTCCCTGCAATGCTATATCTATATATATATATATATATATATATATATATATATATATATATATATATATATATATATATATACACATACACACAAACTCTTTCACTACACGTGTTTTAACAGTAGCTGTTTTCATACTACTTATAATCATTCATACTCACATACTACCGATAAACTTATTTTTACATAAAAGAGTGTAAAGAATATTTTATCTGAAAAAAGTTGAAATTTCATTAGGAAATTTTCTTTCACTTAATATTCTGATTATAATATTGTTGGAAAAGAAAATTGTGTTTATTACGATTATTTTTGGTTCGACAGTTTATTTACCTTAAACATTACAAGACACGCTGTCTTGTTTGGGTACAGGTGCCAGATCCCGACAGATTTCAATATTTTTTCCAAAATATTTTTGGCTTAATGTAAGAAATAACTCAATATTCAGTAGAGCGATATAAGCTAAGTAATACATATTTGTGACTGATGGTGGTCGTGAAATTGTGTTGTATTGTAGGTTGACACTCTTCCTAACACTATGCAAATTCATGTTCACATACAGTAGATTTATTGATGGTAGGTTTTAAACGTTAACACTATTAACGCAAGTCCTGGCACAACTGAACAGCGAAGGAAGATAAATATTTGGGAGTGGAAGGACAGACATCGCACAATTACCTGACATTCGCACGGAAAGAATGGGCTATTTGGTGACGGGAAAATTCACTTGTAAACCAGGAAAGGAATGCTTATGAATCTAAGCCCATATCATTGGATTAAAGTTTCACTTTTTACCAATCAATTTTGAGGTATTCTAGCCAAAGTAACGTGTTCTAAATCCTGAAAGAGATAAGAATGATTTACGCTACGTTGTACTATCACTTTTTGTGCAATAAAGGTTTGCCAAAACATCAAACAAGATAAAACGAATTTCTCGACATTAATTTATAATAACTCTGGAATATCTAGTGTATTATCATATTCTGTTTGACAAATGCGTAAACATTCAACAAATACCCGGACACTACAATACAGGTTGCAGATGAATGAGATGTTTCTACTTGTCGAGTAAACTACTAAGTGAAAGGGATGGAGATAATTAGAGAAAATACTAGATTTCAATTGCCAATTACTTCTCAATGCATTTCTTTCTTTAAAAGTTACTTTGTTCAATGTTTTATTCTTGAATGTAGTTGAAAAGTTTAAAAAATGTACTGTTCATAGAATTTAGTTCAAAGAAGAATGATGCGTATAGATTCTCGTCAACAAACTCTTTACAAAGGTCTAATAAATAACAAATTCCACGATCTTAGACAAGCACTTCAATCGAATATGATAAGCATTTGCTTGTAAGCTTCGAATATTTTCACTTTTATCACTCAGAAATTTAACAAGAAATAAAATAAACGTGAAGAATATATGGTCGAATTTATTGTAAAGCAAATAATATTAGTATAGTGCTGCATAATAAACAAAGAAAAGGAAACTAATTTATTCCACTTCACGATCAATTGGTAAGGCAACTGAGTAACGAAATTTTGAAATTGAGTCAACAGAATAATAAATTGCAGATTTTTTCAATCTTCGAGCTTATTAAGTTAGTGAGGACAGAATACCTATTACAGAATTTGCTTTCTTCTTTAAAAGGCAATTCTTCTACAGAAGATTAACGGTAAAACGTCTTTTGTTATCGTCATAATGACAGGAAAGTGAATTTTATTACTTTCGAAGAGTAGTTTCCATTTATGGAAACTCATTTAAGTAGCACAATGTCGTATTGATGATACGATTGCTCCAATCAAAAGAAAGCGATTGTCTCGAAATGGCGCGGAAATGCGTGAATCAACTAACGCCCTTACAGCGATGAGTAAGGCAGCGCAGGAGACCGGAATGTTACAGAAAATGCCGCATTGCGGTTACTTTTACGAGGAAGGCAACAGCAACAGCCTTCCGTGTCGGTATAAGACGCCTAATTTTTCGGCACACTACAAGAGGGAACTTTGCTTGGTGATACGACACGAAAGAAATGTAGATTAACCACAAAGGTTATCAAGTTGAATGGCATGAAAGCGGACTGTCGAGTTACCGAGACATTTGTAGTGGAGACAACTAAACATATTTCCGAGGAAGAATTGGTAAAACCGTAATGTGAACCGTAAGTGAAAATAAAACTTTTACCAATATTAATACCAACAACTGTATTATAACTACTTTTTCATTATTAATTAAATTATAGTGACAATAATACAGGAAAAATTGCTTCAAAGATTTTCAACTTATATTAGTCCGTTTTTATGACATTTTATGATTTTTAATTAATAACTTTAAACATTCTTTACTTTCCCCTGAATAGAACATTTCAACTTACGTTATTTACTCTAAAAGTTATGCTTTAATCATGTTTCTTGCCAGGAATAAAGAAACAAGTCAGTATCCTAATTTAAATGATTTGTCCCACATATAAAAACAAATTAAGTAAATTCCAAGCATGCATCCTCTCAAACCAATCGGTTAAATGAATCCAAAACGACCAGTTATTTTTGAACATTCTGCCTAGTATTAGAGGCATTAAGAATACCCTATTTAATTCTTTGTTTAAAAATAATAAACGGCAAATGTAAATAACAACAAAAAATTACAAATGAGTTCGCTGGAAAAACAAACATGTACAACTGTCTCCACAGCTCGTCCCGACATTCTGGCAACGGGAGCGGAGTGGGGCAACGCGACGAGCTCGAGGCACATCCCTCGGGAGCGGGCGCGAGCGTGGGGCTAATCAATATTCGTGCTGATACGGACGTATCCGCTTCGCGCACAATCGCCGGGCGACGCCAATCGGACGTAGGTGGGCGTGCCAGTAATTGGCGGGAAGCAAGTCGGACGCGCCGAGGTGAGGGAGCGCCGGCGACCGCAAGTGCGCGGGGACGCGCTAGCCTCACCGCGCCGAGGACTGGACTGGACTGGACTGGACTGGGCTTGCGGCCGGCGGGATCCGTGAGAGAGATCCGCGCGGTCGATAGCGAGCGCGAACATGACAGGGAGATGAGGTGCGTGGTGGCGGCGGCGGCGGCGGCGGCGGCGGCGGCGGCGTGGAGCGGGAGGGGTGCGAGGTCGCCGCACACAACACCCTCGGCGCAATGGCACGAATGCGAGAGCAAGATCAAACGAGGAAGGCAGGTGGAGGGAGTTGCAAAATATAGAATCATATGAAATTAATGGTTTGAGAGAAAATTTTAGTATACGTATGATAACGAAGAGAAGAGATGCTTGGGAAAGGAACTGCGGCAGACGAAAGGAGGCAGATCCAGACAGGCGTTTCCAAGTCAATGGTGGAAGTAGAAAAATGATTTTGATATTTACAACGGATAAACCGCTTTCGAAAAAAGAATTACATGCTCAGTTAATCGATAACATAAATTTATACAAGTGGGCTAAGCAACTCTATGGAGGAAACAAAAACATAATAGATATAAGAGATCGCTGAAAGGAAAAACGTTTAGAAAAGCTGATGAACATGATGATGTACCAGGGGAGAAAGTCATCATTAACCTACCACATCCTTCAGAGATTATTATGTCAGTTTATCACACTATGCTTGCAAGATAAGAAAAACTTCTCGTAAACAAGTGTATCTCAGAGAATTATCAAACAGCACAGCGAAGGAGAGAAGACATAGGAGGTGGAAAGCGACCGAATGTTAAGGGAAGAAGAATTGAGGTTTACGGAGAAACGAGAATGGCAAGGAAACTCATTACGACTACGAGAGATTATGTGTCACTCAGCATTGTCCAGTAGAGAGGTCGGAAGGAAGGCGAGAATGGAATGGGAAACGTATATGTAACACCGGAGGAAGCCGGAAGTATGAGAGAGTGACAGGTAGCAAGGCTGATGTAACAATTATTAATGGTCGGCCGCGAGAAATGTCCATGCAGAATTGCTTGCAAATATTACCTAACAATAACACGGCGGAATATTGCGGTCTAAAGAGATAAAAAATGGCTACCACTTGAAAATTAGAAAATAAATGTAAAAGGAAGTAAAAATAATTAGCAAAAAATGAGGAGAAAGCATTCTTGTAGAAATAAATTAGTTATTACTTCAGTTCAGGCCCAGGGTGCGGAAAGCACCGTTTCAAAATGTAGGCGTTTTTTAAAAGAGTTCTCATTTGGAATAAAAATAAAAACATGAATACTGAAACATTTCGATCAATAGGAAAATATTCCTTTTTAGAGAATCAAAACTCGACATATTTTCATGTGTATAAAAATGTATATCACATAATTTATTCTTCTAATAATACACTCCAAATATTGATAAAGGAAGAGAAATCATCAGATGTTACACCTGATTACGGAAGGTTACAAACATTCGACAAAGCAAAGTAGTAAGTGAAAATATTCTCTATGGAGATTACGGAAGTTTACAACCATTCGGCAAAGCAAAATAGTAAACAAGTTTCTGGCCGCCTATTTTGACGCCACTGATCCGAAAGAGTGAATTGAGCTTCCAGGCAACCTCTGTCTTCCTAAGTGCTTGGAGCGCCGTCCGGGGTGCAGCGTGGGCCGGCGCTGGCGAGGCCGGAGCTCGCGGTGGCGCGGCCACCCGATCCGCGCGCGGGCGGATTAATGGGCGGCGAGCGCGCCCTGCCCTCCCGGAGGAACGATGAGCGTGATAAAGCTCCCGATACTACAGGGTTTGCTCGCCTCCCCCACCCGCGCCCCCGCTCTCTGCCGACCGATCCCTGCCCCCCTCGTTCTTACTCGCCTTCGCCTGTTCTCCATCACCGAACTTTCCCGACCTCGACTGTGGGGACCCACACTTCTGCTCCCGCCCAGCTCTCTTCACCCTCTCTTGCTTTCGCTTACATCTCCTTTTCTTCCCTTTCCAACAATGTGAGCTTAGAGACACGAATAAAAAAGGACAGGAAAACCTGTGTTTTTAGACATCGTATTTTTTTTGGAGAAGCTTAAAGAAGTGATATTTTTACACGCTCTTAATTACTTACTAGTGATAAGATACCATACTTCCCGTCACGGATCATTTGCAATTCAAGTAAAAACGATACAAGAAGGGCAACTTCTAAAGATATTGCTTATAAAGAATACACCTAGTTTTCTCTGAAATTGCCTGTAACTAATAATTAACAATAATAAAGTTAATTGACATTTAACCCAACTTCGAAGTTATTTTGAAATATGAATTGTGATTCCTAATTTCATGTAAAGCAAAGACGTTTTGAGATATTGATGTTAAATGTATTAACAAACGTGTATTAAGAGTATTAATTTTTCAATAGGACATCCATCAGATAGACTTTTGTTCCCCTGATCGTGTCTATTTGAGTCCAATTTTCCCTCGAGTGTTAAGCTTCTGAGTGTATTTTGTGAAAGGATTTAATTTAGTTGCCGTATTTTTACTCTTAATAAATTCATTTCACACATTTTACTGAAAAGTACGGCAGTAAAGGCCCAAACACCTATTTCTAATGATTAATTTGGGTGAAGATAACGGACGAGGATTGCCATGTTGTTCCCCCTGTTCCTTCAAGATTTATTCTGCCACTTTCTGTCAATGTTCCTAATGTTTTACCCACATACACTTAATCCCCAGCCATCAAACGGCGTTCTGCTCAACCTCTTATAAAACTAAGGCAGGTAATATAATGAACATTCCATACATGAAATTTCTCGTGCAAAGTATCGTAGTTTCTTGAGTACGGATTGATATATTAAGGTTATAGAATTTAATGTATAATACTATGTGAATGAAAAATATATTAATTCGAAATTCTTCCAAGCATCAACGGAAGATATCATACACGACTAAATAATCAGAATTAACTAGTCCGTAAATTGATTCCATATTATCTCGCCTGCTCGCAGTTTTAGTAATGATTAAACATGTTAAATTCACTCACCCTGATTTGTTCGGATAAAAATATGTTCATTTACACGCTCAGTTAATGCATCGTATAAAGGGCACCCTTCATTTTCCCATCAGTTTCTCTCATTTCATATAAAATTTGCAATTTACAGTGTACATGTTAAGATAAACGAAGGTAAGATAAATAATTATGATCATAATCAGAATATGTCGTAAAATTTCTCGATCTTTTGTTCTCCCATGAATACCTGAGGAATGCAGGAGCAGCACCTTAGCGAACGGGCCAGGGCGATCTTTAACCCTCCCTCTCCCCTTACATACATTTACACTTACACTTACATACCATACTCTACCACATGTGGGGAGAACGCACGGGAGCATACGGCAGGTTCTGGCTGGGGCGATGCCCCAACCAGGGAGATTCTGGGCGGGGACCCCGCACGTCGACATGTACGGTTGGGGACGGATATCGCGCTCCATTAGAGCTCCTACATACGGAGACTAGCACACTCCTTTCTTCCAACGATCCCGCCATTTTATATCCAGAAGAATTGGAACTGTTGGGTATTCTGTGTGTAAAGAACCATGGATCAATCACAAACCGATATTAGTATTCTTGAAAATCTCCATAAAGAGAAAAATTGTTATAAATTTCCTTCAGATACTGATTGCTGTCAGTGGGGGCTATCGAGTGAGAGAATATTAAAAGGCGGCTGTTGGGCTACTGGTTGTACCTAGGGATTCTATGTTCCAAGAGCGAGAAACACTGCCACCTTCAGATACACAACATGCGCTACACGTACGAGACTAATGATCTTGCCATTGAACACGCACACTAGCACTAAATAATCAGTCAATCAATAAACCTTTTCCATTAAGTTTTGTTACATATTAATTCTTCTTGTAGTAAATTTGAAATTAATTGGAATCATCGCAGAGTAAAAAACCATTATAATTGTTTCAACAAATATCAATTTAACTCAAAGATTCAAACAATTATGTCATTTGTGTCAAGATACCTGCAATTTTTCTCCCCTTCCTATAAAATAACATAAATTGAAATGAAGATGTCACACATATTGAAACCTAAACAGATTAAAAAGTACTGCATGGATTACACTTGGAATGGCCAGATGAACTGATCCAAAAAGGCCCAATAGAGAAGTCTCTTTAAGGGTTTCAGAGTTGTCACATTTTGGAAAAAGGTAATGAAATGCCTGTCAGAAGGGATGATGACCTGGCAATTTGATTGACAGGGAAACAGGCTTTATGGGCCAGTAAACAGACAAGCATGCAGCGATCCATCAGATTCGTGGGTGCGTATGCAAACTGAGTTATTTGCTGTGTAGCCTGAATTAGTAGATGAAGTCTGGAGATGGATGTCGGGATATGCATGGGATAGAAATGTAAGTAAACTCAGAGGGCAATCTAGATAAATACGATATTTAAACGGAAAACCAATTTTCGTAAAATAAATAGAAATTACATAAAATATTTCAAAACGAATATAATGAAAATACTATAACGCCACTATCATCACTAAATGAATCTCAAAATCTTCTTCTACTAAAAAATATTAATGCATTCCTTTGAAAATATCCGGAATTTCGTGGTTTGTAATCATCTGCTTTTCTCTTCAAAAATGCAACAGCATAAACTACTTAAGTCAGTATTCAATGAATTCGTTCACCTTAACTTTGGGTAATGTATTCAAAGGCTTTTTTTCTATCTCAGCCTTCCCAGAGAAGTAAGCTATCGTATTTTTTCTAAATGGAATTAATGCTTTTACGCACCAATACTTGTTTAGAGGTACCACACTCACTCTTGTACAGTTTTCTGGAATTTTTCCGAAATTAATGTTTGTAACGTGCTGTAATGTTTGTAATATTTGCTATTTCGATATCTTAATCATTGCTGCCACTTATTTTGAAAAGAATACACGAAATGCATTTCTTTACAAGAAACGTTTACGCAACAATATAACCCTTGTTAAGAACAGTGTGGCCATTTACAAAACAAAATGCGAAGACTGATTGAAGGATTAATGCGAAATATTAAATTAAATCTAATTTTTACAAAATGGCTAAAACGTTCTACCGTTAACGTTTAATTTAAACTAATTGTTTACCAAGCAGGCCTCAGGCCTATTAAAATTTTAATTAAAATGCATTACAAAACGATATCGTAAATAACTTATAATAAAATAAAATTTTAATATATGTTTTACGCGCAATGTCATGAAGTGCAAAATTTCAACAATAACAAATGTAAATTCATATTAATAATTTGCTTCTTTCCCTGTCTACTTGCAATACAAGGAAGATGTTTTTCTAATTCGAGATGACAGTATCACATTTACGCCTAACTTGTATCTAGCCGTGAGGCACCCTCATGTCTGTGCCTAACAACTACTAACGTCAAGCCATGACGAAACATATTCTCTACATGAAGGTCCTGGGCGGGTTCTTTAGCGACTGCAATTAGTATAGTTTTTTCTCAGACCTTCCCTCAAACCGCCGCGAACGCTTCGAATACAGTAACGTGTGTGCACCTTACTAGATCTGTAAATGCTTACCCAACGATATTCATTATTTCATTGAAACTGCCTTTGTTTCTGCTCACTTGATCTTCATTACCAGCGTTGCTGGACCGACATTAGAGCTATTATTGCAACAGCCACCATTCTGTAATTTTCCGTCTTCTTGTTGACGTTACGTAGTACCCGTAACTGCGTTGAACGAGTATTGTTACCTCTTCCGCCACCGCCATCGCTGCAATATTATTGCATTTGCCACACCGGTTGCTCCTTCCCCCAATAGGACGTAGACGCTTTTATTATAACTGATATTGCCTTAGCAGTCTCCAATTCACCGACTGCGACGCCATGGATCGAAACATCGGAATATTCCATTACCGTAACATTCAACCACGGCCAGAGCTGTCGCCGCTCTCAGTTCGGCTTCAACCTCCACCCACACATACTTTATGGCCACTGTTACTTCTCTGGCAATCTATTCACTTCTCTTTTCTCGGTGTCGAAGCTCTCGGTGGCTGTGAATGGGAAACAATTGCCGCCCACCGCCGCCGATTGCTGCCGCACTCGATAATCGACAGCCATCGCGCGCTGAATAGCGTGCGTATAAATTGCGTGTCTCCTGGTGGTATCATTTTAGATGTCCCTGAGCTGTCCTCTTGGCGGAAATAGAAAAGTACGACGCTGTAACAGGCACTGTATTCATGGAGCAGTGACGAGGAAAAAATCAAAGAGATTTCAACATAATGGCGGATGTAAAAGCACACATGCAACTGTTTCCTGCCAGTTCTGTTTGGTTTCTTTAGCACGGATAGAAACGCGAAACGAAACACGCGATTTTTACGAAGGCGAAATTACTTCTGTCAATATACACTCTTGGTGTTTATATATGAATTATGTTATGAAGTTGTAAATGTCAAGTGTAAAAAAATGAACATAGAAATAGTAATAGAGCACTATGTGTTTTTAAAAAGATACATACTTTCTGAAACCAGTATAAAACATAAAATTATGCGTTTACTTACACAGTCCTCGAACGTACATTATCAAATACTTACACTAACGCATCACTGTTTTCATAAGTGCATTGTAAAAGAACATTAATAATACAGATGACACATATGAGGCAAGATGTATTCACTTCCTTGTATTCCTGGCAATACTGCTTGTTAACAATACGTATTTCTTGCAAACTAATATCATGTGATAAGAAGAAATAAAAGGGGTCATCTTCGTCAACATATTAGTTCGTTCAACAACCTAATATGTTGACAAAGATGACCTCTTTTATTTCTTCTTATAAGAACGTCAACAACACCAAATCAGAATTCCCACAATTCATGTGATAATATTTAAAAGCATTAAAGGAGGGTACACGAGATAAAAAGTGCAATTGTTTGAAACAATCTACCTTAAAATACAATCATATGACAATCGCGTAATACTGATGAAGAATAGTGATCTCAGATATATGGAGAAAATTCAGTCCTGCGTATTTTCTCTTTATATTTCATTTGCACCTTATGTTCCCGGTTAAATGCGAACTGCATAACACCCATAACTTGAGCCTGTAGGATGGCTCAAGGGTAGCGTATTAACTTCTCGTGGTGTGGTCCCGGCTTCGATTCCAGTCGAGGCAAAAGTCAAGTTGCATCTTTCCTCCAAAATTGTCTCAGTATCGGTAGCTCAATGACGAAGAATAGCTCAAGCAGGCGGAGTTAGCTAGTTATACGTCATATTCGACCCCCCCCCCCCAGCGTGGGAATTTAAAATAGGCACTGCATGGGGGACATCGATAGCTAGCCATCAAAGTCTGATAATCAACCCAAAATGCCAAATACATACAAACAAAAACACATAACTGAGTGTCAAGATAATCTTATCAGAACCACATTAATTTTTAAAAAAAATTATTTAGAACTATAATTCTTCGTTATTATTCCAATCAAATTTCTCTCTCTGGAGAACTAGCTCTTTGTAGGTATCAATAAATGAAAGTCCCAGTCGTATCTTGTTGTATAAAATATCAGAATATCTTAAATCCCCCAGCTGGATCCTTTCCAACCACAACCCCGTGGCTCGCTGGTACTGGTGCACTGGGCTCGGGTTCGGTGCAAGCCGCCGCAGGCGAACGGAATTCGATTTGATTGATTTGATTTTTTCATGTTTTCGGGCACGTCAACTGCTTTGGTCATTAGTCCCGTTTGTGTAGTGCATGTTTTTTCTCGAGATATGTGCGGTGATCTTTCCCCGCTGGATGGCGAGATCCGGCGCCGACCTACCGTCGGCTAGTGGGGTTTCCCCCTAACCAGGACTCTCCCACCAACGGGGCACCGCCGCAGCCGAGACAAGCTCTAAGCTCCCGACCGGTCTCCCGGAATAAGTGGTAGTGTAGTGCATGTTAGTGTAAGTGCGTGTGTAAGGGGAGAGGATAGGACAAGGAAGAGGAAGGACAGATCGCGCGCGGTCCGTGGCCCGTCTGGTACTGCTCCGGCATTCGCCTAGTGTTGATCGGAAAAAACACGGAAAACTCCCGATCAGAGCAGCCGGCCGCTTGAGTTCTCCTCCAGACAGCGACTGAATTCGACCTAGCTGAAAAGCTAGTGTCAAAAATCCTGCCGCCGTGGGCAGTGGGAACCTAGGACCTCCCGGTCAGAGACGCGCACTGAGCTACCGCTACCGGTGCGGAATTGGACCCCGCGCAGTGTCGAACCGGAGCGGCACGAAGCCCCCTCCGGCATCTCGATGCCTCTCGACTCGGCGCCCGGGTCAGAGGCCCTTCAACAGGTCGCTCCCCCTCCGCGGCGGAGGGGCGCTCGCTGGGGTGGGGCGCTAGGGGCGTCATCTACTGGACCCTTCCACCGAGCGACTCCATAAACGGAGGAGGCTGGCGAGCGTCTGGAGATGGCGGACGACCTTTTGATTCTCCTTCGCGTCTCAACGGTCGCTTTGATGGATGATTCCGGGCGCGTCAACTGCTGAGGGCATTGGTCCCGTAAGTGTAATACCTGTTTTTTATCGGAAGGTGGCGGTGTTCTTCCCCACTGAATAGCGAGATCCGGCGCCGACCTACCGTCGACTAACGGGATTTCTAATTCCCCGACCGATCTCCCGACATGTGTGGTAGTGTAGTGCAGGTTAGTGTGTGAGAGGATAGGACAAGGACGAGGACGGAAAGACTAAACGTTCGCCTTGAGCAGAGGAGGAAAAGAAATATTTGTGGATTTCGTTTATTATTTATCAAGCAGCTAGCCGTTCATGAAACCCACTAAACAATTTCCACATTAACATAATTTCATATGTATGCCTACATGTGCCTAAGCGAATGAGCTGCAGACCATAATAATTTCATTAAAACTGATCGAATCAATAGAATTTCATGTATTATTAATATATTACGAAATGAAGATAATTCTAGTACGCTGAACGGTATACCGTGACATTTTTAGATATATAATATACGAGTATAAGAAGAGAGATTTTTTTTACTCCTCGAGAGAAATAATGGTACAGAGAGAGAGAAGCGAAAAGAGACTATCACACCAAGAGCATTGTTACATAAAAGCCATTAAAGCATTGGTATTTAATTGTTGACGATAATAACGACATTAGTCCTTTAAAGAGAAAATAATTAACGCGGTTAAAGTTTGTAATCCAGCGATAACCACGGTTTATAATCAACCGCGTCTGTAATTTGTTATCGGTCGTGTATTCTTCAATATTTTTCTTAACACCATTTTCCTATAAGAAAAGAAATCATGTGAATACGAAACACGGACCATTTATTGGAATAAGTAGGTCTGATACGCATTCTTAGGCTACAACTCATTTTCTATTGTTTCTCAGCTCCATTTCTATAGTTCTGAACGCACGGAAAGCTGTTCAATTCTTATCGCGCGCCATTAAGAGTAGCCTTTCGTTCCCCCGTTTGGTTGCGCTAAGTCTATATAACAGTACACTCCTACCAAAAAAACATGAAAACATGGGAGTGATATATAAGATGACTTTTTAAATTAAAAGGCCAACATGTAGGCGCTTGAAACAACATTCATGGCTTTGAAGTGGTTAGGAGGCCCTTGCAAAAGCATGGCTACAAATAATTTAAGGATGAATACGTAGGAAGAAATTGGGAAAAATTGTCATCAAGCAATAAAGAGAATGTACGTAGCTAATGAGAAGCAAACAGAGGAATGATTGAGAAACCAAACGGAAATACGACGAATCAAACTACAGAGGATGTCAGATCGATGATACTCAAATAAATGAAGGAGTTGAGAATACAAGGAAGAAGTCGAAGAGTTGATGATGAAAGATATCAAAAGAAAGGTAAAGAATGGATGCGGATATGGACGTCCAGAGACTGAAAAAAATGGTGAGCAGCTTGCCACTAAGAGCAAAGCTACAAATAAAAAGATAAAGGGTAAAAAGGTAACGGACAGAAGTTCACCCTGATGCACTCAGTCTGTGAATACTCTCGTCTGCAATCGCTACGCAGACACTCCAGGTCACTTCACAAGTAATGTGTGGTGGACAAGTTGGACGAGTTGTAGCGTGTTTTTGGCGTACATTCTTCTGTATTTCATTGCTCCCCCACCCTAAATCCATTCATCATTTACCGCCCTACCCCCCCCCCCTCCAAACCCAGGCGGACACGGCGCAAGTTCCGATTCCACTCCTTTACAAATAAATAAACACCACGTGAGAGAAAGAGAGAGAGAGAGAGAGAGAGAGAGAGAGAGAAGAGAGAGAGAGGGGGGGGTGAGTGGCAGTGAGAGACAGGTTGAGTTGCCGAGAGAGAGGTTGTGTTACAGAAAGAAACAGAGATAAAGAGCAAGGAGGGAAGGGAGGGGAGAGGTTCAAATGCGCAGAGGGGAGAAAGAGGTTAGATGCAGAGGGAGAGGAACGGGTTTAGAGAAGAAGAGAAACAGTAAGAGAAAGGAAAACTGCGGGTAATATTCACTCAGAGAACTAGGAAGATTGACTGAGAGCGAGAGCAAGGAAGTGGGTGCGCCTGCAGCGCGGGCGAGTGACGAGCTGACGGGGCCGGTGCGGCAGCTGCGACCGCCACGGTGCGACCATAAATCACGACGCGACGGCCGCGGGCGGACGCGTGGGCGTGGGCGCGGGCGCGGGCGCGGAGTTTACGGCGGGGGCCGCCGGACGCCCCGCTGGGCCCCAGCGATGCAGCGCACGTCCCGGCGCGGCCCTCCGCACGACTTCTTGGGCAGCACACCGCCCCCCCGCCCCCGCCCGTCACGCGGGAACGCGCCCGCGCCACGCGGCGTCTCGCTTGCAGCGGATGAGTCGCTTCCGGGGAAATAAATGGAGAACACACGGCCGGCATTTTTCATTCAACTTCAACATACGTATTTCTGTTTTACTGCTCCAAAGTTACCTTAAGTCCCTAAGACACAAGAACGAACGTGTTGCATTGTTATCCTTTTTCCTACTTATCGTTTTAAAATGAAAGCTGTTCTAAAGGTAGTTTCTAAAATCATTTTAGTTATTTCAAGTTTTTCTGAAATTTATTAACGTTCATTCTTTATTTATTAATTTAGTACATTTGTTGGTTAACTCCTGAGATATTCAAATTTACGATTGACAATTGAAGTGCAGGAACAATGTAAAATTTCGTAACCAGTCATAAGATACATGCCGATTGCAAATTTCACAAAATTATAAAGAACAAGATGTTAGATGTTATTTTAAAAGTGTATTATTTGAAAAAAGGTCTTAGAATAAATGTTACAAACTTCTTGGGCATGTAGGGGTTCAAATATAATCTGACACATTTTGAAGCAGTCAATGATTTCATGTGCCTGCCTAAGAAAGACGCAAGATGTGCTACCTACGAATGAGAGGCAAATGCCGCATGTGTAGCTTTGCTACATAAGACTTCCCACCAGATGTTAATAGGCAAAAAGTAATATACTCTTAACATGCTTTAGAAGTTTGTAACATTTATCGTCACCTTATTATGTATTAAATATACATAATCTTTGTCTTAAGACTATCTTCAGTCAGCCTATCAGACTGCAGCTTTGGATGATCTCAAAGGTTAAGGAAAACACCTACTCAATACCTCTATCTGAAACATCTCAGATTCAAATCTTACTTATATTTACGTTTTTCAAATGCCGTGACCAGTAATGCCAGGAGTTTTTCTTTACTTGTAATGACAGTCGTGGGTACCACTAGACATACTAGTTAAACGTTACAGTGAAAAAAAATCTTTCAAAGAAATCACTGCCCCTGCCCACTGTTCTCTTGAAAGAATTACCTCAAAGAACAAGTAAGTGCGCTATAATTAAAAATCACGTAAACAATCAAACTAAAACGCACACCACTTGCAGTAACGTATTGGAATACATTATTCTATCGTATAGCGTTATATCTAGCGTTCTATCATATACGTTATCATACGAAAGTTGGAATCGGCATCGCTAATGAAGCCAGAGAGCAAGAAACAATTGAAACAGAAAAATATTAGGCGGGCGGAGAACACGGAGAAGGCGAGCCGCCTGCATGCCATCCGAGCGAGTGGAGGCGGCAACTTGGGCGCGGAGCGCACCGCCGCACAGGAAGGACTCGATTACGGCAGACGCGTCCCCGCAGCGGGCGGCACTTATCCCAGCCGGCGGCGGAGGGGCCAGGAGAGGGCGCGGGGCGCCGGGCGGCCGAGGGGCCTGGCGCGCAGCCAGAGCGGGGAGGGAGGGGCGTCGCCTCCCCTCCTCTCCTTCACTTCTCCTCTCTCGCCCCCGCGCTGCAGCCACCACCCTCGTCCTCCCCCTCCCTCTTGCATCACTCGCAACCCCGACCTCCTCCGTCACCGGACCCCGCCCACCTGTCTCCCGGCCATCCCCTCCCCCCACAGTCGCGCTTACTCTCGCGACGCGACCACATCGTCGCCGTTCCCGCCCCCCCTGTGCCGCCTTGATTACCCATCCCCGCGCGGCGCCGCGCCGCGCCGCCCCTCCTCGTAAATAAGTCGTCGGCATCCAGACGACCTTGCCGCCGCCGGAGCCAGTACGCAACACGGAGTACGGAGCGCGGAGTGCGCGCGGGCGGTGACATCGCAGCAGTTTGCGTTTCGGAGCCGCGCCGCGATCCGCGACTCAGCCGCGCGCTCGCGCCCCGCCCCCGCCCCCGCCCGGTCGTCAAAGGAGCGAGCCACGCGATAGATTGCTCATCAACGCTAATGAGGAACGCGGCGGCGGGCGCGCTGCGCCAAAGGGCGGCCCGCGTGATCAACACAGCGGCTCCGCCCACCGCCTCCACCCGCGGCCCCGCCCAAGGAATTGAATAAGTGCGGGCGATCTCCTCCGATGGGCTGCCAGCCGCGTCGCCGTACGAGGACCTGCCGACGGGGTTGCTTCGCTGACCTCGCCAGCCTGCGCCGCCGCGCCGAAGCAACTTCCCGCCTGGTGATCAAACGGTGATAACTCCGCGCGGAGCGAAACTGCGGCGCGAGTGGCGAAGCGTCCTTTTGTGGAGTGCGCGGGCGCGCGGAGGCCAGCGCGCGGGCGGCAGTCGGCAGCCGGTGCAGCTGACAGCGCGGCCGGGCGCCGGCGGGAGTGCCCGCGGTGGGTGGGGCGGGGCGGGCCGGGGCGGCGAGCGTTCAAAAGCGAGGCGAGCCTTCGTAGAGCATCGTGTGTGAAGTGCTGACTATTCATTCGGGAGAGCGTTTGCTGTCCTTCGCCTTCGAAACGGGACGCCAACTGCAGCGTAAACGGTGCAGTGGTGAAGGTCAGCGATTCCCTTGAGGTGAGTCATGTGATCTGATGGAAGTCAATCACGGAACGTAAAAGTTCTGACCATTTACTTTAGCCACAATACATTTCAGCGTTTGAGGCGTGCGTCCGGATTTTCAATTGCTGATGTCTCTCATCTCTTTATCAGGCAGTTTATGTTTCCATACAAATTCCGTCATAAAGTGATTGAAATAAATTTGTATTAGTATTTGTATTTGTTTTAGAACTCTTTTGTACTCTTGCGGAACTCTTAAACGATAATCATTTAAATTAGTGGTATACTCGTCGTACTAAAATATTTTAAATTCTAATATCAATAAAATGTATATAAATTCTAAAATATTGTCGAACTAATAATATTCAACAACCTTCTTTCTTCTTTATTAAATTAGTTTCGAACCTTTTCGGTAAACGTTCGACTTTTATCAAACACGATATATTTTTCTATTAGTGAAAACTTTCTTTATTCTTTAATCAAATAATGCAAATTAAATTAGTGCCTTATGTTACTTCTTTTATTTTGTTTCTAATTGTAAATTATGCATATTTTAGTGTAGATTTGCTCACTAAGTAATACTCATCAATAAATGCAACTCTGAAACAAAGGATGGTTTTTAAACAAGTACTTACTACACATTTTCTTAATACCACTAAAATAACAATTATTAACATAAATGAGAATGAACTATAAGAAAGAAGTTTTCACATTTTATAGTGTTCAGGAGAATTGCCTCAATAAAAAAGACCGTTTAAAACTGGTTAAGTGTAGAAGCACAGAGAACTTAAAAGCGAAGTAATAAAAGAGAAGAACTTAGAATGCAACAGTTTCCCGTTAATGTACTAAACAAGGGAAAAGCACCCTTTGTGAAGTTTGTGCAAACTATTGTGGCATCAAGACATTTTCTGGTAGTGGCTACTTCAGAATATTTTTATCGCTTCTTATCAATTTTCAGGTTTATGAATAATGGCCGTCAGAACACAAAAACTCTTTACGTTGGTTTTCCTACAAATATTGCAGTTATTGTAGATTTCAGAATTCTCCTATGAGTGTTTAGCAAACACAGATTTTAGCGGTGAGAATATCCCAAGTCGCCTTCAACCTCATTTGAAGGCCCGTTTGTTTTAATGGAAACCGGGAGGGTGAAGGATGGAGGGTATGGACGAGAGAGAGGGAAGAAGTAAAGGGAGAACAAGATGCACTCTTTTTTAATTTGCCTACAATCTTTGCATCCATCATTTTATGACTGTCATTAGATATCTGAAAATACTCAAATTGGCTGGTCTGTTGTCATTTTTAATCATTAATGTGCTTCTTTTGACCATTTTTTTTTATTTCACGCAACATTCGAAAAAGTTAATATTCAAGTGAGGTTTTTAATAACATTATGTTTTCGTGCCATTGTATTTATTATCCGTACATTTAATCAGCAGCAGCAAATCATAAAGGAAACTAAAAGGAAAATACGAAAAGCTACAGACTGCAAACAGATTTTGAAACTAACTATACACATTCTTTTATTTAAATGTGTTACATATGTAATATTTAACATTTTGCGAACAGACATAAGAATATGAAGTTGTGTATAATAACACTTTAAAACTCCTTTCTGACAAAACATTCTTAAAGAAAGTGGAAGAAATAAAACTTCAGGTGGATGCACTAGAAGATATTTTTTCAATATTTATTTTCTATACCTATTTTATTATTCCAATATTGAATTTATAAGAATATTTTTTCAATAGTCTAATGAAAGACTTTGCTTTGCTTTATATATCAATGGTGCATTTTTTTTAAATTAAAAAAAGATAGTTACTGATATGTAATCACATTAATTACGTGAAATCACACAATGAAATCTGTTATATTTTAAGATTTCAGGTGTATGCATATGAAGTTATTTTTCAATATTTATTTTCATTGTCTATTTTATAATTTCAATATTCAGTTTATAAGAATATTTTTTTCAATATGTCCACTGAAGGCCCTTATTTTGTTTCATATACTATTGGTGTATTTTATGAAAATTAACGAAAGAAAGTTACTGATTCGTAACTATTATTATTCCGTCAAATCTCACAATGAAATCAGTCACATTTTAAGTGAAACAATAGAACGAAGTGTTAACACCGGAAGAACGGTAGGCGGGTCAACACCACTCGCTCATTGCGGCAGTCGGTCGATCGGTCGATAATTCAATCAAGTTGATTAGTAGCCTGTTAGAAACACTTCAGAGTATCGTTTGTCTTCAGAAGAATAACAAACATTAGAAAAAATAGTATTTCTCACGAATTCTAAAACAAAATATGTTCTCTAGCTTCATTTTTTCAATTTGGAAATTCACAAGTAGTTTTCGTATTCATGTTATAATTATCGAATCTACTTAACTAATCACACCCCTCATTTGCTATTTCTATGTTTGCAAAGTTTTAAGTTGAACATTTTTAATACTTAATATTTTATATTTTCATTCCTAATTCAACCATATTTTTCGAAGTACAACTTTTCTTCTGATCGTTCAAACTAGATTTTCCCTGCTTGAAGACGACAGGTCCGTTCAATTGTCGATGGGGTGGGGTAAATTCTAAATATATCTCTGCCGTTCATACTCGGAATCTGATTAAAATCATGTGCAAATTACGAATTTATGAGATTTTTTGGTTTGTATTTTTTGTCCTCTTCCCTTTAGGAGAAGTCTACATACATCAAGACTGGCTTCAACGTTTCTTATAAATTCAAAATGTCATTATTACGTACTAAATTTCCCACTTAAAAACTACTAAATCTATTTAAACCATTACGCAATTTATTACTCTTTTTACGTCATAAAAAAAACAACAAAATATACAGAATGAAAACACGCAGAGTGACTTGTATTTATAAACACAAACGGCAGCAGATTATCAGGCCTAAAAGGAACATCTTCGATCGTTCTACGCATCCCATATCTCCGGCCGATCGCAACGACCTCCCTTGAATGATGCGACTGCCACCGTCACCAACGAGCCCTCGAGTATGAGATGAATTAAATATGAGCACCCAACTCTGACGAGCCCAAATAAAATCATCAATCACTTCTGAATATTAATAATGCCCTCGGGAAAGCTCGAGGTAATTGAAAACATGCCGATCGTGAGCTCCGCTGACAAATTGCGATCACACAGGCTTTGTTCAGATGGGTGCGCGGGCGTCGTCAGAGTGGCTCAGAGAAGCGACCTGCACGCTGCGGCTGAAGAATAGAAACCATTTTGATTATCCCAGCGTGTGGGCCTCTTTAGATTCATACATTCACTAAAATAATGAAATACTTCAAAATACATAAAATAGATTAACAGTTGCTGGAAAACTGTTACGTGAAATTAGAAAACTACGTACGAAAAATGTGTTTCAACTCTTGAGAAAACATAAAATACATTTTCAATCATCATGTTTTTCAATTCTGGTTTGTAAAGTGTAAAGTGTACAGATGGGCTTAAAGATGGGGATTACAGTATGCTCTGATTACTAGACTTGTTGAGCAATGACAGGCGAAAATATCTCTAATTTATTATTCACTTCGCAACGTACTCACACATATTCATTAATGTGTTTCAATTTGAACAATCCGTCAATCAATCAAGTATTCCTTGTTGTTTGTCTCTATGTAATGAATATTAGATAAGGTCTGTGAGTCTTTGGATTCCAACACTCTCATCCGTCAACCTCTAGTTGTTCATTCTAATTGATCAACACCCACAGACAAGTGATTATTTAAATGAATGTCAATAGAAATGAACGATGATAGATTGCAGAGGTATGAAAAGTACGATAAAGCAGAATACGACATTACAATATTTATCGACGACATACAAAAATGGGGAATTTGTATCTCGCGATCCTGTACGACCCGTGCAACCCGTACGCAGGAGTTGGCTGCTCTATCGCCACACCTCCGTGCGCCACCCTGGAATCTGCTCGCCCACTCAATGGCAAATAATTAATAGGAGAAAACTTACTTCTCTAACAGTTTTATACATTTGATGTAATTTTTATTACACCAATATTTTTTACAATATTTCCAATAATGTCAATTTTTTCTATCCCTTAAAAATACAAAGAGCATCCACTAAAAATATTTGAATATTCTCCATGTGAACGGGACTATGTGTAAAGGAAGCTTATTTCAGCCACTTTTTAGACTATTTTCTTCGAATATAGATAGTATTGACAGATAGCCATTTATATCTATTTCCAATAAATTGTTAATTATTGCTTCTGTTAATTTCTACCAATTTCCCATTTTGATAGTATATTTATAACGTTTAAAAAGGTACGATTTTTATCTTTTTCCAATTTTATTCCATTAAGGATTATTATTATTATTATTATTATTATTATTATTATTATTATTATTATTATTGATAAGCAAATAACGTGTCGTGTGTGGCGTGTGTGTGTCAGATTCCGGCGGCTGGCGTCGGCAGCAGCCTGCCCCATGGCCTAGCACGCAGCACGGCGCGAGCGACCTGCGAGGCGGCGACCGAGCGCCACGACCAGGCTCAGGCTGAGGCTGAGGCCGAGGGCCGCTGCGCCGGCGGGAGGCGGAGGAGGAGGAGGCGGAGCGGGGGGCGGCGGCGGCGGGGAGGAGGCGGAGGAGGAGGACGAGCGGGGGTCGCCGGCAGCCGGCTGGGCGCAGCCCGGGCACACACGCCCTAAGAACCACGCGCCGACAATGACCACTTCGGAAGCGGTGAGTCTTACAATGCAGCTTCTGACGATAGCGAAAATATTTCAATTGCGAGTTACTTATTGCTATGCACTATACTGTAGGGAATGTAGAGGTGGATATATTACCCTCATCAATTGAAACTGAAAAAATTAGAGCAATGGTCTTCAACTTTTTAACTACAGGGTCATGTTCTTTTTGGTCAAACACTAGCGGGTGGCATTGATTTATTTACCATAAAATAATATTATTTTAATTTATTTTATATTAAAATATATTTATCATTATATATATATATATATATATAAAAAAATATAATTATATCACAATAAGTGAAATTTTCCTTTTATTTTGTCTTCCTCTTTGTAAAGTTAATTAATAAATCAAATCAGTTATTCTTGAATTTAATGTAAAACTGGACACTGTATCTTTGTCACTATACTGTCAATGTTGGCTTTAATGAGCTAAAAACACACGCAACCCTCAATAAAGTATACGTAATTACAATGAGTATGTTTTAAATTTCGTTCAAAATTAACTAAGGATTATCAAAATAATTATCTTTTTTAATTTTAGTAATACCTACAAAGGGTTAAAGAGAATCAAAATTAGGTTGCAGTATTATTTATTGAAAATGAGATGCAATCGCCAAAAATTTAACTACTGGCAACATGCGGTTCCCAGGCCGTGAATTAAAGACCAGTAATTTAGAAGCAGATACGTACGAGTATTAACAGGAGTTCAAACAAAAAGATTATTACTGAGGAAATTCCTACATTGAATGGAATATGAAGCTAGAAAAAATAACGTGGATTGAGTCTTCGATCAATCACAATGGCCATTTCGAAAGTATGTTAAAGACAATTAGTTTATAATAATAGTACGTGTAAACTTTCATTATCATTACGAGAGAAAACTAAAATCCCAAGTAAAATAAAAAAAACTGTTTTGTTTAATATTCAGCACATTTTCTCAAGGAAATAAATCGTTATATTTTAACAGTATAATACACTCAATTAGAACATTTGTAGTTGAATCTGCTAAAAAGCGATATGGTATTACGCACCTTTTCTCAAGAAATTAAATCTTCTATTATAACAGTAAAACTCACTCAATTAGAACTCTTGTAATATTGAATCTGCTGAAATGCGATTTGGTTTTACGCGGCAACCTGCAGTGCACACGTGTCTAACGGAACAGCACAACTAAACAGAAAGGTATGTTCGATTGAGAAGCATCTCTTCATCAACTCAATCGCTGAACATTCAGATGACAAATCCAGACTTCATACAGATAAATTATTGAATTCATAAAGAAGCAATGTGATTTCATCCGAATTTTTTTTGCATTTACTACCCTGACTTCCCTACTGAATATCACTGAATCGCAGAATACGAAAGGCATACAATATACTGTACCTTCGCAACACACTACAATAATTTTTCCTGGGTTGTGATTTCAAAATATAAGCAAATTCAAATACTTTTAAAATGTGTAAAGATATCTTTTCGACATTGATTGCAACGAAAAATTGCACATTATCGTTAATGTTAACAAATTTATTAAAATAAAAAAAAATATTTAAACAATTATTCATTGAAAAAAACCCACCAGCCTTTTTAATTTAAGAAGTGTCAAAAGTAGATTAAAAGTACGTAGATACCACCGTAAAATTATATAATAAATGCAATGAGCAAAAATGGACAAAAAGGAAGATTTTACGGTTTTCAACCACGTCAAAGAAATACACAGCAACTGCAGATTACCACCACAAAATGATTATTTTCAACCAGAGCTCCAAATTTTATTTGCAGACAAAAAGATACAAAAACCAAAATTACCTCAGAAATTGTTAATCCCGACAGGTTTGTTAATGCCTTATTTTTCGTGCCGAGGCTCCGTCTATCACGCCCACTCTTCCGTCTGACCACGCAAATTTCTCTACGCTCCTTTCACCATCTAGAGGAGAAGGAATATATCATCTCGGGTGAAGAAAGAGGGATTTTGAATTTAGCTCAGAAGCTATTCTTAGGCTTGAGGATATTTTACGTGTAGTAAATCTACTATACGGGACAGCCAGCTTTACTTCCCCTCCAAAGGAAGGTGCATGAAGGATTTTTTCGCCCTTAAAAATCCTCGGCTTCTATTGGGTTAGAATCGCCAACTTGGGTACAACAGCACGATTCGCTAACCGTTATACCAATGAACCCACGAGCATGTTTCCACAGTGTCACACCACCTCAGGGCATCAATTGATGTTATTGCAATGCCTCTGATCGACAGGACGTAGGGATCGAGTCCCGTCAGTGGCAGGATTTTCGACACTAGCTAGATAGCTAAGTCGAATTCAGCTGTTGTCTGGAGAAGAATTCTAACGACCGGCTACTCTGATCGGTAGTTTTCCGTGCTTTCTCCAATCAACACCGGGCGAATGCCGGAACAGTACCCTAACAAACGAACCACGTGCAATATTTCCTCGCCCGTTACTTGCACAGGCACTTGGATGTGTGTGCAACACGACCACATAGGTCGAGAGACCGGTCAGGAAATTAGAGTCTGTTTTGGCTGAGGCTGGCCACTTGTGCCCCACTGGCGGGAGATACGTGGCTGAGGAAACCTCTGCAAGCCGACGGGTAGGTCGGCGTCGGATTTTGCCATAGACCACACGTGATTATACACTTCACTTACGACACTAATGACCTTAGCAGTTGACGCACCCTGAAACACCAAGGCTCGGTGTGGCTGTGCTAACCGTCCGCCGCTTTGCCTGTCGACAGATGGGCGAGACGTGGGCGTGGTCGTGCCGGCGGCGGGGCGGCGCGGGCGGCGCGGTGGCCGCGCTGCTGTGGGGCTGGTGCTGGCTGTGGCTGTGGGCGGGCGCCGTCGGCCAGATGCTGCGCTGCCCGCCGCCCAACGACATCTCGCCGTGCGCGTGCAACGTGAAGAAGAACGGGCTCGACCTCATCTGCGAGCAGACCAACTCGCACCACATCATCGACGCGATGCGCGCCCTCAAGGAGAAGTCGCCCGGCGCGGTCATCTACTACCTCAAGCTGCGCCACAACAACCTGCACAAGCTGCCCAGCTTCGTGTTCCTCGGCCTGGACATCCGCCACCTCACCATCCACAACAGCAGCCTCTCCGTCATCGAGGACTCATCCATCAGCTCCATAGGTGAGTACCGTTGCGTACAAAAGAAGTCCTTTTCGCGTCTTCCGCATTTGCCCTCTTGTCACTGAATAAAGTCCATCAAAAAGTACCGATTGACGCTGGCTAATCACATATAAAATACACACACTTGTTAAAAATATATTAATCATGTTCATTTATTATTTTAAACCTTTTCCGTTTATTTATTGTTTAAATGAAAACTCGATTTTTGTTAACTTTATCAATTTAAATTTTAAAACCAAAGAAATATGCCAACCGTATGCTCAAATCGATTTCCAGTCAGCAAAACCTCAGGAATGATATGCTCTCTTACCGCATGTATCAGATACCCGTCTAAAAAATACACTGCAATTGATCACTAAACCTTTAATATTACACCTTTTCACAACTTTCAAGTAGACATCATTCATTACTTGCCATAATAAATTTGTTTTACGAAGATTTTCATGAAATAAAATAGAATAAATAATTGGGAAGCACCAAATGAAATAAATTTATGATATGTCCAGTAATTTGTTACACGTTATTACATGCCAACTTCTTCAAGAATTTTGGTTAAACATGTTAGAAAGCTGTTAAGAAAATAATTAAATGCTGTTCTTTAATGCATCAATGCATGCTCTAAATACGAGTATGTATGCTCTAAATACGAGTATGCATGTGCAGTTCTTTAATTAAAGTCACAATAATTAATTATGAAAATGGACATTGATACATTTTTATTTTTTAAATGGTAACATTTTTTTTAGTGTTTGGCGAACGGCAATCTTAACACTAAAACATCCATTTAACATTCATGACGATTCTCTTTAAAAGGATATAGCTCTCCTTGAGGGGAAATTTTCCACCAATCATGGTTGCTCGCGCTTTCGAAAGCAGACCCCTCGTTACTTTGCATCGCGCGTCCCGCTGTTCTCTCAATTTAATTCCCTAATGTTCTTCGAACACTTCCGCCCTTCGGAATAAAAAACAAAACATCTCTCTCAACAGCTTGCCTCTCCCCCTGTTCCCTACCGGTTCAACGCAGCAAAATAACAGGCAGCGGCAGAATTTGCTGAAAGCTCCGCACAAAGAAAGTGACGAACCATGTTAAAAACTTATTCCCACAGTCTCTAGCAGATCCAAGGGGAGGAAAAAATAACACATTCATAAACTGCACGTGTATGTATAACCGGCAGCAAACGCAAGGCATAATCAGGAATTTTTTGTTCATCGTGTAGCGACACATGTATATGGTACTGCTTTCAAGCCCACAACTGCTGGTAAGCCTGGTTCGGAGCGCAACAACGTCCGACACAGGCGGGAGCAAAACACCATTGCCGTTAATCCACGCGTAATGGAAAGTAATGTCCCTGTAATGCTGTCTGCCCCGAATACACAAAGCACGCACGCTGTTCTTCCTTACTAAAATAACGAGTGTAACAACCACTAATCTCATTACACATAACTTGTTTAATGCCCCCGTCCCTACTGTCATGGGGAGATACCTAAATAAACCAAACTGACGATATAAAATGAATATAGAAGTAAAACCAATCTCCATGCGTACGAAAACGAATTATAGCCCATATGAAATGTTGTGATCAAAGAAACATGGCAATTCAATATCATTTAATTTTGCTCGTACACCACATGCATTAAAAGTGTTAGTATTATATGAAAATGCTTACATCCCTTCACAATACACATTATTTAACTGTAAACGCCTCAACGTACATCCATAGTCTAAATATATCTCGTCAGTTAAACTCATGCATTCCCTTTAATGTTTTATTTTTATTTCCGACTTCCTACTAATTTATCACAATTCATGTTTCACTTTAGTTTCAGGTATTAGTTAATACAAATACAAATCCACAAACATACTTCATCGGATCATTTGCAAATATTTTCCCATTCTCCTTTATCTTATAATAACATGCAAAACGTATCTCTTCAAAAGAAAATGTCAGAAGTTTTAAGAAAGGAAAACTTTATCCCTTCTACTGGCAAGTTAATGTGAAGCAGTATGAAATCTAAGAGCAAACAAATTATGAAAGAGTATCTCGAACACAGAAACATACCAATATTTTAAAAAAAATTCATACACATATTTCCACAATTTAGTATATTTATCTGTTTAAACACAAAGCCAGACACATGCCGGATGAGATCCCGTCGCGTCCTGTTGGCAGGCAAGGGGCTGACGCAGCTGGACCTGTCGCAGAACTGGCTGACCATGATCCCCACGACAGCCTTCCACGCGCTGCACCACCTGCTCATCCTCAACATGAACCACAACCGCGTGTCGGAGCTGCACGCGCGCGCCTTCGAGGGCCTCGACACGCTCGAGATCCTCATGCTGTACGCCAACAAGATCTCCAGCGTGCACCAGGAGGCCTTCAAGGGCGTCCAGAAGTAAGTGCAAACGAACAGATGCTCCTC
The DNA here is from genome assembly GCA_964035755.1 of Teleogryllus oceanicus. Taxonomy (NCBI): domain Eukaryota; kingdom Metazoa; phylum Arthropoda; class Insecta; order Orthoptera; family Gryllidae; genus Teleogryllus; species Teleogryllus oceanicus. The sequence continues at coordinate 32,140,375 of CAXIVR010000004.1, forward strand.
ACATAAAAGTGTTATCGTCACGGGGAGTTTCAGTTATAGAATGATTCGTCAAAACTAATAGATGGCAGGATGCTAATGATGGGAGAGTAGAACAAGTATTAAACAGCTTCTGGGTAAAGTTAAAGGGGATAATATTCACGATTCGTTTATTTTCACGGAATATTTCTAATATTTATTTATTTACAAAGTTTTGGGTTTAGTAAAAGCCTGGAAAGGCGTTAATATTTTAGTCATTACGTTATACACATACGTAATAACTGATATATTAGCATCATGAAAGAACAATAAATTATTTCGAAACTTTCGCTATTCATTCCGACGCATTTCAAATTCAAAAAATCTGGTAATACGAGAGAATCGATACTATAATACGATTAAAAAGTAAAAGTATTTATTTATTTATAATTTAAAAACATGAAATAGAAGTTCTGCAAAATTTGTTCTCACTTCATATTTTAAGAATGAAACGCAGTGAGTTAATTTCCAAAAATGAAGACGGGGTGGACCTAACGAGCATAATCACACACACACACACACACACACACACACACACACACACACAAACACTTACCTCAATATCCATTAGTCTGTTATTCATAGCTAAAATAAGAATCGCCTTCTGATGGCGATGAGTTTAAAGTATTTGGCACGATAGCGCTCGTCACGTAAACGAACCGAAAAGAATGACTCCGCTGCATCGCGACGTCAACATTCGCAGCACGATAGCCAGCGCTTCTTTTACTCAAAGGCTCCCATTTCATCTCCATTATTCCACCTCCCTCTCGTCTCCTTTCGCAGTTCCGCCTCCCAGGAGGTAAACTCAACACCGGTACGTGCAGATTTTCTATTCATTCGTCAGGTTTTTTAAAAAAATGGTTTTTCACACAGCTCCCGCCGAAACGCCGAAGAAGCGCTTTAATTATGCAACAAATGCTCGCAGATAAAAGGAATACCGAAATGGCCCGACGCGCGAGACAGCGCTGAGAGCGCATATGGGAGTAAGCGAATCTTGCACCGTCTCCCTCAAAAGCGGTCGGGGCTGAGGGACGGGGAACTAACGGACGCGGTGGCGGTGCCGGTGGCTGCAACACTCCATGCATATCAATGCCACATTAGCGCGGAAGTCAGGCGTTCATACTGCAGAAACGGCCGTCGGTTAGCAGCACAATGGCTTCTGCGAGTCCCAGCGAGTGCTTGTACATGGGTACAAGGGATGAAGAATAGACTAATATTTAGACAACGCGAACTCACATGTGCAAAACAAAACGTTCAGAGAAAAAAAGGTTATCGTTACATTTTATAATCATTATTTCATGAGTATGTAATTGGCATTTTAGTGTCGGATTCTTCCGACTTTCCCTTACTAACGGTGTACCCAGATCTTGACCCTAATTTTAATTATTATCCACACCTGGGAGGAAGGAAAGCCTGTGACGACCATGACGTATTTTCATTATTATCTACATCTAACATACTTGACCTATCTGAGCTTTTCTTTCAACACACATCTATATGAACTGAGTCGAATGCAACGGCAAGCTACAGCTGTTTTTGCTCCCACCGGAAACCGAACCCGGGATCGCATCAAGGAAAGCTAGCACACCGTCCATGTGCAACCTGAGGAACATAATTTTTGTCAATAATAATTTATTAAATATCTGCTGAAGTAATTGCTATTAAACGAAGTTTTATTTTGCGAAACTGGTTTGAATATGCTTTTTCATTCACACAAAACATCATTTAATTTCTAAAATATGACATAAGACTGTTCTATTCATTTAGTATAAAGGGCAGGCCTGCAGCAAAACAATCTGCGTATCAACTAGTCGTAACATTAACATTTCTTCAAAATATATTTTCTTTTACCTTCGATGGCCCTATAGTTGAGATCGAACCCCCTATACCGTTCTTGCAGTAAAGTGAGTTTTCTGCTTCTTTCGCCTGAAAACTACGAAAGACTGAGACGTATCTACCAGCTTGAAAAAAAATGTAATTACTAGTGAAATATTGGTAACAGAAAATGCGTTAGTGCATTTGTTCTCGTTCAAATAAATCAGGGATCCATCAAATCTAGACGAAAAATTGAATTAACACTCTACTAAATAACACATGAAATGCTTCATTTTTCGTTTTTATAACATGGTAATAAACAGCTTTTTAGATTTTCAAAGGTCCTTGCAGGGCTTTTCCTATACATGTATCTTCCACCATCGAGCCATCACCCCAGACGGGACAAGCTCCTAACTGGTCTCCCGACATGTGTGGTAGTGTAGTGCATGGAAACACAGGTGTGTTGTGAGGGTAGACCAAGGAAGAGAAAATAAAAATAGTTCACTGGCAGTAGCCCGATTTTAGGCTACTGCTCCGGCATTCACTTGCTGTTGATCAGATAAACCACGGAAAACGACTGGTCAGAGCAGCGGGTCGACAGAATCTTTTCCAGGCAGCGGCTGAACTCGACCTAGCTCTGCCTCGTCAGTGTAGATAATCCCGCCACCGTCGGTTCTTGAATCCTCGGACCTCCTGGTGAGAGGCACTGCAGTGAAATCAGTTGATGCCCTGAGCCACTTCCGCCGGTGAAGTTTCAATTACTGAATTAAAGTATAGTGTACTGAATTAATAACAAAATAGACGCGTTATCAATAGACAGTGATGTCTATTGATCACAGGTTAAAGAGGGCGATTTTTGGTCTTAAAAGTAAAACGTTCAAATTATTTATTTTTTACTGATACGTGATATTTACTGATATTGCTTATTATTGCCTTCGAGGCGGAGCTCCGTATACACTACAACTTATTAAGACGACCATGGTTATGAAAACTGTTGAATGAGTCTACATTCCTTTCAGGGAATTACGTGAAGGAAATATGAAAAGACTGCCGAGTCAAGTTTACAACTAGTTAATTTGTAACGAATTAAATCTGAATCATTAAAATTATCTCAAAAATAAAATTGTGTATGTACCATGGCTGTGAACTGGTTCTAATGATCTCGGGGGGACAAAAAGTCCTCGGGAAGTTTGTCGCCGCTTGAACATTAGAACCCTCATAATGCCCTCGGTACATAAATTACTATTCTCTAGAGATCTTCAGTTAATACCAAACCAAATGAGGTACATCGTGGTATTTTAAGTGCAGTGCTCATTCGCACTTTTAATCCATTACCGAAATTAAAAATATACATGTATGTAAATCTAGCTATTCAACAGTTTTTCGCTTCTTGAAAATGAGTTATACTGCTGGTGTAAGAGGAAGGAGCTCATTCACTGGACTAAGTAAGCATGACATCAAGCTTAAAGACTGTCCTAAAAGAAAAGAGAAATTTTCATTTTCTAGGAAACTAATGTTCGGTGCAATGCAGTCCTCTTTCGCACAGATCACATTTTCACCCAGAGTGCAGCATTAAACAGCCAATCCTCCCTCCCCATCCAGATTCACACACTTAGTATTGACGAACGATTTCGGAGTGTTAGCGAACAACGCGTGCATGCGCTGTGTGGCTTCCGATCAGGGATTCGGGATTCTCCACATGTGTTGTTCGTCAGGATTGGTTGTTAGTAATTCCGGGTGCGTAAAAACGTAGGTTTTAGTCCCGTAAGTGCAGTGCATGTTTTTTCATCGGGAGATGAAAAACGCCGGCACAAGCTCGAAGCTCCCGACCGGTCTCCCGGATTGTGTGGTGGCGTAGTGCATGTTAGTGTAAGTGTGTGTGTGTAAGCGGAGAGGATACAAGGAAGAGGTAGGAAAGATCGTCCGGGGCCCGTGGTCCGTTTGGTACAGTACTACTCCGTCATTTGCCTGGTGTTGATCGGAGAACCCACGAGAAACTACCGATCAGAGCAGCCGGCCGCTAGAATTCCCCTCCAGACAGCGACTGAATTCGACCTAGCTGGAAAGCTAGTGTCGAAAATCCTGCCGCCGTCAGGACTCGAACCCAGGACCTCCCTGTTTAGATGCGCTGCAGTGACATCAGCTGATACACTGAGCTACCGCTCCCGGTGTGTCCCGGTGTGTCAAAAGTAAGCGTAAAAGTTGAGTAATAGTGCAGCTAAATTTCCATCACACAACTTGTTCTTGTTTTATCTTTTGTATTGAAATTAAATTTAACAAAAACGTTTAATATCATTATCTTGCAAGGACAAGAGTGGAAGAGTTCAAAAGTTCATTCTTTAGATATTCGTTATACAAACATGAAACCAAAGAATACGAAACAAAGACACGAAATGTAGATCGGACATAAGATAAAAAGAGACAGCTGATCTATTATCTCAGAGCCCCCTTGTGCTTAATACTTAGTCTTCAGTTCGTTAGAAGTATTGAAAAACTAAGATACCATCGTCTTTTGTGAAACACGCACCCCTTCCAACAAGACATTCAGTAACGAGCTTACATCCTTCTCATGATACTTCTTTCGACGGTGCTTACACAACAAACAAAATAGCATGGATCAGCAAGTATGAATCAAGGTAGCAGGGTTCTAGAATGTTTACTGCAGATCATCACACTGAGTATTAAACCGAGCCTTCAAGGTGAGCAAAATAACTTCAACATTTTACGAGCGTCATTGATAAGAGCTCCAAAACGAGTTCTCAATCGCAAGACATAAACTGTTATCAAACAAAGTTTTTTCAGAGCCGGTTTTATTAAGATCGATTCATGTGAAAAAGCTTAACTCGCATGGTTCTATTTGAAATTCAGAATGAACATAGCTCGTTCGATGAAGAAAGTCTACTCATATAACTTTTAATTCAGTAATGAAAATTCATCAATAATAACTTTTGATACACTGATTATATTTTGATATTTAGTGGTTACAAACTGCCAGGCGAGTGAGGTCACGAAAATAAACACTTGATACGGTCTCTGAACGACATAAATATAAAAATGTGATGCTATGAAAAAAAAACGCATTATCTACCGCCAATGCAACTATGTTTAAAAGCATCTTGATTAATCAATTTGGGATTAGCAAAACGAACGAGACTCATCTAAGTAAGCAATACAAAACCTTGTCAGAAGGTGCCAGTATCATGGAGGGAGACTACTCCCTGATGAGATGGGAAGGGAACCAATATATTAAAGTTAGAAATATCTCAAGTAGATAATTAAATAAGAGGTGAAATAAACACCAAGAAATAGAGAATTATATCGTCTAAATTTGAATTAATATTATACAGTTCTATATGAGAAAATAATACTACATAATGAAATTTTATACTTAATGTCATTAAGTTATCAAATTAATATACTGACCAAAGATTGTCAGGGAAAAAACGTTGAATCAGAATAAATACCTTTAATAACGACTGCACCTCGCAGTGGCGGAATTGTTAATCAAAAATACAAGTATTCCGGGGTGCCAAAAACGAAGCCGAGTCACTGCAAATACAGAATCAGTCGGAAAAAGAGCAGGGTCGTTATACAATTACAAAGGCCGTTCAAACCAGAGACATCCAACTCCCATAAGTGGGAGTTGGAGATAAGTTCGTGTTGGACACCATTACGGTGGCGCCTTCTCCTGCAGCACCTTCTTACAGGACCTAAAATACGAACTGCTGTCAAAGATACTTAAAACGTGCGTGGTTATTGAGTGGGTTCGCGAGACGCAAGCAGACGCGTAATGATTCAAAATATGACGTCGATGTTCGTGCTTTCTTGAGCGGTTTCTTATATGTATATATTATGAATAATTTAGCATTCGGAAAACACTTTTCGTATTTCTCACAAATTAGCCAATTTTTATGTGAGGAAGTTGGCGAGTCTAACCCGCAGCTGTACCCGGCGACACTAGCGCCTCCTCTCGTAACCCTCCAGCTTTGTGCCCGGTTTTAATAGAGAATTGCACTCGTCAATCTCTAAGAGAAAAGTGTGCCGTGGCCGTCGTGCTCCTTCGCCGCTCTCCGCCATCGGGTTGAGGGGAGGCGTATTTGTATTTGAATACCGTGCACCAATCACGCACTTGTCCTTTACCAGGGGGATTAACCCCGGGGTGGGCTCCTCGGCGTTAGTCTCTATAATTGAAGACTCAAAAGTACGTCTTTGGGCTGCCCGAGAACCCATCTGGGGGTCACTTGAACTAAGATCCAGGGCTTCCCATTGCTTGCCGCCAGCTATCGACTTGGGTAACATCGGAACTTGGGCAACGGGACGAGTGGTCTCTAGTTTCCCGCCGGACTTTAAAGTGGGATCCGGAGTACTCCGCAAAGCATCCTTTGACCGATCCTGCCCGAAGGTCGACGCGCTATAGGTCCAACTGGTGGGCAGTCAGGCAGACCTGGCTACCAGGAGCTTAGCATCGCCTGCTCACTGCCTTCACCTTCAGGCTAACGACGTGAGCGGCGCCGCGAGACTCGGGTCTGTGTGGGCGTCTACGACACTCCACCCGAGACCACGACGGCCTATGCCATCGCGATCCCCACACCCCTGCGGGGAGGGGTGGAGCGACCACACCCTGACCCCGGAATTTCCTCGTTGCGGCGCCCGCGACGCCCTCTCGATGCCGGTCGCCAACGCTTGCCTGGCCGCTGGCAAGCCTCTTTGACGTCACTAATTAATATCACACAGCTTCTGAAATAGTAACCCTTATATTATTTCAAGATGTCACGGCAGTCGATATCTCAACAGTATTCAAACCAAGTCATCATCACACGCATTCTTATAGGAATTTCACGTGATTATCATCTCTTATACTTTCATAAATAATACTGCTCGACTCACATTTGAATTTTACCCTGAAATGAATAAAAATATTTCAAATATTGCCCAACAATAAATAAATACACTGAATGTATTTAATTTCATTTAGAGTGAACAAAACAGACAATAAGCTTTTCAGAAACAACGCGAAAGAAATTCCACCAAAAAATACGTCCATATTTCGCATGTTATGTCTGAAAAACAGCTATTTTCATACTATTTCTACATTTTCCCTTCCATCGAGTCTATTGTCAGAGCTGTTTGTTGTTAAATAACCGATAAATCAATAGTTTCATTCTTATCACCTTGCTAAGGATGGACTTAGTGAAATGCAAATAGAATGAAAGCAAGAGTGTACTCTGGAAAGAGAAGATCCACAAAACCTAATTGTTTACTCATGCTGGTAATCACATGTTTACATCAAGGCGCTGGGTGATTAGATTCTTTTTCATTGACTCATGCAACTGAGTTTTACAATCCAGAAAGTCAGCTCTACCTCGAAATGTTTGAGATGTAAAGATACTTTCACTGATAGGTGTTTGAAGTAGTTTTTATTCGTAAATAATGTTTTTCAAATGATCGAGGTATAATAAATTCTACAATATTTAAAAATAAGACAGTGTGCTCAATGTATTCAATGTACTATAGCATAAATTACTCCGAAATCGAGAAATTAATGAAATCGGAATTAGATACACGTGTGTGGTGGAGGCATGAATTAACGCGTTATTTAGTGAGAGTAAACTGTTCAGGTGGGGCACAGGTTTTTAATATTGGCAACGTATATTACGACAGAGGTTTCCACAGGAAGGTGCAATAGGATCTCTCCTTTTCATAGCTTTTTTTCAATTATCTCCCATTCAACATACGTTCGAAAGTAAGATTTTTTGATGGCGATTGCATGTTATTTCGAGTAATTAAATCAAAGTATGAAGTAGAAAATTAAGTAAAAAATTATTATGCAACTTGACGTAGCTTGCGTTACTGAAGTGTAGCAAGTGGAATGAAAATTAATCAATTGAGAAGTAAAGCAATTACTTTTTTGGCCGAGGGTCGTAAGTAAGCAGAAGCTGATTACTGTTTAGCTGACGACTTCATTCCACTACCGTCGTGTTATGTTGTATCGTGTGTGTATACCTTGGTATTCAGTACGAGTAAGTGTAAGATGATCAAGTTGATCATGTTATGAAAATGACGCGGAAGTCGAGTAATGCGAATATTAAAGCGCTAATATAAAACGATAAATGCGAAATAAAAACTGTTTACATCTCTTTAAGAGCTATTACGAAATAGTGACTCTTTGAGATCCATATAAAATTTATTGTAAAGCAAAACTAGACAGAATTCAAAATAGTCTCCAATATTATGTACAAGAAAACTCATTAGGAAAGTTTAGAAAACCGCTCGAAAACAGAAAAATGAAATCCAGGTCTTGCGCTAAATTGTACGTTAGGTAGTCGGCTTGGAAAGAAATTTGAAATATTATGAAGAAGCCAACGTACTTTAGCCTACGTACGTAGAGGAGGCCATATTCACAAAATTAAACAAAGAGCAAAGAACAGATATTAGAAAATTTTCCATTCGTCAATAGAAATACTAGCGTACCCGTGGGAGAACTTTCGCATGTTCAACCCCACCCTCTTCCCTATTTCTCCATTTCCATAATAGCCTGTAATATATCTTTTTCTTCAAGACCCTGTTATCCTCCTTTACCTGTTCTATATGTCTCCTTGTAATTGACAATACAATACACCCTTTTTTTAGTGATAGCGATTTTTACAGCGATGGTCATTAGCGACAATTAAATAATACATTTGGTTAATACACCCTTGTCAATACAAACTATTCTTATTTAACGTTATTATCAAGCAGAGAGGTACCCCGTGTAATTCAATCACGTAGAATATCAAGTAATTATTTTAATTTCACATTCAGTGGCAGATTCGGTAGGCCTGAACAGGTGGGGTAGAATCGAGATGCGTCGAACCAGCAAATATGATATAATTTTCAAGAATATCTCATCCCACAGATTACGGTGTGAGGAACGTTTCCTTGAGGTCTTTGGCCTCAAAATTTCAGTTTGTAAGGCCATAAAACGCTTATTTTAGAAGTTATAGATATAGCTTCCTAAGAGTTGCATTTGACATTAATATTTAGATGAGTACTTTAAACAAATCCTTCATATTTTTAGAGTCAAAGTGAAATTCATCACGTCTCTCTAAATTCTCTTTCTTTGGAGACCTCATTTATAAAGATTGGTTTCGTGTGAGAGCCGCAAAAGGTATTTCTACTACTGAAATAAATATATGAGACGACTGGAACACACTCTTGTTTGTCCGCACTTTTAAAAATAAGTTGGAATGACTTTAGTAACAATAGGTTAAGCACCTTAAGAATCTTCCGTATAGAAAGTGAAAACTTGCGCAATTTTAAGAGTTTTTGAATTTAGCAAGGTGTTGTGAAGTGCGTTAAAGTGCACTGAAACGCAGTGCAGTCCGTTGTAGTGCAGAAGAATCCAACTGAATGCAGTACTGCGCCGTTGCAGAGTTGTGCCGTCTTGTGCAATTTATTATTATTATTATTATTATTATTATTATTATTATTATTATTATTATTATTATATCTTAATATTATTATATTATTATACTATATTTAGCAATATCGCGTTTTCCATGACCCCTACCAAACATTTAAAGAAAAAATTTGGAGCTGTTTTTAAGAAAATCTTGTTTTCGTTATTTTTTAAAATTGCAAATATTGTATGCACTATTGCACGAAAAATACTAAATTTTCAAAACAATCTACATGACCTTAATGAAAGAACTAGTATTTATGGGCAACAAATTTCATTTGAAGGAAAAATCTCTATCTTCAAATTTATATTAGTAGGAGGACAATGAAAAAAAATCAAACTTGAATTTTTCGAAAATTGGGAGTTAACCGTGAAAATCCGATCTACACCATTTTTATACTGGATTTTACTCTATTCTTGCAATAAATTTAAAGAAAACATTGGGAGCCGTTTTTGAGAAAATTTTTAAAAAGTCCGGGGGGCTTTATGTAAAGTACCCCCAAATTTTAAAGACTATTTTTCAACATTTCGAAGCTTCGACAACTGTCAGATCGACAGGAGATTCTTCAATTTGGAAAAGATCGTACGCATGGTTTAGGCGCTAGTAGTGTTCACAGACGGACCGACAGACAGGCAGGCAGGCAGGCAGACGGACGGACATTTTGCTTTCAAATGATTTTTCGGCATGTAAACCCCATGAAACAGGGATTCCGGGGACATTACGGATTAGAGGATTTTTTCTCTTAATTTAGCAACTGGATTGATCCACATTGTGGTTATCAGGGCCCGGGAATGAATTTATTTCTTCCGAAAATTTTTTCGCACAGCATTATATAACTTCTTCCATAGTACACGTACGAGAAAGTCAATATGTTTTTTGTGTGTCTTTTGCAGGAAGCTGAAGCGGCTGAACCTGGGCGGGAACGAGTTGACACGCGTGCCCACTGAGGCGCTCTCCATCCTCGAGTCGCTCAAGAGACTCGAGATGCAGGAGAACCGCATCAGCTCCATCCAGGAAGGAGATTTCGACGGTAAGAGACAGAAAAAGCTTGCCTATCTTTTAATGCAAGAAAAGTGCTTGTCTTATATTGGAAAGTGCTCAAGAATTTATTCGCGAGACAAATGTTGCAAAATTGTGTAGGGAATGTTGGTTTAAAGGCTCTCATAATGATCTCTCTTAATTTCCGGTTTTTTTGTTTCCTTTACTGAAATAGCCATATTTCTGGATTTATCAGCATGCACCCGCAAAATTTTATTGAGGAAAATAAAGCACGATCATTGCATGTACTCAGAACATTTGGAATGTCAATAAATAAAAAACTGCGCCCACGATACGTCGCGGCACGTACTCAATGCTTGAAATATTTCCAAGTTGAACTGAAACATTAACTATTGGAATTTGGTAGGGTAGCAATTAATATTGGACTGCGGTACATCAATTACATGAAAGAGAATCAGTTTAATACTTTCCAATGCGTGACCTACAATTGGATCGCCCAGTGAACGCGCGGTCCCAGAACCTTATGCAGTATTCCTACCTTACATAAAAAGTTCATTCTCACGGCTGTTACTGGGAATGCCACTTTCCCAAAGTAGTGAATAAATAGCTCCACAGACCAGCTGTCGAAATCGTCCGGGTGACCCTGCCCTGCCGACACGCGTTCGAACATGCCGATGGAGGGAGATCGTTCCTGAAACATGCACTTCCCTCTACGTCACGAACGTAGTTACACTTTCATGTCGGCGTATCCTAAAGGATAACTCCATCACAAAGGGAGGGTGGGGGGCAAACGAACAAAGTTAACTGCAGCGCCGCACCGCGCCGCGTCGCCCGCTTCGCATTGCGTGGGAGGTTCAAAGGAATGGCGGGGCTGCGACCTTCCCGTCCGCCGCCGCGCGCCTCCCGTAAATACTTCAGCGCTTGCTTGCGGCTGCGGCCGGCCAGGGGCGGGTCGCGGCGTAGTAAGACCTCTTCCGTGACGAGTAGTAGTTTACGTGCGGCGAGGTTAGCCGCTTTCTGTGCCCCTCCCCCCCCCCCTCATTCGACCCACGCGGCGTCGCAGGCAACGGCGAGACTCGCGAGTTGTCTCAGAGCGAGAACCAAGCAAGCGCTTGCTTCAAGCGAAACGACTCAAATCATTTTACGACCGCATGACCTCTCTAATACGGTCGATAGTCGGCACGCTTTTCTGCTTAAACATTGTGAAATGGTGAGTTCACGTTCGTAAATAGCGGAATCACACACATTTATGTAGTTTGTTACTTTTTATATTACAAACTTAATTTAAAAACATCTGTAATTATCAAGTTTGATCATATTGCAGCATATATTATCAAGTTTGATCATATAATGTTTATAGATGAATTAATTAAACGTTAGAACGTTAAACGAAAGAAATGTCGACATTCAAAGTTCAGCTAAAAGCGCCATATTTCAAATATTTATATTTTTAAATATCACAGTGAAACTTATTTGTTATTTTAAAGTTTTATCTGAAAGATGAAAGTTTTGAACGGCGACGTTTCTTTAAGTTTAATAACAAAAATCGAAACAACGATCTACAGATACTGGAGTTTTACTACTTTTTTCAAGAGTTCCCGTAGCACACATAAAATCATTTTATAATCCCGACCCCTCTACATTTCTTCAAGATGCATTTCTCACGCTCTCTGAATATTTCCCCGTCGCGTGACAAGTGTCTCTCCGGCAGACGGCTAAGATGCCCCCCCCCCCCGAGAAAGTCATCGGGAATATTCAGAGAGAACTTCCAGCGCCCCAGGCAAACATACGCGGGCCCTTTCGCGCGCACATCTGCCCCCGGCGCCGCGCGGCGGGCGGGGCCCATGTGTGGCCGCGCTCGGCACGAAAACATTTCCCAGTTTATGGACGAGGAGGACGGCGCCTTCGCGGCGGCGTTGGAGCGGGATGAGGAGATGAAACCGCGGGGTGGGGGGCAGCAATGACTGCAAAGACACTGCCGAAGGCGAGGTTGACGGATCAAACAAAAGTAGAGCAGGTGGCGATAAAAATGACTAGAACTCTCCAGAATCGGCTGGCGAGAGAAGAGAAGCAAGCGAGAAGAGGCAACCGAAAAGGTTACAGTTTTCGGGTCATCATCATATCGGGTGGAAGATGAAATATGCAGAAATCGTAAAGACAGAATGACAGATGGGAATGGAGATGGTCGATTTAGCACAGAGCCAAACAAGAATACCAAAAGTATCTGATGAGAGAATAGCCACTTGGTTGATTATCCATTTCAGCATAAATCATCATGGCACTCGCAGATCCAGTTGGTGAAAGCTCACTGACTAATGAAATTGTGCGTTGAGAGTGAAGAAGAAGAAAGAAGAGAAGACGATGTAGCAGGTCGCCACTGGAGGACCTAAGGAATATATAACCAGACTTGTGCACGGCGAAGGTCATAACGAGGATGGTTATCCAGGAGACGGAAGAGGTGCTGGTAAAAGCTTTCGATGTGAGCGAGGCGGGGGGGGGGCGGAAGTGGCAGGAGCCATGAACGCTCGCGGGGAGGGCGGACGTGCGGCTACCGCTCCGGTCATCGTGCCGCGGGCCGCGCAGCCTCCCTGTCGCACCTTCGCAGTAAAACCCTTTGATGGATATGCGACCGCCCCATTGAGCGAGGAACCTCCGCGCGCCTTCCCACACTCGCCCCCGCGTTCGCGCTACTACCTTTTCCGCCTGCCGCCACCGCCGCCGCCGCCGTAGATTTCCCCGCAGTCCCATCCCCGCGCAAAGTGTCGCGGCGCAAACAGACGGAGAGACGTCGAGGTGCTAATGCCCCGGTGGCGGTGGGGGCGGGGCGCGGCCAAGGGAAGGCAACGTGCGCGCCGAGCGGCGTGTGAAGGAGAGAGATAGCGGCGGCCGGAGAAGGCGCGGGCAGGGCGCCCGCCGGCCAAGCGGAAACGCAGAGCGTGTCGTCTGGTGGCGTTCCCGCCGATAGGCGCAGGGGCGGGACAGAGAGCAGCGGAGCGGGGCGGGACAGGACGAGTTGGGGCGGGGCCTGGCGGGGCGCGGCGGGCCCGTTATAAGGAACGAAAGGTGGGGGGAGGCGGGGGGGGGGGGGGGGGCCAGCGCGGGACACGTTTGGCGGACGAGATTGTGGTAGGGGAAAGGAGCGGCAGCGACGAGGTCAAGATGGGGAGGCAGCGGAGATATACAATGGGAGACACGACAGCGCGGAATTTGAAGAGCCAGAATGAGTTATGAGAAAAACCACTGAGTGTGGAGGAAGAATACGGAAGAAAATCGTGGCACGTAGTTTAAAAAAACTGAAAACTGGAATGAAATGCAGTACTTCAGAAAAAAACCGGTACGAGCAGTTTTCAGGAGTTCCGAGGGTGCTCAACGCAAATTAAAATCTTAGCAGTATTTTAAATTTGTAAGCATCATCCAACTTGTTTTAGTTCGTATTTCATCAATATTTTGTAGATAATATACTAACATCTGTTATGAATATGAATATTTGAATACTTTGATAAGGTTAAAATATTTGAATCTCGTCATTGAGGATTTCGAACTGAAAAAAAAACCACTTTCGTGTCCATTTGCGCAGAATTCTAAACTAGAAAAAAGTTTTGAAATTACTTCATTCGCGCAACACAGCATCTGCGAATTTGTCGCCGGATTGCCAAGCCCCGAGGGAGAGTCGGACGGGAGCCGGGTCCCGCGGGAGGCGAGCGGGGGCGGGGCGCGGGCGGGGCGACGAGAACAAAGGAGCAGCGCGCCGCAGCGGGGGGGGGGGGGGGGCGAGGGCGTCGGGAGGCCGCGTCGCGACGCTGATGTAGCGCGCGGGGGACGCCGAGCGACGCGTGCTTCGTCGGGGCGGCCGCGTTCTCCACGGGCCGTTGCGATGAGGGACGGCCGCTGGGACACGGAACACGCGGCGCCCAGAGTGCGGTCGACGGCGGGGAACCCGGGCATTACTCGTACCTGCGCTCTAATTGCAGCTCGTTCTTAACTACAACTTACCAGTTGATGATTTTGGGCGGATTAGGATGGCTTTCGATCTGTGAGGATTTGATCAAACATTATTTATTTATTTTATTTTATATTTAGAAATTATAATAATCAATAACAAAATGTGAAGGAATCTTCTTCAACTGTTTTTAATTTTTTCATCTTAAACACGATCATGAATATCGATTAACAGAATCAAGTATCTGAACACTGCCAAAATTGTGCAATTTTTATGTGGCCACTATTGAAACAAAATTTAGTTGAGAATAAATTATTAAGAAACAGAAAAAATTAAAAAATTGGCAATTTTTACGCAAAATATTTAATCAAAAAGGGGTGTTTTAATTGTCTTTTGTGTATGACATAACGAATTTAGTAGTGAAGCCCAAAAACTTTGACAGAATTACGAACATGATCTGAACTACGGTCACTAAGGTGCTTTTGTTCTAGATGCGAATAAAAATATCAGAAAAATAGTTTTATTTTATGAAGATGTCAGAAGGCAGAGGATGGAGTTGGTTCATTCTGTGCCAACGAACCCCAATTAAAAATCCCTTCAGTCCCAAAAGGATTTTTTTAATTTAAAAAAGCAGAAGTTTCAATGCAACACAAAATTAAAAACCTGATGCACGAAAATTAAGAGCTGGGTTGAAGGTTTCAGCTGAAAAGAAAAGAGATAAACGAAATATTTCCTTTCCAATATTACAGAAGAAAATCAATGAAGTACGAAAATATCACTCTCCGAGCGCTAAAATACAACTGAAATCATGGAATCTCCACCGTCGCGCTGATCATACTGAGATTTCCGTTAGACGTTTGTTTGTTTGTGAAGGACTTGTGAATAAAGCTAAGCTTATGGAAGCTACGTGGCCGATACAGGAACTTGGCTGCCAACAACCGCTTGTGTCAACCAGCCCCTCTTCGTTATAATATATATTTATATTGTACAACAGCTTGTTAGTACCAAGAATATCAACTAAGTTGCTCTTACATAAACCAAAACGTCAATTATCCAGTGGCAATGCGCGACAACCGCAACTTTTCCTCCTCTCAGTGTTATTACTCAACAATTACTCAATTTAAAGAAAAGTGCACATCATTTAAAGATCTACAACTGAATGAGTTGTAGTAGAAAACATTCGAGTCACAAGAATATGGTTCAAAAATGGCTAGTAAAATAAAATTAAAATTTCGAGCCACGAATTCATGCTGAAAAATCGTTATTCATGATATGAGTTATTCACAAGGAAAACTAAAATCTCCAAAACATTATTTCATGTCGTTTAGTATTATGTCTCGAAGACTAATGAAATCACGGTGGTTTATCCATTCTGGAGCAATACACTCATTATTTACTGCGGCCTCGCAGTTCAACATCTTTCTGTAAAAAATAATAGAAATGTTTTTTATTTGCCAAGATTTGTATATGTATGCTGTAGAGAAATATGGCAAAGAAATCCAGTTGCCCACCTTAACTTAAAACCTGAATATGATCATAATCCCTGAATTTTGTTTGTGACGTCACGTCTCAGCAGATTGCTAGACATTGCGATTACTTACAATTACAAATCTTTGTATTTAAAAACACACAAATTTATTCGAACTTAAGAAAATTCGCTAAATTAGGTTCTTTAAAAACATCTGTAATTTTCACCCATTAATTTTAAGACAGAAAATATAGAAAATGTCATCGTGATTTTATGTTAAGTACTTCCAAAAATTAAATTATCCTAATTATCTTCGGAACGGATTAACTAGATCTTACTCCTCACGTATTTACCACATTTCAACTCAAAAGCTTCTAATCTAATTGAGTTATGCTTGGTCACATCCATTCATATAGAGCCGACTCCGGTTGTAGTGAACTCCGATATAGTGAACTCTCGGTTAACGTGAATCTAAGTAACTGGTCACGTTTCATTGACATCAAAAATAAGCACAAGAAGATTCGGTTGTAGTGAACCTCGGCTATAGTGAACGTAGAAAATACTACGTCCTGGAAATCAATTCCCCTTTGGAAAAAATACATCGTCTCAGTGCCATAAATTCCAACACTAAGCAGCTTGGAAAATATATCGTCGGCAAAAGATCATAATTGAAGAAATCTCCCCTGAGGTGGACATAGCGGACCCGGAATGTTTTATTCAGCCATCAGTTTCATTAACCGCTCGCATCATGCCGCTTCCGAAAGAATTTCGTACATCAGGCGAGTAAAAGAGCCTTCGGAGAGTGGGATGACGCTCCAACAGTGCAAGAGACATTGAAAGGTGTCAGGACTACATTACGATACTTAGATGTTTTATTCAGCCATCAGTTTCATTAACCGCTCGCATCATGCCGCTTCCGAAAGAATTTCGTACATCAGGCGAGTAAAAGAGCCTTCGGAGAGTGGGATGACGCTCCAACAGTGCAAGAGACATTGAAAGGTGTCAGGACTACATTACGATACTTAGAGACAGTGAACAATGTAGAATCAAGTATGGAGAGAGGACGAACTCTCGAGAAGTATCTAGAGAAATTACTAATGAAAAATGTACAAAGAACATATTTGAAAATAATTGGTTTTTCTAAGAGGAATTAATGATAATGAAATTTTCAGTTGGCGTTGTTAATGTGTTTTCCAGTACCTCTACATTAAGTCAATTAATCATTGTAGAGAAATTCTAATTAATTTTGACATCATTGGATACAGTGAACCTCTGATGTAGTGACTCAAATATGTTAGTCCCCATAAGTTCACTATGACCGGATTCCACTGTATACAAATCGAATTCTGGACAGAAAACTGCATGTAACTCCTCTCCACCTGTACCAATCGTAACTATCGTTGGAACAGCACTAATAGCCCTTCATTCTGACGTGAGTACGAAGTTACAGCAGAAAAGAACCTGAAACACGGATTTTACGACCAATATTCAAGATTTTATAATTGAGGTTATTCATACACTTTTCATCTCAATACTACATTGTAGGGTCAACAAGTAAAACATTTAGTAGCGGGCGGTCTCTTTCTTGCAGCCTCGCTGTAGAATGACGTCAGCTGTGACGCAATCAGTGACACACACAGTATGAGAATTCAATCGGTACTTGGAGTGTGAGGGTGAGCGGAATAACACAATTAAATACATGCATTTTTCAGACAAAATCGAAACTGTTTCATTGTTTTTGTATTTTTCCGTTCTCGAGTATCTAATAAAAGCATCACACATGGCCGAAGGCTGTATAGATTGCTTTTAATTGCTGCGCGCATGGAAAAGTAGTAATATAGTTTAAAAAATTAAATGATTTGAACTGTTATATATTAATTTTCATGACTAGAAAGTAATCGTAACTTCTTCTAAATGCAAACATGTATGCATGCAAACACATTAAATACAGAATTTTTTACTTCCTGCACTTGAGTAATAAATTAGTAAAAATTGCGTGCAACGTGACATTTACAAGGAAAACTTAAGCCAAAAAGCTCATTAAACTTCGAAAAACCAAAATCACAATATCACTAGGGTAATAAAACTCCTGTCATGCACGATATTTTAACATTAATTAGCGACATAAATAGGGCACAATAATTAGACATGACGGGGAGGATAGCGGTTCCGTAATCGAGATCAAACCTTTTAATAATTATATCCTTTATTGCGCAAAATAAGACAGATGTACAATAATTACATCCACAATTAGACTGAAGTTTCCACATTGGCTTGAGTTTTTAATTATCGACACGGTACTCTAATGATTTTCAAGATATAAAAAGTAAATACTAGTTTGCTTGGATGTGAAATGTAAACACTACATTAAGAAAAAAATCAATTGTTAAGATACGATATAATGCTTCTTTCGCACGGCTTGTCGCCATAATAAAACGTACGAGAGACAAATTTATAATACTAAGTGTACATTTTATATATCAGCCTAGTGTTTTTGCTATTGGAATACGAATAGTTTTTTACAAATATTACTTATGAGTAATATTACTATCATCCGACTGACGTACTATAATGTACTTTTACACCAAATTTTAATTATTTGTTAAATAACTGTTCCACTCAGGACAATAAATATCTAAACATTACAACGGGCAAGAGGTATTTCATTCCACAAAACATAACATGCGAAAAACGCTACAAAGTGATTAATGATGTAAAAACGATTTCAAAAAATACAATTCATCAATAAAAATTACGTATCTAACGTGGACAGAAAGTACCCAGCTTACCAACAACAAACAACTTTTTTTTAATTCGAAAACTAAGATGTTCATTATCAATAATGTTTGCCGTACACTAATGAACTGTATTCTTTATTCATTATTTCCTTGTCATTTTTTATTTATTTCTGCAACACTCATACTCAAATGTTGCTTATTGGAAAAGTCGCCGAATCCTAAACCATCATCTACATTATATTGCGTCTGAGTTCCCATGCATGAGAGCATCGAGATCACACATTGTTTCTATTACTTGTAGAAGGGATTGTTAGACATTTTGCAGTGAATAGTGTCATTTAAATCAGAAGAATTGATCCCTATATAATATTTGAGTAACTCCACGAATGTCCAGAAGTGTGGTTTCCGTCACTCACGGCTGGACCACTTCCCTTGCACAAATCGAGACATATGAGGTGTCATTCGACGCATTTTGGTATCCTCATGGGGAACTGATAATTCGTTATCGGACCCGACCAGAAGATTCAAAGAAATTTCTAAAAGCGTGTTTTTGCATGTTTTGATGCTGCGTTTTTAATGAGTAAATTGATTCAGTGGTGAGTTGTAGTTGACATTTACATAATTGAAATGATTGAAGGCGTTGTCATTGTCAACAATAGTATTTATTTCAAAAATAGCAGCTTTCGATGGCTTAGCCATCATAATCATCAGTTTTCTGCTGTCTGGGAGCCACAAAAATGACTACTATTGTTGACAATGACAACGCCTCCAATCATTTCAATTTAGTGAGTAAGCCGAGAATTAAACCAACACCACCTAAATAGATCTTGTAGGTGGCGTTGATTAAACCCCGGTATCCCGTGGTTATTATCAGTGCACTGCACCATCATTTCCTTCCATGAGGTTGGCACCCTGATTGTTTACAAGCTAGCCATATGAAATGAAAATCGCGCGGCAGAATTTGTAAGATACGAAATGTTTCGTGGGTATTTTTTATAATAAATCTGAAAGTTTTCTTGGAACATTGAATTTGAAGAATATAAACTAAACAAGAAGAGTTTCAAAATCTAAAAAATAGGGGATGTGATTAAAATATGGATGTGTTAAGCAACTCAGGGGAATCCAATGTAGTTGTAGAGGCTTTGCGTCAGAATTTTCCAAACTAATAGAGAATGATCTTATAACAGCAATAGAGAGAAACGCATAACAACATGCAGGTGATCATTTATGTTCATATTAGAAAACAAAAGGTAAAATATAGCTGTGCTAAATTCTAACTACTAGCATTTATCATTTCTGCATTTTTACGGCCATTATAATTTTGAAATTGCAATATTTCAGTTCATAACCCGTGTGAAAGTAATTTACAAGGCCATTGAGCGTTGGGAATTTGTGAAGAGAGGTATAGCATTAACAGCCACTACGATTCATTGGTAACTGCAATGCCACATACTGTATTTGAACAAAGCTAGGAATAAAAGAAATGAAGTGTGAAAGAAATTTTCAACCCATGAAAATACTTTTGAAACATTTGACAGCGTCGGCGACGCCACATTCAACTAGTATTATGGCATTTTCGTTGATTAGTATTAGTGTCTTGGTATTATTGTGCTGTATATCGCAAGTAATTTGGGTAAGACAGTGAATAAGTATATGCACTTTCATGCTACTTGTTGCTAACATACTTCTTTAGCTTCCGAATACGTATAAGACTCAAGTTCGCCCTTTAAGTAGTTGCACAGTGTTTTCTGTTTTGTAGTTTTTATTTCCATCGGTTGCCGAAATTGGACCTCTGAAGGTTGCCTTGACTGAACCGGTTCGTCTTAGTAGGCTGATGAGAATTGTTTTTCATTTTTCTTTCTCGACAACAAAAAGCAATATAATGGAATGTAAGTAAGCATAACGAGATGTTGTTCATAATATGATACCTTAGCAGTTGAAGCAGACAGCGAGCGAACCTAGTTGTAGAGGCATTAGCTAAAATGGTAATAAGTCACCTTCTGAAGAATCTGTGAACATAAGAAACAATGGAACTACCCAAAAGTGTAACAAGACAGTTGATAAGTTTTCTTAAAGCTTCCGAATTCTGTTAGAAGAAATGGAAAGGACTTAATTAACGAAGAGCTCATTCAAACTGCTGATAAAATAATTGGAAGTGCAAGGCAAGAGATTTCAAGATAATAAGAATAAAAAATAGTTTTTTCACAAGAACACAAAGAGCATTGCGATTATGTTAAACCTAGTTGGTTGTGTACGATTTGCAAAATGAAAGGAAAAGAAAGAAGATATTATTGTCTTGAATGTAGATTAAAGGTTCACACACGTCGTGTTAAATTGAAACCCAGCATTAAGAAATTTGTCTCCATAAGTTTCAGGGATGAAATCTTATTACCAGTTACCAAATTGTTTCTTCTCTTTCTTCTCAGAGCCTAGTATTTTTTTATCTAATAAAATATGCAGTACATAAAATTTATTTATGTAGTGCTATTCAGGATATCGAGAAGCTCCCGTGACAAGAAAACACCCTAGATTCTAGGTTGATTTTCATGAAGAATTTAGTTTTTTCGAAAAAAATGTTTTTGCGAAAATTGATTTTAAATGTTACTTCCGGGGACGAAATTAAAACAGGGCACCGAGTCCCAGCAGACACCTGTCACGGCTTCTGCCATCTGGGCTGGGCGTTTCATTGTTTCATTCTGTTTTCGGCGAAACTGTCAAGAGAGGCACACATCGCTTGCTGTACCCTAAAGCACTATCCATTTAATCTATTAAATCAACTTAAAATCATTCCTGATATAAATTATAATCACGGTATTCAGTGGCGTAACGAGAAACGTTAAAAACCAACCAAGCCTTGAGGAAATTAACAAAATTCTTGAAGTGCTCGAATTGTGTCTGCGAATCTTCAGTCTGAACCAATATCTTACGCTTTAGAGAGCCACAGATGATAAATTATAGTCCCCTGTAGTTTACTTCCTTAATACCATGTCACCAAGCTACAACATTCATTCATTAATCGAGTTTATTGATTATATCTACGTTCGCACTGGAATCTGCAACTCCCGTGACTTTCATTTTGGGCAGTTCTCGCTAAGGATAGCATGCTTAGATAAGACGAAAAATTATTGTACACGAATTAACAGGCAAGTTTTCTTCTCCTCGGATGTAGAAATTGCTCCCCGTGAAGGCTAACCCCATGAATGTTAGCTAAAATAAAAATATTTGGAGAACAGTGGGTAGTTAATGAGCTTCCTTAAAACAACCTAGCAAATTACGTTATTATTGCTTATTCTATATTATTCTGTGGACTGTTATGACGAACTTTCTGCTTCCCCGGAAATATATTTTAATAGATGCTGTTTTTGCAAAACATGCTACACGATGCTCTGTGGAACATCGATGTCGCGACAATGAACTTCAGTACATCGCATAGAGTTCTCACAGATGAATGTGTATTCTGGCTTTCGTTTCCCCGTTCCGTAGGCGAGGTGAACGCATACCACTCTCCCGAAACCTTGAGATAATTCATGAAACCATTATTGGACGAAATTGGCGGCGAGTTTGAAAAATGTATGTTTGGGTATATCTCCTGTGTTACAAGTAGCTTCTAAGTAAACGAAATGCGTGTCATCTTTTTTGTTCAATTGAACAGTGTGGGAACTACAAGTATTTTGTTTCATGTAAGCCATATGCCATTTTCTCATTGTTAATAACGAAAGGACTGATTTGACTGTGCACCCAGGTGTGTACTACAAAGATTTGCCAATGCAACGGATGGTATACGGCTCCCCAAAAATGTATCTGACGAAAGCATCAGTTCAATTGGCGCGCCCAAAAATAATCGATAAACTCACAATTTTTAATGAACGAACATTTCAGCTACAAATTGGCAGTAAGTATGTGTTTTTAATGTTAATGAAATAAACAGCAGGCGATTATCATTTATTATATGTGGCTCTCTCAAGCACAAAACATTAGTTCAAACTGAAGATATGCAATAATAATTGAAGCATTCCAGGAATTTTTTTTATTTCCACAAGGTTTGGTTCACTACTACGCCGCTGCATAAAGTGGTTATAATTTATAAGAAAAATTCATTTTAAGTAGATTTAATACATTAAATGAATAATATACAAATACATTTGATATTAAAATACTGAAGGGTGCGGCAAGCCATGTGTCCTTACTCGACAGTTCTACCGAAACTGCGGAGAAACGGTGCAACGCTGAGCCCCATTAGCAGACGCACTATTGGAGGGTGGCTGCTTGTTTGAATTTCGAACCCAGAAGTTACATTTAAACTCCACTTTCAACTCCATAACCACACTCCAAGACATTTTTTTCGGTCAACCGGATGTGATATTCTTCATAGAGTCAACATAATATCTGAGGTTTAGTTTAGATTTAAATTTATTTAGGAAAAAACACAGTAAACTATATGTGACTACGGTGGAGAAGATTGTTTTTACGTTTTCGCAACAAAGTAGAGAGAAAGTTATGTAATGCTGCAAAAAAAACGGCCATTTTTCGGCAAGAAAAACTTAATACAAGGCCATGGTAATGAAAAACGTGGATAAATTCAGTTGCTTGTCTCTTGGCTGTCCGGGAGAAGCCGCGTCGGTTTGATCGTCGCCAAGAGACATACTCCGGCCGAGGAAGCCTACGTAATCAATTCAGTTGCTTAATTTAGAGAAAACTCCTCTAACGTGGTAAGCCAGAATTCCTGTTTTGTAGGTCCTCGATACCGAAAATTCGAATGACAACAAAACGTCTGTCTCTCCGTGCGCCTGTCTGTGGGAGTAATTTACATGAAGCTCTTGGGACATTTCAAAAATTTTCTAATAAATGGCTAAATCGTTTTTGATTAAATCTTTTTGTTAGATAGTGTGAAGAACGTTTAAGAGAACGGTGCAGGTCTCATTTTCGTTGAAATTTGATTTTTCGAAAATTGCAAAAATTTAACTTTTTTGGCTTCAACTGCAATTGGAAAAGAGCATTATTTTTTAAAAAACTTAAAGACAGATTTTGAAATAAGGTCATGTGCAATTTTTCTAAAATTTGAGTAATTTTCGCTTAATTTTGTGTGAAAGTACGAGCGAGAGACTACGTGCTGTTTTAGTACCATTTGCTTCCATTCCTTTTACCAGAAACGATGTAATTAAAATATTAATTTTAAAGTGAAAGTACATATATTGTACATTATTAGTTTTTCCATACTACTTAAGTAGTACAGAGAAAGTATTATAATGCTGCAGAACAAAAGGAATTTTTTATAAATACAGTCGGTTCCGGCTAAAGTGAACCTCTGAGCACTATCATTTCCAGTTCACTACATCCGATAATTTCGTAATATCACATAGTTTTTCAACTAGAACTTACTTAATAATTTGAAAGGGACAGTAAAATGTGGAATCGCTTTGAATTCAAAATTTACAGATGATGAACTGCCAATAAGTGTGTTGGTCTTCTTGTCAGGCTCACTGCTAGTTGTCACTGCGGCGTCAAAATGGGAAAAGAAGTCGACATATCCGAATTCTCCCGATGTTAGGAAATGATGTTGGCGGTTTTATACCAGCTTATCTCAATGCGTAGTCCTCGCGCCCCCATTGCGATCACTTATCACAAGTAGCGCAATCACAACCCAAGATATTTACGCTACGAAGACCTAAAATGCCCAACCCTCTAAAAATTAAAAATGTAGATTTAAAATGGATCAAACAAAATCAACCAGTGAGATATTTAGGAGTGCTTCTAGACCAAAAACTAACGTGAAAATATCATATTAAAGAAATTGCCAATAAAACATACGTGAAAATAGCAAAACTATATCCACTCATAAATAGCCACTCTAGATTAAGCATTGAATGTGGGATAAGCTTATTCAAATCAATTGTTAGACCATCGCTTACTTACGCTTGCCCTGTATGGGGTGGGGCCGCAAAAAGTAACTAAGAGAAAATCCAAGCAGTGTAAAAATAAATTAAGACGTATAATTAAAGCACCATGTTTTGTGTCAAATAGGCAAATTCGAAACGAACTGAAAATAGAAAACCTAAATACATACATTAGAAGACATTCAGAAAATTTTTTTGATGAACTACCGAAAGCAGAATGTGTTAAAAAGGTTGATCTAGAACTGTCAGTAAAAGACATTAAAATTATTTCAAGATACCCCAAGGATAAATTACGCCCACCATAAACGCATCATAGAATGCAAATCGAATTGAAATAATTATTAAACATACAAACAAAAAAGTAAGCAATAGAACGTCACAATTTGAAAATATATATGTATATAAATAAATCCAAACACTAAATTAAGAGAACAGTAAGAAAGTAAAGGGAGCTTTGACTAAATGAACTCCCCGCCTACCTATGCCCTATCCCAGTTATAGTTATAAGTATTGCAAATTTCTGTATAATCAGTGGAATAAGCAGTTAGGAAATAAAGTTGTTAAAAAAAGTAATGCTACGATGGGAGATATCGACGCGTTTGACATCAAAGACATCCACGTTTAACATCGACCACGGGGCGTTGGTGGCAGGCGAGAGACGATGCGTAATGTTCACAGACTTCAGAACCACAGTTCAGAAATGGCACGGAGATATAATAGTGGTACCCAGAATAATAAAAACATAGCACACTGTTCATTGAACACCAATGTGGATGGATTCTGTGGAATGCAAGATACATTTTTGCTCTGCTTAGTCATAACGCAAAAGTTTAACGGCGTACCCTCATTTTTCAAATAAGTGCCATAGCACATAAAAGTTCCAAAATAAAAACGTAGTATCTCATGATTTACACCGAAAGCGCCTATCGACCACACGAATTTTTTCCTCAATGGTACCTCAATTGTACGTAAATTCTTTTAATTCGGAGACATTCGGTTCCTTTCTTGGTGAGTCATTCTCATTAAGTTAAATGTAACAAGATTTGGCAGTCTCCCAATTTGTTCCATACATCATTTTAATATTTTCATAATAATGTCATTTTAATGTATCTCAATATAAATCATTTAGTGTTGAAAGGAATAAATATAAAAAAGTTCAACTCTATGCAATCCAGTAGTCTGGTATGATAAATATCGCAGAACATCTTACGCGTACATGTAATTGCAGGATATCTGGAGCAGCCATAAATATCTCGCGCGCCCGCTCACACTGGAATGTTTACCTTCGCATCCGTCCGACTCCTGATATAAAGTTCTACAACGACTGCTTCGTGTACGTGAATGCTACATGTTAGTGTTGTATCGACCTGTCATCTTCATACATTCCTTACAATCGTCAAAACTAATGTTTTTTATAAAACCTGGATTATATATTTTAATTTCCAATCCGTATATTTTACAATATTATGAGAGTATCAAAGCTTTCTCGCGTACAAACAAATACGTTTGTCAATACACAATTCACTGGTTCTCCTTTCAAAATGTCTCTTGTTTACAAACTTTAATAATTGTAATACTTTCATTTCTCATCTCTAACTTTAAATAATTGAAACCATCAGTTTGCATTACTTGCATAGGAACCACATCATGTATGGCTACTTACTTGCATGATCTCATATGTCACGATGTTCTATGACCCGTAATCTACACAAATCTCTAATCAATACACGTCTGCTGATATCCCTTCGGGTCACCATATCTCAGTCATCGTCTATTGTTGAACTTGGTGTTTGCATAACAATTACCATTGTTCCCAAGTTAACCTCGACCTATTACACACACACAAATTTAAAAGATATAAGACTTTTACTGAATAGACCAGATGTAATCATTGAGGAATTAATCTTTAACTGACCGCTAGAAATTAAATATTTTTTTTAATACTAATTTTTAATTCAATGCAAGTTTTACCTCATTTTTCCTTGAAACGTATCGCCCGCAGAAAATAAAATCCAGAGCTTTCCTCAACGATACAAATGACGTAAAGCAGTAAAACGTTTAAAAATGTATGCAAAGAAAACCGATTTCCTTCACTTGCACACAAGCAACACTGAGTCCTTCGCAGAGATAGCTTCCGCCCGCGGGAACGTCGTCGTATGCAGCTTTCCTTCCGCCCAGCGCGAGTGGCGGCGCGCGGCGGCGGCGCGGCGAAGCTCCACCAGATTGCTTGCGGCGAGGATTAGCGAGCCGGCGGCGGCGGCGGGCGCGGGGGGCGGGGCGGCGGGCGCGAGGGGCGGGGCGGCGGCGGCGGGAACGCGAGCGTGGGCGACGCCGGCAACCCGCAGACTTCCTGCGACGACGCCAGCCGTTTCTTTACGACCTCTCCGCGGCGGCTGAAATAACCGACCGCGCATTCACACGCCTTCCGTAATCTAATTTACGGCTTTATACGTGTATCCCTGGCGCGCGGGCGAAACGCGCTCTTTTGCCCCGAACTGAGCAAGAAACAAAGGTTCCCTCATAACGCGCCCCACCCCACGCGCCTCGCCCGCCGCAGAGGGATTTCGCCCGGCAGGCGGGCGGCCGGCGCGCGCCAGGAAATTAGCACATCAACCGAGCGGCTGCGTCGCAAAAGACACGCCTTCGTGGGGCCCTGGAGCTGATGTGCTCCGCGCCGAAAAGGACTCGCGGGGCCGCCGGGCAGAGCGTTTGCCAGCAGGGCCGGTGCGAGTGCGTCGGAGGTGGCAGCGTTTAGCGGCCGGACACGACACAGGAAATCGGTCGGAAGAGGAAGGTGTGTGTGTGACTGAAGGGTGGCGAAGGAAACGGCGAATAACTGTTGGTGACACACGACATGAAATGTATTGAACGTAGAGAATTACAAAGAAATCGCTGAATATTCCTGAATTAAACCGTTTAATTTTCTATTTCAACATTTGCTAAATCAAAGGATTTAAAATGTCACATATTTACTGCATAGTGGATTTGCTTTTATGTTGTAGTTCATTAACAAATAATAGATGTATATGAAAAGTTTAGACGACGATGTCACAATTACCACACGATCTATATTTACATTTAGAGTGAAATTTATAAAAATGGTTACTGTAATGAAAATCAATTATAACATTAGTATTATGAGTCATAAGTTCATAAACCCTAGGCAGAAAATGTCGAAAAAAAGTAACATAATTTCGCTTCGTAAGATTATTTTAATTCTAATGAAAGAATGAACATTTGTAAAGTTACAATGTTTTGGTGTTCGCAGGGCTGCGCAACCTGGATTCTCTGGGCCTAGCGCACAATCACCTGAAGGACGTGCCCGCTCGCGTCTTCTCTCACCTGACGCTCTTGAACTCCTTGGAGCTGGATGGGAACTCCATCATTCACGTCGATCCTGAAGCATTTGTTGGTCTGGAAGGTAAGGCCTCTTCCTAATTGATTACATAACATTTACAAGTGTTATAAGTTTACAAGTCGAAAAAGTGGATGTAAGCAAAATATTTCGACATTTGTGCCCAGAATATCATTTAGCTCTGAAATACACGATGTTAAACGCCCAATGGAGTCGTGTTCGGAATGCACGAAACTTTGCGAAAGGAAGTCTCATTTCAATAAAGTTTAACTTTGACCAAACGAAAATAAACTTATGAAGTCCAGAAAATAGTTTCATTTTCAGTGGCATTTCACGAAGTCCTAGAAGTAACAGCAATTAAATAACTTCGTCCAAACGTTAATGTTCCTGAGAATGTCAATTAGAAGGCGCTGAACAAATGTTACCAGACTGACAATACAAGGCCATGAATTGGAACTCGGGAGAGATTAATGGTCAGCAGTTCTCGTGATTCCTTACCCGACGGTGGTCCCGAGACAGGTCCGATATCTCACCCAGTAAAAGAAAGAGTAAAAGAATTCCGGAGAATAAAACCCTGATGAAACCCGCGGAGCGCCGTAGCCCGCAGGAGAATGAAGCTGTTTAAGGGGGATGAATGAGCGTGGGCGCCGGGAATTCCAGCGAAGAGATCGAGCGTTCCGGGAGCCGCTGCGCCGCGCGGTGGGCGCTGGCTTATTCATGGAGTTGCACTACGCCGAGTGGGGCGGAGCGCGCCGCCGCAGGGGGGAGGGGCGGGCGAGCGAGCGAGTGGGCGGGCGAGCAAGCAGGCAGGTGGGCAAGCAAGCGGGCAAGTGAGCGGGCGGGCAAGTGAGCGGGCGGGCGAGCGAGCGAGCGGGCGGGCGAGCGAGCGGGCGGGCGAGCGGGCGGGCGGGCGGGCGGGCGGGCGGGCGGGCGGGCGGGCGGGCGGGCGGGCGGGCGGGCGGGCGGGCGGGCGTTCGGGCGGGCGGGCGTTCGGGCGGGCGGGCGTTCGGGCGGGCGGGCGGGCGAGCGGGCGGGCGGGCGGGCGGGCGGGCGGGCGGGCGGGCGGGCGGGCGGGCGGGCGGGCGGGCGGGCGGGCGGAAAGCTCGTGGGGAGGCGAGTGGCAGGGTGGAAGAATGGCGGAATGGGAGATGTCTCATGGGCCGGTTGGGGAGGGTAGTGGATTGGCGGGGCGTGCGGCTGAGCAAGTGGTCGGCGGAAAGCCAGCCGGAGATGTCTAGGGATCTGGCTGCGGGGTTGGGCGGACGACGATTTGTTTTATGTGGACCAACGCGCACCGCAGACAAGTTAAGCGATTAAGGCGGATGGAGCTGTGACGTGAGCCTACGATCCTCGAATGTCGCAGCGGCCCACTGCGAATCCGTGTGTTCGTAGCCCTTGTATTAAACAAATGTTGTAGTACATTATAGTACATTCCTTTACGCAGATGTATGAATTAGGAAAAGAAATTCAAATAGTATTAAAAATGATAATTTATTACTGTTCGTGGTATTAATAATTTTTTAAATATGATAGAGTGATGAGGTAACAAAATACAATAATTTATTTGCTTTAAAAAGGGTTATTTGATCGACTAGCTATCTAAAAAGTTTTGGTAGTAAAAACACTGATTCTGTAAAGTTGATAGACCAATGAGTTTGTCTTTAAAATTGTTGTATTATTGGATACAAAAATTTTAAATAACTACTAATTGAAATAGCATAGCTTGAAGACTTTTGTCCCTTCTCTCTCTTTGCTTGTCTGTCTGTCTGTCTGTCTGTCTCTCTCTCTCTCTCTCTCTCTCTCTCTCTCTCTCTCTCTCTATATATATATATATATATATATATATATATATATATATATATATATATATATATATATAACGTTATCGAGAAATTACTTCCTCTGATGATCGTTTTTGGGTGTCTCCATCGTTCTGTGGTCAGTTTCCGGAGCAGCAGCATTTGTTGGTGGGGCACGTGGCTGCTTTGGCGGGCACTGCGACGCCCTCGGGCGGAGGCCTCTTGAATGGCACCCGCGGATCGATAGGCGCACCTCTGCATCTGTCTCCGACGCCGGCGGCTTCTGCATGAGCACACACACGCACACACACACGCAGAGAGAAATACGTGGACTGGGTGAGCGAGCGAACGTGCGAGTGCGTGCCCATGCGCCAGCGCACGGTTCGTCTGCTCCTCTGTTCTCCTGCCAGGGCTCTGTCTCGGCGGTCGCCGCATAAACGAACGGGCTGCGATGGTCCATTAACGTCCCTTCGTTTGATTGCCATTCGACGGCTGAAAAAACCGTTTGTCCCCCCGAGACATTTTTCCTCTTTTCCGGTAAATTTAATGATTTGTTGTCACGAACAGGAAATGATGCATTAGCCGTTGCCCGAATGGAAATTTCGAAACGGGAGACTAATCCGACGTGCACGCGGGATGACTGAATTCTAATTATCCTTGACAGCGCATGCGGTTGGTTGGGGGCGGTGGGGAAAAGTAGCGCCGAGGCAGTGTTGCCAGTGATGGAGAATAACCTATGACGTGGCGATGGTGTCTTTAAAAGATCCCTCACATTTTGCATAATTCATTATGATTTAATAACTCCGTAACAACAACAACAACAATAATAATAATAATAATAATAATAATAATAATAATAATAATAATAATAATAATAATAATAATAATAATAATAATAATAATAATAATAATAATGAAACTTCTGATTAGAGCAACTTTGAAATGCAATTGCAATCAAATAAATTTAAAACAGCTCACAATGAAGTATTCTTGAACTATAGGACAACGTAATAACAGTCCCAGTATCACCGCAAAAATTACATTGCTTCCGAATTCCAATGCATGCAGAATTTGCATCGGAATTCTATTCATTAATTTATATCCGCGAAAGGGAAATCTATAATTTAAATAAATATTGCATTACAACAGAAAAAATTCGTTTTATGCGAATCATTTATTGTAATGTAGTCGTGAGGTAATCCCCAGAAGGTGTATGTCCTGCATGCATGATGCAGCTATGTAGTACAAAGAAATTCTGACAATTAAAAAAATTAAACCAAGTTACTCATAACAAATGGAATTATCCGACTGAAAATGGAAATCACGTGTGAAATCGGTTCAAATTTAAATATTAATAAAAACTAATAAAACTGAAATACGCAACTATGATTCCATAGTTATTTAATTCGAGATAAGTCATTTGGCAAATATTGACTCCCTTGGATCAATCTCTCCCAGTCTTTACCGCTCCCAGGGAATTTTGCGTGTGATTACACACTTGTGCCTCGCAAATTCCAGCGGAACGTGATGAACATTTACTCGTTAGGTCTCGCGCGTTGCACAATGGGCGCGGCGGCTGCACAGCGACGGCACCTCGCCAGGCGGCCACGGGGAGCGTCTGGGAACGCATAATAGCGGGGCTGAGCCCCTCCCCACCCCCTCCCGCGCCGCGCTAGCGTGTATTACGCGCGGTTGTCGGTCATTACGCCGCCCAATTCCAGCCGGCCCCGGTGTCCCCGGGGCGGCAGCGCCCGCGTCTACACCCACGCCCGCCCCGCCCCGCCCCGCCCCCGCGAGGTGCACTGCTTCGGCCGGATGGGCGGGGAAACGCATGGAGCGAGAGAATGCGATTGCATGCTTTTGCGCACCTCGCAGCCAGCCCGCCAGGCAAACGCGTCGGAATAGATCCGCGGGGTCTCGAAAATGATGAACAGGGAATGTGTTGGCTGATACGAATATAAAAAACAAATATGTCACGAAATAAAGATCATCGTATCATAGGAAACAAACAGATGCAATGATGATGGCAAAATAGAGATTGCACGAAAGTAAATACAGAGGGAGTGGTACAAGGGAAAGTATTTATTAAAAGGCGGTAGAACGAAAGATGAAGAAGAACGCCGTTTCAAATACGGTAGTAGTACATGGGTGTGATATAGCAGTGGCAAATGATCCTATATTTTGAAAGAAAAAAGAGATAAAGTGTTTGCGTCCTCCGGGATCTGTCTCTCAGAGCATATTACGCAAGTGATAGGGTATAAGGGTTTTTCTTCAGCTTGTGTCAGTTAAGAGAGCTGGATTAACTTATTAATATTTTCGGGCACGTCAACTGCTACGATCATTAGTCCCGTTTGTGTAGTGCATGTTTGGATGATGCCTTCCCCTCTGAAGGGTGAGATCCGGCTCCAACCTGTACGTGAGCTAACGAGGATAATCCTTTCTCCCCTCTATCTCCTCTTGGGGTCACCACCCCAGCAGAGACGAGTTCTAAGCTTGCCCAAATTGTTGCCCGACGTGTGTGGTAGTATGTGTGTGTGTGTGTGTGTGTGTGTGTGAGAGAGAGAGAGAGAGAGAGAGAGAGAGAGAGAGAGAGAGAGAGAGAGAGAGAGAAAGGGGAGATAATAAGGCAGGAAAATGGAAGCTAAGATCCCACGCGGTCAATGTCCCACTTGATAGGATACTGCTCCGGCATTTACCTGCTATTAATCGGAGAAACCACAAAAAAATACCGATCAAAGTAGCCAACCGCCAGAATTCTCCTCTGGAAAGCGACTGAATTCCACCTAGCTATACAGCACGTGTCGTTCAATTGGCCACTGTCGGGACATGAACTCTAAGACCTCCCGGTCAGAATTCCTGCAAGCGTCAATGATCGCTCTAAGCTAATCTTAGCCGATTGTTAAGGATGAAATACTCATATTAATATTTAAGGAAATATTATTTTTAAAACTTCAGGCGATGGATATTTTCATCCAAATATGCCATGTCTTCAAAATATCTATATTATCTCTTCAATTAGAAGCAATTTTTTGGCACTAATGGATCTTCTTCTTCTGTCAGCTTTTCGGCACTTATAGTTTTGCCATGGCTTCATTAATTACGGTAGCCCAATCTCTTCGGTATTCTGCTTTCCTTCTCCATCTTTTTACTCTTATGATTCTCAAAACTTCTTCCACCTCATCATTCCATCTTAACTTTGACCTACCTCTACTCCTCCTAACAGCAATGCTCCGTACAATATATCTTCTTTACTGCCGTCTCTTCCTTCATTCTTATATGTCCAATTCATTCCAACCCTCTTATCTTGATGCAGGTGACGATCTTAAGCGTTTTGTATAATTCGTCCAACTCTGCATTTATTCTACTCCTCCAGATTTCGTTTTCTTTAACCGGTCCAAATATTCTATGTAAGATTTTTCTTTCACTTATTGCCAGGTTATTTTCCATTTACTTCGTGAGAGTCCAAGCTTCGGAACCAAACAGTACAACCGGCTTAACGACAGTATTGTACAATTTCAACTTTGAGGCCTTTTATAACTTTGCCTTAAAACTTTTGTAGAGGATACCATAACACCTATTGCCCACCTTTATTCTCCTTTTAATATCCTTTTCTACTTCATTATTTTTAGTAATTCAGGAACCCAAGTACTCTGTGGCATTCATCCATTCTATATTTTTTTCCATCTAAATTGACATTTTAATTTATGATAAATTCTTATAGTTATTCTCATATACTTTTGTCTCATATATTCTGTTTTGTACACTTATGGATTCCAAACTAAATTGAGGAGTTGAGGTCTTTGATTAACATGTAGAATAGATTAAAATTTATTTAACAAACGTTGACTATGTTGTGCTTGAGCCGTTTTATTTCCTATTATTGTCAATCCACGAACTGAAGACATTGCGCATAATAGACGTGCATTTATAAAACGAGAATAAAAGAAAAACATGTTTTCAAACTTTCTTAACAAATATTACTTACATTTATAATTCTGTGATTAAAATTTAGTCTATTGCAAGTTTACTTAAAAATGTGATGAAAGTAAACAATGCGTGTTCTTTGAAATACGATATTTATGGCTTGTCCGTTTACAAACTTTTAACGTTATCCACACGCATCTGCTTTTCACCGTGGTTTGTTTCAATCCTTAAAATATTACTTTTACCGTTGATATTTAAACAATGTAACTCTCCTGTTAAAATTAATTAATTCTTCATGTCTACGTTCTCTGATCTGGCACTTTGAGTCATTACCAGCTGGCGGTCCTGGCCGTTTGCTGGGAGAAGAATATAGAACCGCAGAGCGACGCGGTCTTCAACGACGGTTTTTGAACCATTCAAAAAAGCGTCTATTGCCTCAACGGATAATAATGACCTAATAGGTCTTAATGTTTTGATTCAATAAAAATAATCTTTGAGAGAAAGGGAAGCTTCCAAATGCTTCCAGACACAATATCTAAGAAAAAAAAATTATAATGTAGTATCATTAATGAAGAAAATAGTGTTTAGGCTACTATTTTCATCAAAAGTCGTTGAATAGAGTATTGACAGATTTAATTTTATTGACACATTCAATTTGAATTTTGATTCAGTGAAGCAAAATATATTAACGAAATATTCGTTTGCAATATCTACTAGAAATAATCTTCGCACAATAATGATTCGTGTGCACAACACCTGAACGGCAATTAGTGAACAATATCCTTACCTTCAACCAATTAAGGAAATAAAAATATTTAAAATAAACAGAGATCCTACATTCCCTAAAATCCAAATTGCAATCAAATAACGTAGCAAAATCCTTTTAGTCTCCACAAAGCACATCGTGCGTTATCTGTTATTGCTTGCCAATTAAAACGCTAAGCTGTGACGTTTCAGGAGTCCAAATATAGGTTATTGATTAATTATAAAAGGCAATCTGACAGCAGAGCGATCAGAACAGCAGAGATAATACTCAGCAACTAAATTAAACTCGAGCGTCATGAAGGCAACACTTTTTGCAGTTTTATAGCTAAGCACTCACTCGATACACTGTCTAAATAAAATGGCGAACAGGTAAACAAAGATACGATAGAAAACAAAATATTTTCATTCAGAGGTAGCAAAACGCACTTCGCTGAATTAAATTTCGGAGAAAGAATTCCCATTTTGACGCATTCTCTCAGGAGTTCAAACGAATTGTTAGAGAATATAAATTGACACATATGAGCGCGAAACTGTTCACGTCAAACCCTTTCACCTCAAAGAATCATTCTTCAGAAATAAAATATAAACTGAAAATATGTTTTTGTATCTGTCCCGTTAGAGTGTGTGTTATTTAGACACTTTCATTTAAAAATTCAAAATGTTCCTATTTATCCATTCCTTTTTCAATAACAAGAGACCTAGTTTGCTGTCCATGTTTTCTGCAAGATGCTGAATACTGTGACATACCAATATGGGGACATGTTTTATTACATAATATTTGACGTAAATGGGCGAAATGATTAGGTCATATAATAAGCAATAGGGTGCCTTAGTAACGACGTCGTGGTTGTTGTCAGGAAAAACAAACATTCATCTGACCGGGGAGGTGACGGCGTGAGTAGGAGGAAATATAAGATATTTGTGGATTGGTTGAAGAAGCGTCGGATGATTATTAAAACGGAAGTTTGGGGTATTTTGTCTAAACAAGAGAGAAGGCGAGGCATTGTGGGTTTTAAAAGGGACAATAAAATTCATTCTGTCGCATGTCGTGACGGTGAGCAGTTCTCTCGCGAATAGATTAATTTGTGCATGTTAGAACTTGTAAAAATTTCGGGGGTCTACAGTACGTGTTCAGACTTTGAAATATTTTCGTGTGGTAGAGCAAGAATCGGACTTGAGGGTATTTCTAGATATATGAAATCGTGTGCTAATTTTATTTTTTCTAAGATTTGTGGAATTGAATATTTTGCTGTGCATCAAAATAAGACGTGGAAATTTTTCGCGAGTGAACTCTAATCATTCTTGAACTTATAAATGTATGCGGTTCACGAACGAAATCGGACTTTGCATATTTTCTTGCTATAAACGGAAGATAGAACTGAGAAATTTTTTGCTGTGTAATCATAAAAGCACTGGATATTTATACGGAGAGAACGGGCATCAGACATAACATAGTGGGGCTAGAACAAATATTTGAATGATGCGAAACGGTGAATCGGCAGTGTTCGTATTTGAAGAAGAGAAGTAGATTCGTGGTAATTGGACTTCGGGACTTCGGAACCTCAAGAAAGAAGGGAAGGCGTTTGTTCGAGGTGGCATCAATTAAGAGCACGCGAAGACCAGAATCACCGTATAATGTTCGAACCAGATCATGACTAAAGAAAGTTTCTCATTATAAATTTTTACATTTTAATAAGAAATAAACATTAAGTTCCTCTTTGAAAGAAAGATAAATGATTTTCATTGTCCAATTTAAGCTAATAAGTAGCTAGAGAAAATAATCTCTGTTTTCAGATTTCTCGCCATTCTGTATAGATGGCAGATCAGGTAATCGGCTATTAATAGATAATAGCGATTATTTCTGAGGTGACCCATCGACCCAGCTAGCGGGGTAATATTTAGTTTTTATCAGAGTAATAATAGTTAAAATATTATCGTAACCTTTTTCATGGCGCCCATGTTATTAGAAATTCGAAAACGGGTTACGACGAATCGCCCAATAATTGTAGCAGTTAGGGGTATGTTTCAATACAACTGATTTAATTATATATTCAATTAAATAAAGGCAAGAACACTTTGTAGTTAACAAATGTCCCAATTTACAATAAAAATAATCCTAAAAACGTAAATAAAATAATCCACCCGTACAGGAGAAAACAATTAATAAAAATTACAAAAACAACAACAACAAAAAGAAAGTAAAAAGTAAGTTTAAGAAGTGTGAACTGACTGAAGTGTGAAGTGTCAACGCGTAACTGAAAAGAACGTTAATATATTCAAGATCATAAATTCAATAAGGTTTAATCGTTTCAATTAAACTATATTTAACAATCAATTATTTCAAATGCGCAACGTATAAATACATTTTACACGAGTGTTTTGAAAATAAAAGCATATCCTGAATAGATTCTGAATTTGTTTAACTAAGCTAAAAGTAAAACTTGTCTGAAAAACCTCTATTAAACGACCGCCGCTCTCAATGCAGATTTTGTCTTGGAATGGACACTGAAATACTTACACTGTTTGCAAATTAGACCCTGCAAACAGACGACCTCTCTCCTCGACCACCGACCAGTCTTGTCATAGCAATTTCCTTCATTTAACCGTTTTAAGAGATGACTTTCAGGACACCAAATTTTCAGTAGTTAAAATAAAAATTCACGAAAAGAGACATGTCCAGTGCATATGGTTCTTTCTCGAGGAAATCGGAGGGTGAGGGGATTCTGGGAATTAAGTTACAATATACTATTGCCACTGCTCGATCCATTTCCGCTCGATTCCACTTCTTCTAATGAATGTGACCATTGATTCTTTGAACGAACAGAGCATTCGTTACCTTACCTTCCTGGCAGAACATTGGGTGCGGAAGAATATGTATGTCAGAGGTCAGGGTTATCAACCTCCTCTATAACATGAGAGTATTTGGCTTGCGACCGACATCTGAGCCCAGCGCTCACACTCATATCTTGATATTATTTTCACTTTATCGCTATTGCTTATGCAATATAGAGGAAGTTACGTAATGCTGAGAGGGGAAAACGGTGAATTTTCGTCAAAAAATCTCTTATTGCCGGGCCCTGGTAACGAAAAAGTAGATAAATCCAGTTGACTTAGAAACAAAATCCCCTAACACATGGTGGAGCCAGAAATCCATGTTTTGTGGGGCCTTGATACAGCAAAATCGATTGACGGCAAAAGGTCTATCCGTCCATCTGTGAACAACGCTAGCGGCTGAACCGTTCAGTCGATTTTCTCCAAATGATATTCCTTAATCGATCTGCCTGACGTCACGATACCCTTCAATTTGAAACCAATATTTTAATTTTGAGAGGTACTTTACTTGAAGCCCCTGAGACTTCTTCAAAATGTTACAAAAAATTGCCACTAATTTTTTGATAATAATTTCTTTAATGATTTGTTGTTGGAGAGCGTGAAGGACGGAATTTTAACGTAAATGAGATCTGAAACAGCCTCTTAGGCTTACGTTAAAATTCCTGCTTTTTCGAAAATTGCTAAAATTCAATTTTTTTCGGCGTCTTCCTACAAATTTTATTATGAAGATAATTTTCTTCATAATGAAATACGTTTCTAAAAGCAGATCTTCAAATAAGGTAATGTTTACTTTTTTCAAAACATGAGTATATTTTGAGTATTTTGTGACAAATACAGGCAATTTTTATCTTCTTTAAAGCATTTTTCTTAAATACGGCACCAATTATTTTTACATTTGATCTCCGATAACGTAAAGGACGTTTAAGAAAAGGGTGCAGGTCTCATGTTCGTTGAATCCCTGATTTTTCGAACCTTGCAAAATTTTTATTTTTATTTTTGGGGGGGGGTATATACAACAATTGTGAAGATTCTTTTTTCTTAATCAAATTTGTTCATCAATAACAGATCTTCAAATAAGGTCATGTTCATCTTTTCGAAAATATAAATATTTCTTGCGTAATTTTGTTTCAAAAAATTTCAAAATTATAGATATACAAAAATTAACATCGCAAAAGTACAATTGCAAGTAATTATCGTTTTAATGTTAAATGAAATCTATTTTAAAAAGTCAGTTCTTTAAAAAAGGTCTCGTATATTTTTATAAAAAATATGAGTAATTTGGCGTAATTTTGGGTATTCTAATTTTCCATGTTCCATTTGTTAGCCTTCTCAAAATATCAGATTGGAATGCGATAAAAGTATTCCGCCCCGCGAGATGGCAATTTTAAGAATTCTGTCTCATTGTTGGGACATGATTTAGCTATATGAAATGCAGTTTGAATTGTCGAATTTGTGTTGATATTTGTATGAAAATATTTAGTTTTTGCACATAATGTTCTATGAGTTGTAATGGGTTTTACAAAAATTCTTACTGAGTTAAGTTAATTCGGACACAAATGGTGATATATAGTATTACGTAACCGTTACTAAGGATGAGAAAATATGCGCCTGATTTAGCATCTATTTTCATCGTGCGAAGAAGTGCGAGAAAGTGACCTTTTGAGGTCCTAAGACAGAATGTGGCATGTGTATCTAAATGATAAAATGAGTCCACACAAGATAATGAAGCTTCACTACTACATACATAGAGAACTATTGGGAATACTAAAATTGAAAATAATTTGAACGTTTATTTTAACTAAAGACGTACAAGCCTTCTGACATTCTTACCAGTATTTCCAAACGTGAATTCAACCTCAGTAAGTATAAAAAGCATTATTTAATCGTATTTATTTATAAGGACCTTAAAACGCAAAAATACTACATTAGAGAGACTATTATTAATGTGGGGGCAATTGCAGAATAAAAAAGAAAATTTATTAATATTTTAAAATCTCTCTCACATTTTGTTTAAGGAAAATAATTTTAAACAATTTTATGACCATTAAAATTGTACATAACCGTTTTGCACTAAGATCGATCATTAAAAGTTATTATGTATAAACCAAAAACTGCCTGAAAAGATCGTGATTTTGGAGCTACCAAAACGTTTCCCGAAGTATTGCGATATGGAATATTTATATTTTTTTTACAAATAAACAAAAAAACAAAAAAAAATTAACTCATCATTTGCATCGTGGACCCCCATCGACTGCATTATTAGTCAGAATGTTTCATTTTTCATTCTTCGTGCTCATTTAGTAACAAAGTTCCCCAATTCAACGGCCACCCTTCTAATAGATTACTCTTCATGGGAACAACGTTCGTCGGTTAATACAGCCTTTTTACTGTATTTTGTAAATAGAATTAAAACGTAGGAATAGTCGCGGATTGATTTTCATAAACACACGAGCGAAATGCAACTGGTGCAACACAAACTCTCAAAATAACGTTAAACGACTGATCAAGAAAGTCAAAACAGTAATCTCTAAAGTGGATATAGTACTTTCTGACTTCCTTCAAGTATTAGTTGCAACTGTTTATTTAATCACATGCCATCAATAAAACAACTATCATGGTTCAGAATTCACAGATAAATCACATTTAAAAACATGACATCGCTACTATTTTTGACATTTCCACGGTCTATCGAAGGGGAGTAACAAAAAAGTCAAAATGTCACATGGATTTCAGAAATTAAAACGAAATTCATGACCTTCAACTTGCTTGCTGATATACTCCGATGGCTACTGAAATAAACTCGTTTGCATATTATCAAACTCATTCTAAAAACATTCCTTTTTGATAGGATATGCTATATTAATCACAGGTAATACATGTTTGTTACGGCCTTTAAAGGCAATATGACGATAGATAGCAAGAAAATTTATTATATTATTGCGTTTGAGGGCAATGTGGCAGTAAGAATAGAAAATAAATATGGAATCAGGAGAGCCTCATACAAAACGCAATCAAAAATATTCACCAATATCTTAAAATATCTCGTAACAGTGCCCTGTAGACCCAGAGAAACGCAGTTTCAATAGGGAATCTTAGGCCTGTGGCACGAGCGTTGCGTTGACGCGCGATAAGTAACGTTGTATTGTAAGTGTTGTATATCAACACTATCTTATGCGAAGCGGCCAAAGCACTTTTTGCAGTATTGAATAAGATATAGTGTTATTCTACGACGCGCGTTACTTAACGCGCGTCAACGCAACGCTCGTGAGCAGGGGTCTTTATTGTCACATTTACATCTTGTCTGACCGCCGCTCCGTTCCGATATTTTCTCTTTGTCTTCGCGGCGTCTCCGGGGAAAAAGAGTTTGCTCATCCGCACAA
This sequence comes from Teleogryllus oceanicus, assembly GCA_964035755.1. Taxonomy (NCBI): domain Eukaryota; kingdom Metazoa; phylum Arthropoda; class Insecta; order Orthoptera; family Gryllidae; genus Teleogryllus; species Teleogryllus oceanicus. The sequence goes on from CAXIVR010000004.1 coordinate 32,180,738, forward strand.
CCCATCCTCTTGATATGCTGCAGCGGCGAGGGCGGCGTGGGTGGGGCTGGCGGGCGGGGAAGGCGAGCGCGGCCAGGAAACAAATGAACTAACGTGCCTCTATCGACCGCCATGCGGGAGGGGGCAAGAGCGGGGTGGAGGAGGAGGGGGTAGCGGGTCTGTTCGTGCAGTAATCTGCCGACCGCCCCCAGCGCCCGCGGTGGGCGAATTGACCTAAACAGATTTGGCTCGCAATCCCCTCGGAAAAAGTTCGGAAACTCACTGTGTGTTTCTATCTCATTTGTGAGTCCTCATTACGCGATAACAGCTTTGCACATGCACTTGCCAGTAAACGGACAAAAATTCTCGTGACGTTTTTCTTAATTAACTGCTCTCTTCCCTTGGATGGTCAACAGCTAAAACAAAGGGGGGGACTTTAGTTTTTTGACAAGCACGCAGAAGCACAGGTTACCAGTAAAAACGTGCAAATGGCGTCACCTGCTGGCAATTACGAATAACTGGCATTTTTCTCGTTTTTACTTGATCCATTGAGAAAATATTGAAATACCGTTCTCCTTCTGAACACTGAATATAGTTTATCTCCCTCAAAAATGTCACATAGTACAGTTTTTTAAATTGTTTTTGACATTCAATAAATAGTCTACGTATTGTGGGTGGGTAAACCTAATAAATATCGTTACACGTTTATTAACAGTCATAAAAAATCCATGAGCTATGAAATTGCACGTAATATCATATTGTAAACCTATTTTTACGTATATTTCGAGATTGCACGTTTTTATCACCCCTTTAGGGTAACTGGGGTACTCAGAAGATATAAACCTTCCAAATTGAATAGGTTTTAAAAGATCTCAGTATTTAGGCCTCAGAAAAGTAATTTACGGCCCCGGCATGAGGCACAAAAAGGGGATACATAACATCTCCGATGCTGCGTTTCCAAATATCGCACAATGCTGTGGTGCAGCGAACGTGTGTTGCGGGCTGCGTGTCTGCCCGCCGATTTCCGTCGGCCGCGTTAGCCGGTGTCGTTAGCCGAATTGCTTCACTACGCTTCGTAAAATCCCGGAAGTTAAGCGACAGCGCGGATTCCCGGGTAGGTGACCATCTGGGAGCCCCTGTTACTAACGGCCGTGCCCTTGGCCGAAGGGATGGAAAGCAATGACTGGCTGCGACTTCACGAGGCAAGACAAAATTAAACGGAGGATCACTCCATGAATACACTCAAAGACCAAAAGATGGCTAAGAGTCGTTGCGAAAATGCGCATCAGATTTCTCTATAACTTAATTTACAAAATTCTACAAATCTTTTATTATATCAGTTTAATTCGTTCCTTGGGAATCATTCCCAATCAAGCAATTACGGGTTTTGGGCCGATGGTGACTTATAATTATAAAACGTACGCACGATTTATTTAAACGCACGCAAAATTTGCCATACAACCCCTTTTATATAACTTCTCAAAAGAAACAGCTTTGGTCGATACATATTGGATATTGGATGATACAGAATGCAATAGCTATGTATTTCTTTCGATACTAAACAAAAACTATTCTCCTATCACTTTTTGATCAAATCGAGAACCTATACTAACGAAAAACTGAAACACTATCACCACCAATGGTTCTTTCTATGTTATTCTGTTAGAAACTAGTTTAAAGAAACATTACTTCTTGCGAATTTAACATAGATACTCTGAAGGAAAAGTGATTAAAAGGCAGAATTCTCATTTGTAGAATTAAATAGAAAATTTCTGAGTATAATTCCCTTCGCAATCATTTCTAACATATCTTTCATATAGGATTACATGTATTCAAAATTGATACATGAGGTACAGGAATCGTGCATATGTTCGGCTTCCAACTTAAGGACTCATCAACGCAATCAAATCCTACCGTCGTTCGCTTTCCTCACTGGACTGACCAGGCAGCAATCGGAACCGACGGAGAATCCAAACAAAACGCATCGATGGGTTCACAGCGGTAGCCAACTGGGCGAGAAAAGAACGGGGAAGGGAGCCAACGAACGCTGGGGCGGGGGGGGGGGGCGCGCTGCGGCGCCGGCCGAAGCACAAAAGACTTCTCGCCGACACGCCGAGTCGCTCCCCCCCTCGGTGCCTCGTAGACAGCCTCCGCCGCCCTGCCCTAGCTTCCCCGCCCGCACCCCCGCGGCCCCGCCCCCACCCCCACGATCCCACCCCCGCGTCCCCGCCCCCACCCCTGCGGCCCGCCCCACCCGCGCGGCCCCCGCGGCCCCGCCCCCCCCGCGCCCCGCCCCCTGCTGCCCCACTCAGTCGTTCTCTCACCTCTGCTGGCCACCCCACCCACCGCTCCTTCCACCCGTCCCTTCCCCTCCACCAGCGTTCACTTCGGCCCCGCTCGTCCAAAATAGAACCGCCGACGCAGAAAATAGCCGGCGCTCGCGTGCTCGAGCCCTGCGAACGGCATGCCCCTCGCGGCCGCGGCCGCGGCCGCGGCCGTGCTGGCATCCCCGCTCAGCCCCGCCCCGCCGGCGTCGGAGGGCGGAAAGGCGAGGCACCTGTTTGCAAGGTTGCAAGGTCGACACATCTCGTCCCAGCTGCGCATCACTGCACAGTATGATGCGCAAGACAGATATCAAGCAATTCACTCCCTTGTCACATGCGCTTAACCATTTAGTACAACAACAACGAAATCGATCTACATAGAATGATGGTTTTTAACCTTTTTCATGCACAAAAATCTGTTATTTACATATAATTGTTCCAGGAACTAGAATTAAATTTTGACAAGTAACTAGTAATATTATAACATACGTGTAAGTCGTCTGTAACGAATACATTTTTCTATCGCTAAGCAATTAGCTTTGCATGTTAAGAAATTATAGCATCTATAATACGTATTGAAAGAAAATCACGAAACTATCGGAAATTTTCATGAAACAAATTCATCAATACAGAAAATATCTTTGGCTTTAGAACTGCTAGGTTTATATGTTAAGAATGCCATCGACGAAGGACAAAAAAAAAATTTTAAAGAAAAATACTACGAATTTATTATCGAGGGAAATAATGTAAATAATACTCAAAGAACTACTGTTTATTCCTGTTCGAAAAATGTAATAAACTTAATTATGCATGCAAGATCAATTATCAGAATACAAACTTACCAGTAATGGTCAGTCACGCGAGTTACCAAAACAACTGATGAACTAACGTGAGGCAAACAGAAAATTACCTGAAAAAGGAAAACGTAAAATATGAGAATTATTGTTCCACAGTATCTATATTTTCAGTTCAAATTAGTTGTTTACCCCTTCCCAAGACAACTCAGAGAACGTTTTATTCTCTGATTTATTTGCACCAATAAAACAAATTATTCAAAAAAATAGTTGTAACCGGATCATCATTCAACTTCGTTCCTTTAATCACCAGTATTAGTTAAATACTCTCATCAGCATACTTTCAGGCAAATAATTTCATATGAATTAAATACATTTCAAGAAAGTTTAGAATGAAATTACCTTCTGAGATAGCCTTTTCGTGTGTAATTAATACAGGAAAAATGGAGACAAAATGTAGATCAAAGTATGAAATTAAATGCGAGCAGGACATCTAACTCACCGAATTTCTATAATACGTTTAAATGTAACATTTTGTTCCCTGGGAATTCTTTAAAAACTACGTTCAAGGGTAAACAGGGCAACACTTCAACATCGGACTTCGAATTACTTGATTTCCGAAATATTTTTCATTATTTTTCTTTCACCTTCCTGAAAATTTTAACATTCTATAACCTAATCTTGATGTGGCGAAATATTTCATAAATCGGATCCCTTTGTGTTCATTGTCAAACTCCAGGAATCGAGATTCCATTGCATTACTTTCGTCAGTGTTGATGGTCAACTAATACAATATATGACATCGCACTTGCTTTCCTTAAACCTTCAAATCGGGTTATCCATCTTTGTCCAGACACAGTAAAAATTCGATATTCAGTATTGAAACATAAAGAAGATACAAAAATCTAAAAAGAGAAAATCGAATTAATCTGTTCAAAAGATATTCAAGAGGACAAAAAAGAAACTGAACTTCACACACATCGCCAGTCTCTTGATATCACCTTTGAACTGTGCATTTCTACCCAGCAATAACAAATATTTCTCCAGAATTCATAATTAACGGAACAAAACGCGGGGGCTTACTATTTTCCGTCTGCAGATAGCCTAGAGTTATCTGCAGACACTTTCAGAAACCTCATCTTCTTGGGAGTCACGCGATTCCGACATCTCGGAATGCTCTCGCCCTGTGCTTGCCCACCCACTCCGCCATCGACGTTCGCGGATTCATCAGCGCCGTCAAGAAAGTCGAACGCATCACCTTTCCCAAGCGGAGAGTAAAAAATAATGATTCCATTTCCTCCACGACCGTATTCGATTCTCTCGCTGAAAATATGCCGCAGAAAAAGGATCGCTAGTTTCCGGTGTCATAAAATACGACTACAAGCGAAATCGCAACAAAGAGGAACGGAGTCGTTCTCATATCCACAAGATTGTACCTCTGTTTTCTTTAAATTATCACTGCTTGGTGTGTATGAGTGCATTCAAATATTCGCTGTAATATTTAAAGGCAGATATCATTAGAATAGTATTATTTACATCAGTATATTTAATGTCTGCCCTTGCGGTTTTGCTCATTGGTCAGCGAGCTCGCTTTCTATACACGACCCCAGGTTTGATTCCCGGTCGGGCAAGATTATAATGTGCGTTTTCCTTGCAATGCATATGTTGCTGTGTGACGGTGAGAAAACTCACTTCACACTGACGGGTTGAAAAGACTAGAATACGGCGTGGGGATGTCTTCGTGCTAACCGAACGTATCCCCTTAAACCGTGGCCGCGAGGTCGGGACGCTACTGGTAGGCCGTGACCCATATACGGGCTGTCGCGCTAAGTACTGACAGACATTTATTGTCTAATTGTACTAGCTTTTTGTGGTCCCGGTTCCATTCCCGGTCGAGTCAAAAATAGTTTCAATTTTCCTTTAAAATCTCGTCAGTTCCTGTAGCTGTGTGACGAAGAAAAGCTCAGGCAGGAGGAGTGAGGTAGTTACGGTGAAGGGAATGCGTCATGTTCACCTAATGTCGCTCTTACTTCCAAGCATGGGAATTAAACTAGGCCCGAGCATGGGGGATATTAACTAGCCGTCAAAGTCGGATAATCAACCCAAAAACGTCAAATACAATACATACCTTTAATGTGGGAAATGTGTACCCAAAATCTTATCACTACCAACAGAAAGAATTCTTCGTATTATAGAAAGTTAAAATTTACACGTGACTTTTGACTATAAATGTAGATAAGGCAAGCCTACATTCTATTTGCAAACAAGAAAAGCTACATTTACGGGATAATTACCTCCAAAATTGCCATATTTTAAATTACTGCTTACTACTTAAATTACTCTTTCCATTACCCACTTAATTATTGTTTTAAGGTTTACAGGGATACTAAATTTAAATGAGTAGGAATGGATAGATCAATTACTTTTTCGGATATAAGTTCCATAAAGAGAAAACTTTCTGGAGATTGCACATCATCTTGTTCCGATTGATAAACAAGGAATGAGTCACTTTTAAAGTAACTAAACATCGAAAGTCTCAAAAATAGCGCTCCGCCATGAAACAGCCGGTCTAATCCATTTCGGCGTTTCCCCGGATATTGACACACTGTATGTCCACTGCTGGAATGGACAACCCGCCCACTCTCTGATAAACACAACGATAGTAATAAGTTCACAGATCAGTTTGTTTAGCAATTGTGTTTACCTTATTTTTGTCTCCCTACAATTTGTCAAAGAAAGTATTAAAAGAAACAGAGAAAACGGTAATAATTCTCTTTTTATTTCTTTCGGTTTATACTTTTATTGATTTTATATAACTATTGATTTCAATTTATCAACACAAAATCCACGAAAAGTCAATTCTTGGATTGGACATTGACAGTGACGTTCTCAACCAACTTCCGTTGTATTAAATTTTAAGTTTTAGTTTTGAAACATGTTTTAAGATACGAACGGAAACCTGTACTCTACAGGAAAGGTACAGGTATTTTATGGTGATTTTATTTACTTTCGAAAATACTATGTAATACTAATGTAAAAGTTGTAAGAAATGACATTTCGAGATTTTTTCTAGTAAAATGTAGGTAGGTAATATGATTATATATATATATATATATATATATACAATCATATTACATCATATTATCATATATATATATATATATATATATATATATATATATATATATATATATATATAGAGAGAGAGAGAGAGAGGAGAGAGGGAAAGTAAATATTGTCTTTAAACACTTAATGAATTACAGTCCTGCCGCATGATCTCTGCTTACGAGCAGCTACGGCCTTCTCGCAGGACCTGCGCATCCGGTCTGTGCCGTAGAAATCACCTCCCACCTCGTGTCCGGCCTGGCGCGCCTGCACCATCGGCGCAACGTCCCCTTCACACAAATTGCGCTCACGAAGGGATCATAATCAAATGAAAGCGTGGATCCGCGGCCGGCTAACTGAATTCGGTTAATTAATAGAGGCCCGGGCGAATGAATGTTGCAGCGGCTGGGGGGGGGGGGGCGGGCGGGGGGGGTCCCTTGCGGCGGCGCCTATGAATGTTACATGCGCGGGGGGGGAACAACACCGGGGCGAACACACCGGCAAGGCGCGGGCGGCGCGAGGGGGCGGGGCGGGCTCATTTGCAAGAGACCCAGACTTGGTAATGCGAGCCGCCGGGGCGGCCCCCGCAAATCCAACGGCAAAGCCCTCCCGCCGCGCCGGCAGGCCGTTGTTGCGGCGGCGCCGCGCAGCCCGGCGGCGGAGGGCGCGGCGCTCTCAACAAACTCTAGAGGGGCGAGCTTGATTGGGACGGGTTTGAAGCATCGGTTGTCGCGGAACGAACGGCGCGACGAAAACGACACATGCAAGGCGCCCTCCAGCAAACTCCGAAAAGTTCAATTAACCCGGCTGCGGTGGCCGTGCATTCAGACAGTAACTGACGTTCATCGTAGAAGCGCATCAAAGGAGTTACAGATACGAACAAACACAAAAGAAAAATGAACAAAAAAATGAGTAAGGGTTAAATTATTTTTGGTAGTTTTGTTTCGAGTTCTTTAATTCTGACACTCGTGGCGAAGTTCTCATTTTCCCCTAAAATAATTATCGATTTATTAATTAGTGATTCTGGAAGCATCTACTGCTAGGGTCATTATTCCCATAAATGTAGTGCATGCTTATCGCGGGATGTGTTCATTTTTGCCCGCTGAATGGCGAGATCCGGAAGGGCCTACCCTTCGGCGTGCGGAAATTTTCGCCAACCCGATATCTCTCACCAACGTGCACCGTTCCAGCCCAGGCAAGCTCTAAGCTCCCGACTCGTCTCCCGACATGAGTGGTTGTGTATGTAAGTGTGTATAAGTAAGGGGTGAGGATATGCCTAGGAAAGGAGGGGAAGATCGCGCGTGGTCCCAGGCCAGTTAGTTACGGTCCTGCGCCGGCAATTGCCCGATGTTGAATTGGAGAAACCACGGAAACATACCGATCAGAGCAGCCGGCCGCTAGAATTCATCTCCAGACAACGACTGAATTCGTCCTAGCTTTCTAGCAAATGTCGAATATCTTGCCACCGTCGGACTCGACCCCTAGGTTCTCCCGGCCAGAGAAACTGACCTTACCTCAACTGATGGCCTTAGCCACCTAAACCGGTACAAAAAATTTAATTGATGAATAATTCATAGACCTGGATGGCCGAGGTGGCTAAGAGCGAGTACCGACTCAGCGCTTCAGTCCGAAGGGTCGCGGGTTCGAGTCCCGCCTTGGGCATGGCTGTTTGTCCCTTGACTTTGTGTGTGTGTTGTCGCGGAGGGCCTCGCGTTCTGCTGACCCCAGATCAGAGGAGCCCGCAAGTGTTTGTCTAGTGTATGGTCGAATATGCGTCCCTTCGGGACGTCAAGGGCAACCGGCTGTCGGCTGGATAAAAGCCCTAGGGGAAAAAATATAATAATAATTCATAGAATAGTCGTTGTAGTGCCCTAATCTGATCGCGGGTGGGCGGTGTGCTGCGCAGAGAACCTGCAGTACCTGCGGCTGGGAGACAACAACATCCACTCCGTGCCCAGCGAGGCCCTGCGCCGCCTGCACCGCCTGCGCAACCTCGACCTCCGCGCCAACAACATTTCCTACATCCCGGATGACGCCTTCGTCGGCTTCGGGGACTCCATCACCTTCCTCAATCTGCAGAAAAACGAGTAAGTACCGCACTAAACGCGAGTATGTTTGATACATTGGAATAAGAAAAATGCAAATGTTACAAAAAAAAATTTAAGAAATAAATTAAAGATTTTAAAAAAAGGAATTAAAAGTGAAAGAAAAAGTAAAAAATAATAATTGTAATTATTATTACTTATAATAATAAATAATAATATAAAATAATATAATACTATAAAATAATATATTAATATGAAATAATATAATACTATGAAATAATATAATAAAAAAAACATAATAATAATAGAGTAATAATAATTATTATTATCATTGTTATTATTAACATTTTCTAATATTTTTGTGTTTCGTATCAGTTAATTCAAAAACGCCAGATCTATGTGCCATTCATATAAAACTAGACAGTACTCCTGAATTCGACATATTTCTCTTCAAGATAAAATATCTCCTGTCATTAAACACAAGAAAAAAATTGTTACATCTTAATAGAATATTATCAGCAATTGTCAATTTGGTTTCATTGGTAAATTTATTAGTATTCGTTTGAATAACATACTGAGCTGTGCTTCTAAAATAAAATACCTCTCCACAATGTAATAAGTACGTATATATTAATAAAACTAATAAAAGCTACTTTTATCTTGTCTTTTGAGTGAATTTGCTTTCATATATAAAACCTATTTAATTACACTATATATTTCTATACTATCCCTATATTGCATTTAATTGCTGCCCAATCATTATTATCCTGTATAATTGAAGCACGTTCAGTAAATTATTTTAATCCATTCAATTCATTCCGTAAATTATTTTAAATAACATTCAAAAACAAAAAGTGAGAGCATGAAAGATATATTGGTAATTACCCCTAATAATAATTCAGTTCAATTTAATGTATTTTGCTTTTAGACGTTATTTCTGCAAAAACATTCACGAAATGAAATAAGTACCCATTTCAATACACACTAAGAAGTTTACACAATGTTAAAGGAATGTGCATATAGTATAATATATACAGGTATACTTGAAATTATTATAAATTGTTCAAATCTTTTACATGTACTACACCAGTCAATACAATCAGCTCTCTAACTACAAAATAAAATAAACAATGACAAAAATATCGAACAGTGCCTCCAATACCTTGCAACTTCAGACAAGCACAGCGAATCCTCTCGTCAAGGGAGAGTTAGAATGAATAAATGAAATGTCATGCATGAAAGACTCTTGGCGAAACATAAAAAATACAAGATACGGAACATATCACGGCGTAATGAAGGGCACATCCCTCCTTCGTGCGTATAACTCCCCGATAACGAAACAGTCTGCAGTGGAAGCGAAGTGCATCATGTACCATGCACATTCACAATTTTGTACGCATGAGAAGAGCTTTACCCTAAAAAAAGACTGTATGAAACCACCGCTTCGTATGTCATACGGTTCGTTGCCTGCGCAGATCAAATTTGGTTCCGTTCTTCCACTATCCAATGTTGTTTTGTAATCAGAAAACGAAAGTTCAATTTAACAGGCGCATCGACGACTCGCGCTTGAATCACGCGCAGGGGCTCTTTTTAATCCCAAATTTGAAGGGCAAAAACCAAAATCTCGTTTTGGACTAAAACTCAATTATACATGACATTTGCATGTGGGTCGGTATTACTCGTGCATTGAAACACAAATGAGAAATAAACACATGTTCCGATCTAGCGTTACTTTCGGCACAGATGTTATACATTGTTTTTAAAGTTGTTTCAATCATTTATAAACATTTTATTTACAGAATTTTGATTAACGAACTACGCCATCAAACCAGAACGTAATATGACATTTCCATTAAACTATACGCAGAGCGATATATGCAGAGCTAAGTTGAATAATAGAATTATCTTCTAAATTGAAACATACTGTTCTATTAATCTCACCCAAACCTCAAACACATATTTTTCTGGTCTTTTTGTGTGTATTTTATTTGTGATTTTGAAGTCGTTATCAACACGTTCACAAGTTAAAACAGTTTATTATCATTTTATTGCAGGTTTAACGGCAGAATATTTTAATATATAATAATATAATAATAGGTTTTTGCAATATAAACGTTCACACTATCTACTTTAGTAGGTAGATCGAACATTGATGAATTCATTTCAGTAAAAAAGATATGTCTATCCTCAGTACTAAAGGTGTAGAGCAGTTCTAAAATATTGAACTTGTACAATTTTCGAAATTCCAGACACACGAATGAAAATTCAAACTTTGTGACATTATTAAGCGCACTGTTCTCAACAAAATAAATAGAGAAAAGATTTAGATCTTTTGAGTAAACCTTGTTCGCATACTTTTTACTTTCTCGCCTTAATACGTATGCAGTATAGACAACATACAGCCATAGGGCAAGTAATATGCTGTACAGATATTGTTAGTAATATTTTTTTTACTTTTTTAATAAATTTAATTTTTTTAATGTATCTGTATTTTTCTCACTAGCAATTGAAAGATCATAAAAAGAGGAATACAGTGATGTATCATTTTTTTAATGTTTGGATAGTAATTTGACTACAAAATAATACTTTCTGACATGGGATTATTAATTAAACCGACAAAATTTCCTTTAGTAGCTCTTGGAACTGTCGCCTTTGGGGAAAGCCTGGCTTAGCTTCGCGGCACCGCCGCTCGTAACAGCCTCGGCGTTGCGAAAGACGCCTTCCCCAAAGGCGGCATTTGCAAGAACTGCTACAGAAAATGTCTGTTTAATTTAAAATCACAGGTTATATTCAGTTATATTTTTGATTTTTTGCTCTCACCATAAAATGTTTAACTTCAATTTTTAAAATATTAGTTGTTTTTTATTTTAATCATGTAAAGTCTCACCGAGTACCTGAAGTTGGAAATGCACAAATTTCCTAATGTAACTTAAAAAGAACTTGTGAAAGAAAGGAATTTTCCATACGTGGATTTAATTCCAACTGATTTCATTACTGAATAAAATGAACGTCCCAAATTAAATGAACATTTAATTTGAAAAATTGAACAATTACATTTAGGAGAAATAGAAAATAAATCTTAAAATTAAAAGATCTGTTTCAAGTTTTAGGACCAAAATCCCAGACATGTGAAGTACCAGTTTTGGAAAACTCTTCTATACGGTTTAGGCGTTGGTCTCGGTGATTCTCGGAGAGACAAATGAACGGGTGTTTAGGGGGGACATTTAGGGGAACAGGGAGCGCCAAAACGTATTTTTCCGACAAAATCTCGGCATAGATTTTTATGGCATTATTTTATTTTCTCCATATTGCGCATACGAGTAAGTGAAATATGAATTGCAGTTAATATTTCAATATTAAATGTCAGAAAACATGACATTACACCGATCTCAACATCCACATTCAGTGAATGATAATGTGTTTATTCTAAAAAGTCAGAGATCGGCACCGATTCGTGTGTAAAGAAATAGATATTAAACATTGAAAATTACACGCTGAAAGCACTCCTGAGCGGCGTAATTATGTGAGTGGAACAAAAGCAGTAATAAACGAGATAGCAGGACGCCGGCTCGCAGTTGCCACAACAGCGCTATCTCATCGCCGTACGTCAGTCGCTTCCTGCAAGCCAGAGTGACTCCGCGCTAAAAGTCCACAGCTACCGTGTTCCAAAAACTGTATCTTTTTCTACAGAAAAAAAACGTTTCCTCATACATTCAACCAAGTTTTCCTATCAACACTGCATTTACGTAAAACAAATTGTTTGGATTTATACTCCTAGGATTTTTAATGCGCTCAATGAATCATAGTTAGTCAAGAATCGTTTATTTTTACCTCGCTCCCCCATTCGGAGGTTAACTGGAAATTTGTTTATCGGCTGGAAAACAATGTTTCTATGAGTCAACATCCAAACCTCGACCTTAAATCCGTGTTCCTCCTGCACCACTCATAGATCAAGTTCGTACAATGATCCAAAGGATGAAGTAATCCCGAATACGCGAAAACTTCAAAAACGTAGGTTTTGTGAACGGCACTGCCAAGAGATTGCAGTCGATGGAATTTGTATGTCAGTGTCAGGACTCGCAAATAGGCAAAATGGAGCAATAAACGTTGGCTGATATACAGGTGGTCACAGTCTTGTTTGTACAGTCCATAATTTGCTCGAAAAACATTAATTTTGAGTATAAAATTGAAACTAATGCAAAATATCTTAAAAGATAACCGAATAATTCCAATTAAATAAAATGTAACTTCTTATGCCTGGCCGAAATGGCCTAAAATTTGAAATTCACCAGCACAAGCAATCGCTCGGGAACCTTACTAGCGGTTAGTTGGAGGTGCATTTTTCGTAACTATTGCAATTTTCGAAAATTCCAGTTCAACGAAAATGAAACCTGCACAATTTTACGCATTTTCTATCTGAGGAAAAAATAAAAATCAAAGAATTTTTTTCAAAAAACATTCTTTACTTACAGCAAAAACTACTAACTTTCTAAAAAATTGTGCATGACCGTAATTAAGTGTGTTTTTAGAACAGATATCAAGGGAAAAAATATTTATCATTAAAATTGTACTTCTGCAATGTTAATTTTTAGCAATTACGAAACGAAAGAGAGTTCAGGAATACGTCACCTCCACCATTTCTTAAACTTTTTTACAAACCGAGAATAAATATAAAAAAAAGTGAGCAGTTTATGAAAACAAATGTTAAAATTGCCTACATTTCTCGTATAATTACGTGAAAACAACCCATATTTTCGAAAAATTGTACACAATCTTCTTTAAAGATTTGTCGTTGAAGAACACATTACAGTACGAAACAAATATCTATTCCAATAATAGACGAAGTTATCAAAAGGATTTGATCTTATGCAATTTTCGAAAATTCAGAAATTTCGACGACAAAGAGACATGCGCCATTTTAGCAGAGCCGAGGAAAAAGCTTATAAATAAGCGAATAAAAAATTGTGACATTTTGAGAAAATTTAGAACATGTTGAGGTTTCATGTAAAGTACTCCCTAAATCAAAATATCCGCTTCAAACCATGTTGTCGCGACATAAGTATTATTCCTTCACGAAAGGCATGATGAGGTGTGCATCACAAGTGCCCAAATTTATTGCTGATTCACCTTGAAAATAGATTTTATTACATCGGAACGAATATTTTTTTAACAATTCTAGCAAAAAACGCTCATTTTCTTTCTGTATTCAAAACTCAAGTAGTATATGGCTTAGGACAGGGATCATAGAATAATGAAAACGTGCACAGAATTCACTTCTCCCCGTAGCACGCCACACACAGTTTTTAACAGTGTTTTACGTAAAATAAATAAAAAAATAAAATAATTCGTGTCAATAATATTTTGGCACGAATTTCACATATTTAAACTGAAAGAATTGGTTTTAATTTTTTTTCACTACCGTCCACTTTGTTTAAAAATCTGAAAAAAATATATGTTATAGAATGTTATAAGATCCATTTTAGGGGGGGTTGAGACAGTACTCCAACGTTATCACGAAAACGGAATTCAAAAAATGTATTTACTTTTTTTCTATATGATTTGGTGTTAAAATTCGTTGACAAAAATACCTTCAAATTGAAGGATTTTTGTGCCTGTTCCCCGTCCCTGTAATTTTTTCAGTCTGATACACGCAATAGATGCTGAGAAAATATAAAACATGCAAAACACGTTTCTCGTATCTCTGCAACAGATTGCCCTAGGAGGTTGATTTTTTGTGAATCTGCGTCATTTTGTATTCTCTTTCATATGAGCATCGCGATTATCGATTAGGTTAGGGTCACTTATCACCGCCTTATTCGGCTATACCCTTTAAAGTCGGTTCTTACCAATTGGCAACGCACATGAACGGATTTCGTGTTTACGTAGAATAATCGCAAAGAAACCTGAACATAATAAAAGCAAATTGTTCTGAATTCGACATATTCAGAAATAAGCACGAGTCAGGAAGGCACTTCATACGTACTATTTGCGTTAATACATTTCCTTTAGAAATATGAGGATCCTTTCTCGTCATATTTAAATTTATGTCATTTTTCGTGTATGTAGGAAGTCCGTTTCTATCCCCACGATCAATTTTAAATGAGGACTATCATAGTTTACTGATCAATATCGTGACCATAATCGGATGACATTTAACAACACCGTAAATAATTCTATATTCCAGTTGCATGTATCTTACCGTCCACGACACCTATCATACATAATCAATATGACATTTACAGCAAATGTGAATGTTGTGGGAACTGGTGGCATGATGTCTAATGAAATTCGAGTACATCACGAAGTCACAACCACCAGAACTTAATTACAGTGGTGATAATGAAATAGGAAGATTATTCTTAAAACACAATATCAGTCAGAGCGGTTGGGGAATATGAATTTTGGTGGAAATCCTGCATACGATTTAGCCGCTAGCATTGCCACAGACAGACGAACGGAACAGTCGTTTTGTCGTAAACCAAGTTTTCGGTATCAAGGACACAGGAAATGATAACATAACGTAAGAGGAAGTAATTTACTACTTTTAGGAACAAGAATTATCCACATTTTCAGTATCAGGGTCCTAAAATACGATTTTTTCTCTCGAAAAATTGCAATTTCTCGCTGTAGCATTACATACCTCTCCTTATATATAGTGTACGAGAAACCATGGTATTATAACCACATGATAATATGATCATACGATACATTTTACGTATCTATATTAGGAAACATAGCATTGGCAACAGTGAGAATAACGACTGACACTCATTCTAAACAATATTATGACCGAAACTTGAACAAATGAAGCAATCTGAAATAACAGTTTGGAACTATGAATATCTTGTGAATATTTTAAGTTCCATAATCTGTAGGAAAGTAATTCTATCGGCATCATTTTTTATCAACTTATAAATGAGATATCGATTTTGGAGTGACTTGTCGTTCGCAATGAGCTACTGTAAAAACATATTATGCATTATGAGCGTCTCTTAAGATTTTTAAGAAAACTAAAATTATATAACCTTGCATCTACTAAATGGGAAACAATTAATAACAGCCTATTAAAAAATAAAGAAAAGATATTTATGATACAATTTACAATAGCACAGGTTTTACTTATGAATATAAATAATATTTTTTGGATAAAAAGTAAACAGTACAAAGTCACAAATTTAAGTATGTTCTTTACATCGCAATATCTTAGTCATACTCATTTGGGAAACCTTACCATAAAAACTCGAATTTTTGCCACAAGAAGGAAGTTACAAAATATAGCGGAGCAATATTATGTCTACATATCAACCGAAATATACGGCGGTGGACGATAAAACAACGAATTCCTATTTCGCCGTTCTCCGGTATGAGACTTTAATTTTTCGAAACTTTCCACGTCGCGCTGCAGTAAATAAGAGTCGACCAGCTCACGCAACCTCGTCGCAGATCCAAAATCATGGCGCGACGGAGAGCGGTGATATGGCAAAGAGCAGCGGCTAAGGAGAGCAGACGGCCAAGTCCAACGGAAAGGGCGCTGCCCCTAAGTTAAACGTATCTCCCCGTGAGAGAAGCAAAGCGCCTCGGAGAAACGACGTTCCTCCAATCTAGCCCTCGTCTTCCTCCAAATTCTCTCCCAAGGAGATCATAAGAAGGTGAACAAACTCATGAATGAAGAGAGACAGAGAGTAGAAAAGGTTGAAGCTACGGCGAAAATAGAGAGGAGCGTCTGTACGAGGGACAAGTATCTATGTAGCATCAATGAAACGCATGCATGAAATGTTGCCATATTGGCACTCAACCACGAAACATCAAAACTAATGTGAAGCTAATGTATTTGAATTCAAGAATATATTTTATGGTTTATCTTGATACAACAACTCCCCCTATCGATATTGACAAGTGGTGAGTCCAATTTTATCATTGGAAGCAGATACGGAAACAATGTGTGTTTAAGTTTATTGAATCTTCTATAGCTTTACTTGACGGTGATAAACATATATTCTTGAATTCTTCGAATATATGGCTTGTGTAAAGCATCGCAAAGTGTATTAGCAAGACTTCTTTCATTTCATTTTCTTGAATTACATACTACTTATTAGACACTCTTTCATCTTCTGTAGAGGGTAAACTTAAATCGAGAAAGATAAGTCACTAAATGAAGCCCGTTTTCCTCCGCCTTTCCGTCCTTTCAAAGTTAAGGTGACATTTTATTGAAATATCCATTTTACTGAACCTAAACATGTATAAAGTTAAGTGTTAAATACTAAAGTCAAAATCGTCTAAGACTTATTTTCACAGAACAAAGTGCATCTTTGAAATGTCAATATAAATATTTTATGAATGCAGCGAGATAACCCAGCATTATTACGCGGCCGTTTCCTTTGGCTCCTTGCGGTCGCCGCAGCCCCTTCGCTGCGTCCACCGCACGCAAAGTCTCCTCCAGGAGATGCCTTTTGTTTCTGATACGGCGCCAACCCACCCACGAGGAAAATAAAGGGCTGACCGCCTGAACATCAGACTTTAGTAAAGAAAGGAGCCGCTAAAGAATATCTCTGTAGGAAATGGAGACGTGTCGTTCTTACTGTGAGAGGCGGTCGTAATTAAAGTTTTCAATAAAAAAAATATTTTTTCCTGAAAAAATAATAAAAGGTAATATCGAGTTGGAATAATTAAAAAAATGAAGAATATTATTTTATACAATCTTGGGAAGGCAAAGAAATATATTTAATAAGGAAAGGGTGTTATTAACAAACTAACGAGTAACGTAAATAATTAATACAAAATCACTCAAAAGCAGTCGACATTCGCATGATGCTTAAATTGTAGGAACATTAACGACATAAATAAAACGAAAAATGAAAGAAAATGTAAGATTGCTATGTAGAACGATTCCAAAAGGCTAATTTATAAATACGCGAAATTATCAGTAACGAATTTGCTGGGTTAAAACCATACTTTACCATACTTTACCATTTTTAGACAACAATATCGCAAGAATGTCATTAAATGTTGAGTTGATTTTCAACAGAATGCAGATTCACTAATGGTTCACAGATCAACACCGTACTTTTGAGTGGTCTCGTCGAAGTCGTTTCCCAAGTAGCAACAATCAGTGTGCCTGTCAGGGCGAGCCGGCAATCTGTAGCAAGGCCGCAGCCCCAAACTCAATAATGCAGACCCCTGCTCATCAAAGGAGTCACGGGAGTCGGCTGCTTCAGACGTTTTCCGTGTGCACGCGCGTTCTCTCGCTGGCTCGCCGCCCATTCGCCCGTCCATCCGTAGTTCTGTCCGTCCACCGATCCCACCAGTCCGTCCACGCGTCCGTCCACCCGTCCGTCCACCCGTCCGTCCACCCGTCCGTCCACCCGTCCGTCCACCCGTCCGTCCACCCGTCCGTCCACCCGTCCGTCCACCCGTCCGTCCACCCGTCCGTCCACCCGTCCGTCCACCGTCCGTCCACCCGTCCGTCCACCCGTCCGTCCACCCGTCCGTCCACCCGTCCGTCCACCCACTCATCCACCCCTTCCCGCCCTCCCGCACATCTGCCGTAATGTTTCCGTTCCTCTAACTGTCAGCGCCCTCTAGTCCGCTTTTTCTTCAATTACAGCTTTCATCCCCCTCCAAGAAGTGTTCCGGTATCCTCGCTCACTCGTTCTCATCCACCCCCACCCACCACACCCGCCTCGTCCTCCGTCCAGCCACCGTCCACCAGGACAGGCGGACGGACGCAGCCTATCGACCGTGTGACGGCCGCCGCCGCTCACCTCGCCCGTGCCGCTGCCACCGTCATGCGAGCCGCCAAAATCGATACGGAAATTGGTGCGCTTTATCACGGGCGTGGTGGAGAACGCGCGGGGGCGGAGAGCAGGGCGTGGGGTCTGAGCTGGCGAGACTATCTAGCGCGTCTTGGTCGGGGTGGCAGGGCCGCGGAAAGTGGTGTGTCCAATGGGATGGGAATTCCGCGTTCATTCAGAGTCCGTTCTATGTATGATTAAAGTCAATACCGTAGACACAATCGATTCTAAATTACTCGCTCTTTGAATTAAGTAACTACATTTGGTAGGTTATGTCTAAAAGATCTGAAAAACAATTATTCTGTTTTGTTCTCAAGTATAATTTTAAAGCCGTTCAATATACACACCAAATCAATAAGAAACACGTTGAATTTGAATAAAGAAGAGCAAGAATGACACAATTGCTTTTATAATTACTAAATACAACTCATTGAGTAAAATAATCTATTTACTAAAAAATAAGAATATTCAATACTTTTTTGACAAAAAGTAGTATAAAATTTTTCTATTACTTATATACATACATATATGTACATACACACTTTCTGTTGTAAAAGCGCATTCACTTCATTAGTTGAAAGGCCACTATATTTGTTCTCAGTACCAGAAAACGCCTTGAGGCGTCGTGAGCGGAGCGAAAGAGACTCTTCCCCTTTCATGAGGGTGACGGGAGATGGATTGTTCTCTTCAGCGCGCCGTCGGCGATGTCCATGCCGTGTGATTTGCATCGCTCACGGCCGCGCGGCCCCGCCCTCTCCTCGGAGACGAACATGTCTCTGCGAGCGCAATCGACCTGCTTGCCGCTCCCTGCTTCGCCGCACGGCGGGATTTTGTTAGAACCGCTTCGAATTATCCTCTTGGCTTTAACTGTAGCGTAATTGATGTAATTTCGGATTAAAGTGATTTGCTTTACGAAGAGGCCTCACGGCCTGATAAGCGCCGAATTGCCTACAGAGAAGAGGTCGATGTAGCGCGGAAACGCGTTCCTTGCCGAATTGTGCGGAGAAGTTGAGGCATTTCGAGCTGTGAGAGAGTTCTAAACTATTGCTCATGTTGCCCTTTATGACGTATTATTACATTAAAAAATATATAATGAATACTTTTTAACGCAGTAAATTGAAGCTCCGTGAACTCAGCAGTAATACAATTAATTCAATAAATGATTAAAGTAGAGGGTCTACATTTTATACTACGTTTCGTCTTTCCATTGAGAGACTGGTCACAAAAATTGTCATGACACCACAAAAACGAGTCATTCCAAAGTCGAGAAGTACTAGCATCTTCATTTCCAGTCACTCCTTCACTCCAAAGGTTAGCTAAGTACAATAAAAAAATTATGCATTTTATATACCTAGCACAATATGACTAATACAATAAACTAGTAATATAATGCTTTAATTTAATGAGTGCGGGGCCAGGGGAAATTGTCCGCGCCCGTAGGAGCGCCGGGCTCCCCACGACGGCAAGGAGCTCGTGCGGGCGTGCCTGTTCTAGGCAAAACCAATACCATGGGCTCGTGTTTGACGTGCCTGTTCTAGGCAAAACCAATACCATGGGCTCGTGTTTGACGTGCCTGTTCTAGGCAAAACCAATACCATGGGCTCGTGTTTGACGTGCCTGTTCTAGGCAAAACCAATACCATGGGATTTCAGCGAAATATATTCTTAACCAACTTATTTTCAAAGTAAATTGACGAAGCAACGTAGAAAAACATAGGTACTCCAAATATGACTACTACTACTACTACTACTACTACTACTACTACTACTACTACTACTACTACTACTACTACTACTAATAATAATAATAATAATAATAATAAGAAGAAGAAGAAGAAGAAGAAGAAGAAGAAGAAGAAGAAGAAAAGTTTCTCTATAACATGATGAATTGTTATTGTAAGCAATCTAAAATTGTTTTATGATACATTTGTAAAGTTGGCATAACACGAAAATATCAAATATCACGTGGCATAAAATTAATAAATATAACTGACACTTTTTGACAAACGCAATTATCACACATGAATATTTTTTGTTCCAAACTCTCACAATCAAATCGCCGACATATACGGATATGACATATACACGACCCCCCAAAAATAGCAAGCGAAAAAGCATGGCCACGAAAATCAAATCTCGGGAAAGCTCCCAGGGCCGAGCGAACTCGGGTGACCAGGAAATCAACGAAACCAACCACGGTCAGAGGTCGAGGGCCAAGTGTAAAGAAGGAAAAATATCTCCAGCCCCCCCCCTTCACTCCCTGTGGGAGCGCTAGCTCGAGTAGCATCTGCGAGCGTGTCCAAGGGCACGGAGGGACTGGGAGGGCCTCTGGGAGCGAAGACCGGCCACGCCCGCCCGCCCGCCCGCCCGCCCGCCCGCCCTCCTGCCGATAGAAACATCGCGCCACCTGCTCCTGCTCCCCGCGCGCATCCATTCGATTGTTTCCTCCACGCGAGGCCACCGTGCAGCCGCCGCCACCGCCAGCTGCACTTGGCGGATGACATTAGGTATTTTTTTCACATCTCCTGCCTTATAAAATGAATCTTTATAACAGTGATAAACACATATTTGAGGCCATGAGTCCCGTTGAGAAGGACGTTCGTGAATGAATTAAAAAGATTCATTTTATAAGGCGGGAGATGTACAAATGACCTCATGTCATCCACCACGTTACGCAAACCCAAGTAGAAACTGCAGGAGGCCAAGGAAGTGCGAGAATCACAAAATGCTGGCCAGCATTCATCCCTTCGCTAGGATTGTGTGTTTACACTCACAAGTGAATAAGCGTGGGGTCAAAAAAGTGGAGACAGTGATTCACAAAGAAGAAAATGTAAAACTGCAGTTGTCAGAGCGATAAATTACGGGGAAAGTGAAAATGGTGGAGTCGGGGGGGTAGTTGAAAGTCAACGTTCGGTATTCGGTAATGAAGCGATGGAACTACCTCATGGAATGAGGCAAGAGAGAAGACATCATATTCTCGTCAAAACACCTAAATTTTATGCTGGAGGATACTCCCCGCAGCCACGTCTCTGTTAAAAAGAAAGCTGCAGGAAGTCGCCAGAGAAAATGAAGGAGCAACAACCACGAAGAGTAACAGAATTCGAGAACATCGTATGCGAAATGAGTTAGAGAGAAAATAGAGATCGAAGTATGTAGAAACAAATGGCGGGTGATAGAGTTCTCAAAGGAATGATTAAAGCGTATAATATACGCGAGTACTCCATTTTGTGAAAATGAAGACAGACCTTAAAGTTGAGTCGCAGGAAGTTGGGTATGCGCAAGAAACATCTCTGCGTCATTGTTCTTATTTCCTACATTCTATAATACGTGCTTTCTTCTCGATGCACCTTGTCGCAGGTATTTTCAGGGATAAGAAAAGAATATACGATGGACATGAAACGGCCTTTAGACGTGATATGTATTGGATGAACGAAGATTGAAGAAGGATGTATTAGTCTAGCGAGCACAGAAACACTTGGAGAGCATTAAGGGGGGTACTTTAAGAGCAAAAATGTACGAGCGTAAATTAAATTCGAGAAACAAATGGCTACACAAGTAATTAGTGGTGCTACAACAGCTCATACCTTTTCGCATTATTTATGACTTAAGAAATTTTCAAAAATTCAGACATTTAAACGTAAATAGGATATGTACCATTTTTGAAAGTGCAGTTCGCACTTCCGAGACCAAATAAATGAAAGAAGTTTGGAGCCATTTTTGAGAAAACCTTGTTAAGTGGTCCATCAAAAATTAACCTAAAACTTATGTTTTTAAAAAAGTGTACATTATCTCATTAAAAAAGATATATTTATCTTCAATATTGTCGTTGTAGAAAGACGCCGAAAATTGATTCATCGATTATATCGCGTTTCCGGGCGCGTCAACTGCTATGGTAATTAGTCCCGCAATAGCAGTTCATGTTTTTATCTCGGGAGGTGACGGTGGTCTTCCCTCGCTGGATTCGGCGCGGACCTACACATCGACTTGCGGGCTTTTACTCATGCAGGTATCCCCCCCAACAGTGTTCCCGCTTAGAGGTTCCCGCCCCACCTGGGTCGGTGGGCCGCTACTGGTTGGGGAAAACCCCACAAGCCGACATGTAGGTCGGCGCCGGATCTCACCATCCAGCGGTGGAAGATCACAGCCAACTCCCGTGATAAACAATGAACTACATTAAAGGGACTAATGATCAGAGCAGATGACGCACCTAGAAGCACAAAATACACAATCAAGTCAACAATAGCTAGTTTGCATTACACTTCTCGTGCACTAACCTCGTCAATACACACGGAACGTAACAAAGAAACCTCTCTATGGTAATTTGTCCCGGAAATGCAGTGCATGTTTTTATCTCGGAAGGTGAGGGTTTTCTTCATTCGCTGGATGGTAAGATTCAGCGCCGTGCTACACACGGGCTTGCGGGGCGCCCGCTGAGAGCTTGTCCCGGCCGGGACGGCGCCCCGCTCGCTGGAGGGAGATCCCCACAAGCCAAGAGTAGGTCGGCCCCAAATCTCACAATTCAGCAGGAGAAGTTCACCACCACCTCCCGCGATAAAAAAAACAAACATGCCCTGCATTTTGGAGACTAATGAGCACAGTAGTTGGCGCGCCTAGAAACACGAAATAATAAATCAATCCAACAACAGCTCGGTTGCGACTCACTTCACGTGCTCTCCACTGTCCTCATCAACACATGTTTTTATTATTAGTTGTTTTATATATAGATCATACATAGTTCAGTACATAATACACTTTACATATGCAGTGAAGGATTTCATTCTCATTTACCTAAAATTAAACTCCAAACTAATTTGGGTGAGGAATTCTTCTCCAGACACCTCTAAAAATAATCTATATCGCAAAATTTGACTAGGAATGCCTGGTATGAATATCTATTTTTTATTCTGGTTCTATGAGGAGTTTTCCGGAGTTTGAAGTTTCTAGGTGTGGAATTTGAGGTATACAGTGATAGAACTGGGTTGAGAGATATGTCATGTGGTGCTGTATGGAGTCAATTTGGGATTCTTTGTGGAGTTGTGAATTTCTGACAAACCAAGAAGCATTTGTGATGGTTCTAATAAAATGGTTTGGGGCTATTTGAAGCTGGTTTAGGTTCGTTTCGTCAATAGATCGCCAACGCAACAAAAAATGTCTGGCCGACGATGCGGGCTCGCGGCCGGCCAGCGCAGAGCAGAGGCGCGGGCGGGGGCGCGGGCACGCCTTCGTTTGCATGCGGGGCGCGCGGGGCGGCGTTTATCCGCGGGCGGAGCTCATGCATACGCGACGCCCCGTCGAGCCTCGCGCGGTCCCGCGGGCGCCAGGCGGATCGGCGCCCCGCACAGTGGGGCAGGCAAAGCATCGTGCACGCACTACCTACGCTTACAATTGAAGTTTGAGAGGCGCCTTTGCTCTAAACAAGAGGTTTCGGCTAACTTCATTCCAACTAAATTCATTCGTTCGGAAAAGAATTAACAATAAAAAATCCAATATATAGTAACTATCAAGAAAGTTTCCACTTCTGAAATTGTTGTAACACAAAAAGAAATCATGCAACTCAGCAAAGGGATTTTAAATGATTCGAGTACGAAATGTGCCTACAATCTATATTACGAATTTCAAATGTGCGCAGAAATCGAAAGAAAACTAAATAATGTCCAGCACAGGTGTTAGTGGTTTTCTTGGATACAGTAAAAATACAAACACATATTATTGATTTCCAGTGCGCCCAGATATTTAGAAAAAGCTTTGTAGCCTCTGGCCATTTGAGTTGGTTTCGTTGAAACTCAGCAACTCAGGAAAATCGATAACCAATAAAATATTTTCGATTTTGGCTGAAAAGTACGCCTAGTCTCTTATTGCGTATACCGACTAAATTCTCATACTCAGAGCGCCACTATTGATGACATTGCTGGCGTTGTACGACAGCATTGCTCCAATTAATAGGCTGCCCAAATAGTTTCAGTTATCTAGATATATAATATAGTTATATAGATATATAATATAGATATAGTTATATTCAATAGAACGTGTTGAGTTACGCAACTGCAACCCTTTTTTTGTATAATGCAATATTTCCACCACGTTATTGCAGTACTTGTGAAGACCGTTTTTTATAAAATATTTCATTTATTTCAGTGTTATACGAGAGTATTTTATTTGTTGTTCTTGAGCAGCGTGCTCCACTCTCTGGAAAAAAGTTCGGTGAGGTTTTACTGCTTCAGGCCATTCATTATATGAAGTAATACCTGATTAAATGTACTAACGCTCTCTGTTAAATAACGTACAGATCAAATATTATATTAGTACATAAATCATTAACTCATTTCTTCATACTAAATAAGATGTTCTGAACATTTCCTTTTCTTACAATGTAGCACGTTTTAGACACTTCTTTCATACATGGTCATTTACATTTAACTGACGTAGAATTTTACGAAAAAAAATAGATTCATTATTTCTCTACAATCTCATGGAAGCATTTTTTATTCAAATGCACATTTCAAGGAATTCTGTTATGCGACTAAACATACACTTTTTACGCTGACTCTGACGTACATCGAACGACCCGTGGAAAGGTATGTTACATCTCTCTCATACAGTACAAGAAATATCAATTTTAATTTCATGGAATTGAATTTCTTTAGTCAAAGTTTGTGTGTTTTTTTTTCACAATAATTTTACGTGGAAGAAAATCGCTAATTATTTTTGTGTATATCACGTATAAATTCGGTAATAATTAAGATTTCGTAAAAAGGTTTAGTTTCTTTAGTTTATGCCATTTGATAGATTGGGTGCGTCAACTGCTAAGTCATTACTCCCGTAAGTCTAGTGCATATTTGTTATCGTATGAGGTGGCGGTGATCTTTCCCCGCGGATGGCAAGATTCGATTCCGACTTACCCGTCGGGTTGCGGGTTTTCCCCAACCAGGTATTTCCACCAACGGAGCACCGTTGCAGCTGGATCAAGCTCTAAACTCCCCACTGATCTGTCGACATATGTTGTAGTGTAGTGCGTGTAAGTGTGTGCAAGTAAGGAATGGGGATACGACAGTGAAGAGGAAGGCAAGATCTCGTGCGTTCCGTGGCCCGTTTGTTAGGGCACTGCTCCGGCATTCGCCTGGTGTTGATTGTAGAAACCACCAAAAACTACCGATCAGAGCAGCCGGTCGCTTGAACTAGCCTCCAGTAATGTCTGAATTCGTCCAAGCAATGAAACTAGTGTGGAAAATCTTCCCACCGTCGGAAGTCAAACCCTAGGACCTCCCAGTCAGACGCACTGCAAAGCCATCAATTGATTCCCTGCGTCATCTAAGGCGGTTTTACGCCAGTCACTTCACGCCCGCGGTCCCACTGCTCGACGCCGCACCGGGTGCCCCCATCGGCGAGCGGCCGGGCGCACCCGTTCGAAAAGCGGCCGCGCGCCGTGATTGGCGCTCGCCGCCGCGCCACGGCGGTGACGTATATCGCGAGGAGATCGCGCTTGCGATCCGCGCGGAATTGAGAGCACGGAGGGTGGCGCGTGACCCGCTCCTTCGGCGACGAGAAGCGGACGCGGGCGGCGGAGCGAAAAAGTCACACGCCATCTCGTTTCAATAGCCGCTTACGAGGTCGCTTCTAGCGGTATCAATGCTTGTACTTTTCTTATTCCTTTATTTACGCTATAAAGAGGAAACTTGGCGAGTTTGCTATTAGAATAATCAAACTTCCATGGAAACACGTACCACGATAAAGACAAACTGCACCGGCTGAGATGGCTCCTGGTAACTGATGTTGCTACTGTAGCTTGGTACGGTGCGGCACTGTACGGTGGTCTGACCGGGAGGTCCCAGGGTTCGAGTGCTGACGATGGCTGAATTTCGACACAAGCTGGATGTTCGGATTTAGTCGCTTTATTGAGAATTCTGGCTTGCGGTTATTGTGATCGGTAGTTTTCCGCTGTTTTTTCGATCAAAGACAGACGAACGCCGGAGCAGCACCCTAAAAAACGGGTCACTGTTCCCATGCGGTTATTCCTTCGTTCTTGTCCCCTCCTCTTCCCTTACATATGCACCTACACTTTCACGTCATACTCGAGTTAGGAGGCCAGTGAGAAGCTTAGGGCCTGTTCCGGCTGGGGCGGTGCCCCGCTGGCGCAGGTATGTAGAGAAGAAGACCCCCAAGTCAACATGCAACTCGGCGCCGGAACTCACCTTCGAGATGGGAGGAACATCAGTATGTCCCGACGAAAATATTGGCCAACTCCCAACTCCCGAGATGCACGTGCGGGAAAAACCTGCTGTACAATTATCGAGTTACTTACCATAGCTAATGTCGCGCCCGGAGTTACAAAATAATCAAACACAAACTACATCTGGAAAACCAATCAGATGTGTTCCTTCTTTCAACGAGATAATAATTGTAGTTAATTCTGGTTAAATTTAATAATTACATTTCATTCACGTAAGGTCATCAGGACTGTAAAACAAAATATTTCCCACCACAGTTATCACAGTTACGAAAAACCGTTATTAAAGACGGTTTTAGATAGCCACTAGTTAAAGCAATTACTATTTGGGCACGCACACCATGCTAAACGTTCGTTTTTTAGCACTAATACTAAAAGTAAAAGGATGCTCAAATGTTCAGATAAAATT
Source organism: Teleogryllus oceanicus (assembly GCA_964035755.1). Lineage (NCBI taxonomy): Eukaryota > Metazoa > Arthropoda > Insecta > Orthoptera > Gryllidae > Teleogryllus > Teleogryllus oceanicus. Next base: position 32,207,408 of record CAXIVR010000004.1, read on the forward strand.
GTGAAACAACAAAGAAAACGAAATGCTTTAGTCTGATCCCCCACAACTGATCTTAATGTAATGTGATACCCGATTAATTGATTTGCATTTTTGAATTAAAATAAAAAGAAAGTCAGCAAGGCTCTCCAAAAAAAAGTATTACACACGTGGTAATAGTGATATCTTAATTGGCCTCGTGTCGGCCTATCGGCCTCTTGACGCAATCCTAGGAGCAAAATTAAATGTCACTTCTGCCCCTCTACACCTCTCTCACCACGTAACTAGCGACTACATTAGATACTCGTGATAATTGAGACAATCAACCAAAGGATTCAATTCGGGTTAGTTACACCATTTGTAACTCAAGAACATCTGGACCTATGTTAATTTTCTCTGATTTGTTGGATTCATATTCGCCCCGTACAGCAAAATAACTATTAAAATATCGGGAAAATTCACGAAAAAATATGGCGCTGCAGAACAAAATTAAAAATGTAATGTCAAATGCAACCCGCCACACAATGCTTTTGAATCTGTATCATTAAATAACTCCTAAGCGAAGCGTTCTAGGGCATTAAAAACTAAAATTTTGAGGCCCAAGGCCTCAAAGAAGGTTTTTTCACCGTAATCTACAGGACGGGATCTTCTTGAACGTTCTATTACATTTTTGTGGGTCCGACACTTCTCGATATTACCCAAGCTGCTCAGAGAGGTGCAGAATCTGCAACTAAATGTGAATAAGAGGTACAGAGGAGCAGAGACAGACAGAGAGACACAACACACACAGAGACAGAATCAGACTTAGACAGGGACAGAGAGATGGGAGAGAGAGAGAGAGAGAGAGAGAGAGAGAGAGAGAGAGAGAGAGAGAGAGAGAGAGAGAGAAACGGAGAGGGAAGAAGAGGAAGATGAAGGGCAGAACAATGTCTGCCGGGCTCCGCTACTATTTTCATGTAGTAGCAAACGTTTTCTAGTTTTCTGAAAGTCAACTTCTTTCATCAATATTTTTCCTCTTCTTGCGGACAATGTGGAGTGAATAAATTTCTTCCTACGAGTCTATTACAATTATTTGGGATTACCCATTCACTCTTTTCTCGTATAGAGAATTGTAAGAATACTTCCAATATCGATGTGCAATGGCTGGTAAGGTACAAGTTTGACAACCAAGAATAAGCTCGTGAGTCAACTAACGCTGAAAATGGAATACCAGGATACGCTAACACTGGATCCCCTAATCATTATACATATTTGAGTATAATCTGATAATTAAAATTCCTTCTGACTGCTGATTATAATTCTTGTTAATTCACGAACATAAAGTAAATTTTATAAAATCATGAACCGTAGCGAGGTAAGTCGAATTGCCTGATTCTTCACGCAAGAACAACGATTTCAAATAATTGAAAAACAAAATATACTGAGCGGTCTGTTTACTCACGCTAGAAAGTTCTTTCAAATAAATCACACAATAGAACTATCTTCTCCTGTCAAATTTATTTTTCACGAGTTATCAGCTTATTCACAGGAGTGAAATAAATCTTGAAAAAAAAATATAAATGTGTAAGAAAATACGTTTGATTTTTTCATGAATGTGTTGAGCAAGTAAAAAGAATATTAACAACTAATTAGGTGAATATGAATGAAACTCAAGGGCTGGTACTTCATCAATCATCCCGCAACTATGTAAGCAATACTAAAGACAGCAAGGACATTAGGTTGACATTTACGATTTCCGCGGTAATTCCAGCAGTGTTTATGTTGCTGACATAGAAATCGATAGAAGATAAGTCTCCCGGTCCGCCCACAGTTAAGTCCTTTGCGCGCTCATATCAGTCTAATCTGCATGACCACAAAATTAACCACTCTGGCTTTGAGTGTAATCGGCAGCGATATGAGATCGTTATCTTCTGACTCCCATAGAACACGATGAGGCACTTACTGGAAATATAAAACGCAATGGCATTCGTGTAAGATAAAAGTATTAAAAATTGTCTCCTAAATCCATTATTAACTCGCTGGACTGTTGTGTAGCCATCAACAGACCTAAATAATCAATATGAGCCAAAAGGAAGAATAAAACCATCCGAAAACAATTTATTTAATGCTCTATAAGATGTGACTGACTTTCAGCAAGGTTAGTGACATGTTTACATTAAGCATCCGGCGTTGCCTGTGTATTTTTCACAATCTACCAGGAAAGAAAAGAATTAAATTCTATCTGTAGTGTAAAATGAAAGTAATTTTACTTGTATCGCAACCACCATCTCCCCTTCCTATTGTTGGGTCTGAGAAAAACTAATAGTACTACAACGCTGCGTACTTTCACGTATTATTTGGAATACTTGAGGATTCAAAATATCTATTTTTCGAAGATTTCTTTACAATTGTCAACATTTATTGGGTTTTGATTGAAATCGGATTTACGCCATTTACAAGCGCAGTAAGCTCTACATCCCAGCAAACAATTTAAAGAAAAAGTTATCCCTGTTTGGGATTTGAACAGACGTCGTTCGCATAAGCAGCCAATGACTTCAGAACAAACGTTATCACTACAGGGTGAGCTCATGTAAACAAAAAAAAGAAAGAAATATTTAAACTTTGCCGATTTCCACCCCTTTGAAAGATATCAATTTAGGACATTATGCCCATAAATGTATTAAATTTTAATTTAATTGCTATGTAACTATTAAAATTCGCGATGGTACAAAAAATACATGGTACGAGAAATGTATGGTATATATACATGGTATATGGTATGTGGTGTAGTTATATTTCAAAGTAGCAGACGAACCCCGCCTTCGCAGGTTTACCTTCATTACAATCGTCTCTTAGTCAGGCAAAGGAATGAATTATATCCTCAACATATTCCCCGTCAAACCCACTCTACTTCATCCCACGCGCCCACACCCACTTTTTCCCTCCTCTCTCTGCCGTGCCCCGACCCGCCTCGCTTGTCCTGTCCTGTCCTGTCCTGTCCTGCCTCGCCCGGCCCTGCCCCTAACCGCCCTACACTGAACAAAAATTGTAAAATAACACCACGTATTATTATATAGTGTATATGATTATAAAAATTCGGTTAACTTTAAATCACAGACAGACATTCAGTTTTATTCAAATAGAAGATTATATTGAGGAAAAAACAATTTTACCTGGAAAAGTTGCCTACTTTTTTTTCGCGAAGTTGGTGGCGATTCCGTCAGTTTCTGCAGCTACAAGTACTTAATGAAAACATTAGTTAATAAAGAAATATACCGACAAGACGAATTTTTTGCTTCAGCATCAAGGTGCTGCCGGCGATGGTGTTTGAGAACCTGAACTCGTTGGAGACGCTGAACCTGGCGAACAACAAGTTGCAGCACATTCCAGAGGAAGTTATGGAGCCCATCACGGACACGCTGCGAACCGTTGACATCATGGGTGAGTGCACTGGCATCCAACGATTTATTTCACATCACTTCCACTTTTCTAAATTATTTATTCTTCAATTTTCCCTTTCTTATTTATTCATTCCTTCACTTTGTTATTTTTTTTTATTTTCGGCCACAGCAACTCGAGATATTTAGTTTACCTTCATACTCTTTGTATTGAAACACATCTTATTTCCTAGGATGTTCTCCTTTCCTCGAAATCTGTCTTATTTGTGATTTCCCATGTCCATCCTATTTCAAATGTTTATTAGTCTCACTTCCTATGACAACGTATGAGAAGCTCTTAAAATATATCGTTACTTCTGCCTTGAAAATAAAAATATTTCATCTTCTTGAAGTTGACTTTCTATTTTGTTTCAAGTTCGTGTTAACAATATTCATGTGTCATTCTTGCCTTATCAATGAGGACAGGTATCATATTAATTTCTTGTTTCCTATTGTTTTCATTTTCTTTTTCTACACTTTTAAAATAATTATAAAATTAATTCCAAAATGTAAATAATTATATTAGATTGTTCACGATAATAATCCTAGAAAATCTGTAGGATTTTTTTAACAATACATGTTTATTCACGTTGAATACGAATTAAGTTTTTTTCATAGCTTTTCATATATTATATTTTTGTTAAATATTTATTAATATTTGACAAGAAATAAAAGAACATCTAAATAATCGTCCTTCAAAACATCTGTGATATCTGGAGCTCCCCATGCACACATTTCATTTTCAAGGAGGCAAACTTCAAATCTCAAAGCAATGTTCGGTATCAATTCAAAATGTCTCCAAAAATCTTTCCTGAGGGAAACACATCCGCGTGGCATTGGGTTTGGAAAAGCTCAAAATAGGATGAGACGCAAACGTACAACATAAAGGGAGAATGGAAGAGTGGCATTGTAAAAGCGAGGGTGGAGAAGAGGTAAAGAGCACGTGCCGCGCGCAGCCGGCAGAAGGGGGGGGGGGAGGGGCGAAACCCAGGGGGAAACCCCCGCTCGCCCGTGCCCCGCCCACGCCCACGCCCACGCCCCGCCCCAACCCCTCAACCCCCCCGGGTTCCGTCGCTTTGACACCCCACCGTTGCCTTCATCAACCACCGACATGTCAGCCTCCGTTTCCATCACCAACTCCACACCACTACTCCACCACTGCCTCAATCTCAGGCTTTGTTCCACCTCCAAAGCCATCGCATCCGCCGCCCCGATTATATCATCGCCTTCCCACCTACCGTCACTTCAGCCTCACCGTCCTTCCACCCGATACTACACCGCCTCGGACCACCCCGCCACCGTCTCCACTGCCGCTGTTGCCCAATGTGTTAGCGATTCCTCCAGAACTAACTGCACCTCCCCGCTCCTTACTGACAATCCTGCTATAATCGCTCGCATCAACATTCCCCCCATCCTCTCACCAACAGACTCCGTATCTTCTCTGCTTCCTCGCGACATTTTCGTTACGACCACAATCATCATCACATCACTTCCGCCTTCCTTTTTACCGACGCTGACACTGCCATTTCTTCCTTCCACAACGACCAACGCCTTCTCCCTTCCAATATCTGTACTCTTCATCCCCTTTCCTTCCTCCTTGTTTCTCTCTCTCTCTCTCTCTCTCTCTCTCTCTCTCTCTCTCTCTCTCTCTCTCTCTCTCCCTCTCTCTCATTCTTTGCCCCGTCGCAAGTCCCCAGCGGCGCGGATTTCCCCAATTACCCTTGTGTCCTAGGCCATCCAGGGGATCCGGAATTATTTTAGCGCCGCGGTCTCCGGTGACCTGAGATCTCGAGCACTCTACTCCCTCTAGAGCTCCGTGCACCACCTTCGAAAAATAAGCTCTCTCCGCAAATTCCATTAGAGCTTTTAAGACATGAATCTACCATATCAGAGTTCAACAAAAAACAAGAGAGGGAGGTCGAGGGGAAAATTATGAACGTTATGTAACAAACATGTTTGTCTCGTACAGGGAAATCAAAAACATTTCGGAAAGTGCATAATTCTTATTAAGATACTAGAAGTTCTCAATTTTCTGAAATAAAATTTCAATAAAATTAGAAACATCTATACAATAAGAAAATCTTTCGGGGCAGAACAGTTTTTAATGAAAATAAAATATTCCTGCAACAAACACTTTTTAGGATCAGATACACATCCTCCAATCTCATAAGGGTAAAATAATTTCGAGGTGAAAAAATCAGCAAAATATAGTGTGTACACAAAAGAAAAGAAAATGAATCATAAATTTAGACATTTTAAATTAAAAAAGATTCTAATTGCGAAAAAAACTCGAGTTTTATAATTTCTAAAAAGTCTAGATTCACCTGATTTACACAGTTTTGGATTTCAATGTCTTATTTTCAATTTTTAACAATTCTGAAGTATCAAAATTCAATTTAAGTTTTACGCATGTTATAGCATACATGTACATTATCTTTAACTGTGATTAAGTTATGTAACAAAACAAATAATTACGTTATTTTCTGGTGCGGGTATTTTCCTAAGTACATCAATTGAAAATGGCACAGGCAAATCCACAACTTCGGGATTTAAGAAATATCAAGAAAATTATCTTTCTGCAGAGAAGGCACTAAAAGCTACTACGTTAAAATGAAGGAACGAAAACCGCTAGTGCAGGCCGCTCACGTCCCACGCAAAGTCTGAGGGGAAAACATTTCGCGAGCAATCTCTTGCCTCAATCTGTTCTCTTGCAGTCACTCATAGGACACGATAATCCTTCGACAATACTGATAAGAGTCAGAACTCCAATAAATATGTAGCATTTTCCCACTATCTACGCAAATCGAGTACTGATTTATCATTACTGCGTCGCATCACAAGTCTCTCGCAATCTGGTGTAATGAATTACCCATTAACCATAACGTTATTTGACAATTACTAACAATTAAGATTTGCAGTTAATAGTACAATCAGTGGCGCATCAAAAGGGTGGGGGAGGCTCACCCTTCCAATTTACCTTTTACTAATCTTCTATAGTAACCAAGGTCATTCAACGTGTTAATTGAATACAATGTGAATAAGTATAAATAAAAAAATTAAAATTTGACATAATGAAAAATTCTTTATAATAAAACATCAAGTCAGCTGGACCGTACACCCTGGTAAAAAAATTTTGTTTGCGCCACTAATAACTATTTTTATATTATTTCATAGTACAGTATAATAAAAATATTAAAAATAAACACATTTTTGTAAATGGGATCTCGATTTACACTTACAAAATACACGAGTAAAATTAAGAGTTTATTAACGTAAAAGTTGTTTCCCGCTAATAGCTCCATGACAGAATAAGGAAAACGAAAGTAATTCATAACAAAATCACAAATTAAAGCCCCCCCCTTTATTCTATTCTATAACTGTATATCTTTATAGACCATTAAACATCAAAATTTTATTTTGAAATTAATATCCAGTACCTATCATCACCTTTAAGAATGTTGAATAAGGCCTCCAAAGACTCGAGACAAAGCTCATTAATTAAGGGAAGCTATTGGTTAGAAAAAAATTATTAATCTATATTGGCTTTTATATTATTCGTATATATTTCATTAGATGTCAACCTGAGCTTAGCCAAACGTACGAGGCATGTTGCTTCACTAATACAATCTTCTTTGTTTTCAATTGTTTTCCAAGTTATTTCTCAATCATCCTATCCAAAATACTGCTTAAATTGACTTTGGTTTCACATCTCCCTTCTCTTCTTTTCTTTTGTTGTCTATGGCTTTCGTCTCCATCTCCCACACGATCGATCCATTTATTTCAAGTGCCCGTGCGCTCGCTTTGCAGACAACCCGCTCATCTGCGACTGCGACCTGCGCTGGTACGGCGAGTGGCTGAAGGGGCTGCGCAACAAGGACGACGACCTCATGCAGAAGAAGCGCATCATCTGCACCATGATGCAGGAGCACCGCGAGTACCCGGTGCAGGCGCTGCCGCTGTACCGCATGAACTGCGTGGGCAAGAACATGGAGCAGACGTCGTCCAAGAGCTCGGGGGCGGTGCGGCGGGCGGGCGCGCCGGGGGCGTGCGCGCTCGCGGGCGCCGTGGCCGCGACGACCCACCGCCGCAGCCGCAGCCGCCGCCCACGCAGCCGCGGCCGCGCCGCTCAGGGCGGGAGGCGGCGTCGGGACGGGGTCGGCGGAGGTCTGACGCTCGAGACGGCAGTCGCGACGGTTGTCGTAGTGGAGGTCATGACGACCATCGTGGGAGACGTGTCGTGACGACCGACACCACGGGGCCCGAGCGAAGGCGAAGCTTCAACGACGTCGACTCGCAGAAAGAGGGAATGACCCCAGATATCCCGACCCGCCTTTGCCGTCCTAGACTATGGAGAGAGATTGATTGCGTTCCTCATGAAGAGGTAAGATTTTTTATAATGAAGAACTGCGTTCGGATGGTATGAATTCAACAGCAGCACTCTCTGAGAGCTGTGAGGCCGAACCGCAGGAGTTCCAGAGGAATCTCCATTAAAATGATTAGGTCACGTCTTTGTATTAAAGCACGATCTTGTTTGGGATACGAGCTACTGTGTCGTGTTGGAAGTGGGCGAGTTACGACGGGAAGGTCGTGACCAAAACGACTTAGTATACTCGTGGTTATCCAGGAAAGAGTACGTTGTATCGTAAGTGTCTCTCTAGACGAATGAAACCAAAGCATTACGGCATAATGTCGGGAGACTTGGGGAATGATATCTGAGGTATTCGCATATCGACGGTTGAAGACAGAATACAAAGGAATATGGCTTATGTACATAACACACTTATCAGGGCAAAAAGTCAGCGAAGCAGCCCTTTGAAAATAAAGTGTTAATAGCGATCTGCGGTCCCTCTTTCTGTGACGGATATCTACTGCTACCGCGCTCGCGCACAACACCTATTGCATATTTTGATCCTGGAAATACTTCTGCAAGTCAGTCAATGGAAACGACGATACCATATTTGTTTTCCCCAAAGTTGTGTTTGCAATAGTCTCGTCGATCTTCATAACGACAATTCAGAAATCTTGAGCAAACAACAACGCATTTTTTCGCTCGAGGAAACAGAATGTAGTCTGCTATCAACAGAGTTTTAATTTGGCACGCATGTTCAAAGAAGAATCCGACAAATGAGAGAGATATGCGATACGTGTTTGTACCAAACCGCACGCAAACGTTAGTTTCAAGTTTGGTTGGGCTCGTTCTGCACAACGGACGTTATCACGAAACGCGTGCACGTTGCAATGACGCTGCACTGCGATAGACTTACAAGTGAAAAGAACTGAACGAGTACTTCGAACGGAAATTATAATTCAGTCCTCGACCATCCCCGATCATTCCATGATATTTTTCATTCACATAAAATCCATTTATTCCAGACATACTACATTCCACAATTGATAAACCTTATCACATTCTCCCATGCAAAGAATACAGGTCAACAGCGTTGACAGAGAAAAGAATATTGTGTGTGATCAGCTGAAGTTATGATTAGCGCCTATTTGTTTATGCGCATGCCACTTTACAAATATTTGTGAAACAATCGTTGTGTATATTTATATACGAAACTTGTGTGATTTTACTAATAGTAATTCAAATATTAGTATTAGTAAAAACGAGTAGCATCGCCATGCATGCGTGGACCATGGGCGGAGATATAGTATCCACGCCGCAGAAATCTCTTGTTTCAAAATTTCCACCTTTCATAGGATCACAGCATTGTAGAGATGCTTTTGAGAGGATGTGTAAACTCTTACTGTGAAATCCCATACATATCAGACTGTTCCTACCTACGATAGTCGAAATTTCTACAGGACCATGACTGGATATTGTTTATTTGTTGTATATGATTAGTGTAACCTACTATTTATTTATTTAGTAGGCAGTCACTGAAGGTATTGTATATTTTACAGTTTTCTAAAGTAGATTAGTTCTTACTTTCGATCGAAAATATATATTCAAGTTAAAACAGTTATAACTAGACTAGATATTTACGGAAATTTACGGTAAAATCGAGCAAATTGTAGTGATTATATCCGTCTGTTTATCCGTTGGAAGAGTCGGTCACATAATATTTCAATATATCCACACGTATTCTGACGTTAAAAGTTAACCAAACTAGAAATATTATAGGGACAGATTACCACAATCGAAATGAAATTTGACCTCTAATGGCCTACGAGATGGAATATTAAATGAAAAGTAAATGTACTCAAAATTCTTTCAAAATTTGGATTCACGGGGAGGGGGACCAGTAACAACTGAGTGTTGTCTTGTGATATTGTGCTTTTCTAAAGTATACCGTGTTGTTCTGCACAGTCCCTCTTTCTCCTATTGACCAGCTTACATCGCATATCATATTGGTGTTATATATACATATTACCTAATGTTCAAGCAATATGAACACTCTTTTCTTATTATTGTTATCGTTGAATATAAAAGTAAATTAATGTTTATTAACGTATTTAACAGTTTTATAGAGTGTACGTAATGGCTGACATATTGGATTCTTCATGATCAAATTAGTTATATAAGGATACATATCAACTTTTTCGCAAACTTAAGTGTTAAATAGGCATGATATTAAGCCTTCCGTGTATGTATCACATTGTTCATTTCTCTTGAATGTTTTATTACACACATAGATCCAAATGGCTGTTGTCAATATTTAAATTCCTATTTAGCTAAATGCATATTTAGACCCCTCTTAACCGACTTTCAAGCGGCGGGCTCAAAGAAAAGCTATTGTGATGGAATATAAACGTCGCCGATTATTACACTCGGCGGCAACTTTTTTGTGTATCCTTAGAACCAGTGAATCCAATACGACATGCATTAGCGCCTGCTCCCTTACATTAACCACATAAATTATTACTGTAAACATGGCAATGCTGTATGGACAATGGTATTGGTGGATGTCGTCATGCTGTCGTAAATGCTGACTAATATCTCTGGATGTAATGAAGCACACATATATTTCATACTCGGTGTTGCGAAAAATTCTATCTTCAAGTTGTGTTTTGATAACGTTATCTTGTTTGTGTGTTAAAAGCACAGTCTACTACTGCCCTAGGGTGGTAGTAGAGGAACCATGTATGAAACATATCCTTTTGCTCTGGTTCGCCTAGACTTTCCGTAGGCATCCTTAAGGCATATTTTTATATGAAGTCTTACACTCGTGTCAGGTCGTTATCTAGAGTGGCTACGGAAAGGGCGTCACCAGGCAAATCACATCGCGTTTTTTACAATTTGTGAAAGTATCATTAGCATAAATATATAAGCACATATTATTAAAATAAGTGTTATTTGTCCATATTATATCTCTTTATATTGCATATGAAAGCTTCGAAAATGATGTTTCTCTTCCTGAAAAGGTACAAAATGTTTAACTTTATTAATTGTAAGAGATTATGTGTTGCATTTGATGTAAATTTCAATAAATGAAATTAAATCTCCATCTAACTGTGTTAAGCTAAGCAATTTCCAAGTCCCTGAACGCTGTAAATCCACAGTGTAAAAATCATGTTTAACGACAATCAGGTTTTTATCTTCTTGATTCATGAATCTGCATTTATAGGCAATCCTAAAAAAATGCTAATTGAGAAATTTTTTCATCAATAATTATTTCTAATTATTTATTAATTCAATTTAATAAAAATTAAAAAATTAAAAAGTAGCACATTTAAAGTTCTCTAAAAAATCTAACAACAGAACCACTGTTTAAATGTATAAAAAGATTATCAAATCGTTTTCAAGCTATTCTTCAATCATTATTTTATTGTTTTAGTGGTGAGTTGTAGTTGACATTTACATAATTGAAATGATTGAAGGCGTTGTCATTGTCAACAATACTATTTATTTCAATAATAGCAGCTTTCGATGTCTTAGCCATCATCATCAGCTTTCTGCTGTCTTAGTAGTTGACAATGACACCGCCTTCAATCATTTCAATTATTCTTCAATCATGTCCCGGCGCTATTTCAATATCAGAACCGCAGATTATCCTTCAAAAAGAATCCACTCACGTCATTCTAAGGACTTGCTTCACCCTCCTTAATCATCTTCCCCTAATTAGTTACTATACACAATTGTAACTATAATCAAGAATTTCTTTCTTGATATTACTTCAGAATATTATTGTTTAATGTTTGAAAAAAATATCGTGCAGAACCTTCAAACGCAAAAATGCCGAAAAAAGGTAAAAATAAATTTTCTAAAAATTGTATTCTACTGAGATGGACAATGTGGCTGAGATAATAATCTCTATACTTAATTTCAAACAGATTAGTATTCACATAGCACATTTCTTTAGACCAATATACAAGTAATTAAAAATGCAGATAAATTGAACTATACTCATTTGCAGTGAAAATTAAATAATAGAAAGTAATATTTCATACAGTAAATTTACCAGAAAGCAGCAGGTACGATACAAGTAATATTTTATCTCATTAATAAGCAAACAAACACATTCCAAACTTTCAATACTACCAGACTTTAGGCGACAATTACTCTTGAGGTTGATTAAACAACTCTGTAATTACATCAAAAGCTCGACAAAGCATCATACCACATCATACTATCTCGCCACTTAGCTGCAAGTCTGTAAACAATAACTCCCTCAACATTGACTTCCCCTTGCTTCTTAGATATGCAATTACAAACAATTATTAATACACTTGGATCGCAGTACATATGTCAAACTCAATTTTTTTTAAAATTCGGAGCCTTACAAGGATTTCCAAATAACAGTCATGGGGTCTACAAACTCATTTTAACCATAATACAATAACTCCCTGAAACTTTCATAATTCACTTAAGTAAGATGTAATGTATTGGTTTCAGAAATCATTTATGGTTCATCATAATTTTTCAGAAGTAATGTATCGGGAAAAAATCGCTTCTCTGTCAGGGTTTTAATGCTAATAATTAAATTGTCAGCCAAACACGCTCAAAACATTTTAAAACAAATAATAAAATCGATTGAAACAAATATGAATCAGTGCCAATTGCTAAGAATGCTCATCAATCAAGAAGACATTCTTTGAAGAGTCAAGGGTCGTAAACGGAAAAGTCAGTATTCGAGGTCGGATTTTTTGGTTTTCATTATTAACTAAATTTAATGAAACGAACGTCTTCCTCGAGCCCGACTTCTCTTGAACAAAGTCTCGTAGTTTTAACACGCCTCGTCGGACACAGTGAGGAGAACGAGCGAGTTTACCTATCACAAACATCGCGCCGAACTTGCGTAAACTAGTCTTGGACAAGTCGATATAGGAGTAACTATTAACATACCTAGAAATGTTATGAGTGTTATTACCGCCGAGGTTCATAGTTAAAAATCGAGACAGAGCGTAGCCGAATCGAGATTTTTAATTTGGACAAGGCAGTAATAACACTAACATTTCGTGGTATGTTCAGCATTTTATCCGTTACCATAAAATCTCACGAATAATGCGAACATTTACATTACTGCCTGAACACATGAATTCTGTTGCTGCGGCACGTTAGTACGATATTTTGGAGTTGCTTGCGATATATCTATATAAAAAATATTCGAACACCGTGGTTTGAGAACGATGGATGCAAATAATTCTCCTGAATCTAAAGAAACGACGTTCGGTTAGGAAATTGGTGCGTTGACTTCCAGTGGCGACACCTTCACATCGTCAGTAAATACGATTACCGGTGTAGTTTCATTTGGTGGAATATGAAGTAAATGAGGTTAACTTATGTAATATACATTTTTCTAATTGTACTATTAATAATATTACAATTAAGATTAATTATTCCCCAAACCAATATGAATTACTTTTGAATTGTTTGAATCTGATTTATGTACATCGCCATGTTTTTTTCCTTAAGAAACATTTGACATGCAACGAATCGATGGTTGTTTACATATCTAAAGATATTAAAACCCGTTGCTAAGGATGTTAAATTTCTTAACATACAGATAGGTACAAGTGCACTTAACAAACCTGCAGGGTTGCATGTTAACAACGGTTAAAGACGCATGTGACCGATAAACAATCTAACATTACGTATGTAACTGAATACATGACAATGCACTCGTTCGGATTAGAAAGAAACAAATTCCTTAATCCTCCAGTCCCATGCACGCCTGCTCCGAAATCCCTGCGCTAGCCAGATGGGAAGAGATTGTGCGAGACTACCTAGCCAACCGCTATCGATGAGGAATGTCTTATCTCAGTGCTGTATGACAGGAGACATCTGCTGCCCGCCCGCGACACATCAGCGCGACCAAACCATAACCATTTTCATGATTCTCGCGAAGTGCTACATGGACTCTCAGACAAACCTGGACACTTGACGTTTGCAAGTATGATAGCTGAATTCCTCTTAGATAGGATAGTGCAAGCCAGATCATCGGTGTCTGAAAGGAACCATTCAGGTGGTAGTGATGAACACTCACGGCAACTCTAAAAAGTGGTCGTCTAAGTCATCAGTGCCAGGAGAAGCAGATGTCTGTGCAGAAATATGGTAAGTAAACGTCAAATAATTATTCCCAGGGAGTGAGAAGAATGTACACATTTAAAGATTTTCGCTGTTTAAGATACTAAAACGGTGGTGTTTTAATTAAACTTCATGAAACAAATATATTCTGCTATTTTTTGCTTAATTCCGTCTAGTATAATGACACCTTCTACAGACACTAAACCTTATTACATTCCTTCATGAAAAATTGCTATTTGTATTATTTTCGCATAGTGCTATTATGCTTTCCCAACTACTAAGTCACTAATTCAGTCATTCATTACTTTAAAGTTGACATTGTTTTGCAACTTTAAAAGAATTTCGCTCAGGCCGACCAACATAGATCAGAATGTTCTCGGGTTCGAACCTTGCGTAATGCATAAATGATTCTACTTGAAATTGTAACGTAGAAAGCAATGACAATCAGCTCGCATCCCATTATATCCAGTTCATAAGCCGTCAATGTCAATCCATTCCACTAACTCGTCTAACTTCAGGAGCGTAAAAACTAAAATTAGTAGAAGATTAAAAAACACGATTAAATTTCTCTAATTTCGTTTAGTTTGAACTACAAGTAATAATTGTTTACGTACGTGACTACAAACCAAGAAATAGTTTCCAATAAAGTCTGTTTCTAAAGTAAAATTAACTTTCTAAGTATCATTTTACTTTTCAATGTATTAATTCGTTTTACGTGATCATATAATCAGAAGGTATCAATGGCCATGACCTTCATCGTGTTGTTTATAGGTTACATCAAAACTTCTCTCATTCCCTTGTAAAATCTATCAACTATGTACTAGTACTTTTTTTCGGTTTCTTCCTTTCAGTATAAAAAACACTGCCAGAAATACAGCACACGTTTTCAATTGTCCTACTTGCTAGATAATGTTGCAACGTAAAGTCATCAGTGCGAATGTAAGGTTAATATATTTTATATTTTTAATTCAATATGTCATACTGAAGCTAAAATATGAACATCTTACTCTGTAGTTTATTATATTTTGGAAAGGATTTCATGAAATGTATTATTGCAGCAACCGAACATACTTTCCGCTTCACTCCCACAAATAAAACAGTGTTAATGCCCCTATTAAATATATAGTATATTATATATTATAATATATAATAAAAACGAATAGTTTTCGTTCTGAAAGACATTTTGAGCTTTCTACTCAACAAAATTTCGTGATGTTTTTTAAAAATTAAAGGTAGTGAATCCGAGATATGTAGTCAACATTTGCTTTAATTATTTGATTTTATATTAAAAAAAATTTTTAATACATTAAAATTAATAGAATTAAAGCTTATTGATCATTACGGTATTTTCAAGACAAACTTGTAATATAATTACAGTACATTACAAGGATGTCCTTGCATCACGAGGTTACAATTGAAGTAAAGATAAAGATCGTTGTAAGTTCGAAGATTAACTATTTTTAACGGGAAAGGCTGGTAAGTGAATACGCAATGTCTGGCAATCATCTGGTACATTTATCTCTTTAAAAAAGCTTTTCAGTTTTTATACGTGATGCATTACATTTTTAATTTAAGGTGGATAGCAGGCTATCATACAATAGCCAAATAATTTCGGATATAGAAACACTCATTCAATATTGTAAACTGAACTTACTGTCAGGTCAAAACTGTACTGTCAACTGTACTGTCAACCGTACTGTCAAGTCAACAATAATTAAATAAAACATATCTGCATGTGGGCTGCACGGCGGATTAGGGTGCTTGTCAGATTTAAATCTTGAACTCGTCGATACCTTACGCAATCGACCAAACACATTTGTGTTTCGTTTCTGACTCAGACGAATTGAGTTTAAGAGCAAAAATTGGAAGTACGCCAGGGCTGCGCGTGCTGGTTAGGGTTTAGTGAGATCGAGAGTTGAGTGTTGTCAATTCTAAAACGCAAAAATTTTCTAGTTAAAGGACAAGAAAACGACAATTGACATTTGAAAAGAACACAAGAAGATTATCATGAGATGAGAAGGATAATGCTTTGCAAACTTAACTCCCAAATCTAAGAAATACGATAGGATCGGGGACAGATTACATGCCCCCTCCCCCACAATTCAATTCTTTTCACCTCTGAAACGAATTAAAGATCTAAGCTTAAAAAGGTATTTTCTAGCTTTAGCCTCTAGGTATTGACAGGTTTTAAAAAAATTGAACTACTGCAATTTTTGAAGCTCCAGAGGTTTCAATGAAAAACGTGTGTATTTGAACAAAATCTTTATGACAAGAATTCCCTTCTTGAGAACATTTTATTTACACTTTTTGAAATCGTGCGAAAGTGATTTTTAAAATTACGCGAAAACTACTCACATTACCAACGACTAGAGGTGCTACATAAGAACACAATTTTCCGTATTATTTCTAACCTTTGCCATTTTTTAAATTCAGAGCGTTCAACGAAAATAAGATCTGAGGCATTTTGTTAAGCGTCACTAGTTCTAACCGAGGAAAAAAATTAAAGAGATAATTTGGAGCGGTTTTTGAGCAAATCTTTTTTTCTGTAAATTACATTAACTTCATGCAGAAATTAAGCGAAAACTGCTCATATTCTCAAAAAATTGTACTACATAACATTTTTATCTTTTCACAATTTTCGAAAATACAGAGTGTTTGCCGAAAAGTTACCTGCACCATTTTTTTTACCGTCCTTTGAAATACACCAAGGCAAAATTTAAAGAAAAAATTTAAGCCGTTTCTGAAGTGTTTTTAATTGCCTACTTTTCACCCAAAGTGTTAATATTTTCGAAAACGTACACTAGACCTTATTTCAAGATCTATCTTTCAAGAACAGATTTCATTAAGGAAAAATGTATATCTTCAATATTGTTACTGTAGAAAGACGCCAAACAAATTTTGAATTTTGTAATTCTTACTACTATCCATGGAAGTTTAATCCAAAAATCTGGAGCCATTTTTGAGAAATTTTGGAACATGAAGCTTCAGGTAAGGTACCCTCAAAAATCAAAATATTCGTTTCAGACTCGCATTTCTTCAAATCGACGGAGAAATTTATTTTGGAGAAAATCGTTAGAACTGATCAGGCGCTAGCGGTGACCACGCGGGTGGACGAAGGAATGGACGGAAAGACACTTGCTGCCGCCTATCAATTTTACTTTCTCGCCAATACTTCGTAAAACAGAAGTATTTCAATCGTGCGTCGGAAAACTGCGAATTTTCGACAGAAAAACTTTTATCACTGGGACTTGGTAAAGTTGTGTTGTTCTACATCTAGTAAATTACTTCCTTTAACACCTTGTGTCGACAGAATTCATGTTTTGTGAGTCGTTGATACCGAAAAAGCGATTGTCGGCAAAACGTTTGTCTCTCCATCTGTGTACCTGTGAAAAAATTGGAACTATTTTTGAGAAAAGTTTGAAAATGTCTTGGGGGCTTTATAGAAAGTGCCCCCCAAATAAAAGGATCCCTTTCAAATTCGCGGGATCTCGTTTTCGGGCAGATCGATTGGATGTTATTTATTTTGGAGAATGGAGTCGGACTCTTCTACACATTGTATGATACATTAGTATCATATATCAATTAATACACATTCTATGATACATCAGTACACTACGTTCATCAGCTTCACTTCAGATTTCGTTTTCATAAGTCTTTTCATTTCACAAAAAACGATAAGAAACACCAGCACTTACTAGTGACAAATGATCATTGCAAACAAATTTGCAACACAAAGAACCTAAAAAAAGAATCCACGTTAAATATATGTCTGGAACATACACTATTGATAATCTTCCAATGTAATTAAGAACTGGAGAAAATATACTCTTGTCCAACACTATTCTCATATACATAAATATAACAACGCCCCGATGATACTGAAATTTTTTGCAGGTCCCTATTTCCTATTTTTAGGTAGAAAGATGAAATGAGGTGCTGCGAATACGATGTGCGATCCAAATAAATGCCGGTATCCAGAATTTTTTTCTTTTTTGTAGACGGGTGAACTCGACTAACGGCATTTCAATCATTTTTTTCTGTGATTTCTACATTTTTGTAATACATATAGTCTAAAGTAATATTTCTAAACTGAGCAAATAAGTAAATATCAAGAAAAATATGAATTATAATGAAATGGAAAGCAGACTTGTAATGAAAAGAACTTTATTGCATTGCAAAAGTCTAATTAAATTGTTTAAAAAAAATCACATCTCACTTTTATGCCGTTTTGTTATTTGGCCCTAATGTTCTGAATGCTGACGTGGTGTGTCCTCAGTTTCCATTTCTAAAGCTCCAGCCGACTGTGTAGGCTCTCGACTGCCAGGATGACGCCGCGTCGAGGGCAATGACGCCATCACTGCCCTCGAAGCGGCGTCACCCGGACAACCGAGAGCCTTCACCTGACACTGGCCACGGAAGCCTACGATGACCTGCATCCCCTGGTCAATTTAAGGGTGTGGAAGGGTCTGATGCATGTCGACTGCAATAGCGAGGATCCTTTCACAGGAATTTTCAAAAAAATTATGAAATTTTGTGCACCTTTATCTTTCCTGAGAATCGGTTGCCTTTTTTCTTTTTTGAAATATTTTTCTTGAAAAGTTTCAAGAGATGGAACGGGCAGTGTCTGTGTAGAAGGGGGGGATACCGTTCGTGTCCGCAGCTCTATCGCTTTTACAAGGGATATTCCAACAGGTTCAGGTAAGAATCTAACCTGATTTTTTCTACTCAAAATTATTCACTGTGTATATGTGCTGGGAAAACATCAGCTGCTGTCGCGAACTGCAAGTTCTACTAAAAACAATAAAGCAACGCAAAAAAATGTTAAGCTAGCTGAAATTCTCCACCACGTTGTAGAGATGTATGGTGAAAATGTAAAAAGTGTTGGAATGGTGAGAAAGTGGGTTAGACAATTCTATGATAGACGAACCAATTTTCATGATGAAGGACGGAGTGGGTAGCGTTTGTTGTCAATGACGGATTGGTTGAAAACGTGAATGAAAATATTCGTGAAAACAGATGCTTTGTGGGAAGTTTTTCACAAATCGCAGCCCCGTTTTTGCAAAGAACGGTGTTCAGAAGCGACTGTCTTCACTGGCGGCATCTTTCTATGAAGAGGGCGTAGGAAAGTTGGTTTCTCGCTGTGGCAAATGTCTGAACAACGGTGACAACTATGTAGAAGAATAGTTTAATAAATTCTCTTTCAAGTAAATTGTTTTTTCAAAAAAAATTTTTTATGACGTTTTCTTCCACGCCGTATTTACTATAAAAAAAGCATACCTCGCACTAGTGCCCGAAAGAACAGGCGCTGCGCCGCGCGGCATTGCGAGAAAGACAAGGACGTGGGCAACGTCAGTCGCTTAGCATCTCGCTGCCCTGAATTCATCTCGTGCCCGTAGGAGCGCTTGTTCCCCTGGGGACATTCTCTTACAATAGTCAGGGCTGCAGAAACCCCGCGAGAACGACGATTTGCGTCGTCAAGAGTGTGGAATTTTGATATTTTCTCAATAACTTCCAGTGCGTGATGGCAGTTGTTTTTTCCACAGTAGATATAAAAAATAGTGAATATCTATCTATAGACAAATTTAAGTCAGATTTCTACCTGTACCTGTTGATAGGTCCCTTGTTAGAATGAAAGACTACTACCTTCAGCATCGTTTCTTATACTGACAAGAAAGAAAGGGAGTGACAGAAAGTGTGTTTGTGTGTGTCTGTGTATGTGAGTGAGTGATTGTGAGTGAATGGTGTGAAAGAGAGAGAGTGGTGTGTGTGAGAGAGAGAGAGTGAGAGAGAGAGTGAGAGAGAGAGAGAAAGAGAGAGAGAGAGAGAGAGGGTGGAAGGAAGGCAGACGTTTGCAACTACTTGGCTGTCCGGGAGAAGCCGCGTCCTAGGCACAGGTGCCAACGTTTCCGCCTCCATTCTGCGACCTTCCTCAGGGCGAAATGCATTGTGTGCGAATCCATTTCACCCTGAAGGAGGTTGAAGAGCGGCAGCCGTGCCTAGGACGAGGCGCCGCCGGGAGAGCGAAGTGGTAGCATCGTCCACCCTGTCGCTGTGGCTGCGTCTGTCGCTGGCGACTGCTGCAGGGGGCGCGGGGCGCTGGCGTTGCGCAGCGGAGGCGCTGGCGGCGTGGGGGCGCCGCGCTGGGGACCTCGCGGTCTCGACCTGCCTTCGCAGCCCCCGTGGGCGGCGCGCCGCCCCGCCCTGCACACGCTGCCACCGCCGCGACGCCCGTCCCCCGGGCACGCCACGACCCCCACGGCCCCGGACGACGAGCGCCGGCCCACGTGACGGACGTCCCCCACCGCGACTACCCACGCACCCCAGCAGGCAGCAGCGGCACGGCGACACACGTTGCCCACACCGGAGAACCAGCTGCCTCGGATGCTCATCTAGCGGTGGGTGCCCCTCCAAACGACAACGATGGCGACGTCCATACCGTCCCCACAACCAATGTCGCTGCTGCTGGCTCAGTACCTCCCGGCTTTGACGTTGCTTCCAGTACCGCTGTTAGCATTTACCCCAACGACCACGTCGCTGGTGTTTCTGTCGCCGCTGCAAGCGAGAACCACGTCGAACCAGTCGCAGCTGTCACTCAACGTCACAATAATGGCAATGAGCGGCCCACTGCCCCTTCCAAACATCCGGTCCGCAGTGATGCAGCAACTGGAGACTGTGAAGGAGCATGCGAAAATGCAAAACACGGAAACACTGTCCGTGATTCCACGTCCGCCTGCTACGCGGTCTCTGACGAAAAAGAAGAGATATGCACTGTCACTTGTTCCAAAATTGTCAACGCTCCCCCTGGATTGGTCGCTGCTAATTTCATGAAGACTTTGGTACGTACAATCGCAAAAACAATAGTGAGAAAAATGCACCTCCTTTATTAATTAAAAAACGCTCCCATGTATTAAAATCTATTTTGAATGATAAATAAGCAATAAATTTTGGGCTCTTATCCATGATGTCCTTCGTCAAGGAATAATACTTCCTGCCGCGACAACATGGAAACGATAATTTGCATAACTATATTTCCCACTCAATTCTAGAAGTCGTGCACAGTTAATGAACTTACATTTATGTCCAGAAGCACATCTCAGCATTTGCTCAATGGATAAGGGAAACTGGACGAAAAACCTGATCGAGATGGGGGTCATTGATCCAGAGGCAGCGGTACAAAACTTGTTGCAGGTTGTATAGTTTTATACAGTCCAAATGGTAAATAATACATTAAACATCACTGTTAAAATTAATGTTGCTTTCCTTTCGATGCTCAGTATATTCTCTAATTGTATAGAAACAGTTATGCAGCAGAAACGATTTCACTCTTTATTTAAACTTTTATATCGAATTTAATCGTTTAATGTCATCTGGCAAAGTGTTGTACAATAATGTACATGTATTGTATGCGAACTTTTTGTAATGAGCTGTTGATACTGTCACCTGATGAATATGATTTCCACGTCGTGTGTCAGAGTAGTCGGCATTTCTGAAAATATATTCCCGCCCTTAAGCAAGTCATTTTTGACAAAAACCACTGATTCGTAAATCAAGAGACAAGTTAATGGTAAAATTCCTAGATTAATGAAGAGAGGCTTACAAGAATCACGTGGGTGGGATTTGGTTATTACTCGTACAATTCGTTTTTGTAATCCAAACGTCTGGGAGCTATAACATGTATTTCCCCAGAATATTATGCCATATCTCAGGCGGGGATGAACATTCGCGAAATATACACAATGAGCAGTATGAAGTCTGACTGAATTTGCACGAATTCTGAACGCGTAGCATAATAAACTTCATTTGGTGTTCAATTCATTTAAGGTTTCCATTTAAGGACGTTCCATTTAAGGTTTGACTGAATTGAGAGACAAAAATATTTTGTTCCCTTAACATCAGTCAATGGTATACCGTTCATTTTCAAGGGATCACAGAATTGTTTATTTGAAATGGAAAACTGCATTAAAACCGTTTTCTTTTCATTTACTGTTAATTTATTTCGGAACCAAATTGAAAATCTGATATTGTACTATTTACGGTTTCTTTATTGCAAAGGGTGTTCGTATCATTCGCAAAGACAACTGTTCTTCCGTTTAGGATCGTCGAGGGCATAACGTTTTCGTAAAGCAGGAACAGAATATGGCATAAAGTCGATCCTTGAGGAACTCTACGTGCAATTGGAAAAGAGTCGGAAAATTATGTACATAATGTTCCATCATTCCAGTAAGGTGACCACTCTCTGAGATCGTTGTTTAGAGTACGAACATAACCAATCTAGAGTAATACCACGGATTCCATACGAAGGTAACTTTGAAAGTAAAATGTCATGATCAATGACCTCAAAGGCTTTTGAGATATCTAAAACTACTGCAATAGGTGCTTCTTTTTTATCCAATGATGAGGCGGCATCTTTAAGAAAAGAAAATATGGCTGCTTCCGTTGATTTTGATTTTCTAAATCCATGTTGACAATCTAAAAGCACGTCGGGTTTACTGAAAAATGTTTCGATTTTTCCAAAAATGTCTCTCTAATTTTTTCAAAAAACTAATAGAAGATAAATGGGCCGATAAGTTTGAATTTCATCTTTGTTGCCTTTTGCGCCTTAATTTTAGCTGTTTTGAAAATATCTGGAAACGTTCCAGTGCATAATGATGCATTAAATATGTGAGTTAACGGGTGTATAAGTCAAACGCAAAGGTCTTTAACAAAGAATCCGGGAATTCATCTAAACTGGACGAATGTTTATTTTTTAATTTACGTATTATTCTGAGAATTTCATAGGAAGAAGTTTCTTAAAAGAAAATCCTGTCTAAACTTTTGGGGGAAATGTCTGATATTGAATTTTGTGGCTGAAGACTTTTAGTGAGATAGGCAGCAATTCTCGAAAAGTATTGGTTAAAGAGACTGTTGCCGGATCGTTTATTTATTTATTTTACGTCAAAAAAAACAGTTAAAAACTGCGTATGACGTGCTATGGGGAAAAGTGAATTGTGTGCACATTTTCAAAATTCTGTGATCCCTACACTAAGTCATATACCACTTAAATTTTGAATTTTGAAAGGGAGAAAAAAAACTCCCATGTAGTAAAATCTATTTTCAAGGATAAATAAGCAATAAATTTTGAATTTTGAAAGGGAGAAAAAAACAAAAAAAAACTCCCATGTAATAAAAACTATTTTCAAGGATAAATAAGCAGCTGGCATGAGTATGCGGCAAGTCCGAATAGCTCGCCCAGACCAAAAAAATTGAAAACTAATACGAGAAAGTCTGTGTCATTCTGTAGCACCACTAATTTTAAATATATTTCATGTGATATAAAAATCTCTATATTCAATACAGTAGTTTTGCAAAATTAACTCTTTGCAATTTTCGAAAACGCAGAGCGTTCGCGTACGCCAGGCGAATGCCGGAGCAGTACCCTATAAAATGGGCCACGGACCGCGCGCGATCAGTCCTTCCTCTTCCTTGTCCCATCATCTCCCCTTACACACACACACCTACACTAACATGCACTACACTACCACATATTCCGGGAGACCGGTCGGGAGCTTAGAGCTTGTCCCGGCTGGGGCGCACAGTGGTTGATTTCCTTGATTTAGCGGTATTAAAATATTTCCAAGTGAACGGTAAAGCCGACGGTGTTGAAAATGGTCAGAATTATTCCTTGTGCTGTTTTCTATTATATTATAATGTAGTGAAATAGTATAATAACAAATTCATTTTTTAGAGGCTTGATAAGGTTTACCAAATTATCAATGTGGAAACTACTTAAAAAGTTGTGCATGTAATTGCCTACTAAACGTTCATGAGACACTAACTTAAAATGTAATATAGTGATTAGTACTCATACTTAATTGAGCAATTAAAATAATTATAACAAAATTAAGAACTTACAATAGTTGGCATTAGTCGCTCTCTGAATCTGCTCTTCCGCCTTCACGAGGAACACCAGCTCTAGGAACATGTAACAACTCCAGAACTTCCTTCGGTAGCTGTTCAGTTGTCTTAGTTGGTAGTGGCCGGATACTTGTAATAACTGGGTCGGAAGAAATCAATAGGAAATGAAGCAGATCTTCATTGCCACGTATCCTTGATGATTTTCGAGTATTTCTTTCTCGGCTCTCTTTGTGCCGGGCTTCCTGCGCGTCTTCAGACAGTTGTCCAATTGGGACAATCATTTCATTAATGACATCAGCGCCATGACTTAATATTTTATGCTCTGTTTCAGGCATGAAATACCATCCGTATATGTTGATGGACAATTCTGCTGTTTCAGTTGAGTATTTTCTGAAAGCCTCTGAATTCACATCATACCCACTCCTCAATGCTTGTAAAACAACGGAGAAGCGGCGAATGAGGCTTTCATCAATCCCAGTGATGTTAGAAGACTGCTCCGGATTTTGGAAAAATCGCCGAGCAGTGTTCCCATCATTCGTGGTGCCACTTCCAGGAGTACTATCTACAGCTCCTTTGATCAATTCCGCTCCATCCTTACTGCCTTGTGACATAAAACTAACTTGAGCTGCCACGGCTAATTCTTCTGCACAATGTTCCACAACGAGTGGTTGTACTTTTCGCCTTTTAGTTCTCTTCGAACACGAAGCAAATTCTTTTTCAGGCCTACCTTTTGTCGTTTCCTGCTCTTCTTCCTTGGCACACACTATTGCTTCGTCCACCCACGCTGAGTTCTTTGCCGCAAACCTGTCTACCATTCTATTGCAAACCTTCCATTTTTCAGTAATGTGGCTGGTGAATCTCCGTATCTTTTCACTTAATACTGCGTCTGGAATACTTCCAAGAACTTTATGGGAAACATACTCCATTAGCATTTCCCTATTCCGTAAATCTGTTGCACGAGAGAGTTCACCCTGACGCAAGAGTTCGAAAAGCTCCCGTCGAGTGGCTGTACAAGCATCTGAAAAAAATCGATTTTTTCGAAATGGGGCAAATTCGGGCAGAAATGTTTTTCACCATTTTGTTGCACAAGGTTCAGGGAATACTTTAATGCAAAGAACATTCTTGGCAATTGCTGGCAACTCAAAATATCTCTGTTTAAATTTCTGATTACTTAAGAACCAGTTTCAAAAACATGGTGAAACCTTTGCATAAAAATACTACCAAAAATGTAAAATTTTCTAGTAAAAATTAGTGCGTTTTAAAGAACATACCTACCAGATTCTCGCTCATATTCAACATTCAAAGTTTCCTTAAGAACGCGACGTCAGTAGGCAGTAACACTAAGCGCGTCAAAGCAGGACTGAGGCACGCCTGCGTGCGGGGCTCGGAAGCGCTCACCAAACAGGCCCCCCTTTCTTCTGAGAAATTAATGTTGCACTTATGGTGGTTATTACAGTTTAGGCAAGACTATAAGGAACCCATTCATGTGGACTTTCATTCGTTTTGAGCATATGCATTTTCGATTTAAATACCGCTAGATTCTGGAAATCAACCACTGTGGGGCGGTGCCCCGCTGGTGGGAGAGTCCTGGTTAGGGGGAAACCCCACTAGCCGACGGTAGGTCGGCGGCGGATCTCGCCATCCAGCGGGGGAAGATCACTGCCATCTCCCGAGAAAAAAACTACACTAACGGAACTAATGACCAAAGCAGTTGACGCGCCCGGAAACACGAAAAATCAATCAATCAGAGCGTTTGCCGAAAATGGAGCCAGCTGGCACGGGGACTTTGGGCGGCGATAGATGACAGCTGGCAAGAGGAAGGAGAAGACCATAAAGCCAGTCCACACCAAGGAAATTAGAAAACTTTACTACGAGAAAGTTTGTGCCATTTTGTATCACCGCTAGTTTCGTTTCAAAGGCTTGACAAAAATAATTGTTATGTCAAAAAGTCGCCGTTTTCCGGCGCACACTCACAGAAATATACCTCTTCTTAAGAAGAAAGTCGAGAAAGTAAGAATGGGGGAAAAGTAATCTTTAAATGCCATAAATGTAATGTGAAATGTGGGGTTACTTTCATTTTAAATAAAAACATGTATAAATAGTTCTGTAATATAATTGTTTAAAATTATCTAAATTATACATTATTATTTAAAAATATTTATAGATTTCTATAGCACAATTTTTTGTATTCAATTGATCAAGTAAACAGGAAGGGGTTCTGGTACTAATTGTAGGTATGCCTCTCCCCGTATGCCTTCACCTTTCCCATTCTTTAACCACTTATTTTACTTTAAGCGCTAAGTATTGTCCATAAAATTACATTTCCACATTGATGCTATCTCCATATTTATATTTCATTGTCTTGCAGGGTTGTAGGTTCTCAACAATCCATGTCATCTTTCAACACTGTTACTTCCCTGGAAAAAAATTAGAAAAAGGATGGTTTATCTTAGAAGATCCTAAACAACAGTCATTCGTTAAAACCCTGTCAATTCGCCATGCAACTTTAGACTACATTGGTGATGATGCCTTTGAAGGGTTAAAATATCTAAAGCGCCTTGAAATAACAGGAGGTGATGTTAAAGAGTTACGGAAGGCAATGTTCAGAGGACTTAGTGATACATCTGACCCTGACGCAGACCAAATAAAACCTCTTCTCAAAGAACTTGACTTGAATCAACAAAATAGAGTGACAAAAATTGAACGAGGCTTACTTGATGATATAAGAACTCTTGACACTTTTCAAATGCAAGAAACAGTGAATGTGGAAAATTTGTTACAAAATATAACAGCGTCTGAAATTATGACTGTTCAAATTGTGGACCTCAGATTTAACATTCATTTACGCAAACTGCGTTCATCATTTTTCAAAGGAATGAGATTTGTCAAGAGTCTCTATTTGACACGATCTTGGATATCCAAGATTGAACCAGATACGTTTGAGGCTATGGATGATTTAGAATCACTTTATTTGGATAATACAAATTTAAAAACATTACAAGAAGGTATTATTCCAAATAAATTTTTCCAAAGAAGCAACTTTCATATCTACCTCGCAGACAACAAATGGCATTGCTCTTGCAGATTAGCATGGCTTGGAGAGAAGATTAAGGAGTATTCAGCGAGATTTAAAGACGTGCCACGTTGTAAGACTCCAGCCCATTTAAAACATAAACCAATTCGGGACGTGGATTTTTCTTTATGTTTTGATTCTTCATCTCATTCATCTGACAGTAATTCATCAGAGAATAAAGATGAGAGTACTGATGAAGCAAGCATTTCAAATGAGGGTGACTGTAATTCAAGTGAATCAGATAAGAGTGATTGCCAAACAAGTGAATCAGAACTCAGTGAAAGTAATTCAAATGAATTACCTTCAGGTGGTGGCGGTTGTGGTGGCGGTGGCGGAGGCGGGGCGGGGCGGGGCGGAGCGGGGCGGGGGGGGCGGCGGCGGCGGCGGGGTGGGGGGGGGGCGGGCGGGGTGGTTGCGGTGGTAGTGCGGTGGCGATTGCAGCGGCGGAGACGGAAGCGGAGACGAAAGCGGAGGCGCTGGCGATGGCGGTAACAGTAGCGAAGATGAAGGCGGTGGCGAAAGCAGTAGTGGAGATGAAGGCGGAGGCACTGGCGGAGATGGTGACGGAGGAGGCGACGGAGATGGCGGCGGCGGTGGTGATGAAAGGGGGATGTGTGATGATAGTGATGGTGGTGGTGATGGTGATGATAGCAATGGTAGTGGTAATTGTAACGGAAACTGTAATGGTAATGGAAATGATTCAGATGGCGAGGACTCTACTACTGAATCACCACCAAAATCAACATCTAGTACTCACTACTCTACTGATGATTTTACCACACACAGTACTGATGAAACTACAGCATCATTTACAAATGAATCACCAACCGTTGAAACAACTACAGCAGAAAGTTCGTTCCAGAGTAGTACAGAATATACAACACCACGAAATATAAATGATTGTGCAGAAACTTTCCAGAAAGTGAGATATACCCTAAAGACAAAGCAACATAAACGTAGTGCTCACTATCCAACAGAGCAAGTTGATAGTTTTCAAAGTGATGGTAATTATCCTCCAACAAATAATTTCATTATGACTGAAAACAATGGTATTCTGCATGTAGATGTAGAAAGTATTTCAGACGATTCAAAAAGCAAGTGGACACTGATGTGGATGACAGAAACTGAATGTTCTTTGCATGTATTTGAAATGTTACCAGAGGGTTTAGTAGAGATTCATGATTTGAAAGAAGGAGAAATATATACTATATGTCTGTTATTTGGAGAGTATTTTGAAGCATCACCATTTAACTGTAAGGCAATCAAAATGCAGGATCCCTACCGACAAAGACCATGGATAATCAATGCTAATAAATCATATGTAATAGGAGGTATTTTTGCAGCTGTTATAATTGTAGGAATGATATTAATGGGATTTATGTACATGCTAATAGGATGGTATCCTGAATTACTGAAGAGGAACAAACGAGTTGTTGTGGTCAACCATAAAATAGCTAAGGCATTGATTCTTCCCAGAGATTATCAGCCAACTTCAAGCCCGAATGTCAACCATAAAAAAAAAAGTAAATTGTCACCATTATCGACAAATTCCAATACAACCGCAAACACACGTGCCACAACACCACGTAGCAGTACTACAACTTATATTAGTGTAAACGAACCATCAGAAGAAGAACTTTGGGTATGGAGACTAAGCAAAATGATTGAGAAGCAAGAGGCTAGAGAAGAGAAAAAGAAGAAATCGGGAAATCTTGAAACTCCTTCTATGTCCATTCCAGAAACGCCACCCACACCACCTACACGAGTAGCATCAATATCTTGGAAACTTGATGCTGTAGAACGTTCTCAGGGTTCTTCTGCATAACTCACTTATAACATAATAAAAACTATCTCCTCAGAAGATCAGAAAGAATTCTTTAATCCATAAATAAGGTGCAAACACAAACAATCACTTCATTACAGATTTAAATTACTTAAAATTAAGAAAACTTAAATCAATTTTGAAAATTGTGCAAAGAGGAAAATGAACTCTTTTCTGAAGTATTAATTCTTTCCCAATAAGACTTATAGCCTTAAAAATGTGTTATCAAACAAATCTCGATAGAAATGCAAAATGAGACTAACTTTCACTCCGTTAATGAAGGCATAAAATTTAAAATATTGAGACTAAAGAAAGAAAAATTCTTCAAAGAGCGTATTGTTCAAAAAATCAAATGTAATTTAAACCAAAAACTACTTTACAATAAATAATATAAAGAATCAATAAATATAAAATGTTTGCCAGAATTGTTAAAACTCTTCAACTCTCATTTTTAAAAAGTTCAATTCAGAAAAATAAAAATCCATGCAAGAATAATATTCCATTAATTAAAGTGTGTGCCTTTGACCTTGATAATTTTTCTTACAAACTTTCTCAATGCTTTTTGGTAGAATTTAAGAAAACACTATTGAATATATTAATACAAATTTCATGCACAGATTTCTTTGATTTTTTGAAAGTACGAGTTCCTTTGCAAATGTATATGACAAAATACATGAACTTCAATCTATCCAAAAACTAATTGATGCCAACTACTCAAGATAGCATACAAGAACAGAAGAATGGATTCAAATACCTCCCATTGAAAATCTTTTCAGGAATGCAATAATTTAGTATAAGAGGCAAAAAAGTAGTTACTGATGCACATTTATTAATTAAAGTTATTGAAATATTTTTGTGAATTAGAATTTGTAAATAATGAAACATTACTTTATTTCAAAATATTTTGTTTGTTTGTTTTGATCAAAATAATAACTTTTACACAAATTTCAGTACTGAATAAGTGTTGTAATATCAAATGCTATTCAGTGGAAGCAAGTATATATTTTCATCCACAAATACAAATGTAGTTACTGTAAAGCATCTGGATTTAGAAAGAAAAGTTTAAAATTGTAAGAAAAAACTTTTTTATGGCAATAGATCCCTAGGTACTCACTAATCTGCAATCAAGACAATAAGATGCTGTTATGTGGCAAATAAATATGGTAATTTGTAATACTGTATATCTCTAAATTTTATAGTACATTTTTGATAAAAATTAATATTTATGAAAATAAATAATCCAGATTTAGTAAGAGGAGCTCCTTGAATATGACATAAAACTGAAAATCTACATTCTCTTTATTTGTGGAGAGAAAAGGGTAAAATTAAAGGGAAAATAGATTTAAGAAACAATCCAAAGAGATATTGCTCACTGGGCTGATAGAATGTGATCCAGCCCAATTTACAGTAGCATTGCCTATCAGTAAGTACAGTAAGTATTATCAATATTGAAACCTGCTGGGAAAGCTTAGATTGTCTTATAATACAAAGAGAGTTCTGAAAATCTTGAAGACTCCTCATTTCTTCACATTTTAAATATATGAGCAAGGCATTCTGACCTAAAAATTCTTTGAAAATGACCTCTAAAATGACTTAAAAATAAAGAGAAAATAACTTTATTTTAAAAAATACTCAAAAATTGGTTCAAAAATGTTTATTTATTCAATGAATTTTACAATTTATATCAAATTTATTTATGTAAAATTATATTTAATATAAAGTCTTTTTTAGGAGGAAATATAATCCATAACTGTGTTCTTCCAACGGTCAGTTTTCAAAGGTCGAAGAAATTATTGAAGATCCCTGTAATTTTGAGAGTTTGGAAAACAAGAGTCCATTGCAGTAGTGAATTTTGTCATGAACTGATGATACTATAAAAACTTTGTTTTAGTCTGTCATTGTAAATTCATGAAACATCCACTAACAAAAAACAGGAAAAGGAAACAAAATGTGGAAAGATGACACAAAGGTCCAAAATAATGACCTAAAAATTGAAGAAATGGCAAATGGCAAAAAATGACTCTAACTAATACATTTCTTTCACCTACATGTCCTGATAAACATTGATTTACAAGTTAGCTATGTCTAGAATGCAGTAATTAAAAGGTGACAAGTCATCAGAATCCAAGCCATGCTAATGAGCGAGAAAGATTGAAAAGATTGTAATCATGACAAAATAAAGATCACTAAAATGTATATACAACTAAACAATATTAATTTAATAACACCTTCATTTTATATTTATATTGCATGATACTTTTTCAGAGATCAAATGACAGTAAAAGAAGGTAAATCACAATAAAAATTAATCTGAATGTTTGCTGATTAGTTGCTAATATTCTTCTCAGAATTATGAAAAAAGATAAGTCAACAGAATAAACATTTTAAATTATAATAAATGTTTCCTTTCATATTATATTTTCTAATTTACAAGGACATTAAATATATACCACAGTCAGTCAGCCCTCACAATTTCATTTACTTCCATGTTTCCTATCTGTATTTTGATTTCAGCTCTTCTATGTTTTTCTGTAATGAAATATTGAAAAACTTTGTTTCTGAAATGTAGAATGTTCTCAACAATTTTTTACAAATCACAAACTTTCATAATAATTAATAATAAGAAGACCAGTAACCCATAATCTTCCGGAAGGTAGGAATACTTGCTTTTACACAGCTGGAGCCATTCTTTTCTTCAGAAAGATATACAATCACTTTTCAACAAAAAAGTTATTTAAGATTGTCTTTCAACCCTCCTGACGCAGAATTTTCTGACCTGTATTACAATCTTATTTCATATTCACATCATGTCCAATGTAAAAACAACAATAATTTACAACTCAAACTTTACCTTTCACTTTTCAAGAAGATTCAATGTATATAAATATCATGATTGTTTAAACAGAATTCACTTGACTTTTCTATTTAACAATTACAGTTTTGTCTTTTTCTAGGGTCAAATGTGAATGTTCCGACAAACTTTCAGTGATGGATTAGGAAGCAAATGAACTTCAACTGTTGTATACTTTAAATAACCTATCAATATAACCACTTATAGATGAGAAAGGTTTCAGCAACATTCACCAAAAGAAAGTAAATTCCAATGTAAGCTACAAAACCTATTTTACTACTTCCCTGAGTATAAAGTTCTCAACAGCAGCAGCAATTTTTGCACTATAATTTTTATGACCATCCCAGATCACCCCATCCTAGATCACCATTTTAGTAATTAATTCATCATATGTAATTTTTGTCTCAAAAATAAACACAAATGTTTGGACTAAGTCCTCATTAATGTATTAAAAGCCCTTGCTTTAGTTATAAGAGGGAAGGGCTAGGATTGAATATGTTTGAAAGGAATTATAAATAAGTTTGAAACCCATCAAACTTATTTATAATTCCTTACAAACATATTCAATCCTAGCCCTCCCCTCTTATAACTAAAGCAAGGACTTTTAAAATACCAATTAGGATTTAGTCCAAACATTTCTGTTTATTTTTGAGTTAACGAATACTAGCCTATTAAACTAAGGCCTAGTTTTTTATATAAGGAGTATAACCATAACTTAAAATAATACTAATAATACTGATAATATATTTTCTAAATGAAATGATCTGAATTAAGTATCAAATTAAAATAGTAATTGCTAATCTTTCCATACCACTTCAATCTTCGCACTATTAGATTTCATGAAGCAAAATTGGTATTTTATAGAGTTTAATAATAGATTTTATGGAGCTAAATTCAAAGATGTAAAAGTAATTTTCATTTTTAAAGACCAGAAAGCATGGTAACTAATTGAGGCTAGAAATAAGAAAACAGACACCACTAACAGCATCATCCTGGATATTCTGCTCCAGGAGAAATCCGTTAGCAGATTAAATGAAAGCTAGAGAAAGTATTTAATAAATTCAAACTCAAGAAAAATCAATGACAATCTTTGCCAGAGAAACTTTCCAAATCTTCTGTGACAGTGTGAAGTCCCATTACACCAACACATGTTGAAATATTAATTTCAGCTTGTGGATTTATTTTAATAAAATAGATGGTGTGACTTCAGAAAACATACCAAAGCTTTCAGTGCCAAATTTATGTTTACTTTTAATAAAAAATTAAAATTTCTAATGTCATTTTATTTTATTTCTTTTAATAGATTCAGTTTTAATGCATTCTTGCATATCTGAGTAGCAACTGTAATGAACAAAACTTCATAATTAGGGTTACCACACACGCGAAGTCAAACCAGTGCCCGGCAATAAGAGTTTTTCTGGTGAAAATTTGCTGTTTTCCAGCGCACAATTTCATAACTTTCTCTTCTTATGAAGAACTTTGAAAGGCAAGAAAGTAAAAAGGAGGCATTTTCCTGAAAAGAGGGATTTTATTTCTTCACATACCAATAGTATCTACAAAGATAAAAAGTATTTTCAAGATTAATTGCAAACAAAATGATATAATAGCTTACAATTTAAGAAAAGATTATTAATTTTAATGAACTTCCTATCAGTGAATGGAATATTAAAATTCAAAGCATAAACGTAGGCTCTTAAATTTTTGAACTCTCTATTTAATTTTTATGTACAACCAGCAAAATACTCAGCATTACCTGGGCTTTCTTTAAACCTAACCTTTGTGAAAGAGAAAAAAAGATACATTTTATATTAACCACAGTGTTTAAAATTTTAATAAATGTAATTGGTTCAAATTTTAATAAAATACTGGAATTTTCTTTCATTTTATTTTGATGTACATTGCTATTAAGGCCTCTGGTGGCTTGTTGGTTAGCAGGCTTGCTTTCCATGGCACAACCCGTGGTTTGATTTCCGGTCAAGGAAAAATTATAACTGTGCACTTTCCTTACAAGCACAGTTATAATGTCCCAGAATCTATTGATGTGTGATGATGAGAAAGCCCACCCTAAGGTTATGAAGACCAGTATTTAAAGTGGTGGGATGTCTTCATGCTAACCACATGAACCCCATATCCCATGACCGAAAAACTGGGCCACCGCTGGCCGGCCAAGGCCTGTAGTGGGCTTATGAACCAAAGGACACAATATTGCCATTAGATATAAAAATGTTTATCTTACACACTGATGCTGGTCTCTAGCAAATCAATTAGGTATCAGTTCTAATGCACTGCTACTGGGATCTGGCGAATACATTAGGAGTCAATCTATTACCAGTTCTGCCACACTGCTACTAGTCTCTGGCAGAATATATTAGGAACCATGTGCTCTTAATGAAAGGCAAAAAATAATTATTGAGGTGCATCTACCAATATATTATTTAAATTATTTATTTTTGTTTGTTTTAATTTTTTAATTTTTATGCCTTGGAAATTACTTTTGATAAATGAACACAATATTTTAATTTCGAATAATCATTAGATTTATCAAATTTATGATTATCTATTTCACAACTGCACCATGAATATTTGGTAAATGAAGCAATCTCTCTCAAGAATTTGTTGATCTCCCGGGATGCAAATTGGCAGGAGATATGCCACCCTCTGCAACAGTGCTTGATGTCTCCTCCTGGAAAAGTATTGATTTCTTCTTGCCAGGAATACAATTAATCCACAATGGGTGCCTTATTTATGATTTTCAAACTTTGAAATGTTCAAATCAACAAAATTGGACAAGAAAGCATTACTACAAGCATTTTTAAGATTCATTCAGTTTATGTTGAATAAGTGATGATGTTCAGCACTTCACTATTCAATTCTTCAATTCATCCCCTTCTGGAGTTTTGAATGTTCTCTTTGGAGAAAATTGCCAAATTGCATTCTGTGGTTCCTAACAAGTTTTCATAGAAACATGAAAAGTCAAAATGCTTGAAATTATACTAGACTCACACTCTAACCCTCCCTCCTCCTTAAGTTTTCACTTATATCTTATATTTATTAAAAATATCCTTTGTTGGTTGGGAATTTACAAGAGAAAAGATATGTTCCGATTGAACTTTACAACTAGGGATAGTAAAGAAAAACTTAGCAATGTAATGTAACTCTGTATGGCACAAGGAAAAAAGGAGGACATTTTGAAATTTCCTTTAAAACCCACCAGGGCAAATTGTTTATCCTTTAAAAGAAAACTCATCTTGGAGAAACGGAACATGTGATAACCATAATCAAAATTTACATTTTTATCACCCTACAAAACTGCTTTTAAAAGTCCAAGCACAATAATATAATAACTTCCTTTTTCCTCTCTTCTAAATAAAAACTAAAAAGTTCATACCGGTATAAGGTACGTATATATACGTGGTGTATCGAAGAATTCGCCACTGCACATACGAATGGTTTTGTAGGGCAGGAGAGACCATTATTCATGACACGTAAGAATCAATAAATTAAGAAGAAGAAAGCATAAAAATCATGAAGTATTAAGAAAATCACCTTTATAAGAGTAAAATTATGTTATAGATTTTTCATAATGTTCACTAGCTATTAAACATACATTTCTTTCCATTATGTAAAAATTATTTCTTTCATTGTTTTTGCAACATAAACAATGCATTTTCATTACCAAGAAAATAAACATTTCATTCTATGAAGTTGTGCATGTATTGGAAGTAAATAAAGTAACAAGAGAGATTTTGTTTCCATTAGCTCTACAAATATCAAAAATGTTCATTATAACAAATGAAGAAAATTCATTTATTCAAGAACATGCAATATTTTATTTGTTACCAACATTGGTGTCTCAGGCATTTAAAATTTAGGGGAACATCAAAGAAAGTGATTGAAATGTTAATACTGCTTCAGAATTTTAGTTTACAAATAATTTATTGAAATTAACTAATTGCTTGTAGATTTAAAAAGATGAAGTTATGTCACAGCGATTCTTTCATTAATGTACTCTGACGATAACTTAGAAAACTATAGAACACAAAACAATAGATATAATGAACATCAACATAAGCAATACTGAATTATCATAACCTATATGACATACTATCAATTTTGTATTGCTGAATGGTCGAAAGATATTCCTGTGACAATCAATTAACTTAAACTTCACTAACACTAACTAGGTTGAAAAGGTCCAGCAAATGTAAACATCCTCCCCCCACACACACACACACTAGCAATGGCTGTCATTATTAATTTATTACATAAAAGTGAAGTTGATTACAATCATATGTGTCAGAAAAAAATTAGATGTACTGGAATGATTGCTCCCAAATTTGGCACAAATACTTTTGAGTGAACAAGAATCAAACAAAACGCATATATGACTCAAAAGGTTACCAGGTTTCTGCAAATATGTGCATATTTGCAAAAACATTTAAAAAATTGCTTTGGAGTATACAGAACCTAACTATAATAGCTTCTGCATTGCAAAAATGAAAATATCAAACATGTGAACCAGGAGCAGAGAATCATAACGTTTAATGTGTAAAGTATAACATGTAATAGAAGAATTAATCCAATAAATAAAGAATACAATTACAAATGCTATTGAAAATATGTATTACCCCTGGTAAGCGGTTGTTTATTTTACATAAAATTGTGTAAAGTGAACTTTCCATATGAGAATAATCTTTGTCACTTTTTCTTCACAATTCTGACATTTATAAAGGTAAGTTGGAAATCTTAATTGCATCTAGATGTGAGTGTTTTATGTGTTTAAAAGTTGAAATTAGTAGATAAAAGTCATGACTAAAGAACATGTAAACACTTATGTTGATGCTAAAACTGTGACGGATTGGAGAGACATTTTTTTGAAGGGGAGGATGCTGGCTAGATTGTATTGGTATGATATATTCTACTTCACAAAAAGCATATACATGAGTAAAGGTGTTATATTTTCCTTTTAGTATACATTTCTAAATTATTTTATTTAGAAAGTGAATGCCGTAGACCAAGAGTTTGGGGTGGAGACAAGGCAAGACAGGGCAAAGCAGACAAGCAATGTGGGATAAGAACATTCTAGAATAGATAGAAGTGAATGAACAGGGTGGGAATCGATAGAATTCCTGTCTAACAGATTGTGAAAAATGAAA
Source organism: Teleogryllus oceanicus (assembly GCA_964035755.1). Classification (NCBI taxonomy): domain Eukaryota; kingdom Metazoa; phylum Arthropoda; class Insecta; order Orthoptera; family Gryllidae; genus Teleogryllus; species Teleogryllus oceanicus. Next base: position 32,244,067 of record CAXIVR010000004.1, read on the forward strand.
GCTGGAGTAACGCAGGACACTTCAGTTTGATATAAATAGATTAAAGTGTACCTTCAATCAAAATTGTAATTTTGATTATTCATGTTTTTTCACCTAAACACAAGAAAAAAAGTCAGATTCTGGAGTTACTAAGAAGCATCTTTACATAAAACCCAGGGAATGCCTTGAACGCCTGTTTTCTCATACATGATTGGGGTAAATAGATGATGGGCTTCTTAAGCTAGTATCTAATTAAAAGAGAAATTTGTCACCAATTCTCTAAATATTGTTTGTTTTTGCTCAAAAGATATTGTTTATCTTTCATTATTTTAAAAAGATTGTCAGCAATGCATAAGTTGATACTTTTCCAACTGTATTCATTATGATAGAAAAGAAATTACAAGTGAAATAATATTTTTTCTTTCAAAATATAACAGTATTTTAATAAAATAGTATTTTTACAATATTTCACAGGAATAGGAAGAAAATAAGAATTAATATTCCCGTTGATCTGGACTGTCCGGGTGATGCCACGTCGAAGTCTGAGGTGTCAACGTTTCAACCGTCATGTCGCGGTCCTCTTCAGGACTGTACTGCAAACAGGTACAGTAGGCACTTGGCAGTACAGCCCTTCGACGTGGCTTCACTGGGACAGCCCAGATCATGACTCTGGCCGTGGAAGCCTAGGATATAATATTCCCATTGTTTTTATGAATTGTTCAGTCAAAGAAAACATTTCAATAGAAAGTGAAGATAAGAGAATTACAGAGTAAGAATTTATGAGAACATAATTATTGCATTGCAGGTCTCATGCAAGAATTCTCTGAGAAATGAAACAATTTTTACCATGACTTTGATAATATACATGTAAAATATATTACATGAGTATATTACAAACACAAAAAATAATTTTTTTTTATTAATTTCGTACCCAAAAGTCAAAAAAAAAAAAAAAAAAAAAAATTATTTTCATAAAGGTGAAGGTTAAACACGACTCATAACTTTATTTCTCCATACAACTCTATAGAAAGAAAATCATTGGAATCACTTCAACAATATAATCTTGAATTTTGTTTCTTAAAATCTGTGTTTAAGGTGCTTTTCAATTTTAATTTCCTACACAGGTCAGTATTAAAGTCTATTTGTCATGATCCAAAGACGCTTAAGTTTGGTGAAGATGGCGAACAGATTACAATTTTCTATCCACAAATCTGGATGTCAGTATAGTTGGATTTAAGTATGTGTCATGGATAATTCTATCAGATTAGTAGCTTTTAAGCTACAACTTGATAAATACATTGGGAATAAGATCTAATTGGATTGTTTCAGAAATCATTAAGATATTTTAATTTTGGGAGGTAGGTACTTTACATGAAGTCTCCTGTGATATTTTCAAAATTTCCTGGAAAATATCTGTAGTTGTATTTGTTTTTTCAATCTTTCATTGTCACTCCTCCCTCTTCTCTGTAATAGAAGTGTGCTTACAAAAATTGTGTAGTTCCCAATTTCCATAAAACCTTTGAAATTTTTAAAATTGTGAAATTCAAATTAATTTTCAAACCTGTCCTACAAATCTAATATTCAATCCAGAGGTTTCTTTCTCAATGCAATTTATCCCCCGATCTTAGATCTTTAAATGATGTAATGCATCTTAAAAAAATATGAGAAGTTGTTAAGTAATAACCAGTGACACGAGAGGAAGAAAAGTTTCACTACACTGCACATTCAGATTAGTAGCTTTAGAACAACAAAATAAATAATTGTTCACCTTCATGGATAAAGATGGATTAGTTGGATGTAGTTGTAGTGGATAAACTCAAAGAATGTTCTTGAAAATAAACAACAACTTGAAATTAATTTTTAATAAGTAGTAACTTATATTTTCAGATCAGGAGAAGACCTAATCAGATGGTAATTAAAATACAGTTTCGTGTTGTGTATTTTTTTTAACAAATACTTTTAATCATGAAGAGATAGATTATTATAGTTTTAAAATTGTTTTAAAACTTCAAAATTGGTAAGTGAGGTTAAATTACCTGTGGGTCAGTCGTCAGTTATAGAAAGATACGCATAGGCCCTGGAATAATCAGGTCTATAAGGCTAAACACATGAAGGCTACAAAGCCAATAGACCATTGGGCAATTTTTTTTAACTAACCTAAATTCAAGAACCTTCCCCCAATTCATAATTATAAATTTGAAGTCAAGATACACAGTTTATGTTTATATGAGCACAAACACTGCCTTATTTCTAATCAAGAGATTGTCTATTTCTTATAAAATTGTATCTTACTTTTACTACCTAGCAAATAAGATTTAATATTATTAAAAACCAATAGGTATTTCTGGCGGGAAAGAAAAAAGACAGATACTAATTAAAGGAGGATTGAAGAAAATTCCATTTTTTGCCATGTAAAATTAAATCTTTAATAAATGATATCTATAATATATTCTCTTAAAAAAGCGTGAAAAACACAAACTTTACTCCCTATTAAAAATCAGAAATAGCATCATTCGTGAAAATGTTATCTTACTCTTAATAAATTGCTTAATGTATTCAGAATAATTCAAACTAAGAATCGTACTCCTCTGAGAAAATTTCATATTCAAGAAAAATGGATTGAAATCAATGCACTGATTAATGAAATGCCAGGATTTGCAGGTCTTGGGAGTATCAGAAGAAACATCTTATGAAGAAAAATAAATTAAACACACATTTTTGAGAAAGGTTCGGAAAAGAAATACCAAAGCAAAACTATAATTGTGTTACTTAATGAATCATAAGAAAATATGTGGTTTTGTTAATTTGTTCTTTCGTACAAACATCATCATGTCTTTACTACTTTATTCTATAGACCAATATATTAATTTCTTTCAATTATTACATCATTCTTTCATTCTATCAATTTTATTAAAAGCCATTGATGAAGCTATCAGTAGATTATTTTGGAGAATTGAGTAAATTCTCATAGTGAAATTTGCAACAATGTATACCATTTCTTTGTATAATTTATGATAAAAAATAGATATTGATCAGTATTAACGGTTCATAAAACTTTATAACATGCATTATATTTGAATGATTAACTCAAACATGCAGAAGTTACTTACCTGTATTCCAAAGCTGAAGAACATTTTCTTCATATGATGAAGAAGAATTTTCTGCATGAACCAAGTCAATAATGAAGATGTCACTACCGGTGTTGTAACCAGGTTTTCCTGATCGAATGAATGGAGGTTCTTTACGAGTTTCATTTTGAACTGTAATTTGTTCAGTGTGAATGAATTGGACATGGAATTTTTGGGAGACGTATATAGTTGGCATGCCAATGTTGGGAGGTGAATGTGGCAACGAATCATCTTTCTTCTGAGACTTTTCAGCTTCATTGTCTAAGTCACTTGACCTATACACTGATGGCACTGCAGCTAATAGATAATTAGCTTCCATTTTCAGAATATTACTACCATTCCAGATAAATGTGTAATACACTTCAACTAAAACATTGTGGCACATATCTGATGTGTCATTATAAAAGGTCTTCATTAAAGTCTCAACTTCTCCTTCACATTCATCAATATCATGGTTATCACCCACAAACATTTTGGGATGAATAGTCATTTTCTTGAAATTGTTTTGTAAAATAGTAATGTAAGAAGAGCCATTGTTTAAACAAATATATTTCACAGATGTTTGCACAGGATGTAATCCAGAAACATTACTCAGCAACTGTGGAAAGCTATATTTGGAACTAACATTACTTGATGCATCAAATACTAAGTATTTAGAAAGGAAAAAGTTAGTTGATTGTTCACAAAGAATTTTGGAAATTTGCCTAATACAACGAGAGTTATGATTCACTAGAAAAAATATTGAATTATCAGAACACACACCATCAAATACTTGCAACACATTATCTGGTAATTTTAAGTTCTCTATTCTTCTGGGAACAATGTTGTTATCTACATTGGATGAGACAGTTCTCAATGGGAACCCGTACTTATAACCTCTCCCACTGTTTTGCATGGTATTGTAATGTTGGTCTTGTGCATAATTATAATGTTCCTTTCTCTGCATTTTGATTTCATCTTTAAGTACATCAATCTTTTGGATTTTCTTTTTGTTAATATAAAATTCACCTATGTAGGGAGAATTTGAGTTCACACATTCAAAGAAAGGTGCTAGATCTTCTTGTAGACCACAAATATCCAAATAAGACTGTTCCTTTGCCGCAGAGCATGAAAATAAATTAATTTGATCTTGAGTGCAATCCTGTAAAGAAAGAAAGAGCATGCATCAAAATTAAAGCAACTTCCTGATAGTAAAAATTTTCTTTATAGAAAAAACTTTTGCACTTCTACCCCAGTGTTTGTCACACCAGTTTTTAACAGTTTTTTGATGTTAAATAAATTAATTAATCAAAAAATAAATGAAAGAGCAACTTTTGTATAATATAATAAATGTTTATAATAATCAGTTATTATCAAACTAAATGAAAGATACATTAAAATTGAAAAATTATGTTTAATGGTTAGTTGCAAGTCATTGTTTTTTGTGAAACATTTTGCCATACCTAAAATTTACATGTTCTAGATATAGTATTGTATTCTGAAGCATGAAAATATTAGTTAGCTAATAGTAAGGTATTCACTGAACTCTAAGGGCCAAAATTACTAAAATATTATAAAAATTAAGTTTGACTGTAACATTATATACATAAATTATCAATACACTCTTAAATCAGTATTTATTAATATACCTTAATTCAAAAGCATACCTTGTCTATACAGCAATTGATATCACAAATTCCTTCCAGCAAGTCACAATCTAAAACTGTATCTTTTTTATATCCAAGATATTGAATATTGCGTTCTTTTCTTCCTAATACTCTGTCTGTAGCAATGCTCCAATTTATAAAGTAATTGTTAGCCAATATACTAAAAAACAATTGCTCTGAAAATTGAGAAACAAATTAAATAAAAAATCAAAATTAATTTTAAATTGTTATATTAAATTGCATTGAATTAAAACAAAGTAACAAACAATTTTCAAAACTGTTCTATTCCATGATGAAGGAATAAAATATTACTTACGGAAATAAATTAAAATGCATACTCTGCGAAACATTATTAATCAAATTGTACGATCGCGCACCCCGCTACTTTCCTCCGTCATATGAAGCGAACCAAACTTCGCACCAATCGGCAGCCATTTGTAAACAACACCACGACTGACCACTACCAACAGAATTTCATAACTGATCAATAGATTGAATATAATTATTTTGACTCCATTATCTGTAACAGATACATTTTATATAGGTATATTCGTTTACATTAAGTATTAAAATATATAAATAATTGAGTATAAAACAGGAAATGGATCAGATCCAAATCTTTCTGATCTGAAAAGTTGGTAGACAGAGGGGAAGAAGTTTCCACTTGGCGCCTTTTCTGAAGGCAAGGTAGGCTTCGTTCGGGGAGGCATCGTTTTCATTTTAAGTATTACTTGCTGGAACAACGTCTTGTTTCACTTATCCTAAATCGGAGGAGGCAATTATTTTACGTAAATTCTGATGTACTAACAACAATCCATCATGTTTTTCAAAATTTAAAGGTGTAATATTTGACTGCGTGTAAGTACGAAGAAACAGACTCGTTTAAAATCAATAAAAAGTTTATTGTATCACAAACGATTACACTTACAAGTACAATATCTCGTATTATATCACAACGAGTGTTCTCTTCCACACTGTTTACAACGTACCTCGCTTATCACTTACGCTATATGCGCTGTATCGCTTCTGCCGTCTTTGCCATTTGCACACGGGAGTTACGCTCTTTAGGCATAATCTAGAAAATGAGATTTTCCGGGGCCGACTGACACAAATTTGGACTTACGCTCTTCTGGGTATACCCTCTCCTTAGAGAGGGTAGTTAAAATCCTGCAGAGTTTCGTATTCTACCTTGAATTACATATTGTAAAAGTTTTTGTTTAAGACTTAATAAAAACTTAAAAATATTATAAGCTTTACTCACGCACAATACCGGACATACCAAACGGTGTGAATTTGCCAAATTCAGGGTCTGATCGATTGAAATTGTGTCCAAATATGTATCAGTTATTTATTGTTAAGCATTTGTTTTCGAATCCTTGAAACTATTTTCATAGTAAAAATCTGTTTATAAATTACAAAAATGTTCACACGGATTCAATCAGTTAAAGTATTTTTTCCTTAGAAATTTCGAATCGTTCAACAGCTTCCCAATCATCCTTTGAAATGATTCACAGTTTGATCGAGGAGGATGGCCCACATGTGGGTAAGTGATCAACTTTGTCCTGCCTTAAAAAAGTAAAAACAGGTTGGGAAAGCCGTGGTCCGTTATTGAAGGTAATCCTCCGGTGTCTGGAATTGATTGGATCCCAGCGAACGATCAAAACAGGCCTCTAGAATTCTCATCTAGTTGATGCGTTACCCCACCCAGCTTCTGAGGTGGTGTCGAAAACAGCTAGTTATTGAAAGTCGAAGATGGAATGGTGGGAGGTAGGAAGCTTTAGGCAGAAAGGAATGATGAAACAGAGATATAATAATATAAACATATGTCTATTAAATTGGTAAGTATAAAAGTCTATTCAGATAATACTAAAAAAACTGACTTTTATTGCTTGCGGCCTCGCATAATCATTAGAGTCTAATGAAGAATCTTACAATGTCAACACGTCTCCAGAAACGGAAACTTAATCCGATGAGCTGACAAGTCTCTCAAACCACAACAGTTGGGGCTTAGTCCTAGATGGAATTCAAAGGCTATGTTGTCCTCAGGATACACCTTTTCTCCTTTTTCTTTGCAAAATCGAGTTTATTATTTCAAAGTTTACTACATTTTGGAAGATTTGCACGTCATTATACATACATTCAGTATGTCAGCATCTCCCATTAGTGGGGCACCACTCTCCTGTGTATTCATCGACTAATTATTGCACTCACTTCCTTTTGCAGAGTCTTCAGATTTCATTAGTCATGGCTAAGCAAGAGCAAAATTATTATCGTAACATATTTTCTTCAGTCACAATATTATATATTTTCTTTCATTAAGGTCATGTAGATGTTTTTGAAAATGTAAATAGTGTCTGTACAATAGTGCGTGCAATATATGCAATTTAAAAAAATAACAAAACCAAGATTTTCTCAAAAACATCCCCAGATTATTTATTTAAATTTTTGGTAGGGCTAGTGCCAAATGAGCCATATACGATAACATAAAACGCCTTATTGATCTATTCTTTTGTTTTTTTAAAAATTACAAAAATGTAATTTTTTGTACTTGTCTCTCACGTAGGTAATATTTATATTAGAGGCGATTTCTTCACATAATTTAATAAATAATAATGCTTTAAATTATGTCAAATCAAGTTTCTCGAAAACTTAACAATTTTCGGTGAAAATGGGCTCAAAACTCCGCATTTTCAGAAACGCTCAAACGCCATTTTCTCAAAAATAGCTCCCAATTTTTTCTTCAAACTTTTACAATGGATAGTGTTAATTGTACTGTTTAATATGACGTTAAAGTTCATTTTGGTGTATTCTCTTGTTTGTTCAAAAATCTATCAGGCCGTTTATATTAACATTTCCAACAATTTCTATACATTATTACATTTGTGAGTGGAAGTACTTCAAATGAAGTTTTTCAAAAACTCAATAAATTCCTCTGAAAAAGAGCTTTAATTTTGCATTGAGAGCAATGCTTAATCACCATTTTCTTAAAAACGGATTCAAAATTTTCAATGAAAATTTATATTTTGGGCAAGGACTCTTCTTTAATCTTCTTAAAGCCATATTTCAGTTCTACTATTAAGAATCCAAAAACTTGAGAAAATGTCAAGAAAGTGTACTATCAGCGACGATAGATGGCAGCTGGCCAGAGAATGAAGCAAGACCTTAAAGCTAGGCCACACCAAGGAAATTAGAAAAATTTGCTACGATAAAGCATGTGCCATTCCGTAGCACCTCCAGTTTTGTTTTGAAAATATCCCAGAGGCTTCATGTAAAAAAAAGGAAAAGCTAAAATGTGAAGTGATTATACATTCATTCATTCTTACAATTTATTACAAAACCTTTAAAAAATTATTTAGAAAATGCTCTAGGAAAATCTTCCATTAAAAAATTAATAACTAGTGATGCTACAAAAAAGCACACACATTCTTGTAGTAAAATTTACTACATTTCCTTGGCTCGTACTGGTTTCAAGCTTTTGCCCCGTTCTCTGGCCAGCTGCCATCTATCGTCACCCAAAGCACATTCTTTTCACGTTTTCTCAACTTTTCAGTTTTTTAATAGTAGAACCGAAATTACCTTTATTTGACATTATTTAAAACACATGAACTCATAAATATAGTAAAGTACAGAAATCACCTTTAAAGTAAGTATTACCGATGTGAGACAAGTAAAAAAATACATTTTTGTAATTTTAGAAAAAATTAAAGAATAGAGCAATATGGAATTTATGTCATCGCATAGGGTTCATTTGGCACTAACCGTACCCAAAATTTAAAGAATAATTTGGAGCCGTTTTTGAGAAAATCTTGTTTTTGTAATTTTTTAAAATTGAAAATATTTCACGCACTATTGCACAAAAACTACAAAAGTTTACAAAAAATGCAATGTATTCACGGAAACATCGGACGCGTTGTTAAGCCTTACAATATTATTCGTAAGCAGTACGCGAGAAAGTATAGTAATTGAAAGTTAATAAATAATACGATACTGACAGCATTGGCAAACAAATGCAAATATATCGAAAAATATATAATAGTAATTATTAAACACTACGGTATTGAAATATTCAATAATACATAAAAGTATTACTTTATATTACCGCGAACGAAAGCCACCCGTCTTTACTGCCTTCTGTTATCAGTGCGGCATTACAACCAACAATAACCGCTCATCATATCATTTTCACATTGAACATAACTAAAGGACGCAATTTAAAAATGTAATAACACAAATATAATATAAAAATAATAAATAATAATAAAATGAAATAAGAAATAATATGCAAATCCCAACTTGTAGTACCATCCAACTGCGTAAATTGAAAGCGAGCGACTGAAGTTTAGGAATCTTTTTTTTTTTTTTTTAATTGGTTTATTTAAGGTCGCTTCAACATCTAAGGTCATTAGCGACCACTATTGCTGTTAACGGTATGGTAACTATGTGGATGAAACGATATGGTGATTGATGATAAGGGGTGAAAGGACGAACACAAATACAACCATGCCCGAGGCGGGACTCGAACCCGCGACCCTTCGGTCCGAGATCACTACGACACTACTGCCTTAGCGATCTCGGCCACCGGGCCGACCTAGCAATCTTTATTTCATGTTTATTTCAAATATTTTAAATCATATCGAAAAGATTAATTTATAAACGTATCACAAAAGCTCCAATGTAAGAAACCAACAAAGAAAAAATATATAGTACACACACTAATTTACGTAGCATCCAACTGCCTCAAAAAACTATTTATTTTTCATTTACTTGACGTCAAAAACAACAGTTAAAAACTGTGTTTGACGTGCTATGGGGAGAAGTGAATTGTGTGCACATTTTCAAAATTCTGTGATCCCTACACTAAGTCATATACTACTTAAATTTTGAAAGGAAAAAAAAACTCCCATGTAATAAAATCTATTTTCAAGGATAAAAAGGCAATAAATTTTGGCTCTTATCCATGTTGTCCTTCGGAATAATACTTCCTGCCGCGACAACACGGAAATGATAATTTGAATAATAGTATTTCCCACTGAATTCTAGAAGACGTGCACAGAAAATGAAGTTACATTTATGTCCAGAAGCAAAACAAGGGGCCATCTCAGCATTTGCTCAATGTATCAGGGAAACTGGACGAAAAACCTGATCGAGATGGGGGTCATTGACCCGGAGGCTGCAATACAATACTTATTACAGGTTGTTTATACACATTTATACAGTTCAAATGGTAAATAATGCATTATGTATCATTGTTAAAATTAATGTTACTTTTCTTGTGATGCTCAGTATAGTCTCTAATTGTATAGAAACAGTTATGCAGCAGAATCGATTTCACTTGGGATTTAAACTTTTCCATCGCATTTAGTCGTTTAATGTCATCTGGCAAAGTGTTGTAAAATAATATACATGTATTGTATGTGAATTTTTTGTAATGAGCTGTTGATACTGTCACCTGATGAATATGGTTTCTACGTCGAGTGTTATAGTAATAGTAAAATTATCGTAAAATTGCGATCACAAAGCTCAGGATTTTCAGAGCGGGCGATTAAGTTTGACTCCCAATTACTCAAAAAGTACTCATATTTTCTAAAAGTTTCAAAAGTTTTCTAAAAAGTTCAACATGACATTATTTGAAGATCTAGTTTTGATTAACATATTTCATTAAGAAAAAATGTATCTTTATAATTGTAGTTGTAGTTTTTCAATTTTCGAAAATATCAGGGTTTTCAACAAACATGAGACCTGTGCCATTCTCTTAAACGTCCTTCATATCCAAAACAAAATTTAATCAAAATCGATGACGCCATTTTTTTGAAAATGTCCCAGGGGTTTCATGTTAAGTACAATCCAAAATTAAAATACTGGTTTCAAATTCAAGGGGCCGCGACATCAGCCAGATTGATTGGGGCATATCAATTTTGGAGAATATCGGCTGTACTTTTTAGCCGTTAACATTGTTCACAGACAGACAGATAAAGACGATTGGCCGTCAATCGATGTTTCAGTATCCAGGACCCTCAAAACAGGGATTCTGACTACACCAGTAATTAGAGGATTTTTTCCAAATTTAGCAACTGGATTTATCCACATTTTTGTTGCCACGGCTGTGTAAATAGTTTTTCGGCCAAAAATTCGTGGTTTTTTCGCGCAGTATTTCATCACTTTCTCTTCTCAAGAAGTTCCTTCTTAAGCGGTTGTAAGTAAAACTTATTAAACACTCCATTCTCTGCAACTGAACAGGAAAAAAGGAATCATTAAACGAAGACAAAGATCTTAAATATTTTTCAATGAAGATCCAGCATACTCCCATTACATATTGTACTACTTTTCAATCGCCGCGGCGAATTTCGTGAAAAATAAACCAGATTTTCTTTGTTTGAGAAAAAAGAAATATCCAGCCAAAGCATGATGTTTGCCACGCCATCTTCATCCCACTTTGAAAATCTTATTAAGACCTAGATTTCCGTTACATTATCTGTACAAGAGGCAATAGAAGTGGAAAGTAACCGGAGAATCTGGAAGAGAGGACTCCTAACATCTTCGAACCTTAAGCACTGTGCAGTATTAAAAGTGCAAAGGGTAAAAAATGTAGGACGTATATATACATTAAGAATTACAAAAATGCAAATATAACTTACTAGAGGTGCTACAACAGTACATACCTTCTCGCATTAGTAACGGTTACTTCATTAAATTCTGCAATTTTTGTCGGTATTAATACATCACAGCCATCAGTTGTAAAACCAATAAATACATGAGGTGCAAAGACTATTTTTTTAAAGGTTATACAACACAAACTCAACAATCCAAAGCTGCGTTCCACCCGTCGAGAAAACATTATCGCTCTACAATGAGAAGTAAATCTTTGCATTCCAAACCGTCTTGTAAAGGTTCTGCCATTGTCGTATTGCGATCTGATATCTCATGAAAGACTCTTCATATTAAAAGAAGCGCAGGCAATTCGAATTTGCAATCTCGATTGGCAAAAATTACGAGAAATAAACTCATATTTCCAAAAACTTGTACATCATTTTATTTAAAGAACTTAAGTTTGAAAACAGGTTTCATTATGTAAAAAATATTTATCTTCAAAATTAAATTTGAAGGAAGTTGCCGAAATATTTGAACTTTTGCAATTTTCATCGAAAGTTCAACCAAAATAGGACTTGTTAAATTTTATATATATTTTTTTGCTTTACTCGAAGGATAAATTTAAAAAAGTGGAGCCATTTTCGAAAAAAAAATTGAAAATGTTAAGACAGTGTAAAGTACCCCCAAAAATAAAAATATCCGTTTCAAATTCGCTAGTCCTTGAGTTCGACTGGATCGATATGGGAATACTTATTTCGGACACAACCGTCAGAACGGTTTAGGCGATAGCTTAGACCACAGACAGACAGACATATGCTTTTGATTTTTCAAAATTTACATAAGCATATTTTTAAATTCTCTCTCACGTTGTTCACATTTATATTATTGTCATTTTATAAATTACTGCACATACGAGTACAATTGCTTCAACGATTTCTTATGTTTCTCGAAAACTTGAAAGTTGTCTGTGGAAGTGAGCTCAAAATTGCGCATTTTGAGATAGGCACAAACGATATTTTAAAAAAATGATCCAAATTTTTCTATGAGAATTTGAAAATAAAATAAGATTTTCTATTCTATAATATTCTTAATATATTTCAATTCTTCTATTAAGGACCGAAAAATTGAGAAAATGTGAAAAATGACAGGCTCCAATAGATGGCAGCTAGAAAGAGGATGGAGCAAAACCGGAAAGGCTTTCCAGTATGAAGAAGTAAGGAAACTAACTAGTACGAGAAAGTCTGTGCCATGTAGCATCCCTAGTTACTTTTTTGCATACTATTTATGTAGTGTCGGGGAAGTACGATGTTAGTGCTTATGTATGTCCGTATGTTAATGCTTCCGAGGAAAATTGTAATTGTTAGAAGGAAAAACTGATTTTGTCAGTCCCTAACACCGAAAAACGTTGATAGTTCTTGTTCGTATATCTTGTAAATAATTTCTTCTGACACATTGTGAAGGCGTTTCTTGATACCGAAAAAAATGTTTGCGGAACAACATCTGTTCGTCTATTTCTTGTCTGTCTGTGAACAATGCTTGCGGCGAAATCGTCAGCATTAATTTTATCAAAATTGATATTTCCCTATCGTTCTGGCTGATGTTCCGGCCTCGTGAGTATGAATCAAATATTTTGATGTTTGGGAGTACTTTCTGTGTAGCCTCCACAACAGTTTCAACATTTTCTCAAAACGCCGCTCCAAAGGTTTCTTTTATTTTTTCTGTTAGAAAGAGTAGTCTATAAATATTACACAGTACCGATTTTCGTTGAATTCTTGGAAGTTTTATAAAATTGCAAAAGTTAAAAATAATATGAGAAATCATGTGTTGTTGTAGCACCACTAGTTTAGCTCATATATCATTTGCACGTGCTAATTTAGGTCATATACATGATACGAACACAAATACATTTTTTAAAATAATTGTTGTCACCCTGGGATTGGTTAAGCAATGAGCATTTCCCTGAGTATTTTCTCAGGAGTAATTTAGACTTAAACATAATAACAAAACGAGCTGAAAAAACGATAATAAAATTAGTTGCAAAATATCAACATTACTGGATGGGGAAATACTCTACAGATCAGTATCAAACAGATTTAAGGTGAAAAATGTAGAATTTTGTAAGTAAGTAAAATCTTTTTAGTAAAATGTGTAAGTCGAGCGCGTGCAACCCATAACACACGATATTTGTTTCCTGACATAACGGTCGGACATAACTGAGAGACGACGCTTTGTGGGTCATGAAAAACCTTGCGTTTTGTTTATTGGTGTTCAAAATATCGTAATCATTTTTCATTGTTTGTTTGTGTGGTATTACTTTCCTTAAAATGGTTTTGTATTTTCGGATGTAGAAATGGAAACCGGATGATATTTATGATCGTTAGGAATAAAGTAAAGAGGACTACGTTTGTTTTTACACGATTTCCTAGTTTCATATATTATTCAAGTATTACTTTTCCGAGAAATTCAAGTATTGCTTTTCTCATTTTAAGGGAAAAGCGCTTCTTCTTCTTCTTCTTCTTCTTCTTCTTCTTCTTCTTCTTCTTCTTCTTCTTCTTCTTCTTCTTCTTCTTCCCCTGATGCCTGTCAGCGTCAGGTTAGCCATTTGACATATTCCTTTTTGTCTTGTGCCTTGCGCTTCACTTCTCTTAGTGTAGCCCCGCTCCTTTGGCATATATTCTGTATATAGGCGTCCCAGGTTCCTCTTGGCCTTCCAGGTGGTCTCTTTCCCTGAGGAAAGCACAAGGGGAAGTAACATTTTTTGTGGGTGCTCCCGCACCATGACACAGTTGGTCAGAAACAGCGGAATATCAAAATGTATGTAAAGTTCGTTATAAATCGACTATTTTATATTTTGTGCTTTTTAATTGCACGGGTGTACGTTTTTATGTTTAATAATAAACAGTAATATTACAATGTTTACCCATGCATATGTATAGAACTGCATAATGTAACGCTCAGTTCAGGACCTGTTGGTTGCAAGTTAGATTCCAATGTAAAGCTATTTTTACCTTTGTGTGTCCAACTAGCTCTACTAGAATGTACATGTGTAAATTATTTTTCGCGAGGTGCAAACTGCAAGTTACAGCATGGTTCGTTGGCAGGGGTGGCTCGTGCATGTTTCTTCAGAGGAAGAAAAAAATCAATAACATAAGCTACTTCAAAAGAAAATAATGAATCTTAAAGCAAATTAGATTACATGCGTCGACTGGATAGATAGAAACATCTATCGGTTAGATTTGTCCCTTCATCTGGACTTCGGTGTGCCCATGTTTTTATCACCAGCGCCAGCTTTAGCCCTTGACTCATCACATCGCAACGTCTCGGGTCGCGTTGATTTCGTTGCAAAAGCCATCGCTAAATGGAAGTGTTATCGGAGGAAGTCCTCCTCTCTGCTTGTAAGACGTTAATTATAGCTTCCTCTTATGTCCACGGGAGCGCTGTGATATATAGGCGATTAACTCAGAAGTTCCTTCTGAGAGCGATTTCAATAGTTTTCTCTTCGGTTAAAAGCCTGCGTAGTTTAAAACTTGATCAAACTCAATTCCTCATATCTATAAATTAAAAAACAATACATTTTCCCCTCAAACACCAAAACCACTTTTTTATTTGATTATCAAATTTAGAGGAAGAAAATTTGTGAGGAGGACTTTCGTCCCTTCCACTCCTTGAGAAATCGCCATAGTTCGTTAGGCCTTTTCATCCCTGTGAGCTTCAAGAAAGTGAAGCGAAGTCACGGCAACGATTTCATCTGCGCTCAAGTCTTACCTCCTCCCTAGAATACCCCAATGGCACTTGCCTCGCAGTGAATATACGCACCTACGTAGCAAAAATAGCAAACCTAATACTCTCGAAAAAATCATCCCGATTAAGTTAAGACTTTCGAAACGCAATTTAAAGCTTGAGACTTCTTAATTATTAAGAAACTAAGAAAGATGAAATAATCACCCCCCACATTCTACATCTATTCTAATCAATCTTCGAGATGACTATACTTGGGTTTTTCTTATGTGGCGATTGAGGGTAGTATCTCCAAGATGGAATTCGGCATGACTTTTTGAGTCATTCTCAGACCTGTCGCTAGAGTCGGTCGATCTGCAGCACTGCTTGATGCGGTCGCGACATCTTGATGCGGCCGAATTCCATCTTGGAGGTACTTCTCTCAGCCGCCACTTTAGAAAAAAGGAAGTTCAGTCTAGAACGTAAGTATGCACCGATGAGTGCAATACAATCTCGTTTTCCGTACTATTGGTTCGTAAGCAATTTCGGCCTCGCGTTGCTGTTGTAGGTCAAGGGCTATTCGCGCCGCCGCGATCTCCCTCGAGTTGAACAGCCTTCAGCCGAGCGCCTCCCGCGCGCACGGCGCGACACCCGAAAGCCGGCCCCGGCGCGGCCTTCGACGGCTGGGGCTGGGGCAGGTGGCGGCGGCGGCGGCGTAGCAGCCCCACTGGCCACCATTGTTCGATATATTTAGAGCGTTGCTTCGCTCAGCGTCCACCGCGGGCCAGCCGACTCCGCCACCTCTTATTGCGTGTTGCGAATTCATTATTAAGTCGTACAGCCGATTGAGAGCGGGGGTGCACGCCATTGGCTGCGACCCGGTCACGTGGCTGCCCCGCGGCCTGGAGGGGGGAGCGGCCGTTATCATTCGTGCCTCTGCTCCACGATTTAATTGCGGCCCATCAGGCTGTTTGCCAGGCCGCACGAGGCTGCGCTCTCGCTGCAAGCGGGTATAATACAGCTTGCCACACTCGCGACTGGCACAAAGCAAGGCACCCCTGCGAATCTTGCGAAAATAAAGCCAGGCACAATGCTCGGCCTGGGATTTAATTCTGAGCTAAGCAGAAAAATAGGTGGTCGAGAACGGCTGTAAGTAACCCCACTCCAAATAAGAAAAGAAAATAAGATGATGTATAAGTACGAAATTCTTATATTGCCGCCTTACCCGAAATGGAAATTTGCGAAACTTTAGTTTTTTTTATTATTCTTTGAACTTGATCTTTATAAGTCAACATTCCTATAAAAATGCTGCTCTGATGTTTAAAATAATTTCGCAACAGTACTGAATTACTTCATAATATTCTAATACGAATGTTTCCGTTTGATTATCAGTTGTTTTTTTCGTTGAAGAATATTTCGAACATTCAAAACCCGCACAAAACGTAAATTTTATGTTAAGGAGGCAGTATATGTACGTGATTTAAATATTACTTTTTATATTACCTTTCATTTTCACTTTTGAAGTTGGATTTCACGGACCATTTATAGTATAAAAAGATTCACGTTTACAGTCTAGGCTGAAAAATTTCTTGGTCTAGGTCAGGAAATGTAAGCATGTGATATCAATTATACACGAACTCAAAGTTAAGTTAGTATTAGAAGTGCATCGAACTGAAACGCCCATTTTAGCCAATGAGATAAAACCTCCAGTATGCACTGAAATCTTCATTCTCTTCTTTTAAGTTTACGATCTTTCTGATGATAATAGGGTTACTTTATCATAAAAGGAAAATAGAATTGAAGTAAAATTTCTAAATCAGGGGTGAAAGTCCCAAGAATATTGTGTGTATCTTTGATGCGAATTGGCATTTTCGAGCTCGGAAAATTATCTATCTCAACTCCGCCTCAATTGCCAAACCACCTCGCTCGAAAAAGTTCGAATACAAAAAGGTTCGTATCTTATCATGACCTAGATACACGTCTAATATTTAGAATTAATTTTGTAATATTATCAAACATATCAAATTAATAAGAGTTAATCGAAACATTGATAATAAAGAGAAACAATATCTTAAATTTAAATCAGTTCTGTATTCTGAAATGAGTTGTGAACATTTAAACAATACATTAATACAAGCCAAAACTTCAATATGTAAATAAATCTTCGCGACATCGTTGTATTAAAATAAAAGCAAATACTAAGTCAAACTTTACCTAAAAAATACAAATAATTCTTTGTATTAATTGAATGAGACAGGAAGACATGTTAACAATTCCTTTTTGTTCCCTTGAGGGAAAAGAACTACGAAGAATTAACTTAAATGGAACACAAAAATGCATTTTTCCGCATAATGAATGGCCACAAATATGATATAAATATTTTTGAAAATATTGACTTAAAAACAAGTGGATTTTTTACATGTTGAATATAATGCAAGCGCGGCAAAGCTTGAGCACAAATATTTATTACCTTCTAAAAGAAATAAGTTTTGAACAACGAATCAAAGAAGTAAATATTTCAAAGTAAAGGGTAAGTACTTTTGGGGAAGAAAAAGTGATACACCTCTTCAACTTGCATATCATGTACTGTCACGTTTTACCACTACCATCGGAAGTGTAAATAGAGTTGAGTAATCAGGACTTCTACTTCAGTTGAGCAATCAGAACTTCTGAGTAAAAATACATTTTATTTTTTTCTTATAATATAATTTGTAGACATAATTTTGTACGCAACATACGTAGATTTTTTCAAATTAATATCATAGAATTATTATTATTGAATATCCCCAACATAATATTTTTTTACTGGGCCAATAATGTAGAAATGCGTCACTATTTTGCTGCGGTAACTTCTGAAGTTACCTGATTTAACGGTAAGTGAATAAGGTATCCCCTATGCTTCTGTTTCCAAAACGAATTCGTATTATGATATTATAAAGAATTGTTCGATATATTTTTGTTTAATTTTTATGTACGGTACTTCCTATCCAAACGTGCTGTGCTACATTATGTAAGCGAACCAAACAAGATTATCGTAATGTTCATGTTACGGGAGGGATGGTGATCAGAAAGGACTGTTCCGGACGCCGTTCAATGGTAACAACTCTATTAGCTGCCATCTCTGACATTGCTTGTGACATCACAAATTTACATTTGTTCTTGAAAATCGCACAAGGAAGTAAACATTCCTGCTGTTTGAAATAAGTCAGTAAGATTGGTGGAACAAGGGCTTTTAGATTCTGAGACGATGTAAGGAAGTGAAGTCGTTGACTATATTCATTCTGGTCTAGGTGTAGGTTCTTCGTTTCCTGAGTATTCATGATTTATGGTAATATTATAATTAAATGCTAATTATTGGTCTTCCAATTTAAATTGTACGATTGAAAACGTTATGTATTTGTTACGTTATTATTTGTGTTAAAAATTTTAAAAAATGTTAATCCGGTCATTCTTCGATACATGAAATCTATTTCTTACATTGAACACAAACCATGAAACTGGTACTTTGAATGGAAAAAACAGCTGTACTTTAAATACGTGAGCTTTAAATTACTGATGCTTAAAATACATGAGAAATACCATTTATTTACAACCATAGAAAAAATAACTCTGCACTACTACTACCACTGTTACTACCACTTTAGTTACACGTCTCATGACCCTTTCTTCAAGAATTAAAGCCCTTTTAAAAATCTACTTCTTGTAAAGCCTGGTTTGATATCCATTAAAATAGTTAATATTTCACGAAAGATGGTCACTACTAGTGAGTGGTCTCGGCTGTAAGAAAACGATTCTGATTACGGATGCTTACATCACTTCTGAAATGGTTAGACAATATCGAAGAAAATTTTAAATGCATAGAAATGCTAGATAAAGAAGAAAACAAGATAAACTGTTTCGAAGAATATCTAGAATTGTCTACGAATGATTGCATCCTAGAAGAACATGAAACAGAGGAATCAAAGCTCACAGTTGCGTAGATGCTAATCCATGTGTAGATCGAAAACTCCTTTCAGTATCATCTCAGTTTATTTTTCATCGACAAACTTCATAGTTTACCTTCCCTTGTAGTAGATTTCACAGACTCAATGAAGGACTATTGAGATTCATTTTAAAAGTATTTTTTCTAATGATTTCTATTAGGGAATTGAGGAGAAATACTATTGTTTAATGGAAATGTATTTTGTATCGAAAATGTTTTGAATTCGGGAGTTATTAGATGAATGTTGTGCCATCCATACCAATTAATTTATTAAATGAATTCTAATAGATGGTACTCGAGGTTTTTAAGTCTCTGAAATGTCAACTCTATTTTCTTTGTAGCTCTATTTTGTTTAGCGACCAGCCTCCGACTTACACATGTATCAGTCGTTGCTCGATATCGAGTTTACCTACACTTATATGCAAAGTCCTGTAAAAACACTCCAAGAGTTTTGAACTTAAAAATCCTCACTCTCTATGCTTCACTTCACCTCACACTTCAGACAAGATTACGGCAGCTTTCGATATATCTATTGCAATTCACACCTCAAAACGCAGCGCGTCCAACTATTGTAGTTAGTCTTGAAAAAGACGTAATGAACAAATGATGGAGATAAACGATTTTTCCATTAATTTAAAGATCGAATTAAAGTTTAATTATTATAATATGAAACCGGTTAATATAAGCAAGTGACAACACATGTACGACTCACTACCATTCATTTAAACAAAATAAATCAAGAAATGTGGTTGATTAGAAAGCTCAAACATCTCTCTAAAAAGGGTTTTAGGGTTTTAAATATATATTATTATTTATAACTTGCAGAGTATAATACAATAATGTAAAAAATCTCTCTTCGTGTACCTCACATTGTGCTCAGCTTAACGCATCATGAAGTGGCTATTCTGCTGGACTTTCGTTAATTCGAATACGATTGGTTTGAGAGTGAGTTACCCCACCCATCTCGTAAGTCGAGGTCTATCTGTATGTCTACAACCTGGAACTTCCCATGTCAACACAGGTCTGCTTCTTTTTACAGGTAGACACAAAGTATTGATAAAGATATGATAATACAGAAATTTTAAAAAAATATACAAAAATATATCAGATATTTATAAAAACGGACTGTGATGCTGCATCACGCAACGTTTCCACGTCCCACGGGGAGATCCATCCCCAAAACTGCAATCAGATGCGGCGCGGAAACGTCCAAATTGGCAACGTCGGCGGGGAGGAGGGGAGGGGCGGGGGGCGGTGACACGCGTGCGTGCGCGTGCCAGCTGCGCCGCCGCCAGCGCCGCCAGGGCCCCGACCTCCCGTGACCACGCGCGCCGCGCCCACCGGCCGGCGGCGGGCGGCAGGTGGCGGCGCGCACTGGGCCCGCGCCGGGAGGGCGCTCGAACAAATAGACACTTCGTGAAAGATGAGTAAATTGAACATAAATAAAATAGTCGAAATCGATTAATTGGGAATTGTGGGTGTTGCATCCGTCTTCCAAAGTAAGTTCAACAAATAAAATAGATACATAAACGAATAATTAAATAGATAACAAAATAAATAAATTGATAAATAAACAAATAAAGAAAGAAAAAAGAGAAAGCTTTTCGAGGTAAAAATCTATTGTGATCTTAGTGGAAGGAATTGCGTAACAAAATACTAAAATTTGAATGAGAGATATTTTACTTGTGAATTAGATATTCTTCTATTTTCTAAAATGTATAGCTGGACAATTTGTCTGTTAATAAATAAATAAATAAATGAATATTTGGAGAAACAATTGAGATAATACTTGATTGCTTTAGGGTGTTGGATTAAGAATGCACATTTAAAAAGTGTATTATCCTATTGCTGTAGTTTGCAACTCATCGAAAATTTTAATATGCTTTGAAATAAAACGCGTAAAACAAACGCTGTTTTTCTTGGTAAAACTGCGTAAGAGTGTGGGTAATTATTCGAGATGGGATAAATCTTGTAGTAGTATCTCATTTTTGTGTGTTAATGACAGATGTTAAAAAGTCATCTCACTATTTGAAGTAAACATGAACTTCGAAAGAAAAAAATGTGGAAAAGAAGTACACTTTTTTCATGGTGCATCGTTTTCAGTTATAGTACCTGCTACTCTGTAGTTTGTACATTGAAGGTTGCAAATATATAAAAATATCACATCTCGTTGGGACCGAAAAGTGACACAAGGTTTAATGCTTAGTAGAGTCGTTCATTTCGCGACTAAAGACGGTGTGTTTTACTCTACATACCCTCTGTCTAGTACACTAACTTTATCAAATTTGTACTAGTAAATATTAACAATTTTCTAAAAATATTTCTTTCCAAATTCAAACAATAAACGACTTTTTCTTTTTACTCCTGTCACTTTTTTGTCCATGGATGCGAGCGTTTGGAGTCACTGTGCGTCGTGGCGTGCCGCGCCGCGCCGTGGGCTGCGTGCTGGCGGCGCGGCCGAGGACGCCGGCGTCTCGATGCCGCCCAGCGCCGCAGGTCAATAGTCCACGGGGAACACACGTAAACACAAGTGCCCTCTGGTTTCTATGGTTGCGCCTCACGACCTACACTGCCCAATGCCACTAGAAACATGAAAGCACATTTTCCTGCTACAAGAGCGGGACAGGTTTATCCAAGAATGTCAGAAGTTGAGATTCGACAGGGGAGGGATTTTTTTTTATGAAAACATGGAAGTTCAACAAAAACAAATAGCAGTGACTGCAGCTAAATAGCAGTAACTGCTAAAAACAAATAGCAGTAACTTTTAGTTCAATATTGTAATATTATGTTGACAAATTGAATATTATTACAAATTAGGATAGAAATTTATGGTATAGAATTTCAGTTACAGTTTTGTGACGAAAGAACATTTCTCTCGAAAAATATGGAGAATGTATTGAAAATTGCATCTATGAAAGGGGAAATTCCGAATTGTGATGGCCCTTAAGGAAGCAATATAAAGAGCATAATATGTCTTCTTCACTTCACTGTGCAAACAATGTTTGTGCGGACTTCACACAAAATGTTATTATTTATTTACGATGTATGTTGAAAAACAAACTACAATTAACCAAATATTTTCTCTAAGGTCAGTTGTTGAATTGAAAGAAAGCCAGAATGGAGGTGAGGTCTTTCACTAACCATTACTTTCAACTAATAATGTCTTTGAGTAAGAAAGATTTAACTTGCGAGTCAACAAAAAATTAATTATTTTACATGTGATATATCTGTATTAAGGATTTAACAGCAAGAGCCAAACAACTAAAATAGAAAAGGGTGGTCATGTGGCAAGATTAAAGGACGACATATGGACATATGTGTTAACAACTTGGGACACAACACAGGGAAAAAGAAGTCGAGGACGTCCTAAGCAACGATGGGAAGATGTGTTAAAGAATGCATATGGCAACATATGGTCAAGAAAAACAAGGAACAGGGAAACATGGAAGGCTCAAGAGAAAGCAATGACACAAACCATTAGTGAAAGGAAGTGCTAAATGTGAAAAAGTGCAAGTGTGAATACTAAGTAAATGTAAGTGTAAAAACTAAAATAAGAGTAAATGTATAAAGTGAAATGCAAATGTCCAACAAAAGTGACACTAGAGTGTATCTGAAAACTGAGTTCAGTTAGTATTAAAACAGTATAAAGTTAAATGTTCAGACAGAATGGTTCTTGATAGTAGTACTGTAATGAGAACACTAAATCTCTGGTTCACCTGAAAAGATAGCCAGAATCACTCCTGTGTTTTGACAGGAATCCCTTGTCCTTTCAGGGATTCAATAGACTTATATCATCATAATCATCATCACCTTATCTGTATTACTGAGAGCTAAGAGGATGGCCAGGCAATTATCGACTAGATGTGTGAAGGAGGTTTTCTTTGTTTACGTCTTTCTCAGCAGATCAAACCACACGAAAGATAATAAGATTTGCCAGTTTGATCGACTGCAGTTTACTACAAAATCAAGGATTGATCTCATTAATCAATTGTAACATTCACAACAGTGGCGGATCCAGGGGTGGGAGTGCGGGGGGGGGGTAAGGGTGTCATGGCCCCTCCAAAAAGTTTCCGTTTGTTATCTTCATTTACTTGGAAAAAATTGATTTAAACATTTATTTAGGTTATAATTATAACATTATTTAAAAATAATATTGTATAGTATCATATATACACTAAACAAATAGTATACACTATAATAAATGTTTTTTATTTAACAAAAATCTATGATCCCCTCCCCAAGTTCAATCGGCTGGATCCGCCCTAATACGAAATAAGTAAAAAGTATGTAGTACAGACCATTTCACAAGCAACGTTGAATTTCACATTCAGTTATGTACAAATGAATCCTCAAACCATAACATTACTCCATCGCACCATGTTCTTTTATACCATTCGACTGTCCACAATCGTACAACCAACGCACCAATATCTCTCCATCTTTTTGACTATCACATTTCGAAAATTTTGGTCACAAAAATATTTTGTTATGAATGACTTTTAGAGCAACTTTAGATTCACTTTGAAATGAGAAATTTCAAAAGAGTAAACAAGTACTAACACACACGTCACTAATTAGATCATTATCGGATACGCCATAGTTAGTAATTTTGAGTAACTTGAAAATAACAAGGAATATTTGGTGAAATTTTGAAAACTCTCACTACAAACTACTTTGTATTTGCTTGAGAAAAATAATTTATGACGAGAATATTTAGAAAACTTTTTGACCTTTAAAATTGTACATAACTATTTTTGCGTTAAGATCAATCCTTAAAATGTTATTACACAAAAACAAAATAATTCTCGAAGTATTTTTTTTTTTTGCTATCAAAACTTTTCCGGAATTATTTCGAGGTGAAAAAATCAGGGTTTCTTAATTAACAATTTAAAAAAATAAAAAAATAAAATCTTCTACCTCATCTTTTGCAACGTCTATCCCCTTTTAGCTCCCCATCACCAGTAGCCAGAATAGATTTTGTGTGGGTCTTTGATACCGAAAAATCGAATGACGGCAAATCGTGGCTGTTCGTCCGTCCGTCCGTCCGTCCGTCCGTCCGTCCGTCCGTCCGTCCGTCCGTCCGTCCGTCCGTCCGTCCGTCCGTCCGCCCGTCAGTCCGCCCGTCAGTCCGCCCGTCAGTCCGCCCGTCAGTCCGCCCGTCAGTCCGCCCGTCAGTCCGCCCGTCAGTCCGCCCGTCAGTCCGCCCGTCAGTCCGCAGTCCGCCCGTCAGTCCGCCCGTCAGTCCGCCCGTCAGTCCGCCCGTCAGTCCGCCCGTCAGTCCGCCCGTCAGTCCGCCCGTCAGTCCGCCCGTCAGTCCGCCCGTCAGTCCGCCCGTGAACAACGCTAGCGGCTAAACCGTTCAGCCAATTTTCTCCAAAATTGATATTTTCCAATCGATCATGCTGATATGGCCCCTTGAATTTAAAACCGATATTTTAATTTTGGGGATACGTTACATTAAGACCCTGGGACATTGAAAAAAATGGCTCCATCTTTTTTTATTAAGTTTTGTTTTTGGATAGGGAATGGCGTTTAAAAGAATGATTAAGTTCTCATTTTTGTTAAAAACGAATTTTTAAAAAATTACAATGATGAAGACAGAGTGTTTTTCCTTAGTGAAATCTATTCCTAAAGGTAGATTTTGAAATAAAAATAAGTGTTTCAAAAATTTTTTTAGCATAATTTTACGTGAAATAGGAGAAAGCAAGTAGTTTTAATTTGAAATTTTGCCACCATTAGTGTTAATTTGGGAAAATATTTTGTAAATAGTTTTATGACAATTCTAGTTGACTTCCATCCAAGTTGGTCCAGGGAGGAGGCGGTATTCTCAGAGCATGTGTTGGAAGGAAGGTGTGAAGGAGGACTGTTGAGCCTATGCCAATGCAGAAGTTTGCGCGCAGCTCCTGGCAATGGGTACTTGTGCGTCATAAGCCTCGGAGGAGAATGTATGTTTCGAGAAGTTGACATCTGGGTATAGTTTATTATTATATTATTTCTGAAATATAACCAGTCAAAAAAGGCGTGATCGTTAATAAAATACAGTATATGTGCGAATATTTCGTGAATCTCACAAAATATAAACAAGACGTAAATCAAATCTTTTTACTTTCTTGTATACATCGTAAATATTGAGTACATCATACATGAAGTTTATGACGTGTGCTCCGTTTCTCACATACATCATACATGTGGTTTAGAGAAAGTTAAGAAATGCTGCGGCGAAAAGTTCCCGTTTTTTGAAAAAAAAAAACAAAAAAAAACACGTTTAATGCTTCCCTGATAACGTAAAAGACGATTATTCTTGTTCCGAAATGTATATTCTCATTTAAATAGAGTGACATTTTACAGATCATCAGCTGTGACGCGGTTGCTTCACAATCGGGAGCTTCATATACAACATTGTAACGAAACTCCCGATTGTATAACCGGGAGCAGCTGATAATCCTTCAAAAGTCACTCTATTTAACTCAAGTATGGTAAATTCCGTGTCCAAGTACGTAGCATAGATTGAATTCACGTTTTGTGGTTCTTTAATACAGAAAGCTTCTTTTTCAAAACGTTTATCTGTATGTCGGTCGGTTCGTGCGTCGGTCCGTCTGTCCATCCGTTCGCCGGTCCGTCCGCCGGTCCGCCAACAACGCTAGTGCCTCAACTATTCATAGGATTTTTTGAAATTCAATTTCCCGCGGTCGATCTCACTCGACTTGACGCCCTGCAATTTTAGAAAGAGTTCTTCAAATATGGGGGTTCTTCACTTGAAGCCGTTGGGAGATTTTCAACTTAGAATGTCCAAGAAGATCTCATACTTTAGATTAGGGTTTGTATAACGTTTCTTTGAGTTCTTTGGCCTCAAAATTCCAGCTTTTTAAGGCTCTACGACGCTTCGTTTTGGGATTACGTAACTATCTCGTATAGATTTCAACAATGCTGCCCGACTGTTGCTGATGGCCTTAGGCATGAATATTCAAATGCGTTATTTTCAACAAATCTTTCATATTTTTGAAGTTGAAGTGCAATTTGTAAAGTCTCCACGATATCCTCTTACTTTAGAGACCTTATTCGTAACGATTAGTTGCGTGTGAGGGTCGCAAAACTCATCTGTACTACTGAAGTAATAAAGGAAAGAATTATAAATATTATTATTGAAGATATATTTTCTTGAAATTAATTTTTCAATTAATTCATTAATTAATGTCATATACATATATTTGAAAATTTTAGTAGTTTCCGAGCAAGTTTGAATGAAATATGAGCAATATTAAAAAGTACTCAAAACAATATTTTGAAAAATGACTTTAACGTTTTAAAAACATTTTATACCGATAGTAGTAAATGCACTGAACTAATTGATATACACGACATCAGTATTCTTTTGATTTTACACAATATATGAGCGTAATTTTGTGAAGTTGATCTCACGTTATTAAAATTTACATTATACATGTATTTCGTTATTTGATATTTTTGTTAACACAAAAGCTTCAAAGTATCTCTAGTGATGATTTTTCAAAATCCATACGCTTTTGTGGGAAATAAAAATGGCAAATTTTTGAAAACGAACAAAGTTTTTGAACCAAGTTTTCTCAAAAACTGCAGCGACTTTTTTCTCGGAAACCTCCGTAAATATTGGAAAATTGGTCAACTTTACGCTCTTCCGTAATGAGTTGGATCAAGATATAGAGAGCTCAAATAAGAAAAACAAATACTGAAAAATGTGGGTGTTTCTAAATCAAACACAATAAAAATCTTCGATTATTTAAAAAATTAGAAGTAAACTGAAGTTAATTGAAATGGTCTTTAATATTGTGTGTTATAAAATTTTGTCAAAAAGTTGTAAGTATGAACTAAAATGTGCATTTACTAATTTTACGCATTTTGTGCGCTTACTAACTGCCTAGTGGGACAAAGGGCGATAAGTCGGTTACCTTGGCAAGAAGATTCGATAAAGAATGTGTTCATTTTGAATATCAAATAAAATATACGAACATGGCCGTGACCGAACTGGACACAGTTGGATACAAAGTACAAAGATTCAGGGTAGTAAATATAGTGGCTCAAATGTAGAATATTGAAAGAATAATATGGTATGAAATATTCTCTCGTAGTTTAGTACTTACGTAGTGACCATTCCAAGTGCTTTCGTTGAAATCGGTTAATAAATGTTAAATAAGTTGTTAACTTTATGATTCGGGATGCAGAACGAAGTAGCATCGCCAATCACAGCATCTTAATTTTATAAAAAGATATCGCTATGGAGTAAGATTTATAGAAATAAATATTGTGACGGCTTCAGAGTGATTGATAAATCTATATTTTTCTTCCATCAATTTACATGATTGGTAGTTAAACGGTTGTGATTAGTGAAGGTATTTTCTCTATCTGAAATAGAACGATTGAGTGCCACATCATAGCAAGCTTAAAATATCTCATGAATTTTGCACACCAGCCGATTTATCATCAAAAAATCAATGATGTAAGAAAATATCTTAAACTTAACATGAAATTTTTCAAATATATAAGTAAATTGGTTAAAAAAATTTGAATATTTTGTGTCAAACATGAAATATAACCTTGAAAACCATTCCAAATTTTGCCAGTTTTTTTCTATTAAAATATAAGATATTATTTTTTCCACTCTCATGTATTAGTTTCAAAATTGACGAACTGCTAAATACTTTTAATAATATATATCTATCTTCAGAAACAAATAATGGACCTGTCTAATACGGAAACAGATATATGAAATGTAACACAGAAGGACTGGACCATTTGGTAGGCTCCCATTAGTTTGTTTTCTTAATGCAATTTTAAAAAAGAGTAGTTTTCACGAAATTTTGGCATGACATAGAGGCAATTAATTTTTTCGAAAACGGCTATATATTTTTCTTCCCTTTTTAAAAAGGATGCTTAAATAGAAGGTGCAAGTCTCATTTTTGAAAACAGGGCCTATTAGTAGTTTTCACGCAAGTTTGAATGAAGTATAGACAATATTAAAAACAATATTTTCTCAAATCCAGATAAAATATTTTTTTTAAATACGGGTAGTTTCGCATAATTGTTTCAAATTTTCAAAGAATTTCTCGTACTTCCTTCGATAATATTTTCAGAATTCATATGGTCGCAATAGGACAATCGCAACGCCGCTACACAGTAGTTTAAAATTCTCAAAATAACTACTCATTTTTTTGCGTTTTTAGGGTGCACTTTGCACAATTTTTGATCGTCGAAAATATGTTGATATATTAGCTTCAAATTCATGAAATTTTTGCGCCTAATGCACTGTAATTGGTAATGCATTTTACAAGTGTTGATTGAAAAATTAATTCGGACAGATATCGCGGTTTTATAATTTTAACTAACGTTACTAACGTGAGAAAGTTCATGCTGTTGTAGCATCAATAATTTGAAAAGAAGAGTTGAGTATGTCGTGTACCAGGTTTGTTGGACTTTGCATGTGGGTGCTAATTCAAAATTGTTAACATTTAACTTTGATTTATTATGAAAAAGAGGAGTTGTGAAGAAAATACACATGCAGGAGTTAACACACTTTTTCATTGACGTCAGGTTCCTCTTTGTATATAACAGCCTTCAAAATTTCAATACTAATGCTAATTTCAATACTAATATAGACAAATGCAAATTCTAATTAATGCTAATGAATGATGGCGAATTATTCCCCTTTATAAGAAACCATGTACACGAAACTCGGAAAATGTGTTATTGATGGATTGAAAATATCCTCCCCTCCAGAGATCCTTGAAAGAGATTGAAGAATACTTAGAGAAATTCGTGAGTCAAGACTTACTTTTATAGTCCACATGCAACCCGCAAAACTCGGCAACACACTTTATCATTGACTACGTAAAACCAATTTTTTGTGTCCCTGCATTGGACACAAAATATTTTTTTATGGTTTCGCCAATCCGTGGTACGTATTGTCAGGAATGCTGAAAGTTTGGACTTCAGCATGTAAAATTATTTTCCCTTGATTTAAGGAGGATTTGGGGGATATTGTCACTTTTGACGAAAAACTGTTGGGGCTCCTCTATTGCATTTTTTGGGTTTTAGCTCTTCTTGGTAAACTAGTATTCAGAAATTCCCGTTTAATCTAGCAGGGGAACAACCGCACCATGTATAGTAATTAATGAAACTAGTGGATAAAAGTTGAATTTAAGCTAGTGGGGTTTAAAAATGAGCGACGATGGAAGCGAGTGAAATTGTACTCCTTTTTACATGTATTATGTTCGAATTTTTTAGAGAACCTTTGGGGGAGCCTTTGGGGAAACCTTCGAGATCACATTTGGAGCAACCTTCGAGGAAACATTTGGAAGAACATTTGGGTTAACATCTGGGAGAACTTGTGGAAATATTTTGGGGTTCATTTGGGGGAAATGTGAGAGTCAGTGAGGAAAATGAGAGGAAACATATAGCTGATCATACGGGGAATGTGCGGATGTACGTGCAAGGATTTGTTCCGGAAAACACGTTAGGATCATATGATGAGTATTTGGGGATAATGTGGCGATCATACGAGGATCATGAGATGAAATATGTGGTGAACTTCTTTTCATGTTTATACTTAAGTGCTATTTACACGAACACTTACGGCGTAGCATACAAACTTCATACTCACGGACTAATCTAGATCTACTTTATCTTACTTAATATAATTATATATATTTTCTGGTATAACACAGACCAGTATTTACATTATTTACACTATTTAAACTGCAATTCGAACAGTTTGAATGTTTGAGGCGCTTCTGCCTCTCTTGCTTAATATTTAGACACAAACGCATACAGTTACAATACAAACTCATTTACACTTATAAGCACATAAACTCATATAAACTATTTTCACAGTTTCACACTGTGCCGTCGTCCACCTCATTTTAACCACTGCTGCAAGAACCTCCCACATCCCCCCTCCCCGGCGAGCAGAGGGGTATTGTCTAGGTGTTAACGTTTGCCTGTACTCGACTGGCACGAGGTCATCTTGGGCAATGCGGCGGAAATACCCTGCAGCGTCCCCGCAAAGGCCTCGGTGACAACGCACTGTCAGAGTACGCACGTCTTGTCGCCGAAGGTAAACTTACGGAAAGCGGCGCGGCCGCATGGCACCTCTCGTTCAGTGCGCCTGCCGCTATGGGGAGGAAGTTGCTGGCTGCTAAGAAGGAGCGAATGTGTTCGTATTTCTCCACCTTCTTATCACAGCGCTCGCCGAGGCGCCTCAGGGACAGTACGCAGACCGAGGCGTCAACGACGACGATGGTCTCTAACCAGCACCAGGTCCCGACGGTTCCGTCCTCCGATCGCTTGGCCTTCAAGAAGCACCGTCCACACTCTCGCGACTGTGGTTCTTGTAACATGATACAGTAATCTATTGTGACGCAGCCGCCAGATCGGGGAGTGGGCACTCCAAAATCACATGGGCGGTCGTTTCGGAGACGGAGGATTTAAGGTTATCGGCATGCTTACGGGCGCAGCGGCAGGAGCGTTGGTCTCTGAACCGCTGGGGTAAGTGATGTCCTCACACATCATTCTGCGCTGCTGATCGCAGGGTTCCCAGACACGCCTCCGGCGGCCTGCAGCTGGTGGCGGGCCCAAAACTCGGTAATAAGGTGAAGTGGTCCCCGGTTCTCCAGCGTGGGAGGTCTGTCACGTGACTTCTCGCGATAGGAGCTAGCTGGTGGAGGACACTGCTTCATTGGAGTCTGAGACGACTTGCGGTGCGAAGCCTTTGCCTACCCGTGAGGGGGTTATCACAGGCATGCTAGTCATAGCGTTTTGCTACGGGGCGGAGGTCAGGAGCGGCGCTAAGGATTAGGCCACTGGGTACTCTGTATTAGGCCTCACGAACAGTGACAACCGTGCGACTTACTAAAAGTTGTCAACCAGCGCAAATCTTGTGGTCTGTGGAAACAGTCCACTAGTGAGTGCTACGCATTATGTACAATGGATACTGCCCGACAACCGGGCAGCTCATCAATCCTAATAACTCTCAACAGTGATTATTCCATCCAAGACCTAAACACATCGATGCTGTACGAACAAGCAACGGCAAACGTCAGTGACGAAGTTACATCAATGGAATCTCAACCAAGTCAAACGACAATGGAACGCCAACCAAATCAACAGACATCGATGGGGCAGCAAAACCCGGATACTCTACAAGGTAACGCTTCAGGCCAACATGCCGCAGAGCAAAATTTAAAGCGACCTTCAGATAATGATACCTCGTCTAGCGACACCAAAAGGTCTAGTCTGCATTCAAAACAAGACAATATAGACAGTTCAACCCAGTTTAGTTATTCGGTCCAAACTTACAATAGATTTGAAGAACTGAACAGAATACCAGATCCCAACAATCAAAATAGGTTTAGTTACATTAATGAAACATCGCCAAGTGTGGTAGAATCAGTTAAAATTTAGCAAATATAACTAACATTACGAATTTCAGCAAGGAAATCAATACAAAAGTAACAAACAGTTTCACACTTCAATTCATAAATAATAAAGTGGAAATACAACCTGAAAAAATCAGTGATTTCAGAGACATAACCAAATGTCTAATTAACACAGGAAGACAGTTTCATACCTAGAAGGATCCAGCAAATAAGAAATTCTCAGTTGTATTTAAAAATCTACACACATCCATCACAGAAGAGGAAATCTACACTGAATTGAAAGAAAACATCCATCACTCGTTAAAGTTACTAGACTCGAAAAGACAGGAAGCCAATTCCAGTAATAGCAGCCGAATTCAACGGGGAAGAAAACATAGAAAATATTTTAGAAGTAAGACAAATTTGTAATCTCATTGTAAAAGCTGAAAGGAGAAAAAGACCTAAAGGCCCCATTCAATGTATGAGATGTCTAGATTTTGGTCATACAAAAAATAATTGTAACCACAAAATAGCATGTATTTACTGTTCCAAAAACCATTATTCTGCAACTTGCCCCCATAAAAATGAACCATTTAAATGTTATAACTGCCAAGGAAATCACAGAGCAGACCTCAGAACAGTAGAATGCCCCATTATAAAAAAATAAGCCAAAAACCTAACCTCAAAGATCCTCCAATTAGATCTGGAACCAATGGGTCATCTACAGTACCACCTCAAAATAACCAAACTAACTTCCCCAGGCTGTCTAACACTCAAAATATCCCAAACTTTACACACACTAACAACACAAACACAGAACAACATAATAATCAATATAATCAACTCAATTCCCAACCATAATAAATACATCATTATCTCAGCATACATTAATAACAATTAAAAAACAAATTAATAAGATTACCATACTCAATTGGAATGCCAATGGTATAATCAACAAAGTTAACGAACTAAAATATTTCATGGAAGATAAGAAAATTGATTTTGCATGTATAACTGAAACACATCTAAACAATAGTACAAAGGTCAGCATACCAGATTATAAAGTAATCAGAGCAGACAGACCAAACTCTAATGGAGGAGGAGTAATGATACTAATAAAGAGCACAATACTATTTTATCCAATAATACTACCACCAACCCCAGGTATCGAAACAGCAGCAATTAAGTTTAGTAATAACAACTATCTGGAAACTACACTAATAGTAGCATATAAGCCCCCCAATGTGAAAATTCAGGATACCAATATCATGGGTGTTATTGATCAACACACCCCAACAATTGTCCTAGGGATTTTAATGCAAAACATATAAAGTGGGGATGTAAAAATAATAACTCAGCTGGGACACAACTACTACGGTTAATAAACAACAACAAATTAAGTTTCATAACCCCAAATAAACCAACCTACTACCCATTTGATCACTCTAGGAACCCTGATCTGTTAGACATAGGCATAACAAATATACAACAAAGTTTTTCTCCACAGTACACCATGAAATGGACTCAGACCATCTACCAGTAATAATCACTACACAACAGTCACTCCCCACATATTCACCCACACCACAACTCAATACTCACAAAATTAATTGGCAAATATTTAAAAATAATGTTAAAACAAACATCCCAAAGTTCAAAATATTAAGTACCCCTCTAGAAATAGATCAAGCAATCACAATACTTAATAACATAATATTAAGAGAACTAGAGAACAGTAAACCAAATAAATCACCTACAAATACACAGAATAAAAACAATGAACTACCCAAAAGCATAAGAAATCTAATTCACATAAAGAATAAAACAAGAAGATTATGGAATTACACTAGACAAACACTTTTCACACACAAACAGCAACAATACAACACCATGATTCAAACATTAAGCTCAAGTAACAATACACTGTGGCAATTTACAAATAAAATACTAAAGAAAAAAAATACTATTCCTCCACTTAATACCAACTCAGGGAAAAAATTCTCACCCTTTGAAAAAGCTGAAACACTAGCAAATCATTTTGCAGATACATTCAAACCAAACGACTCACCCCCACACATTCAATACCAAACAATCACACAGATAGCAACAGCCCCTAATTATAATGTACCATCCAGAATTAGATTCATATCTCCCCA
This sequence comes from Teleogryllus oceanicus, assembly GCA_964035755.1. NCBI lineage: Eukaryota > Metazoa > Arthropoda > Insecta > Orthoptera > Gryllidae > Teleogryllus > Teleogryllus oceanicus. The sequence continues at coordinate 32,277,649 of CAXIVR010000004.1, forward strand.
GGAAATAATAAACATAATAAAACACTCCCTAATAAGAAGGCTCCAGGACATGACAGAATAAACAACAAAATTCTAAAAATTTGCCACATCAAGCCATAGCATTCTTAAATAATATTTATAACTCTTCATTAAGAACAGGTTACTTCCACTATTATGGAAACACTCAATAATAATACCATTCCAAAGAAAACTCAAACAGCATTCCAAAGAAAACTACATACTATATCAACCTTTCTAGATATTTCACAAGCCTACGACAGAGTATGGCATCAAGGTCTCATGTACAAACTAAGAATCAATGGCACACCCAAATACCTAACCAACATCATCAATAGCTTTATAAGCAATAGAACCTTTTCAGTGTCAGTAGATAATCATCTCTCAAACCCCAAACCAATATATGCTGGTCTTCCTCAGGGCTCCCCATTGTCACCTGTATTATTTAATCTTTACACATCTGATATCCCTACATCCAACATAGTCAAAACAGCACAATTTGCAGATGATAGAGCATTGTATTGTTCAAACATATCACTTGACAGAATAAGAAACACATTACAGCAACATCTAAATCAAATACAGTCTTGGTCAAGCAAATGGAAAATTAAATTAAACCCATCTAAGTCAACAGCAAAATTTTCTCATTAAAAACAATTTCAACACCACCACCTCTCACACTGAACAATAACATCATTCCTTGGACTCCACAAAACAAAGCAGTGAAATATCTAGGTCTGCATCTAGACACCAAACTCAACTGGAAAGAACATATAAACATTAAAACACAACAAACAAAAGTCAAACTATTTCAATTAAAGCCACTAATAAACAACCACAGCAAAATAACAATAGAAAATGCCAAACTCATATATACATCCATAATTAGACCCTTAATGCTATATGCTTGTCCTGTATGGATCAGTGCAGCAAAAACCAATATACATAAAATACAGGTCATACAGAACAAATTCCTTCGAACAATAACCAAAGCACCCTGGTTCATTTCAAACAAACAGCTTCATAAAGAAATTCAAATATAACCTATCACCAAGTTATCCAATAATTTTTACAATAATATGTCAACAATTACACAACTATCCAATTACAATTTAGGCAAAGCACCCATGAACCCCACCAGAATAAAAAATAGATTTCCTAAACATGTATTTTACATCCAATTTGCTGATTTAGATGATTCCTTGTGAGGTGCTCAGTGGGTTTCTCTCCCTAAGTAATAACTGTAAAGTAATAATAGTTTAGTGTTTTAAAATAGATCATAAGCATCAAAAACATGTGAAAGAGTTTGTATTGTAAAACTGAACCATGTATACCATTCAGAATAATAAAGTAATTGAAAAAAAAAATTAGGCCTCAGGACGGTTTGCCTCAGGAAAGGTAGTCCTGTGGAGTGCAGCGGTAGTTCTAGAGGAATGTACATATTGTCTAGAAATTAAGATTAAATAAATTAGGGGGAGAAGCTATGTTATAGTACCTATTACGGCTTTTCGAGATATCACTGAACAATTCATGTATTCCTCGGAATTGGAAAGATGCCATAGTGGTCCCAATTTTCAAAGGAGGCTCGCGTTAAAATGTTGCAAATTATCGCCCAGTAAGTCTAACGTCTGTAGTGTGTAAGCAAATGGAACATTTAGTGGCAGAATACTTACGCGAAATTTGGGATAAGAATAATATTATTTACGTAGGGCAACACGGTTTTAGAAAAGGATATTCATGCGAGAGTCAGGTAGTCACTGTCAGTCTGGACATTGCTGATTCTCTCGGTGTAGGTCCCATTGTCCATGCAATTATTATAGATTTCACAAAAGCGTTCGACCTCGTTCCCCATGATAAATTAATGCAAAAAAATAGTAAGCTTAACGTAGACAGAAGGATTGCTCTCTGGATTCGAGAAATTCTCAGCTCGCGTACTCAACGGGTGCGAATCGGGTCAAATTTCTCTTCGAGGGCGGAAGTAACGTCCGGAGTGCCACAGGGAAGTTTCCTAGGTCTGTTGTTATTTATACCGTATATTAATGACATTTGACAGGGAATTGAATCAAAAATACGTCTTTTTGCAGATGATTGTATAATTTATCGGGAAATAAAGAACACAAGTGATACAGAAATATTGCAGGTTGATTTAGAATCATGGGCTATCACAAATGAAAAGAAATTAAATCCCAGCAAGTGCAAGTTTATTAGATTCGCGCGTTCTAGAAAGACAGATGATATCATATATAAATTAGGAAATCAGGATATTTCGAGGGCTAAATGCTGTAAATATTTCGGAATTGTACTAAATGAGGATCTGAGTTGGACAGAACACGTAAATTATGTAGTGAAAAAGGCGTGGAAGGCATTACACTTTGTAATTAGAATACTTAGAAAAGGAAGTGGAAAATCTAGGGAATTAGGGTACACGTCTCTAGTGCGTCCGATATTAAAATTTGGCTCCATATGTTGGGACCCTTATCGTTTAGGGCAAATAAAATCTCTCGAGAAAGTACAAAAATATGCCACAAAATTTGTTAGGAGAGGACTTTCAAATTCGTGGGAACCTTTGGAAAAACGCAGAGAGCAATCGCGTCTTTGTGCATTATTCAAATCAATAAGAGGGGATCGTCCGTGGAGTGAAGAACGGGCAAGACTATCAAAACCAACTTACGTCGCGCGGAAGGATCATGGTTTCAAAATTCGGCAAAGAAAACAGAGAACAGATGTATGTAAATTCTCATTTGTAAACCGAACGATACAAAATTGGAACAAATTACCTGCAGCAGTGCAGGAGACTTTCCCTCAGAATGTCAAAAATTTTAAAATTCGAGTAAGTAAATATGGTTGATAGATTAATTTTGTAAAATTGTATTTGGTAGTATGTCAATATTTTAATGTTACTTGAGTTTGTTTTGAAACGCTACCACCGGAAGTATTCTATGTATTTGTAAGTAGCAAAGTAAATATTCTATTGTAAATATACCTGTACATACAAACTTCGTGTCTGTGTTTGAATCACAACACGACCACGTTACAGACGGGGGAACATAAAATGGTGGCAGGGTTTTTAAAGAATTTCACACGGTGGCGACCCTTAAAACATTCAATGGCAACCGGGAGGAATTGAGGCGCTCCAAATGCGCTGAACCGTAAGAAATAGGTCGATTCTTGACCAACTCATTTACGAGCAATCGCGAAGATACCTTGCAGCGGCACACTACCGCCACAGGTTAGCGTATGCTTCCTGTAATAGGTGGCGGACGAGCAGGTGACCGCCGGGGTTTTAATGCGGCTGCCCAGGGCTCCACGTCGTCTTGTTCCTGCACGAGCTGCGCTCGCAGGCGCGTGTGCAGGGGAGTGGCGGGGCGGTCGCGACTACGAACGCGGCGAGCGCCTCAACGCCGCCGGTGTGGATCTGCTAGTAAGGTCTCGCGAGTTCGGCTCAGGGGCCACGTGCTCCGCCACGTGCGGTTGGGAGGGAGCAGGCAGTTCCGGGACCGGCCAGCCAGTGGCTGCTACCCGCGCACCGTGCCCCGCCCACACCGGAGGTGCTGACGGTGTCAGGTGGGAGGTGGCGCGTTCGCTGCCGGGACCCGGGGAGGTTTATTCCGAAGGGTGCCGCCGGCTGCACAATGCATGGAAGCCGCCACGCGTGGCTGGTCGGCTGCCCCATGCGGGTCCTGCGTTGCATTGTGAATAACGTGTACCAGACGCCCGCTGGGGTTGCGAGATTGCAGCACTTTGTAGCGGGTTGATTGGTTGAGTGATTGATTTTTAGTGATTCCGGGCGCGTCCACTACTTAGGTCATTAGTCCCGTAAATGTCGTGCGTGTTTTTCCATCGGGAGGTGGCGGTGATCTTCCTTCACTGGATCGCGAGATCCGGCGCCGACCTGCCGCCGACTAGCGAGGTTTTCCCCAACCTGGTATCCCCCACCAGCGGGTCACCGTCCCAGTCAGAACAAGTTCTAAGTTTCCGACCGGTCTTTCGGCATGTGTGTAGTCTTGTGTATGTTAGTGTAAGTGTGTGTGTGTAAGGGTTGAGGACAGGACAAGGAAGAAGAAGGAAAGATCGCGCGCGGTCCGTGGCCCATTTTTAGGGTACTGCTCCGGCTACCGATCAGAGCATAACTACCGATCAGAGCAGCCGACTGCTAGAATTCTTCTCCAGACAGCGACTGATTTCGACCCAGCTGGAAAGCTACTGTCGAAAATCCTGCCACCGTCGGGAATCGAACCAAGGACCTCCCGGTCAGAGGCATTGCAGTGACATCAGTTGATGCACTGTGCCACCGCTCCCGGTCCTTTGTAGCGGGCCATTGATCATGGCAGGAGACAGGCGGAGAAGCGGAGGGATGTTTCCCTGGGCGGGTTCCAGGCGTTGTCTGCTCGGAGGCGGCGCCGCTGAGCAAAAGAGGAAGGGGCCATCGGTCGGGTGCATCGTCCTCCTCTGCAACACAAGTCTAGTCCGCCGCCTGCGGGGCGTATACGGGCACCTCCCTCGGGAGCTCTACGACGCGACGGGGAGGCTGACTTCCTCCTTGTCCGTCTGGCGCAGGCGTCGTCTCGCTTACCGGGCCCGTGTAAAGAACGAGGGTGGGGGCAGTACGGGCGTTTTTGGCTCCACGAAGTGGAATATTTCACCTGTGACGTCACACACTCGCTGACAGCAACTTCCTCCACCATGACGGGCATCGCATGCTCCCGTGCTCCCAAGCCACGACTGCTCAGTAGCTTATATCTTTGACTCCGGTGAATAAGCTGATATGTGAAAAAACTTAATTTTTCAGTGGAAAAAAAACTCTTTAAACTAATGGTATAAGTAAGGGATTAATGATATTCAAAGAAAACCTACACAAAAATAGTTTTGTTTGAATATCACCTTCGTTTGAAAATCATTAATCCCTGATTTAATTTATTTAAACGTTGGTTTTTGCTCTCCTGTAAAAGTGTTTATGACTTATCAGCTTATCCACCGGGATCAAAGCTATGTGCTGTTCACTGCCCAGATACCTGCTTCCGTTTTCACTCTCAGCAGTTCGACACCTCTCCCTCGTCCCTGGCGACGTATAGGAAAGTCGTTGAGGCGCTGACAAGGAGCGACTGGAACTACCGGGCTCTCGCACGAATCGCAAAATCGTAACGATCGAGCATACTTTGAGTTTACCGCTCCCTGCATAGCAGAAACACCGTGACGGGCTGTAGAAACTGGCAAAGTGAGTCAATCGTTTGGTGGTCATGCAGGTGGCCACGCGGGTACATTGTCTGGGATGTGGTGCCGCTCTTGCAGACTGGTCCGGGTTTCCACTAGGCTAAATGCAATAGGTCGTCTTTAGTAGCAGGAGCTCTCGCTGGCTACCTTGGGGGTGATCATTGCAACCCCGTGTGAAACGCTAATTCGTGTTCCTGCCGTTGTATTACACAGAGGGTGAGGCATTTGGTCGCATTACGGCAAAGGCCCAGGTCAGAAAGGAAGGCACCGTCGAGCAGCAGCTGCAGGCTCGCTGAAGTCGTGGTAAGGTGCGCCAAATCGTCCGCATAGTCGCGAGTTGCGCTCCTTTGACTGCGCGGAGTACGGGATCAACCAGAACATTGAAGAGGAGTCCACTGAGAGAGCACCCTCGGCGTATGCCGCATTGGATAGGGACAGTCGCAGTGAGACTCTCTTCAGTCAAGATTTCTGTCAACTGGTGAACATACGAGGGAACACATGGTGAGCATACGAAGGAATATCAGATAAACATGTGAAAATTTACGAGGGGAATAGACGAGGGAGCATATAGGGAATCATGCGGGGTCAGGTATCCAAAGAAATGCAGCAAAAAGTAGCTCCGGCAATTCACTGCCAACTTTACAGTAATGATAGCGCGTAGTGACTAAACCGGTGCTCACAGTGACGACGAACGCACTTAGTGACGAATACCAGTGATCAGGTTGTCTGATTTGATACAGACTCGCCAACTTGGCATGCTATTAGCCAAACCCTATTAAATCCGCTTAAAGACGGCATCAGCGGGGGAACAAATGATGCCGCACGGAGTGAACTCCGGCAAAGCCATGGATCGTGTACTGGGCACGATCCTCCCCTGTGCACCATAAATGCATAACGGAGATTCCCTATGAATTGGGTTAACACATGGAAATGAGCAACAACCCCCAATATGTGACATAATTAACACGAAAAGGGTAGTCTGTGAAACTGAACAATGTCATGCATGAAGACTAAGACTGAGACTCAGCTCGGATGGTAGGGGTATTTTCGAAAAGCGTCGGCAGCCAATCTGTTGCACATTTGCTTCAGCGACAACACGCGGTGAATGAAGGAAGTTATCTCGACGTTTTTGGCCAATAACGACGCACTTTCACGTACTTGGCCAAGGCCATCTATACTTTAGTGGTTTCAGTAAGTGTAGATGTGGTTGAGATAACACTTGAGCATGCTGACCATTGACCGAAAATGCCTTAAAATGACTATTGACCGCATGATTTCGCGGAAGCAAATGAAAGACCGATTAGCTCCGACATTTTCCGTACAAATTCTCACCTTACCTCCAACACCGGACTTGAGTCTCCTCCTTATATTATTTATGCTATCATGATAACAAAAGAAGTTCCGAATAAAACATTCATAGCGAATTCAAATCAATATTCTCCCATGAAATGTGGCGGTTAAAACGTATTCGAAATCATAGCCAATAACGACACAACTCCTGAAGTCACTAGGCTAGAATATCTAGAATATAACCATAAAAACAGTTGAATTAAATAAGTATAATCCAGCAAAATATATGTAGCCCACCCACAATTGTCATTCCAATTCCAATTAACGAACTTAAAAGTGAAAGTAATGCTAAACGTCATCGCAGCCATTAAAAACCAAGTTGATACAATCTCCACTACTACCGCCTTTTGTAACCCAATTAAATACCTCATACAAACGCAGAGAAGTTTCAATTTATACAGAGATCCAGCAAACATAAAAATTCCGAAGAGTTTAAAACTTGCACCAGACAATCACACAACCAGAAATCTTCTCTGCCTTAAAGAAGCGCCATCCTTCGATTTTTAAAGTAACAAGACTTTTGAAGGACAGTAATCTAGTCCGGTGGTGGTAGTCGAGTTTAATGGGGATGAGCCTACATATATTTGCAATATCACAGATATGTAACCAAAGTGACTACTGAAAAACGTAGAAAATCTAATGGCTCCTTTAAGTTCAAGATGTCAAGACGATGGTCATACAACATAAAATGCAACCACATCAACTTTTACCTTCTATGCCGACAATCACTATTCCGAAGTGTGCCCAAGGAAAATGAAACTCGTATTTGCGTTAACTGTATCACAAAGCGGACAAAATTATCGGAAATGCAAACGATAAAAAATATTTCCGTTAAAATCTTGACATAGATTTTTTTCAGCACTACACAACTTTCTTACAACATTAGTAAGAGTATAAAAAGTTTAATTGTTATCGTAATTCGCATAATAAGTTACAAACTATGCCTATTTATCGAGGCATGACCTGAAAATTTGTGTTGCGCATTAGGTGCAGTGGTCGTGAACGAATGTGTGTCTCCAGCCTGAGCAGAAACTCTCAAATGTGCTTAAGTGATCTTCACTCAGTGCGAGCAAATTCTAACCAGCTGGCTGGTCTACAAGGTATCAACGCTTCAATCCGCATTATTTGTGTAAAGTGTATCTGTATGTCTTTTACCGAAGCTGGTGAACTTCAGATGAATAAATACTATGTATGCTCTAATCATACTAACGTGGAATAGCTCACTACATGAGTTTTACAAGAGTATTCCCTTTTGTAGGAGGCCTTTGCCCTTTTGGCACACACTAGGCTCATTCATTCATTCATTCTTGCTCTAATCATATTTGTCCGAATGAACCCTCTACGAAGAATTACGCGACTTACATCCCATTCAAATACAGATTCACCTACTGAGCTATCTTCGGTATCTGGCTAGTGCCCCTTATCGCTGCACTGAGTCAGACACCCGACTTCCTCTGCGGGGCAGAGAGGTGTGGCGTTTGACGTATTCCCCCCCCTCTCACCTGACCAGGCGAATGTTCCCCCACCGCCTAGCCCGTGACGACGTGGACGGATGTGCGGCCATGCCATCACCGTGTTTTTATTGATAAGTTGATTGATTAGTGATTTCGGTCGCGTCAACTGCGAAGGTCATCAGTCATGTAAGTGTAGTGCATACGTTTTCCTAGATAAGTGGCGGTGATCTTTCCGCACTGAATGGTGGGATCCGGTGCCGACCTACCGTCGGCTAACGGGGTTTCAGCAACCAGTAGGACACCGCCCCAGCCGGGACAAGCTCTAAGTTCCCGAGCGGTCTCCCGGCATATGTGTGAATGTAGCGCATGTAAGTAAGTGTGTGTGGATGTGGGTGTAAGTAAGGTTGAAGATAAACCAAGAAGAGGAAGGAAAGATCGCACGCATTTAGTGGCCCGTTTGTAAGAGTTGTGCTCCGGCTTTCGCCTGATGTTCGCCGGAAAAATCACGGAAACTACTGATGAGAGCAGCTGACTGCTAGAATTCTCCTCCAGACAGCGACTGAATTCGGCTTATCTAAGATGCTAGTGTCGAAAATTCTGCCACCGTCTGCACTCGAACCTAGGACATCCCGGACAGTGACATCTGTTGATGCTCTGAGCCACCTCTTCCCGTCTCGCCGTGGTACACGTGCCCGGCAACGACCAGTCTTCCTCTGATTCCGGGGTTGGTAAGTTAAAAGTAATAACTAAATAATAATAATAATAATAATAATAATAATAATAATAATAATGAAGATGCTAAAAACTACTTTTCTCATTGATGTTGCAGTCCCCTCCTACACGAACATGCAAAAAGCACTCTCGGAAAAAATACGGAAGTTCAGTGATCTGGCATATCAAGTCAAAGAACAATGGAAACAGGATAAAGTGTCCATTCTTCCAATAATGATAGAAAAACCCGTCAAAGAAGAACACGTCGAAGAACAACTTAAAAATGATATCCCTCCAAGGGTTTAACTATTAATGCAGAAGTCTGTCATCTTAAATACTTGCCTCATTGTCCGGAACATTCTAAATTCAGATTCTTAAATATATAGCAAATAACATACTTGTCGAAAAGCCCGTTGTTGTTTGAAAACCAGGTCTTCCTGTGAACCAGCAATGTGTAAACATAAATAATAATAATAATAATAATAATAATAATAATAATAATAATAATAATAATAATAATAATGTCAACCGCCGATCTGGATAGCCGAGATTGCTAAGACCATGGCGATCTCGGACGGAAGGATCGCGGGTTTGAGTCCCGCCTCGGACAGGATGTATTCGTACGTTTGTGTCGTCCATTCAGTTTTCATTGTCATGAATATCCTATATCTCATTCTCCCAGGACTGGTAACCCTGGGGGATAAAAATTGGATTCAGCATAAAGCTGATGCCCCCAAAAAGGACTCACGTACACTTGCGACGGGATAAATGCAACTGAGCCTTGGTAAGTGCAGATGTACGTCCACGTAATCCTAATCGGCCAATTAGCGACAAAAAATAAATATAAAACAAAGGGCTGCTACAGCATGGCACAGAATCGTAGTAATGTTTCCTAATTACCTTGGTAAGGACTCGCTTTATGGTCTTGGCCCATTCTCTAGCCAGCTGCCATCTATCCTCACTCGAACTACATTTCTTTTCGGATTCCTAATTGTATAACCGAAGGATTATTTGAAGAATATTAGAGAAGAGTAAATCCTCATTCTAAATAGAAATTTTCATTGAAAAACATGAAACCTTATTTAAGAAAATGACTATTAAGCTTTACTGTAAATGTGAAATTTGAAGCTCTTTTTCAGCGGAATCTTTTGAGTTTTATATAAACTTCTGGAAGCCCTTCCACTCATAAATGCAATAATGTATTCAAATTGATGAAAATGTGCATATTAATAATGTGAGAGATGTCTTTAAAAAATTACATTTGTGTAATTTTTGAAAAAAAAAATGAATGTAGCAAAATGTACTTTGTCATATCAGTGTCCATTGAAAAAGTTTGAAGAAAACAATTGAACCCATTTTTGAGAAAATGGCGTTTGAGCTTTATTTAAAGCACTCGTACTCATTAATACAAAAATGTGAACACATTACCGGTAATGTACATATTAACGATGTGAGACAGGTAAAAAATTACATTTTTGTAATTTTTGAAAACAAAAAAACAAAAGAATAGAGCAATATGGCGTTTATAGTATCGTAAGGGTTCATTTGGCACTACTCCTTAGACCTCAATGGTCGAGAAGAAGCGGAGACATCTGGCGTTGGCTATTGAACAGAGCGACGTGGGGCGGTTAGTATCTGTTGAGGTAGTTCCTGCGGCCATCTCTTCAAATGGTCTGATCTCTGAAGAACTAACTTCATCGCCTACAAGGCTTGGCTTAAAAACTGGTTCTTCTGTGCACTGCTCGCATCGTGAGGAAGTTTTTATTGATATAACTTTCCCTCGAATCCTGACAGCGCGAGTTTGCAGCGAAGCAGGCACCTTGGTATTCCAAGGACCCGGTGGCTGTTATAGAATACCTCGCTAGGCGAGAGACTTGAAAAATGAAAATAATAATAATAATAATAATAATAATAATAATAATAATAATAATAATAATAATAATAATAATAATAAATATCAACTCTTGCTAAGGCCAAAACATTTATTTGTATTCTGAAATAAACTTTTAATAAAATTGGAATTCTTTGAATGAAAATTATTATTGAAATTTTATTTAGACTATGTTGAATTTACGTCAACCCTTATTATTGTTTCAATTGAATTCAATTGAATAGTATTTTTGATTGTATGAAATACCTTTGAATTCGTAGCCGTTTTTCACTCTTTTATTATCTTGGTTTTGTGAAAATACATTTCCAGAAAGATCTATACAATTTCGAAATGAAGTATCATCAACTTTTGGAAACATTTCCTTCATAAACATAATTTTGAAAGGGGTAACTATTATGCTTGGCGGCATCTCATCTATTTTTATCCCAGTCTGAGGTTTCCTAAGGATCCATTTTCCAGGTGCTAGCCAGAAGCACCGCCAGTTCTGATGAGGAGTGAGGAGTTCAAAGCGGCTTTTTTCCAAAAATAAGGTGAAATATTTTGACATTCAGTATTTTTTTACGACTAAACGCTTACTGTGGCCCATTTCTTTTTCTAAAACGAAAGTTGAAGAAACACAGTCAGACGCATGTGTAGTGTTCTGGGAAACCACGAACAGCATATACACAGTGCGGAATAAACACAGCATTAAGTGAAACATCTGAAGTATCCAAACACAGTTTTAAGTATTAGTACACACTGAGACACTGTTTTATTCTTCTCTGTACGTGTTTTGCTTACGTAAGGAGAGATTCAAATATCAAAAATACATTGTTCAGTGGAAGTACAGTACTCAAAATATATGTAACATCGGTAAAAGCTAAGTAACTATGCTTTCGAAAACCTGTCGATCTTATTTATTTCATACATTTAAACACAGTCTCTTTGTTAGGCTAATTAATTTGACGACTGTTGTTTATATAATTAATTATAGAAATAGAACAAATGTTACTCATTTGGACACAGAATGGAAACTAATATTTATAAGCAAAAATATAAATAAACGAGTATAGAAAACAATATTTACATACCTTTACCACCTTATATACAATATTACATTACCTTCCCCATATATCATTAACCCAGTGTTGACTATCATACTCATAGTGTGAAATCAAAAATCACGCACGACCTTGAAGGCGCGGTAATTGATGTGTAATCATAACATTTCCATTACATTTTTTAATAAACCCTTAAAATAATATTTAATATTTGTCAAAAAATAATATTGGATGCCAAGATTGAAATGTATTGATAGCTTGAAAGAACAAATGCACATATTGTTATCTCTCTTACTCCCTCCTTTAATGCGAGGCTTTTGGACGAATGACTCAAGCAGAAGATTAGATTTGCTCGATAAGTGGCATCCGTATTAACAACGGAAAATTTGAGAAATTACTTTTGAAAAATTAAAGAAGAGTATATTCTTTCTTAGAATTACAAAACTTTGAAAAGAATGGCAGTAATCGTTGAATTGGATTACATCACAAACTATCACTTGAGACACAAACAGTTACAAATGATTATACTCTAATCACAGTAACAAAAAAAGGAAAATATCTGAAAAGAATGAACATACGCATATGCTCTTATGTACAAAAATGCTCAACCTCCAAAAATGAAAAGAATCGGGAAATAATCTTCTGAAATAATTCCTATACAGTACGTAACAACTTTTGTGTAAATTAAAACCAACTTACTTCACTTATTTACAATTACATTTTATTGTATAATCCGGTTAAATAAAAAAGATTTAGTTGTGACATGAATTTAATACCTTTTTCCGAGAAATTTGACAAATATTATGCCAGTGAATAAGTAACTAGAAATCATTATTTTGATGAAATACGAGTAAAAATGTAGCATCAAGTTAACACTTTCTTTGGCCTAGAAAGAATTCGTTAATTCCTAAGAATTTTGTTGCGTGAAACTTACAATAAATTTAAATGTTAAATCATCTGATTTCAGTTAGGACAGCCGTTGAATGAATTACACTTTCTATAGAAGTGACGTCAATCGTGTATGCCACCTAAAGTAACTAGAATTCTATTCACTTTGGTTGCAAATATAGCTTCTAGCTAAATTACGCGACACGCTAAGGGAAAACGGCAATGCAGTTCACAGCAGAACGTTACAACTCACGAAACCATTGGTCGTTTTAAATCTGCTCGCAGTCGTCTGGAATATAGACGTCCTCTGCAACAAAGGTCAGGCCGCCGAGTCTCCTGGCGAGACGTCGCTGCCGCAGAAAAGAATTCTATCTTGCTCTCCGCCGCCTTGTGTAGTAGTGTGTTCACGTCGTATATTTGGCTTACTAGGACGAAAATTAGTTCTCTTGCATCAGCGTCACGTAGGAAAGAAAAGTAGGCAAAAGAAAAAAAGTTGTGGGGAAGAATGTTACTTGTTAGTCGTGAATTCGCCCAAAGTTACTAGTGCATGATATCGTGCACTGTAATTCTTCATTTGAAATTACATGGTACACTTCTCATGGTATTTCGTGAATATTCTTCACACATTAATATAAAAATCTTGTATTTCATTTACGCTAAATATTTTCATTCAGTAAATTGTATCTTATTTACTTCTGATGATCTTTTCAGAAGACGTTATCCGTCCCTTTCCTCCGCAGTCGGTAGTACAATCTTTCTTTTCGCAGGCCACAGGCAAAATGGACGAGAATTCGTTTCTTCATCGTAATTTATGAGAGCTTGTCGAGAAATCTGTGATTGGTCGGTGCAATAAAGCGAATAATTTCTGAAGCGGTGGCATTTATCTGCGCTTTCTAGTGGTGAATACGAGTACTCTTGTAGAACGACAGCGCTCAATTGTGACAAGAAATTAAGTTTAATAAGCAAATACTTTAGCTTGTAAACGTGAGATAGCGGTTACAATATGGTGCCAAAATTCCTGAGTGATTCTTTGTAGAATGTCAAAATAAGAACCTCAAACAATATGTACACACGATTTTGACAGTCGAGTGAATAAAGAGATAGTAAATGTTTTACTGGAAAAATGAGAAAATGCTTGAAGTTTAGTGAATAAAGCAGAGACGATGCTACTTGCTTACGAAAACGAGAGTGGGTGTAGCAAATGCTGAATTTTCCAGCAATTGCTTGAAATTATTTGAATAAAACCAAGCTTGTTCTTTTACACAAAAGCAAGTGCTTGAAAATTTTCCAGTGTGGGTCTATTCACGCTAAAAGCATCAATGATGTAGAGAAGATGGGACTCCGAATAGTAATTATCATTTTTGGTTGGTATTTCATAATGAAATATTGGGTGATTGGGTAACATTTTCTTGGCAACGCAACTAAAACAAGGAGAAGTGCTCTAACATCCAAGCAACGAATGGAGATTTTTTTGTATTTATGAGTGATCCTGGTTATCAACTGGGAACTGACATGGAAATTGGGGTTCATCGAACAACAGTGAGCAAGACTACTAGTGTTATTTTAGAACTTGATTTAAAGTCACACCTGTGGATTTTGTTCTCCCTCTCAAAAAATGATGTTGCCTTATCAAAAGAGAATCGTCGGAACACTACATGATTCCATGTGCATTAAGTGATATTGAGTGTAAACATATTATAAACGAAATATTTTTGATGTAAATTGTCACGTTGTGCAATAGCATTTGTTGAAATGACAAGGATATTCCTTGGAAATACCAAAAATTTGGAGTTACTTGTTATCATTATTATCATCACCATCATCATTATTATGATCATTATAATAATAATTATCATCATCATCATCATTATTGTTGTTGTTAGTATTATTGTCACTATTGTTACTATTGTTATTATCCTTGTGCACATATTTGTCTATCAGACGACTAATCCTTCTTCGTATTGTTCTCAACGCACCAAAACTATAAGGAGGTTTTGCTGCTTAACAAGAAAATGCTTCAATTTTCCGGAATTACTTAGCGTTAAAAAAGATGATTCCCATTGATATAACTAAATGCTGGGTAGCATATTATTTTCCTAAAACTTAATGCTTAAAGAAAATGCTTACTCTTTGTCCACTCGGCCAATAGTTGTTAAGAAAATTCTGATGAATCTTATTTCAGCAAAACACGTCATGCGAGTTCATTTCAGTGATATAATATGAAAATAGCTTTTTTCACTGGAAAGTTTTCTTCTAAAATTAATTCGTACAACCAAAAAGTCAGCATTCGTTCCCACACATTTAATAGAAAACGAGAATTTCTGTTTCTTAATCCTCCTCCGCAGATATATAAAAAGAGCCTGTTAAAAACAACCACAAAACATTTTTTGTCCGTTGACGAGGCGACACGATAGTGGGCGTGCGGGAAACACGTTGGAAAACACATGTAGCCTCCTGGAATGAATGCCAAAATGCGGAAGCTGGCAGCAGTTCCTGACTAGGAGCCAAACGAAACCAGATACTTCAACGTGGTGCATCGGAATTCCTGCAGCTAAGCTTCAGTGCATCGTGCAAGTCCTGGTTAATGACCCACCTTGTCTTCGTAACTAGTGTGAAGTGGTTCAGTTTATTTTCAAGAATTGCGTGGCTCAGTAATTAAAATAAACTGGCTCTATGCACGTAGTTGTAGAGATTAATATTTGTGATGATAGTTGTGTCAAGTATTCATTATTTAGCACTCAAATCTTTTCTCTGCTGAAGATTATGGAAATGATAAGAACACACTAGTAATATTCGAGAAGTTGGGAATATAGGAACTTCTCTTGGAAAATAAATAATATTATGATTTTCTAGCATTCATTCGAAATTGATAATCTCTTTGGGCCTTAAAATATTTTGACTGTAGTCTCATTCGCATGCTTAATTACTCTGCATCAACCAAAATGATTATTTCCACAATAACAGTAAAGAGGAACACCTAACACTCAAAATCTGGGATTCTTGAATACACGAAATTATAATTTTCACTTCGCAAACAACAATTATTTTATGTTTTCCTCAGGCAGCTAGGTTTGGAAATTCACCTCCAAATATCCAGATACCAATTACCTGGATCGCTCTGAGGAAAAATCAATTAGTATGACAAATTACTTTGTTAAAACGAGTTTGTTTCATTCCACAATTATTAGAGTACTGAACGTTTGTTTATCAATCCGCAGCAAATGTATTAAAAGACAAATTCTTCCGTCGGACACTGGTTACAGTACGTGCATTCTTGTACGTCCAAAGGCGCATTGTTTTGTTTGTCAGTGTGGAATGATTCAGTATGTGTCATGATCATAGCTTGGGCTGATTTGTCGGTGTGAGTTCCGTCTTGCTGTAGTTTTTGTTAGTTTGGTGCTAGTCTTAGTTTACATAAGTTGATTCACACAGATGTTTGCAGAGAATGTATACACCAATTTAGCTTTTTTGGAAAACACCTTTTTGCATGATTCAATTATCACCAATTATCCGGATATTCGCGTCCGATCCGACTCCTAATAAACCCAGTTAATTTGAATTCTACTGTATTTTTGGCAAACTTTCGGTAGATTTTCCTTAAATCATTTTTCATTTTTGTGATTATATATTTTAATATAACTCATAAAAATAAACCAAGATTTAATTTTATTTTTTAAGAAACGTTCAGAACATTTATTAGTATTCGTTAATATTGGGTATTTTTTCATGATAATGTTGCTTTTAAAGGAAGGAAAAAAGTTTGCTGAAATGATATTCATCTGTTCGAAGATTTACCTCTCTCCCGAATGTATTATCCAAGCATCTGGCGGGGAAAACTCTGGGGGGAAACAGAGCGATCTGCCAGCAAAGGTGCCAGAAGGGACGTGTGAGTTGAAGCGAAGCGGATGGCTCGTTTAACGCAATGACATCTGTTTCCTTACATAAAAGAGGTCTGAAAATACAGCTGCCACTACTGGAGTGGCAACGCCCACCTTACTATCCTCGCAGAGTTAAAAAAATCTGTCCGACAATATGATCGACATATCACCAATGAGGGTAGAAAATCAATACTAAAAGGGAGAACGTGAGTTTCATCTTGATACCGCAAGCAATTACAATTCTTGAGTAAGTGGGGGGCTTCGCGAGAAAACAAGACGGGAAATCTCTCCTCCACCCGTTTCCTCGTTGACGAGATCTCCCACACCCCAAACGCGACAGCTTGACCGAATTTCTCAAGGTGAAGGCGAAGAAGCAAATGGGTTTTCTTAAAATAGTTTAGCAGGCAGCAATAACAGTACCACGTCCCATGTAGCCTCTTTCATTTCCAGGGTGAAGGAGTGGATTTTAATGTACTGTAGAGTTAAACGTTCGCTGCGCGTTCGTCTTTTTGGACACGCTCGAGTTGTGGGCGGAGACGTAGAAGTGTGCGCGGGTGGGGCCTGCTCGGGCAGTGTGCAGAGACCGGCCTCTGAGTCCACCCACATCACATCCGCGCCGCTCACGCCCCAGCAGCAGCCATGTCGGTAGGTAGCTCCGCACTGGATGCTTCGCCTCGCCCGTACTGGACCAGCGCGCGCCACCGACACTGTGAATGCGCACTGGAATTCGTGTTCGGATAAATTGTTATCGTATTTATTTCGCAAAACCAAAAGTTTTAGTTCGTTATAAAGTCAACATAGCGGTCAACTTTGAAAAAAAAAAGTGAAGCAATGTGACGTACAATTAAAGGAAAACACGGTTGTGTAGGTGTTGAGACGTTCTTTCGTTATTATTAGTTGGCATTCCGAAGAGTTTTGTGGTTTTAGGACGTGCTGGAACTAGTATGAAAAAGTTATATAATTTTACGTTTTGATTTGTATATCACACGACATTCAAAAATGGAATACTAAACATAAAATAATAAATTGAATTGTTTGGTTCTATTTCGTGTAAGGACGTGTTTTCAGGGACAAAATCGAAGTTATCTTTGAAGAAAACGATATAATGCATGGAGGAAGGATTCTTGAAGTATTGTGCTGTAAAACGTAGAACCGATTATTGGACTGGTGCATGTGCATACGTGTAGTGACACAGTGACGGTCTAAAAGAGTCGCTGGTTTTGCTGGAACTTAATGCCGCAGATTTTCATCTTCATGATTATATCTTTTAAGACGTACATAAGTTTTGTAATTTCGCGCGTTCATTTCGAAGGGCAATATCGGTTCTTTAATAATAATTCCTAGTAAGCTTTCACTGGTAACTATTAAAGAAAAGTTTTATTTTGCATGGATGCTGAAAACTAAGGCAATGCAGTTGTGAGATTTTACAAAATTACTTTTAAAGAAACAATTCTGTTAGTGCGCCATAAAATGGAGTTAAAATGTACAGGAATCAGAAAGGAACAAGCATTCAATTTGGGGTGAATCTAGTGTTTGAGTGTAACGATCAAATTTACTACACCACGAATGACATTGCAATCGTCTTTACAGAAAATGAACAAAATAATTATGATTGGGTCAATATATAGAGTATAGGAATATGTCCCCAGGAATTTTACAGAATTCAGTTAGCATGTTCTGCAAGTGACCTTCCAACGCGTATGTGTACTAATCCACTGTGCGGCGTGAAGTAAGCTTCGCATTCCGCGTGGTCTTATAAGTTAAGAAAATCGATTTTATTTGCGTAAATTGATTTATGATTGATGGTTTACTTCTTAGTGCAAAAATATATAAATATATTTGTATCACCCTGATTTGTGACATTCGGAATATATAGTGCGTCGTGATTGTTGAGCAAGCTTTTGCTAAAGGGAAGGAAATTAATAAAAAGTTATTACTTTTAGAAATTACTCGCTTCTTTTATCATGCCAAACCTATCTCAAAGCTTAAGTTGATAAAATTTGGATGTGTTATTACCGTGTGTTGATGTTTATTCCAACAAGCAGAATAACATCTTTGCATTCTTCATAGCTCAGGCGCATACGGATTTAATTAAAATCGTTGAAGTCCGTCTGTTAGTTATACTTGATCATTACGCAAAGTAACCAAAGAGCAATATTGAGAGTACATAATGTTCAGATATGTTACATTGGGTCAGAAGTTCTACCAGGGGTTACCATGAATATATTTTCAATTTCGAGAAAATTATTGAGTATTTTAATCCTTTTAAAATTATTTTGTTACTATACACTGGCGTAAAAGCGCTTCTTTTGTTAAAAGTTAAGATTGTGAACATTCGAAGAACGATATAATTTGTCTTTTAGCAACCCAATGAAATAAAAAAAAATAATTTTAATATTCTGAAATTCTCTTTTACTGAAGTCGATCAGAAAATGAAAATAATTTATTTTTGATGACGCCTCTGAACAACAAAATGTTACCGTATCATATGCATAAAATATATTATTACATAAAAATGATTGTAAAAAATGTTCAGTATAGAATGTCAGTTTAAAACAAAGTCGAGTTCATTTAATTTAGAGAGTGGTTTAGTTGTCCAGAAGACCGGCTGACATCTTGACTCAGAATGAAGCGACATCGCATCTTAGCAGGCTGTCGTGGCCGTGGGCAACGTCGGAGGGCCAAGGGAAACAACTTGCTCGCCTCAGAGCCAGTGGCGCTCAACGAGTGCCAACGTCTGGATGGTCGCAGAGTGGGGCGCTCAGGGATTGCGGATGCAGCGTGTTATTTTGACTTCCAGTTACGTGTTCCGTTCGCGTACTACTCCGCACCAGCCTACTATTGCTACTCGACGTATATGGAATAGCCTAATAATCTACTGAATATGTTTGGAATTGTCTCCTGTAGTCTGTTCCAACAATGTGTCTTTTTCTTCACATTGTATTACCGCTACCTTTCATATGTGAATAGTGACATCCCGCTACTTTGTTTTCAATGTTTGTTGATTGGAGTAGATGTAGTAATCAAATATTGGGATATTGGACATTAAATAAGTGAAGTTATGTCATTATTGCTTCTCTTCTACCACATTTAGTCAAAATTTAATTATTGTGCGCGTTCCAAAATTTTACTATTGGAAAAAGGACATTCTTGTCCCTGAGCGTTGCAAGGTCTTAGTCCCAAATTATGACAATGATGGCAATCATATCGACACGGCATAAAGCTTCATTTACGAAATAAATTTAATATAGAGATATTTCAGAGCGAAAGGAAAAACAAGACGGGTGTGCGTTTAAAAATATTAAAATAGAGAAAACAGAAGACTATGCAATGAGTATATTTATATAAATTCATTTGAATAAAAACAAGGAATTTTTATTGGTGTAATTTGCATTACATCAAAATACTGTTGTCGCGAAAGTAATTAAAGCAATATTGACGCATTCCCTGTGAAAATTAGCATGTAATGAAGTAAAAGACAATGAGTCCAGAGTGAGTTTAATCGTTAAGGTTTTTTACACCGTCAGCATGTTGTGATGAGCAGACATTCTTAAACACACGGAGCGCGAAATTGGCATCATCATTCAAACTCCAATTACGTTACTTGCCACACAACTGGAAACGAAGTCGGACATACGTAAATGATAGCGATAAAACGTAACTCATCATTTAAGTGAATGGAATGTACCCAGAAAAATATATTAATTTTTGTTACCATATTTAATTAATGTAATTAACAAAGTACGTAATATGATCATTAGAAATTGAGGTACTACAAGGTTCTGAAGCAAGTTCTTCAATCTCGATCATAAAATAGAGTCGGAAAAGGGAATCATACACATGATTTTAGTTATTTTTGGGGGTTAATGAGAATATATCATGCAATAGAAAGAAGTATACTTGAAATTGTGTTGTTGGCCCAGGGAAATGTACTCGTAAAAGTGACTTTCATAGTAAATAATTGTAGGTGAATCTATTTACGTGTACTGGATATAGACCGTTCTGCTTTACGCATAGGAAACGGGAATTTGAGAGCTTTAAAACGAAATACGATGAGTGATCTCGGATATTGATCTAGAATATTGTAAAACTGATCATTTCAAAACATCAAAAATGTAGATATCATCAGGTATTCGTGATTCTTGAATTGCAGAGGGAAGGATGACTATAAGATTTACATAACAATAAACAAAGAGGTAGTTCTAGATCTAAGCAAGAGCAAATACGATACATGCCAGAATATTGGGTATTTATGAAAGGGAAATCATTATACCCTAGGTTGTACAACGTTTCAACATAACAGCAATAACAGCAAAAACACACAACAGCAATTCCAACTGAACAGGAATAACAGCAATAACTACAGCATTTCTCCGATAGGGGAAGTAGCACCTATGCAAAACAACAAGAATTAACTGTCGTGATATTAGTTCTTTATTTGTGCCTTGCACATTGCAGCTAGTGCTTTTAATCTTCATAAATTGCGTTTTATATTTTTCAACGTCAGGAAAATAGGCATTTCTAATTATATTAACATTTTTGCGTTATTTTTAATTGTTTTATTACAACTGTATTAATGTTAATAAATAACTATTTTTAATTAAAATCTCGTGCTCTTATTTAATAAAAACTGTTACTAATGCTGACTGTTAGAAAGCAAAACAAACGAATAAAATAAAGATGAAAGCAAAGATGAAGTGATACTTAGTTTTCAAAAGTTATCATTTTATTGCAATTTGCATTTTAGTGAAGAGTTGCTAAAATGAGAACTTTGTAAATATAGCATCGATAGTATTCGTGCAACGAATATACGAAATGTGTTCCTTTAGTATGAAGACAGTCTGTTTTCTTGTCTTCCTGAAACACCTTACGCGATTCTTTCCACTTAAGTGAAAGACAGATGAACATGTCAAATCACATTAAGAAATTATGAAGTTTTCGTTAGCATAAAATAAGAAAATACAATATAAATATTTGGCTCTATTAAAATAATGATCCTCATTTCAAAGAACACATTAAAACAGCCGCTTGTGATTCAACACAATATTTTGTCTGGAACGCGCGACAAAACATGCGTCAGACATCACGATGACATCGGATCCCCATCGACCGCCAAAATAGACTCCCAGCATCAACTCGTGCTTCCCAAGCCCCCTCCTCTAATTCCTGTAGCGCAGCGATAAACCAATGGCGCGGTGATTGGGCAACCCGACAACAAAGTGCACGACCGCTCCTCTGCGGAGTGCGTGGGCGGGCGGAGGGCGTGCCAGGAATAGCGCCGCCTAACGCCACTGCCTGCGGCCACTTGCGCGCGCGGGAGGCAGCGGGCGGGGCGAGGGGGCGGGGCCGCGAGCGGCGGCAACTCGCTGGAGAAGAGACGGATGCGATAGAGATGCTGGAGATGGTGAACAGGGAGGGAAGGGCAAGGAGCGGGCAGGGAGCGGGCAGGGAGCGGGCAGGGAGCGGGCAGGGAGCGGGCAGGGAGCGGGCAGGGAGCGGGCAGGGAGCGGGCAGGGAGCGGGCAGGGAGCGGGCAGGGAGCGGGCAGGGAGCGGGCAGGGAGCGGGCAGGGAGCGGGCAGGAGCGGGCAGGAGCGGGCAGGGAGCGGGCAGGGAGCGGGCAGGGAGCGGGCAGGGAGCGGGCAGGGAGCGGGCAGGGAGCGGGCAGGAGCGGGCAGGGAGCGGGCAGGGAGCGGGCAGGGAGCGGGCAGGGAGCGTGGCATAGTCAGGGGAAGAGGACAGTGGTGCGATCCACCTCGGATGACACCGTCACCAACTACACAATGACAAAATTTTGTAGTTGGAATATATTTTTAATGAATTATTAAAAAATTAAATATTTAAATTGAACAGCTTTACATTGAAATCATAAATACATACCATAATGAAATTATAGATATGTTTGCCGCCGTTAAATCTCGAAAAGTGATTTTATGAAAAACATCCATTTGTTAATTAGTTATACTTTGAGATTATTTATTTAAAAAATTATATTTCAATTATTTTGAATTACATACAACTTTTAATATCTTTGTAAATTGTATATTTATTTATATATTATAAATATAATTGTATTTTTATTAAAAATTATAAAACTACTCAATAATATATATTTTTATATTTAATTTATGGGGGGTGATAGCATTAGTGATACCATAGGGGGTGATACCATTAGCAGTACCGGGGAACACCACCTGAATCTACGCTACTGTGAATGGGAAGGGAAGAAAGCTTCAGTAGTGTAACGGTTAGCGTACCGGATTGTTGTATTCAAGAGCGTGGATTCAAATCTCATCGAAGCCGTAGACCGAATCCTTCGAACGCCTCCCTTCAGAGGGGAAATAAAATCTGCCCACCCCTTGTTGTAGATTTACTGCATGTACAGCATCCTCAAGCCTAAGGAAGCCTCTGACCTGTGTCACATGTTCGTGATTCGTCGCCCGCATGGTATCTTCTTTTTCTGCTGATGACGACAGGGGCGTGGCGAAATTTGGGTGGTCAGGAGGAACAGCAAGCCAGATGGAGCATATGTTCCACCACGAAACATGAGGCTTGTTTGATGGTCTTGATGTGACACTAGTATTTTTAAACAAACAGTTCAAGCATATGACTGAAAGGAACAAATGAGTAATATGGTTATTTAATTAATACTTCTGTTGTATCTACACGAGGGAAATGAGTCAATATAAAGTGTATTTTTGTGTAAAATGCGTTGGAAATATTGCGTTGGCTGCGCCCAAACATTTTTATATGTCAACTGCGAAAGCTGATGGCCGTCGCCTCGCCTTCGACTTGGCAATGTTCAAGGAAAACAGGTCGAATTAGTCGTATGAAATTGGCTTTTTGTTTTTCGAATGAAACTTAACCTATTCCCTTAAGAAGTACACATTTTTGAATCACCACCCCATTATACAACGCATTCCACACCTGATCCATTAATCCGTTTGCCCGGAAGAGGTGACTCAGTGCATCAACTGATGTCACTGCAGTGCTTCAGACCGGAGGTCCTAGGTAGGACTTTCGACGGCGGGTGGACTTTCGACTAGGTCGAATTAAGTCGCTATCTGGAGAAAAATTTTAGAGGCCAGCTGCTCTGATCGGTAGTTTTCCGTGGTTTCTCCGATCAACACAAGACGAGTGACACACTAGCCAAACAAATGAAACACAAACCGTGCACGATATTTCCTTCCTGTTCGTTGTTCTATCCTCACCCCCTTACACACACACACACACACACACACACACTTACCCTAACATGTACTACACCCACTCATGTCTAGAGACCGGTCGGAGTTTTAGAACGGACCCCACTGGTGGGAGATACCTAGTTGAGGAAATCCCGACTAGTCGACGCGGGTAGGTCGGCGCCGGATCTCGCCATCCAACGATGAAAAATCACCGCCACCTCCCGATGAAACAACACTTACGGGACTAATGATCTTAGTAGTTGCCGCGCCCGGAACCACTTAATCCGTTTGCTTTGGCCCTTTGCCAAAAACACTCTCGCTGCCGGGAGCGAGGGAGGGCCGTGTGCGAAGGGGAGGAGGTCGCTCTCGGCGGATGGGCGGAGGCAGCAGAGGCGGACGTGGCGGCGGAGCAAATGCAGCCGGTGCAAGCGAAATAGCTACGTGGAAGTCATGCGGTGGGGCAGGAAACGACCTAAGAGAAGCAGATAAATAGAAGCAGTGGAGGAAGTTTGAGTGACGCAAATGGAAGGTATGCTGGCGATGTGGGGACGTTATCTGAGAAGAGGGTGGAATTGGAGGAGCGTTTGAATGGTGGGGTTGCGGCTACAGCGGGACCGCGGATATGGCGAAGGAGGTGATATTTTTAAGGATATGGGAAGGGTTATGACTGCGTGTACGTCAAAGATAGTGAGAAGAAAGGCAGGACGAACAGTTGGGGCGCACGGGGTAGAAGCAATGGCATGGTTACGGAAGTGGAGTGATTGCGGGGCATGTGCGAGTTGGTGTGCTGGTGAGATTGAGCATGGTGGGCGGTGGGTTTGGGGGGGGAAGGGTGAACCAGAAGTAGGTGTGGGCGTGGGAAGGGTTTGTAAGGGAGTGGGAGGGTTTAAGTTGGAAGGGGTGGTGGTGTGGACATGTGATGGGTGAGGGGTTTGTAAGGATTGTGAGGTGGGAGAGCACTTATGCTTGGAAGTAAGAGTGGCGAGGGTGTTGACGTAGAATTTGGTGTGGGGTGCATGGGAAGGGTTTGGACAGTGGGCTACGCTTCGAAGTAGGAGTGGCTTGTGTGTTGACGTGGTATTAGGTGTAGTCGTGGGAATGTTAGGAGTCGGGGTGAAAAGGGGGGGGGCGTATCCCTGGAAGTAGGTGTGGCGTGGGTGTTGAAGTGGTATTGGGTGTGGGCGTGGGAATGGGTCTGTGCATGGGCAGGAGTCGTGAGAGGGGAGTGGACCTATCTCTGGAAGTAGGAGTGGCGTGGGTGTTAAGTGATATTAGGTGTAGGCGTGGGAATGGGTCTGTGCAAGATAAGGAGTTTATAAGGATTGCGAGGTGGGAGTGGACCTATGCTTGGAAGTATGAGTGGCAAGGGTGTTGACGTGAAATTACGTGGGTGCAGAAATACGTTACGGCTCGTGCGTGGGAATGGGTCTGTGCGTGGGAAGGAATTTACAAGGATTGTGAGCGTGGGAGTAGACCTACACTAGGAAGTAGGAGTGGCGTGGGGTTGGACGTGGAGATACGTGATGACTTGTCCGTGGGTCCATGCGCGGGAAGGGTTTGCGAGGAACTGGGTGTGGGCGTGGCATGAAAGTGGGCGTGTGCGAGTGGGTGGGGCGAGGGCGCCGGCGCGCACGTGCTGCAGCGAATGCCCTGGTTCCGCTCCTCGCACGCTCTCCACGGCGGCGCCGGCTGCGTCAGCGGCTCCCGATTCGCCCGCGAGTGCTGGCCTTCGTTTGTAGGTCGCTTGCCTGCATTTGCTCCTACACTTAACTTTGCTTCTGTTTTTCACATATCAGTGTACTGAGAGAGCAAACTCATTCAGAATACTAACTTATTTCACAACCTTGTTTGTAGTTTCAAGCCTAGAATGCAATGAATGACTTTGTTGTAGACTCTCTAACATATTTGAAGGGATAAACATTTCAGTATATGTTTATAATGTATAAATGTAAAATTAAATTCTAGGTAAAGGGTTTTAGAATCTGTATGCAGAACATTGAATGGTGTTCATTTTCCTTATCCCATTATTGTACTCAATATTACACGTTGTAATTGTTATGTTTTACTGCACAGAAAAAATAAGAAAGTAGAAGAGGTAGAGATTTGGAAATTTGCCCCCTCTTCGCGTCAAATACTTTTTAGTAGCTTACAATTTTCATAGATTGGCTATATTTCATTTGTGAGTCTTTAATAGCCTTTGCTTTGATGCCTTTTAGCGACTCCGACAACCACGGCATGAGTGTGTTGTCAGAGCCCAACTAGCATGGCGATGAACTGCAGGGACGCAAACACTGAAGTCAATACATCTCTTCACCTGCCGAAATTCTGTGTATACTCTTAGGAGTATCGAAACTCACGTAACCTAAACGTTTTTATCTCACGCTCCCCGGGGCTATGATAGCTAGACGGTCAATCAAATGATATAGGCTCCGCACTGTCATATCACGTTCATCTGTCTGGCTTATTTGACAACCTACTTGACGTTTACACGCCACACGCTTTCGTGTTGCTCTACAATTATCATGCTTCCCTTATACTAGTTCGGTTAGCTGAGAAGGAGGAGGATTGATTTATTATTAATTCCAGGTGCAAAAACGACTGAGATCATTAGTCCCGTAAGTGCAGTGCATACTTTTATCGTGGGATATGGGGATACTGCACCGACCTACGTAAGCTTCTGGCAATTTTTTCATCAGAATTCTTCCACAGTGAGGCACCGCCCCTGTCGGGACTAAGCTCTAGAATGGTCTTGCGGCATATGTGATAGTGTACTATATGGAGTGTAAATGTGTGTAAGGGAGAGGATAGGACAAGGAAGAGGAAGGAAAGATCGCGCGCGATCCGTGTCCCGTTTGGAAGGGTACTGCTCCGGCATCCACCTGGTGTTGATAGGAGAATCCGCAGAAAACTACCGATCAGAGCACCTGGCCTTAGGATTCTCCTCCAGACAGCGACTGAACTCGATCTAGCTGAAAAGCTAGTGTCGAAAATCCTCCCACCGTGGATATTCGACCTCCAGAACTTCTTGTCCAGAGGCACTGCAGTGGCATTAGTTGATGGCCTGAACCATCTTCGCCGATGAGGAAGAAGAAGAAGATGGAAAAGAGAAGGAGAATACGAAATAAACATAAAGAGAAGAAAATAAACAAATAGAAAAAAGAGAAGCATAAGAAGAATTATAATTAGAGAAGAAGATAAGATGAAGAAGGAGGAGGAAGAGGGCAGTCCAAATCTCTGTGAACTACATTTAAACTGCAATGTAACGAATCACATATTCTGCACATTATTTCTTGCTTATGAAGGACCAGTGCAGCAGCGTCTCGAGAGACAGTAAATGTTATAAGGAAGATAAATTTTCACAAATACAGCTGCTCTTTATGAGCTAATCTAATCTTCATAATCTCTTTTCAACTTTTAGAACTCAATAATTTAAATAACTCATTTTAACACTTGGCAGTAGTCCAAATTTGTCACGATATGTAAAAACATTTTATGTTTTAACGAAAAATAAATTCTCGGAAGTGGTATAAAGTTAACGAAAGGATGCTATAGTAATGAATTTAGATTGATTATGAATTTGGATATGTAAGTAAAGTAAGAAAACTTTAGTATGACTCTTCATTAATTTCTTGATGGTTTTCCATACATTTTGAGCAAAACACTAAAATATAAACTTTTATATCTTTGATTTTAATAATAACTTTTTACATTTAGGCTAAGGTTATCTTGTCCTTAAACATAATTTTATTTGAAAACAGCTCAATTTTGTGATAAAAAATGGCATATGTTATTTTTTATATTTATTTTCATTATTAACGGCACAAGACTGGTGCTGTGATTTACCATTCAAAGGAAAAACATTCTGAGATTATTCACTGGTTGTAATATCCACTGAACCGAACCAGCATTGAGAATCTAAAGGCATTGTTAACCAACACAATGGATGGAAGTATTTTAATTTCAATTTGAAATGATGAATTGTTAAAATGAAATTGGAATGTTTCTCGATTTTGTTTCCTAGTAAAATTAGTAGACTAATTCAACATGTTGAAAGAAATTTAATTGAGGAATGGGGGCACCCACAACTTATGTCGAAGGCATAAGGCAAGAAGGAAAATACTGGGAACATTTTAAATGCGGAATTTAGGAGAGAAATGAAAGTGATGGAATGAACGGTTTAAATGGGAAATCAAAAGATCAAGATCAGTTAAAAAAATGAAAACAGATAGAGTGCATTTTGTAAGAGGATGTCAGACGAAAACAAACAAAAAGTGTGCATAAAATATTAAAAATGCATGATGATGGCAAGAAGATCAGTACACCAGGATGTATTTTGAGATGTGATCAACCGATGAGTTGCAAGATACGAAGCCCACTCGGGAATACACCCCGAAGCTCACCCGGAAGTCAGTTCTGAACCAAGAAGAACTTCCTGCAATTTCTGAAGTTCGATCGCAGGAGACTTTGCCACAATACATCCATGCTCCGATTCGTTAAATTTGCGGCCTTAATTGGCTGCTAGTAGTTCTAGGTCGTACTAACGGGTTCGTTCTTTTGATAGACCCATTGCCTTTGACTCGTCACGGTTACGTTGGTGTTAATTCAGTTAAACACACAGAAAGGACATGTTTCTAGCCTCTTGAGTATTCGTACAAATTACAAGACTCGGATTTAAAGACGAGCATTGCATTGCTCAAATCAATTCAATCCCAATGGCCTCAATGAAAGCATGGTTTCCTATCCAGTTAAAATTGTAAGTCTGAGTCTCCGGCAGATCGAGTGAAAATTCTGTTTGGCCTCCTTATAGACATGTAAATGTTCTTGACTGTGAGATAGACATGTGACTGTTCATCCGTTTATTCTAGAGCACTCACAAGATTATGGCAGCACGCCTACGACTTCCTTACAGACCTTCCTTATTATGTCTCTCCTCCCTTCCCGCCACAAGACGAATCGTCTCGTCACGTGCCTCGATCGTCACAGGATACTTACGGGCTTTAAAGGGTGGCGTACGTGTCGAATTCCGGGTTGGTGAAATTCGAAATTGTCACTAAAACCGTGTTCGGTCATTTCCTTGGCGTTCGCGTTTTTTTTTTGCTTGGAATCAAGATTGGTTGGTTGGTTGGTTGTTAGAGATACAGGGCACGTCAACCACTGGGGTCATTAGTCCCGCAAGTGGAGTGCATGTAGGGCCCGTAATGAAGTCCTTAGGAGGAGGCGGTTATCTCCCCCCCGCTGGATGGCGAGATCTGGCGCCGTCTCCTAACGGAGTTCCCTCAACCAGGTATCTCCCACCAGCGGGGCACCGCCCCAGCCGGGACAAGCGGTAAGTTTATGAACGGATTCCCGGCATGTTAGTGTGCGTGGAAGGGGAGAAGATAGGACAAGGAAGAGGAAGGAAAGATCGTGCGCTGTCCGTGGCCCGTTTCCTAGGGTACTACTCCGGCAGTCACATGGTGTTGATCGGAGAAACCACAGGAAATTACCGATCAGAGCAGCCGGCTTATAGAATTCTCCTCCAGACAGCGACTGAACTCGACCTAGGTGAGAAGGTAGTGACGAAACTCTTGCCGCCGTCAGGACTCGAACCTAGGACCTCCCGGTCAGAGGCACTACAGTGACATCAGTTGATGCACTGAGTCACCTCTCTCGGTTTGGAATAAACAGTTCCTGGCTCAGTTAATGCGATCAGATTTGTTTCATCCACCGCGCTAGAAATGTACTCTCGATGGGCGAGTCCTCCTGTACATTATCACTCAAAAATCATGACAATACTGAATTTATTTACTGTTCAGTTTCCACTTTGCTGATCAACAGCTTAAATACGAAGATAAATAGAACACCTGTGAAATGTGCTGTTTCACGTAGATGTAGTTGTAACATGTAACTTCTGCCAAACTTTCGTATGTTTCATGTCACTTAAATTGCTTTCTTGCTGTAAATTGCTTTCAAAATGGTAGGAACTAGTGTGGAGTTCACGACATTTGCATCATCGAAGAGAAATAGAGGCGTTGTTTTGTCGTATTTGTTTATTTCAGCAGAAAGCTTTTTCTACCGCATTGCAGCCATCTTCAGTGCCATTCTGAGGCGGCTGGGGGCCTCGGTCCAATCAAGACAGCGTGAGGCTATCTTTAAGAAACTTATATATCTTTAAGAAACAGATTTATTAAGGAAAAATCTATAGCTTTAATATTTTAGTGATAGGAATACTCTGAAAAAATTTTGAAATTTTGCAGTTTTTGAAAAATCAGGGTTTCTCTTAAACGTCCTTCACACTATTTAACAACAAAACTAAATCAGAAACGATGCAGTCATTTTTTAAAATTTTGAAAGTGTCCCAAGGGGTACATGTAACGTACCTCCGAATATATATATATATATATATATATATATATATATATATATATATATATATATATATATTCTAATTCAAGGAGGCGCGTCATCAGTCAAATTGATAAAAGGAATGTCTATTTTCGAGAATATTTGAACAGCGGTTTAGCCGCTAGCGCTTTTCACACACGGACAGAATTAGCGGGCGGACGGACGGACGGACGGACGGGCGGACGAGCGGACGAGCGGACGTTTTGCTGTCATTCTCGCTATCAAGGACCCCAAAACATGGATTGTGGGGTCCTTGATTCCCCGGTTCTCTACACCACGTGTTAGAAGATTTTTTTCTTCTCAATTTAGCAATTGAATTTACCCACTTAGTCTTTACCAGTGCGAGAGGATACTCGAATATCTAGTTTCTTTTTTTTTTTACCAATAAGAGTTTTTATGTCGAAAATTCGTCGGCATTTCGCGAAACATTACCAAACTACTCCGCAGCGAGAAAATAAAAACCACACAGAGAAAAGCCGCCCTCGGGCCCTGCCCACCCTCAGTTGGCTCTCCTGTGTTCTGTGAGGCGCGGCGGTGCGGTCGGCCGCTGAGAAGTGGAGGCGGGCGTTGACAGAGGCAGTCAGTCTCTCGCTGCCGCCGCTTGGCCCAGCGCCGCCGCTGCCTCGGCCCGATTCCCTCGCGGGGGCGGAGGGGGGGCGTGGTGACACGCGGCGTCAAAATGTTGCACCAGCAAATAAAGCCCGCGCCGCTCTCGGATTCCTCAGTTTGTTTCCTCACCTCTATTTCTGAGCGCTGCGTGTTTTCCTGATGCTGTCTGCCGTTAAGGATGGAAAGCTTCATAGGAGCAGCTTTTTAATAGATATTTAAGGATAAATAATTCAATTGGCCAATTCGTACTGGATTCGATCAATCATTTATAAATCCGTATTACTTTAATCTTTTTTAAATAAATGAGTTTAAAACCATGAGTAAAGCATTATTACGTGAAAGAGAGTTTTGTAAGACCTGAATTATTGACGAGAGAACTTCACAGAAAAGTTTGGAATAACTACATTATTAAAGAACTCCGTGTATTTTTCTTTTAATGTATACGATCAAAACATGTTTTTAAATTTCTCCATTATGTCTATTTTAAAGGCATGTTCCATGAATAGAAAGGTTTTCAATTTCAAAGAGGCAATGGAGTAGTAGAGGTAAACTAGGCCAATAATTTAAAAATTATAAATATAATATTGTAAAAATGTATTAAAACCGCTGATACTTCTTTTTAAAATTTTTTTTTAAAATATTAATTTTAATGAAATAGTTTCGATTGAACACGTGAAGTTAACAACAATAAGCACGTTTTAAAATAATGTTTCCTTTTGCGTTCGGTTAAAAGAATTACTTTCCAGTACAATAATTATTGTCAACACGTTTTGATTAATATTATTACGCACCCATGGCCAATACCACTTCCCTCGGCGATGTTCATGCCCAATTTGATATGTCCTTAAAAAATCTCTGCTATGTACGAAAGTACCTACGTGAATCAAATTAAAACCTTAAAGTGAGGTAAAATTCGAATCCTGATGTGAATATAATATGTAGGTTGACAACAGAGATAATTGTGGTTCAGGCAATGTCCGACATATCGTGGCGTGATTTAGGATATTTGCACTAAGAATAAGAGTTGTTACAAATACAGCAGTGTTATGGTAACATGCGCCGTACGATATCAAGAATTTGGAAAGTATTTTTGAGTAGTAAACGCATGAAATTCGTTGAATTCTTTTCCAGATTGACAACCTACTACAGTTATTAATATTTCATCTCATAGGATCATAAATGCTTGGTCTTCTATCGTAATTCTACATGGATTTGAGTTTCTGAAAATCGCATGGAGTACGTCTGTAGTACACTTTCTTTTCCTGTACGTTATGTAGTAGAATGTCTGGTTTATTTGCCGGAATCGTTTTATTAGTAAGTATTGGAAGGTCGTAATGCCTATAGCTTTCTACGACGATTTGTATTTGTATTGATGGGATCATTCAAGGGATGATTTCCCCTTCTGCCATAAGCCTATCTTTGATTCATAGCTAGGTGTACATATTTATTTATTTATTTATTTATTTATTTATTTATTTATTTATTTATTTATTTATTTATTTATTTATTTATTTATTTATTTATTTATTTATTTATTTATTTATTTATTTATTTATTTATTTATTTATTTATTTATTTATTTATTTATTTATTTATTTATTTATTTATTTATTTATTTATTTATTTATTTATTTATTTATTTATTTATTTATTTATTTATTTATTTATTTATTTATTTATTTATTTATTTATTTATTTATTTATTTATTTATTTATTTATGTGTATTTATGTCAATATTTGCGATTATATTGGGCGGGTGTAGATACTCTTTGTTGGCGAGATTTAAACCTCCTGTGATAAGGATATCTATTTTCTCTGATGAACGATGACATAGTCGAACACCGAATTTTTCAATGATATTTTTGTAGTTTTAGTTGAAATAATTTGGCCCTGAATTATTTGAATGAAGTCCTTAATCTCTACATATAGATCTCCATCTCCGAGTACCACACGAAACGTCGTAGTCGCCACTTTCAAGAGAATAGGGAAATCTACCATGGAGAGGTTTGAACTTCCATACTTGTCATCTTTCCTTGGCTGACGTGATATCAGGGTTGTAAGTCTTCCTATTACGATTTTAGGGCGTACAGCCGTTGTCACATACTACTATTGCTTTATGTACAAGTGGCAGTTTACATTGCGTAATCAAATACATTTTACTTTCTCGGATACCTACAACTCGCGCAAATTTTCTTGAATGATGGATTGAAGAAATGCGGGCGACGTAGGGATATTAATTACAAAGTCGGTCACTAGAGTATTTACCGTAATGCCAACCTCTGGAAAATCAAAGTCAAACCTACTACGTTTGCGGCCTGGTCATCGCTCTGAGTAGGCAACAGCTGGAACAGTAGATAGGAGTTTTAGGTGCCTCCCTTGAAGGACCTGGACCTGCCTCAGCCATTTCTTTAGATAATGATAATAAAGCTGAACAGAAGTTCTCCACTATGAAAGAAACTAGCTTTGACTATCTTGTTTCGCGCCAACCAAGTTTTAATGCTTGGAATGTTGTCATCAGTGCTCGCAGCGAGCTTTTGCCATTAACTGTTTATTGCTCAAGGGAGGGGAAGCAAGGTCATAGTTCAAGAAAAGTCGCGAGTAGTACGCATATACAGTCGGTTGGTTGGTTGTTAGTGATTTCGGGCATGTGAACTATTGAGTCCCGTACGTGTAATGCGTATTTTTTCATCGGGAAGTGTTCTTCCCACGCTGGATGGCGAGATCCGGCGCTGACCTACCGTCGGCTAGTGGGGTTTCCTCCTAACCAGGTATCTCCCACCAACGGGGCACCGCCCCAGCCGAGACAAGCTCTAAGCTCCCAACCGCTCTCCCGACATGAGTGGTGGTGTAGTTAATGTTAGTGTAAGTGTGAGTGTGAGGACAAGGAAGAGGAAGGAAAGATCACGAGCGGCCCACGTCCCGTTTGTTAGGGCACTGCTCCGGCATTCACCATTCACAAAGTCTGACTTTTTTTCGGATCGTGGCCCTGGTCTGACTTGCAATGGACTTGTGTGCTTTAGCAACTCTATTTTGGAATTGGGCTGGAGGCGAACATGATGTTTGTCCAGTTTATGTATTAGTAAGCCCTGATGAAGGAATTAAATATTCCGAAACGTTGGCAAAATAATGTATTTCATTAATTGGTCGATCCCGTGATCCATATTCTACTACTTATTAACGGTCGTGATTTCTGCAATGGTCAATTATTGCATTTGTGAGAGGATGTACTTGAAATGAGTCCAATTAAGGTTTTTTCAAAATCCCCAAACATTTCTGTGAAAAAGAGCTCAAATTTCGCATTGACAGTAACGCCTAAAAATCATTTTTTAAAATAATAGCTACATATTTCTCAACGAAATATTTCAAGGACAAGGTTACTCTTTTATAATATTCTTAAAGTAATATTTGGCTTCTACCATTAGGAAACCGAGAAGTTGAGAACATTTAAAATAATGCACTATTTCCGACGGCTGGCAAGAGAATGGAGCTAGTCGGAAGAGCCAGTCTAAATAAATTAGATAACTAATTAATACGAGAAAATTTGTGCCATTCTGTAGCACCACTAGTTCAGATCTGTTACCATGATGTTGCGTAATGCTATCAGATCTAGTAGACCACGGCCATCTGCTTTTCCGGGAATTTAGAGACGTTCGACGGGAAAATTATTATTATTATTATTATTATTATTATTATTATTATTATTAAATACAATTGCAGGGCTAAACCTCCATTTCAAAAGGGGGTTGTAAGCCCTGCAAGCCCTGCACGATTTTAGTAAAAACAATGTCTAAAATTACATTTTCTCTTTTTGCAGGAGGACATTCCCCCAGAACAGATTGCCAGTAAGTATATATTCGCTTTACGTTCTTCAGTACATTAACAAAATATTATCACTGGAGTCAAAACGTTTTGTCGTAATAATTATGTAATCACTTGGTTTATGTACTCAATTCATGCTTGAAAGGAATTATACATGATGTGCAACCTATTAGTATTATAATCATATTATAATTAATGTTTTCTTTAATATTATCATGTCGAATCATCTAAAAAGTGTCAAGATATTGTTTGCTTTTGATATTTTCTGAATATTGGAATTCAATAAAAACATTTTTGTTACGACATTTTAAAGCGAGAAGTTTCCTTTCTTTTTAAACAAAAAATATTGAAAGATTTTGCAGTAATTATTCTAGTTTTTATATTACAATGTCTATTTCTAAATCCAACTCATTTTCTTCTTCCAGTGCTGAAGAAGGCATTTGATGCCTTCGACAGAGAAAAGAAGGGCTACATCAGCACTGAGATGGTGAAAGACATCTTGAGGATGCTGGAAATTCCAGTGGACGACGCCACCCTGAAAGTCATCATTGATGAAGTCGACGAAGACGGTATTATTCCTAACACTTACATACAGTACAGAATAATTTGGTTTCGTTTGAATTTTGAACGAATTTTTGAACGTTCCGATTGAAACGTTCCCTGACCTACAAAAGAAAGATCGTAGAATTCTTTATTGAATGGAAATACACACTGAATTCTCTTCAATGGGGAGATCTCCTTGAAGATTGTGTATAGCTTAAGTACTACGAAAGGAAACACGGGATACGGTTCAGTATTGTGGTGAAAAAATGAGTGGTCAAGGGAAAATGATTTGTAGGCATGAGGACGTTTCGCGATTTGCAGATATCGCATTGAACTTTAACGTCATGGTCGAACTCTATTCTCTTTTCCTAGTATTTCTGTAATGTCACGATGCTTTACACAACATTTTTACTCACTGAAAACCTTCACTGACGAATACTGAAATAAATAATCACTTTTAATTCTATTGTTGTAGTGCCACTAGTAAAAGGGGTTATTTTTTATGGCATGCATAGCGTGCTAAAAGTAAGACGCACAACTGTTTAAATAAAAATATGAATGTAACAAATAACATTCTAACAAACGTAACAAAATACATTCTTATGGCGACATTAGCTACTACTGACCTTAATTAGCACAGTACCCAATTAATAATTATATCATAATTATATTGTATTATAATTATACTTGAAGTAAAATAAAATGAAAGTCAGTAAGGCTTTTTGTATTTGCTTAAGGTATTTTGCTCGTAGTATTGCGTCACTCGGCCTATTGGCCTTGTGACGCCACATTCCTACTCACAAAATAAAATACAAATTACCTCTCGGATCGTAAAGAACTGTTTCGTCCGTTCATTTACAAGTTCGACGAACTTATTTTCTATATTACTTACGTAATATGTCAAATTGAAATGAATGACTTTACTTATAATGGCAGTAAATTTACATTCAATTACAGAAACACATACTTATTTAAGAATAGTTGCTATTTAATTGAAGCTTATTTGGCATATTACAACAGGTAGGAAATATGGAACACAATTCGCATTTTTCTTCACGATTTTTCTATTTACAGAGATTAGAAAAGGGTTTTACAACGATATCACAAAGGAATTTTTCTCCTAAATGCAAGGATATCAAATTATTTTATGTGAAAGTTATTTAAAAATATTTTTTTTCTATTTTAAATTCAAGGACATTTTATATATTAATAAACGTATTTAAAATATATAATAATTATATATATATATATATATATATATATATATATATATATATATATATATACACA
Source organism: Teleogryllus oceanicus (assembly GCA_964035755.1). NCBI lineage: Eukaryota > Metazoa > Arthropoda > Insecta > Orthoptera > Gryllidae > Teleogryllus > Teleogryllus oceanicus. The sequence goes on from CAXIVR010000004.1 coordinate 32,313,900, forward strand.
CCTAAAAGATAGATGTATATATACATATACGCATTTTTTCTTAGTACAAAGTACATTTCTTAGTGTACATTTCATAAGTTTCTTAGTACATTTTTTCTTAGTACTTTTGTCGCATCAATAGTCGCAGGTTATCTTAAGTTTTTTTTTGTTTATTTTTCAATTTATTTGACATAGATAATGAGTACATAGCTCAGTTGAAATAACTCTACATATGTTTGATGGGTTAATACTAACTTAAATTAAAACTTAAAACTAATACAAGGGTTGAGGTTACCCATGGAGCTCCTCTAATCGGGATCTAGATAAGAGAATTTTTCGAGAAAAATGTGGAATGGAAACTTATTTTGTATTCGGGCTCCTGTGATGGGTTTTTGCCGAGTCTGTGAACTGATAATGAAGGGATTTGGGATATGTTTGAGAAGAAGTTGGTAGCTAGATGTGTGATGTGATGGTCTATAGTCTCTAGGTCGAATTCATTATGTAACTGTTTGTTGGTGACATTCCAGGGAGCGTTTGATATAATTCTGAGGAATTGGTTTTGTATTATTTGTAATTTACTTTGGTTGGTTTTTGCTGCATTTAACCAGATGCATTTATACTAAGTAACGTCAATATTTCTCTGTTCAGGTTCCGGCCAATTGGAGTTTGAAGAATTCGTAACACTATCTGCAAGGTTCCTCATTGAAGAAGATTCTGAAGCTCTGGAAAAGGAGTTAAAGGAAGCGTTCCGCTTATATGACAAGGAAGGTGGGTTTCAATTTTGAAATTCGACTTTGAAAGACTGACTAGACATATATTAATAGGGAAATCGAGTCTAAGTAATCACCATTTTCTTCTATCGAATTTTCACCAAGAAAGTAAAGGATTTTAATTAACTGATACCAATCTTTAGAATAATTCTTTGGCTACATTATGAAGCTAATTGCACGAACATATCTCTTCTTATTCAACCAAATCAAAAACAGAGGTGGGCAAATTGAAATCTTCAATTTCTCTTACGCTTTGAACATTCAACTTCTGATAGAATTTTAAAATAAAAATACAATATTTTTGATAAATAGAAATAATACAATTTATTGTGGAAACCAATGTACATAATTATGTTTACATCTGGGTTTGTAGTGTATATAAAGAAATTTTAATTAGTCTTTAAAGTGGCGTCCTGTCTATGACGTAATGAAATGATCAAAATCCGTAGTATTTTTCTATTTGCAAAGAGGAATTTTCTTCGTCAAATCTTCCTTTCGTATTTCGTTCATTTTTTCTGTGCGTAAAATGACCTTTTTCGTCTTTGAAGACTTTTGCTTGGTATATTTTATCCAAAATCAATTTCATACAATTTAACATCCCCCAGGGGTTTTAATATTCGATTTTTGTGAGATATAGAGACTGAATTCACACTGACGATTTTACTCGGCTCGCTTTGTTACTGTTTTGCCTCAAACGTGCAATTCATTTTCGATTGTTTCCAAAATTCAAAATGAAAATGATAGCACGGTATGACTGACATGATTGTGTTCAGAAATCTTCAATATATATTTTCACTTACCGATAATTAGTAAGGGCATAAAAATATTGAGAATAGAAAAACTTTTTGAAGAGAATTAATTTTTGATTTTCAAGACGACAATAACGTTTGCCGTTTTAAGTTCCAGTATTGTGTTAAATGAACCAAACTCCATCAGTGATGTACTTATCTAGTTACATGTTTACACTAATAATGTTAGTAGGCAAATATTAAATTAACAGAGGTTACATAAACCTGATGATCACTTAGTCCCGATCTCCGTTCTACTCATCTAAATGTTATTTGATCTACTCATCTATCATGTTATGTAAATTTCATGAAATGTATATTGCTACGTACATCCATATACAACTACAGTGACTTCTGTCCTAAAGTACTACCTAGGAAAAATATTTTTAATAAATTATGAATTACGACCCCGACAAAACATTATGTACTAACTCATTAATTCAATTTTATTCCCACAGGCAACGGCTACATTACCACCAAAGTTCTGCGCGAAATCCTGAAGGAACTCGACGATAAGCTGACAAACGAGGAATTGGACATGATGATTGAGGAAATTGATACTGACGGTTCTGGAACCGTTGACTTCGATGGTAGGTATAAAATTTTGCTGAGTAGTGCATTTGCATTACTGTAGTGCGATCAACAACTAGTCTAAATGAAATCTTGTGTTGGATTCCTGCTGCAAATAGTTTATTTTCGCAGAAATCTCTCTTTTTAGTATCAAAGTTGCCAATGAGATGCATTGCGAGCTTTTTATTCACAGTGTCATAGTTTGATGTAAAATAGACGAAGTTGAGAATGTGAGCTCCCATATTATTTCTGCGAAATATAAAAGTTGGTGTGCATTTTTATATTTTGAAACGTGGTTCTATTTGTTAAATGATGCCATAATTTCACACCGACATTTACTGAACGAACGTTTTGCATTACGTGAATTAAAATATTATTTTGGTTCCTTGCAGAGTTCATGGAGGTGATGACCGGAGAGTAAATTTTACCACCATCTGTTCTGGATTTCATGGTCTCACCCACTCGCATCATTCACCACGTCATCCGCTGGTTCGCATATTGTGAACATCCAACCATCTACATTTCTATGGGGCTGAATAAAATATATTTATGATATGTTTCAAAGTTGATTTTATTGTTCACTTCTGTGTTCACGCATTTGAATTACTTTCCATGAGTACATCTTAAGTTAATATATTATAAGCATTCATATCTCAACATATTTTTGAATGTTTTATATGTCAAAATTCTACAACTGAATTACAAATATAAGTGAAATAAAGACATTAAGTAGATGAGTTTTTAAAACGAAATTAAGATTCTGTAATATCTGTTATCTAATTGATGCACAAAAATAACGATTTAAACAATATTATATCTGAAAAAAAAAATTATTTTTTTCAGAAGTTGATTAAAACGTTTTACGCTGACATTTACATGAAAGCAAAATCTTTTAGTTCTATTCCATATTCGTTAAAAATTATTTCTAAGATGTTGATATTTTAAAATATAGACAATGATGGAAAATGTAATACCGGAAAAAGTACAAAATATGAAGATAAGAAGGGTTTTATTAAATAAGTAAACGTTTTCCAGGAAAATAAAGGCAGAAAAACGTATGCATCAAAAAAATCACATACTATGGAACATACTACGGAAGACTAGACACACAATCTCAATCAATAGCAGACGAATTTTGTTAATTCGAACATACTGGGAAAATACAACGTTTTGAATAGTAACAAATAAGAATTACAGAGCTTTTCGTATTAACGAGGAAGTTATGAATTTCTAGTAACATTTGTTTACTAGTTCCATTTAATTAATATACTTTGATTTAGTAAAAATATAATCACGTTAAGTGTCCTCTAATACCTTCCATCCAATGACGAACGATTCCACCCAGCAGCTTACGAAATTCAATCTCGGATTGATTGGTTGATTGATTGTTGAAATGATTGAAGGCGTTGTCATTGTCAACAATACTATTTATTTCAATAAGAGCAGCTTTCGATGGCTTAGCCAACGATTGATTGCTAGTGATTTCGAATGCGTCAACTACCCAGGTCAGTAGTCCCGTAAATATAGTGAATATTTCATCGGGAGGTGGCGGTGATCTTCCCCCGCTGGATGGCGAAACCCGGCGCCGACGTATCATTGACTAGCGGGGTTTTCCTCAACCAGGTATCTCCCCTCAACGGTGCAGCGCCCAAGCCGGAACAAACTCTAAGCCCTGCCTGGACTCCCGGCATGTGTGATAGTGTCGTGCATGTTAGTGTGTGTATAAGGGGTGAGGCTAAGACAAGGAGAAGGAAGGAAAGATCGCGCTCTCTGTCTCTCTTTCTGTGGCCCGTTTGTTAGAGTACTGCCCCGGCATTCGCCTGGTGTTGATCGGAGAAACTACAAAAAAATTACCGATCATAGCAGCCAGCCGCTAGAATTCTCCTCCAGACGACTGAATTCGACCAAGCTGACACGCTAGTGTCGAACATCCTGCTGCCGTCGGGACTCGAACCTCTGACCTCTCGGTCAGAGGCGCTGCAGTGACATCAGTTGATGCACTGAGCCACCTCTACCAGTCCAATCTCCGAATTCTTATAGGATTCTAGTAAAAGTTTCAAGCTAAATCATTGAGTTCCAAGGTGGATTTCGTATATCAAATATTCCGTGCATACTTTTTGGAATTACTGGTCGAAATAATCTCGTAATTGTTTCAACTTATGAAGTTTTTTCAAAGAGAGAAATATCTTCGAACTGCAGAATGTCCAAATTTGAACGAATGGGGCACATTTTACGATAACCATGTTCCATTCCACACCTAATGCAGTTTAATATTTTTTTAAATTTTCTTAGTGGCCCTGTTCTTCCTCCTCTGTCAATGACCTGGGAGCGCCACGATGTTAGAGCAGCTAACTGCGGGGAATAAAAATACGGTCGCTTCTCCAGATCTGCACTAAAGCCACGTGACTGCTTCCTGCAGTGACCACCTCCAGTCCCTTCTGCCCAGATCAAGAGATATAACTGACGTAAATATAGACGATCGCGGTGAGCACGAGAAACAAAAAAAAACAGAATGTCTTTACCGGGGGAGAGGGCGTGGGTAAAAAGGAACTCATAATAATTATATAAAAATATTTACACCACTAACATTTCAACCATTTTTCTTCACTACATGGCTTAAAACAGCTTATCGTGTAGAATTTCCTAATTTATTCTAGGAGTATGATCAACTCTGTAAGGAAAGACAGTTTGCAACATATCGATGGCTGAGAACTAGGCTGAGAACCTGATTTTTTGTAATTTAAATTAACATTTTTTGTATGTTGTGGGTAAGTATGAACTGAGTTAGTATGGAATCAGTTTATTGCATTCTAATGGAGTGGAATATTTCAATTTTGTTTGATGCTCACTTGTAGACAGGGAGGTAGTACAAAATGGAACTGAAATCTAATTTTGTTACAAAATTGGACTTAGAACAATCTAGTTCTCAGCCATCGATACATTACCAATGATGTATTTATCAAGACTAAGTCTATAAATCTCACGTTCAACAAAATTAAGGTTTCTGGAAAACAATTGGAAATATTCTTTGAAAATATTTTAACCTGCCCTGCATATTAAGTAGTGGTATGAAAATTAAAAGATTTCTTGCAAAATACTAAGTACTGATGTTGATAGACTTGATAGACACAGCAGAATATAATTTTGAAAAGAAGTTAAATGAATCAATTAATATTTACAGCTATATTACTTATTATTGTTATTATTATTGAAACTTTTAAAAGAAACATTTGAAAAAAAAGGAGAGTGCGGCGCTCACCCGTTGCTTAACAGAGAGTTTAAAATAACTCTATGAATTGTGAACAAACATACCGAGAATAAACTTAAAGAAATTAGAACTTATAGAACAAACTTACCGAGCACAAACTTTCTCCAGCCAAAAATAAACACCGGACTCACAACGCTAAGCGACATTTAAAACTATTGAGAAAGGAAGATACAAATGTTTATTTTTGTGAAAATAGCGATCGCCCTATTATATAGTTAACAATGAGTTATGGAACCATTAAAGAAAATAACGAAATTACGTATTTTCTTTTTATACGTACCTGTTTACCCTTTCTGCGTGGGACTTGACTTGGTTTGGCGGGCGCGGGGGGGGGCGGCCGAGACGACAGCTGATGCGGGGCACCCCCCCCCCCGTGGGGGGGGGGGCTTGCTCGTGTTCAGCTGCGAGCAGCCGCCGCGCGCCGGGCGCACAGCCAAGCCCGAGTGTTCGCTTCCGCTCGCCCTGCCGCTGCTCGCTTGTTTCCCAGAGCGTTCCTTTTGTTTATTTGTTTGTTTGTTCATTTGCCTCCTCGCGTTTGCTCTATTCCTCACCCGTTTCCTCGGAACTACATCAATGAAATGCTACAGAGGCAAATTTAATTTGGGAATTTCCTTTCCATCGTTGGATCTTTCGTCAGACCGCTTGTTCGTTAGTTTACTCACCTGATCGCAGCTGTAGATTCGTATATGCGAGGGCGGGACTGCGTTTGATTATTTCAATAGTAGCATTTTTGTACACTTAGTGAATGCTTCTTGACACCAGTTTTGTTGATATAGTTTTTTAGCAAAATATTGGGGGGGAGGGATTTACATTTTCGGGATCCCACTTAAATTGGGGCTTGGGGCAAGTTGTTCCAGCTGCTCTACCCCCTGAGTGCTATAATATAATCGTGCATTGCCGCGATGTTTGGTGCTATAAAATAACCTTCACCGAGGGAACAATGTTTTAAGTAAATCAATATTTCTTCTTGATTGTCAGTATATGTTTGCAAATAAAAGTAGCCAAAGTTTTTTATGACAATCATTTATTTCAGTAATTGCACAACGTTTCGTAACTACTTTTGTTACATCATCAGGTGCTAAAATAATGGGACACAAACCGTTATTCAACATGTCAATTAGTGTAATTACTATTATAGTTTATAAACACTACAATTGTCTCAAAAGTATAAGTCTATTGAGTAAAATTATCTCAAAATCAAACATATCTACTACAAAAGAGATCCTTTTAAACTTATAATTTTTTTATACAAAACAACCAAACAACAACACAACGAAACAAAATCAATACTACCAAATAGACACTCACATTAGTGATTGTTCTACTGCAGAGGTAATTCAATGGGATAGTAGTTCCCTCACTAAGGTGAGTGTCTGCACCAGTTGCAAGAGACTGCAACAGTTCTGTGCATTTATTCCATACATTCCCTCACTTATCCCTTATTTGTGACCTGTTTCTCATAAAGTGCCAAAAGCATCGTCTTTCCTTAGTATATGATATACTTATGCAAAGGATAAAGAAGATTTAAAAAATAATAATTTGTTACTAAATTCTATAATAAATGCTAAATAATATTTCCTTAACTCTATAACAAATGCACAGAACTGTTGCAGTCATTTTCCACGTATATTTTTATTAAAGGTGAATTAAAGGCGGGAAAATGGTTTTTATTTTTTTTTACTACAACCAAGTTGACGAAAAAGTCTGAAGAAATTCACAACCATTTGTGTTTTCAGAGAGAGTTTTTTGAGATTTTTTCAAGTCTGTTCTATGTTTTTAAGATCCAATAAAAATTACTTTTTTTATTTCTTTCAAAAATATTTTTGTGTGTTTGAATTTTGATCTGAACAATTATCAAAAAATATTTTTCTGATATTATAAATTGTCTTATTTATTATATTTTTTTCAGTCCGATATTTTAGTATTAGGGGACCCCAAAAATGTATATTTGCGTTGAAATCTCGAAATAGATTTTACGCAGCATTACATAAGTTATTATGTACCACGTATATTACTTCGTATACGAGAAAGTAAACAAGTGGTTCTACAGAATGGCACAGACTTTCTCGTAGAAACGTTTTCTGATTTCCTTAGTGTGGATTGGCTTTACGGTCTTGCACCATCCTCTTGCCAGTTGCCATCTATCGCCACCAATATACAAGTTTTTGAAATTTTTTAATTTTTCGGTTTCTTAATAGTAGATCTCAAATATTGCTGTAAGAGTATCAAAGAAGAGTAAAACGTCATTCTAAATTACAATTTCAAGTAAAAAATGTGGAACCGTTTTTAAGAAAATGGCGTTGAAGGGAAATTTGAAGCTCTTTTGTACAGAAATATTTCGAGTTTTCGGAAAACTTCATTGGGAGTTATTTGAAGCACTTCATCTCGCAAATACAATAGTGTTTGCAAATTCCTGGAAATGTAAATATTAATGGCATGAGAGATATTAAAATGTTACATTGTGTAATTTCTGAAATAACACAAGAATACATCAAAATGATCTTTACGTGATAATAAAAAGTGCAATTACCACTCTCCGTGAGAAGAAAAATATTGGATCCATATTTGAGTAAATGGCGTTTGAGGGTTTCTGGAAATACGGAATTATGAGCTCATTTTCATAGAGAACTGTGGAGTTTTCGAGAACTTTATATAACATATGTAACTATGTTTTATAAACTGACCAACTTAATATAACTAATGTAAATATTAACAATATGAAAACCACGTCAAAAGATTTACATTTTTGTAATTTTTGAAAAATCAAAAGAACAGGGCAACAGGTCGATTGTCACCTTATAGTGTACATTTAGTACTATTCCTACGAAAACTTTAAAGAAAAAATTTGGAGCCGTTTTTGAGAAAGTCGTGTTTTTGCTATTTTTTAATAATGCACACATTGCACGCAATATTGCGCGAAAACGATGAAAATTTTCAAAACAATGTACATGACCTTAATGTCAGAACTATAGAGCAAAAAATAATTTGAGGGAAACATTTTTTTCTTCAATTTTGTAGTTGTAGGAAAACGCCAAAAAATTCGAACTTTTGCAATTTTCGGAAATTCAGATTAAACAGTGAAAATTGGACTTATGACACTTTTATAAGTGTATTTTCATGTATTCTTGCAAGAAATTTAAAGAAAAAAATTGGAGCTATTTTTGAAAATGTTTGAAAATGTTTGGGAGGGACTCATTCGAAGTACCTCCAAATTTTAAACAATGGTTTTCAAAACCACAGCGCTGAGAATCGAGCCAGATTGAGAGAGAATTATCATTTTGGATAAAATCCTACGTATAGTTTAGGCGTTAGTCGTGTTCACAGACGGACGGACGGGCACTCAGACAGACAGAGACGGACGGACGTTTCGAAAAAAACAAAAACAAAAACAAAAAAAAATACTTTTTCGGTATTAGGGAACCCCAAATGTTTAGACGATATCAAATCTCGAAATCGATTTTCCGCAGATTTGCATAACCGTCTTTATACTACGTATATTACTTCGTATATACATATGTATACGAGAGAGTAATAATAATAATAATAATAATAATAATAATAATAATAATAATAATAATAATAATAATAATGACGGAAAGAAAAAAAAATTTTCTGTTAGCTAAAAGTAATAATAAGCGACAACTTACATTCAACTAATACATTTTTCAGTATCGAAGTAAATTGTTATTACCATTGTTAAAAATTGAACATTGGTGATATTGTTGGTTAATTAATTTCATAAAATAAAAATATTTCTTTAAAAAATTGCGTACAATGACGGAAATTTTATTGTTCACTCTTAAAATACAATTATTCACTTGATTGGAAAAAGTCTAAAAGGCTCTTGAGTCTATTTTTTATTGTCAAGAACAAAGAGCAACGCGGCTCGACTGATATTGTTTCAAGCTTACCTGGCCGACAAAAGGTTTCACGTAGAAATTCCAGGAAAGATATTCCCAAACCAATAGAGAGTAGAAAAAATACTCCTTGTAAATGTGACATTGTGAGCGCGGCATTCATATCGCCATTATTTCGGCGAATTGCTAAAACTGAAGCACGTGTCACTTGTTGCCACCACTGTTGCACCACTCCACTTTCCACCAGTCCACCAATAATGAAATTGAAATCCTTCAAAAGAATACTCCATTTAGTTAGCATCATTGCCACTGCGTATGATACACTTTCCTCTAGTTCGCTAAAGAGACCAACACTTTGTGGTCCATACCTATGCGCCATCATGTAATTCATATGCGATTTTTCAACCAACAGTGCCATATCTCTTTTAAAAGCTACGCGGTTATAACAATCAAGCTCAATCATATTACATATCACACTTTTATTAACAATTCTATCAAGATTTGTATCACTGGCTTGGAGAAGGATATCAGGATAAATTAAACTCATACCCACGACCAAGTCACTCTCGGCCAAAGAAGAGATATCAGCAATAACAGGTTTCATTTTTGGCATTATAAGAAAACTCATTAGAGCAGATTGATATGCGTTGTTGAGGATTAAGCATCCCAATATCCACGCGAATGTTCCTAAACGAGATGGTAACCCACAAGGATTGCGCGGCACCGATACAAACAACAGTGCATGCAATACCCACATTGCATTCATTTCAACAGATTTGCGCGTGCTCTTAGGAGGGCATGTTTCGAAGATCTTCAGTATTTTAAACACTAGCCACACCATCACACAACTAGTCGCAGTGTACAACCATAATGAACGTGAAAACACAAAAGCAGCACTCATCCACTGCGGATAGGGCTGTGGCCCTGGAATATACCATCCCACTGTCTCGAACAAATAATAGTGCGTTGCCTCCCACGGAAACACCACTTCATCCTCGACAGCATATCCGGCGACAAATATATCATGATATTTGTAATCTGCGAATGGATCTCCTTCCTGCACTGTAATACTTAATGAAAAGTTCAATCTGTTTGCGATGGTTTTCAGGATACGCATTTCTAACCCTTCGAGATTAGTTTCTTCACACAAGGTGGAAGTCTCATTAAGTAACATCACCAGCGGTTGCCACAATTCCGTTTTTATTTTCATTTTACATCCTTGCAGGTTGATGGGTTTCGAAGTATAAACATCATCTATCATATCGCCAAAATTCTCCCAAGAATACGTTTTGTGTGATAATGAATCTTGCGTGGGATTTTCGCAGTCCCCTTCTGATGCGTATTTCTTCGCCCAAGTTGCGTGAAATGTGAGGTCCTCTTGCCGACATATCACCACAGGGGAATATATTCTTCGACGCCACAGAAGAGAAATAATTTTTAACCTTGGAATTTTTTCATTAGTCATTACAATGTGGGGCACTCGCGGAAACCACAAAGGATTTAAAAGCAATGAATCTAGTTGCATTTTCAAGTCGTCTTCGAAGAAATTGAGGTTTTCATTGAGAGGGATGAGAACTGCTCCCGCTCCCGAACCTTTGAGCGTCCAAGACACATTCACAGAGGGATATATCTCAGAACAGCAGACAATGGAAAGTACATTACTTCCTTTGTGCAAATTGCGCAACAACAGGTTTGTTGAACTTGAATGAATGCCTAACAGCGACGCTCGAGAATTATTCATATAATTTACCCTCTGCTTCTGACCTAATGCCACTAGCAAAGGACGTCCTTTTGATGCTTTTATTGCCAATTTGGCGATTCCTTCAGGCACAATTATGTTTTCACACGATACTAATGTAGTAAATGTAACGATTATTAATATGACCATATGGAATTTAGTCATTGCAAAAATTTAAGACTGACAAAAACATCAAAATTCTTTCCAATACATATATGAACAATGCAGTGATCGTGGAACTCGAGTTTTAGAAGTGAGTATGCAGTTTTTGGTGCGTGAGTAGAGTTATCGTTTTATCAATTCATATCCTCAAACAACGATGCTTTGCGTGTTGGACAACCGGCTAATAAATAAAATGATATACATTTCCAAGAGACTTGGGTTTATGAATTGAAATGTAGCGTTACAACTAATTGCTCCTGAACATTAAAATAAGTTCTGGTTGTTATTTTCGGAGTATATTTAAATTATAAATTTGATGGTATGGTATTTCATGGGGCAGGAAGCACACTCAGTGAGCAATTAGATGTCAGGAGATATTAGATACACAGATAACACTAGAATATAACTCACGTTTCTGACAAAACGCTGATGTTTGGTGAACTCCACGGCGACAAGTGCATAACTGGAAAGAAAAACCTACATGAATAAGATAATCAAATATTTTTAACAAAATAGTGGATCATGTATCATGGACGTGAAGTGACACTTTCGAGGGATGTGATTTAGCAACCAAGCCCGAGCTCAGCAGAAACGAGGTTCATAATTAGGACTGCGATTTATAAGCAATAACAACAGCGAAATATGCACATAAGTGTAAATATATTTGATAATATATGCAATTAAAGAAGGAAAATATGCGAAATAGTGTAATATAATGTGTAAGTGTACAAATAAATAAAAAAAGTGATGTGGAAAATATGTTTACAGAAAAAAAAAGATATAGAAATCATATAAATTGTTACAAGCGACAAACATTCCTTCACGTTTGCTCCGTATGTGGGCACGCATAGGCGCTCGGCGGATGCACATTTCATTTCGACTGATCTGCCGATCAGATGATCTTAGCGTGCTTCTCGAGCGACATCGTACGAGTCAGGCGAGCGGCAACGCTGACCGGTGGTTATGGCAACGCAAACAAATACTCGGAAGCCCATTGCTTCAGAGCAGGTCACATGATGTGGCATAGCACGTAGCGAGAGAACTGTCAGACCCGCTTGCACGCTGACGGTACTCTGGCTTCATTTCGCGGATGACAGGTGAATATGCCACAAAAATATGCAAATATGGCCCAAATATGCACAAATATGCAATTATGGTAATATATGCGAAATAAAAATATCTTAAGTTGATTCTAAATGCCTCAAAACGTGTACAATTTGTTGAGACGGGATGACTACAACCACATTTTATACCGTTCCTTTCATACACGTCTTTAATGAAAAGATTTCCTTATGGAAACAAATCTGTTTTCAATATTGTAGGTGTAGGAAGAAGCCGAAAAAATTGAACTTTTGTATTTTCAATAATCAGGAATGACGAAAATCACGGAAATGAAACCTGCGACTTTCTTCTGCTAACAAAAAACAAAATTTAATCTACATATTTCGACTGGGAGAGGTGGACATCATTTGATGGTCACTGCAGTACTTCTGACCTGGAGGTCCTATGCAATTTTGACGCTAGCTAGATAGCGAGGTCGAGTTCAGTCGCTGTCCGAAAGAGAATTCCAGCGGCCGGCTTCTCTGATCGATAGCGTTAAAATATAAAACTACGTTGCAGTGAGTTAGATGAAGACAGAATATGGGTAATCCCTTGAGATTCCCTCCGTCGCTGCGCAGCGTGAGAGCGCCACTCGCCTGGTTGCCCAACCAAAAGGCTATATGTTACCCGAGATGGCAATTGGCGGCGAAAGGACAGTGGACGGCGAGAATGCGAACTGGATTTTCGCAGCCCGATGAGGCGCAAGCGACTGCGAGATCTATTAGCGGAGCGGTGATACAAACAAAGCCGAGTTTGTAATAGTGCGGAACTGCAAGTAGAGCAAAAGTTTAAAATGGAATTCGACGGTAAAAGAGGTCTGAAATAAAACTAAATAGAAGCGTGTGAAACTGATTTTGATGAACGTCCGTTACGTGTTTATGCGAATGGCATGAATCCGGATTTATGAGGTAATTCTTTCCTTTCGTGGAATTTAATACCATAATCAATAACTGCTAATGTTAAAATGTGTTTAGACGAAACATATTAACATCATGAAGTGTGAAGCGTGAATCACTTACGAGAAAACACGAGTATCAGATGTGTATATATGTGGCTGAATGCTTGATCGAAACCGTGCATTGCCGGACAGTGTATGATGCTTCATTACACCTAAATAGGGGACAAGGTATCGGCGATGTCAAATCAAACTGCGCAGTGGACGGAGTTATTCCAACCGGTGGCTGAAGCAACGCCAATGTGGGGTGGTTTGTAAAACCGCCTCGGCACAGGAAGGCTGAACAGACCGCACTATACAGAAAGAAAGTGGAGGGCGGCTCCTTTGATCTACAGACCACCATTTTGAAACAGTGTGAAGGAACCTCAAGTGTCAGCGTCAGAGACGTGATGCCATGGAATATTTTTGATTGACCCTAAAAAGTGTACCAAATAAAGAAACATATGTTCACGTTGTTGTATGTACTTGAAATGAATTGCGACTATGAGTCTCTGCCAGGATAAGTAGCTTTAAAAAGGTTGAATTAATATAATGCCACTTTCAAGTTTGTTTCATGTATTAATGTGCCCACAAAAATAAAATATTGGCCAACTACCTCAAGTAAATCAAAAATTTGAAAACAGCTTAAATTTTAAGAAATGTTTTGTGTACAACGTACACAAAAATGTTAATATACATTAAAACAATGCCAAGTAGCAAAATTAAAAATTATACAAATACTCCAGTCAGCTTTATAACTGACAAAGGGAAGGTAATGTACAACACAATTATACTTCTGAGAAGCGGTGATGAAAGATGGCATGGAAAATTGAAAAAGTGAAGACCTAAATGCACCAAAAAAGTTGGTTACGTTTATATAACCATGTTTTCCCCCGTTTTATCTATATTTTTATATAATATTTGCGTCTATGCAATATTAATATTTGCCCGTACTAAGCAAATGTTCCTTCGGGTCACGTATGCTTTTGCTAGTTATCTACACTCAAATATATTGAGTAAAACGGAAATTATACTCACCTTTACCACCATTCGCCAGAAAACAAATGCCGGTTGTCGTACAACAGTTTACACAATTAAATTTTGGCGATCGTACGTATCATATTGTAATAGGTCGGGTTTCACCCTTCCTCTCCTCCTTATATATATAAACCTGCCCACACGTTGGGCGGTCACTTGTAATGGGTTGGGCGGCCTCTCTACACGCCCGGCACGTTATACTGTTACGTTTAATAAATTGCCCTGCTCTAGCCCTTCTTACGAACAAACCAATAAACACTAGCCTCGCGTTGGGTTGCCACATATAATAACTTTCCCCCTTTCCTACTCACAATTGCCCCTCTGCTAGCTTACCTGGCCTTTTCACTCACCTGGGCGTGGTCTGCGGTGCGTCTGTACAGACGCGAGCAAGGTACTGCGCTCACGCGCGTGGATCAGTCTAATGCTACGTAAATGATTGCGAAAAACATATTGATTTTGCGAATCATGACCCCCAAAATGGCCATGAAGTTTATTCAATCGCCTCCGTTATCATGTTTCTTTTCAATTTGCACTATTTAGTGCTGCAACAGCACTGGTACCTCTGACGGCACACATCAATACAACCCAGCATCAAAAACAACAACAAAATAAACATTTCTCCTCCCTCAATACACAATACATAGATATATATACTCTTTCATTCACACAAACTATTTACAAAAAACAAACAAATACCATTCACACATATAACTAAACCCCAGAATGCATTCTGTCGAGATTTCCGTCTTAAAATCTACCAATTACACGACTTGGTCTTCGACAGAGCTTTCTTCAATCAAAACAAAACAAACAAATGTCAAAATACTTTGGCTCACGTATGCTGTTGCCTCTGCGACGAATCTGCGTGTCTGGGGGTGATTATTCACGCCCAACAACGCCTCCCGTTGTCGCCATCAGTTCCGGAACACTCGCATATGCATCACAGTTCACTCATGGTGTCGGAGTTCACGCTGCCATCTTTTTTTTTATAAACCCTTCAAATTATTAAAAACTCACTGAATTCCGAATCAAATTCCGCGCCTCTAATTATCAATGCAACGTCGCGCTCCCCACCGTTGCAAAATTTCTCGTACCGCCGCTCGCTCTCGCAAGTCCAGCGGGCGTTGCCGAATTTCAGAATAGTTCCGAAAATTCCCCTTTCTTTTATGAAATTTTCTTTCCACGACTGTTACACAACGTACGTAAAATATTCCCGGTTACTATTTCGGATGATGTTCATAACTTCCGCACTTTACAAAAATTTTCAAGAATCGCCTACGCGAACACCCATCCTGCCTTCACCAAGTCCAGGCACATTCTGGCAAATCTTCTTCAACCTAGCATTGTTATCCTTGCTTCAGCACTTTTCCCGATCGCTCGATAACTGACGATCGCGTCACCTTGGTTCTCTCAAAATATTTAATTTCTAACGTTTTCCGAAACACTTTATTTCCGTTTTAGTTTTGATAAAATTCTCCGGCAATTTCCTAAAATTTGATGTTCTCCTCTTGTTTTCTTTTGGTCAAAATCCTTTTATTTTCCCTGTTTTCCGTTTTTGAAGTGAAATGGAACGCACTGCATTTGTTCGCTAATCGCTTCTTCTGGCTAAGCTTTTGCTTGAATTAATTTATCTGTTTTATTAAACTTTCGATACTTCCCGTCAAGATATTTAAATGGGATAAATTTTACCTGATGCAGCTAATTTTCTTCTTTTGCCTTCCGAAAGTCTGAATTTGATATCTTATCGCGTTTTCTTGCAGTATTCGAAAAACCCTCTTCTTTATAAGCGTTTCATCGCTCCAACAATGGACTCCATTAATATTTTCCTTAACACAAACATGCGAAATACGAAAATTTCAATAACTTTTTATTGCCTGACGCGATTTCACTGGGATAACTTTCAAAATGTTTCTAAATCACAGCCGGATCTAATGTTTATAGTCCAAACTCGCACAAGTATCGGGTTCGCTTTATTCTCTTCCTCACTCGGTTTTATTTTTTTACTATGGCGTCTTTGCTGTAAATGTTTTGAACTGTTTATCATCCAAATGCACACCATTGGGGATCGTGTAAATCATTACAATATCGGCGCACGGATTGTGGGTAACTTCCTTTCTTTATGGTATATATTCAGTGCAGTGCCTAGGTATGGGCAGACCGGATGATTGCCCTAGTTCTCGTGTCAAGGAGCCCAATGATTGAAACAAAATAGTAAAAGAATGGGAAAAAATTAGATAATGAGAAAATCGTTATCGTAATTTTATGTTGCGGTACAGTAATCTGCTATTTCATAAATTTTTCAGTTATTTTTTTTACTTTAAATATTTAATTATAGTCATAATTAAATTTATACGGCAGGTCGCTATGAAATGAAAAATGTCAGAAAGTCCTGAAACTTTTAGAAAACAATGTGAGCATTGAAAGCTTTTTAATCCTTCAAATTTTCTCCTGAGGGTCAGAAGCACCTGGGCGTCGCCTCTATCCTCTTTCCCCACCTTGACATCTCTTTTAAGTTAATCTACATACAAATCTAGCTAGATGAGGAAGTCAATGATATAAGGACAAACTGGCCTAGTCTACCTCTTAGCCGGCCAGCTGGGGCTGATCCCCGTGTCCCGTTGCCATCACTTGGGCTATGGACCCGGGTAGGATGTACTTTCTGACGAAAATGTACATCCGTGCCATCGAATTTACTGCGTGTAAAGTTTTCTTGTGGTTAACTATAGCGTAAGTTAAATTTTCAAGAAGTGCAAAGGTGTGATTATGTTTTATTGTACGAGAAAGAATGTCAGTGTCTGCGTATAGATGTCGACCAATGTTCGATTCGATTCGCCTCCGCTGCGAGGTCCATTGCAGGCATTCACAGATGAGATGAATCGAGGTCTCTTCCACACCACAAATGCAGCGGGTGGTATCCACCAAGCCCAGCTGAGAGAGCTTCCATGAACAGTCCATGCCCCGTCATCACCTACGTGAGTTGTGGCTCAGGACGAAAATGTGTATGTGTGCGATAGGACTTTTGGGAGAAAAGGCTTTAAAGTCGCCACCTGAGACAAAGAGACCCAACGCACCTGCCACCTGCGGAGCAGCTCAGCTGTGAGCCCAGCACGGCCCTGCTCCATTTGGAGCAACTCGCCTTCAATTATTAATTCAGAGCCACCTTTTCTCAGTTTATATCTGCCCTGGCTGCCATGAGATCTAGGGACACGTACCTCGAGATAACTTGGAGGCCAACTGTAGCTGCTGTTCGCTAAGCCCTAATAATGCACACCAGCGCGGCCCTTTCAGTCTTTTGCAGTTCTCTTTGGATGCACGTGGTATGGGCCCTGTCTGTCCACACCGACGCACAATACATAATAATGGGTAGAAATGCACCCTTATCGATAGTGGAGTCGATTTATTACAAGTTTGATATTTTCTGAACTTTCCCCGAGGTTGTTTTTTCTGGGGATGGTGCCCTTACGGACCAGAGCCCTTATGGACCAGCAGCCACCGGTCATTTACTACCACATTAGACTTTTGGAAGCTTTTTGTACAATGCATGGCTTACCTGGAATGTCTGATCTCTGCTGACAGAGAGCCAGTTGCCATTCGTCACGCCAAACCACGTTTCAATGAATAAGAGCACAAAGCAGCCAATAGAAGACCACCCAAGCTGCATATGAAAGTCAACACATGTTAAAAACTCTCCTTCATTCACTCATGTTTTGAGCATGGGGTTCTTGAATATAGAAATATATGCAATGAAATAGAAACACGTCACTTTGCATGTAAGAAAACCTCTTTATTTATGAATGAAACTGATCGATAGTAAGGGTGATTTTATAGTGGTGGCTCATGCTTAAGTTGCACGGTTGCACAACCCCCCCAAAAATGAAAAAGATCTCATAATATCTTAGAAATACGCACTTTCCTTTTAATGATATTCAATATTCAAGATATTGCAGCAATATTGATGTATATGAAATTATTCTAAAACCAAAGAGCGTCCAACTGGCGCTCTCTCCGGTGTCTGTTGCCTTGCCAGGAATTGCACCACGCTCTTCGCTGTATTCCTTGTTTTACTGAGTTTACTCTTTGGCACTTCGATTTAACACGGGAAACATATGGTCCTTTGGTTGGGCAACCAATAGTGGCGCTGTCTAGCATTGCGCGGCGACGGAGGGAACCCCAGGGGAATACCCACATTCTGTCTTCGGCTGACACACTGCGACGTAGTTTTATGATTTTACCTGGTTAATGAAAGTACACAAGTTCAGTCCATTATTGACGATATTCAATCCATTTTTTATATTTCGAAAATTTGTTTTCATTTGATACTAGGTTTGTTGATTCAAAATGTGCTTTTGATGAGTTTTGTGTGTAAAGGTGGCCGTTCTGGATGGAAGTCCCTTCTAGTGTGTCGCGGAAGCCAGTGTGGCTGCAGCTGACTAGCGGTTTGCGAACGTTCTTGTGAATACGCATGAGTGGAAGATATCTCATTATTGACAAATATACTAGGGTAGTGAAGTTTTCGAAAAAAATTTTTTTTGTGTGTGAAACGTGTCGAAGCAATAGTGCTTGTTGAAATGTGGTGGCATCTTAAGAGCCCCGTGGAAATCAAAGCCAGACGCACGCGACGCATAAAATTATGACAGTAATGTTTCAATAATAGCTTTTATATAACTGTTTTAATTGGTTTGAATTGCTTATATTTTTATTCCATATTCGTATTTAAATTTTGTAAATTATATTTCCGTCATTGGATGGAGGTGGAACCTCCAATCTGTTCGGGCACCAGTCGCCACTGTGATCTTCGACCGCAGTTTGTTTACTTATGCAAATTGTTTGCTGTGCAGAAAGAAACGTAATTATCAGAATAATTGAAATAAATTCAGTTTTACAAAGAAAGTGATCTCGGATTATCGTTGATCGTATCTCATAAAATATACCTGATTAGATTCACAAGTTATTACGATTTGCATGTCCTAACTTCTTATTTGACTTAAATTGACTTTAAAAATCTGGAGGATTTGTTTAAAAAACGCATTTAAATATGCATTGAAATTGTGCGGCTAAATGGTACAAAGAAACGTTCCTCACAACTTCAGAGCCTGTAGAATCTGCAACTGTATGTGAAAATAAACTAATTACTTACTAGTTTACGCGAGTTACACGGTTGTACCTCTCTGCTCGTTAATAACATTAAATAAGAATAGTTTGTATTGACAAAGGTGTATTTTATTGTTATCAATTACAAGAAGACATATAGAACAAGTGAAGTCGTAGGCTCCGGCCAGAGTCATGTAAATTATCTTGGCTGTCCGGGTGACGTCGCGTCGAAGGCTGTGTTGCCGACGTTTCGACCATCTGTTTGTGTCTTGACGTGTCGCTGACGTGTCTTGACGGCCGACGTTTCGACCGTCTTTTCCTCAGGGCTGGTCTGCACTGGAGTTTTATTTTCCCCTCGCCAGTATCCCTGGCGAGGCGGGAATTGATTCAAAATTTGGGAGTATAATTTGCTCCAATCTTAAGATCTCTGGAGCTTGGGGAGGGCTTTTATCTTAAAAATACTACTTACAACTAACTTAAACTATCTTAGAACTATACATTGCCACTTTGGGCGACTGTTTTACTAAATAAATGCTTGGATTATGTGGTTTCAAAGTTCATGAGATTGTTCATTGTTCTTCTTTTTTCTAATTTTATACATTCACTCCATCAGTCATACTTATACTATATTTACAAACACATTCCCTCACTCATTCATTCCGCAATCCACTCCACTAACACTAACACTATTTACACTTTGTACACTGCGCATTGGAGTGGTTAGCGCTCGGTATTATATTTGGATGGGGGCCACGTACGATTGGCTGAAACAGTAGGCCAATCGGAGGGCAGCCCATCAACCTCGGGAGGGGGTCGAGGCGTGTGGCGTGGCGCCTGATCGGACGGCAAGTGACGGAGGATAAGAAGATCTTGAGAAAAAAAGATATATTACAGGCTTAATATGGAAATGGAAAAATAGGAAAGAGGGGTTTAACATGCGAGAGTTCTCTTCTCTCATAGGTACGCTAGTTTTAAATTAATTGTCAATTCGTTTTCCATATGTCCACCAAGTTTAAGTTTAATTGGTGGACAGTAGGGTGCAGCACATTTTCTTGGGCAGCTGATCTATCTACAAATGCGAGAAATTTCTTAATATCTCTGTCAGAAGAAAGTGTAACTTCCGTAAAACTTTACACTCCAAACGAAGAAAAGAGAAACAGTGGAAGGTTCAGGCGTAGTTAAGAAGAAGCCTGGAAAATTACAAAATATATATTTAAAGAACATAACAGTCAATAACCACGTGAAATATTAGAATGATTAGGAATATGGTATTTCTGTAAAGGTTTCTTTTCTTTTCTGTAAGTGATTTAGTGCATTATTGACTGATTTGGGTCTTTTTGTTTATAATATAGAAGAAGGCAGCACTGGATAAGGAAGGCCCATAATGCAAACTGTTCGAGAAACTGAATACTATGGGGTTTTAAAATATATTGCAGCGATTTAATTAAGATAATTGATGTTAGTCTCTCAATAAGTCTCAGATTAACTTGAGAGAAAAGGATTATTCAACAAGTTTAACAATGATTTGTTGTTGATTACTTTTCAATTTCCATTTTCCAAACATTGAATTTTCTCTTATTCTCATAATGCCTCAATTGTGATACTTAAATTTCGTAATTTAATCATCTTCTTCGGTTCCTAAAATTGCTTTTGAAACCGAGTGTGATCATTCACGTTCTCCTTTTCTTAGACGATAACATAAATGGGGTAAAGAGTTAGATAATGAAATACTTCTTGACCTGATATTCTTGACCCGTTTTACTTCAGAATATATGAAATGTCATAAACCCTGTGTAAGTTAAGCTTTCGCATTTGTTTCTTGTTAACAAGTATGCACGACTAGTTCAGTCAGTTCACTCCATCTGCATTCTTCATTATCAGCAGTTTTAATTCATTTCTTCTTTGAAGTGCCTTCTTCGTAAAGAATTTTTACGTCCGTTATATTTAAGATTTGGACGTGACATAGCAAAACCATGAATACAATAATATTTCGTTGAACACATATTTGCAAATTTTTCGCAAATGAAAACCATAAACGAAACTCCCAACCCAATTAATAGGGAGAAAAATGCTCCTTGCAAATGAGATAGTGAAAGAACAGACTTCTCCACATTAAAGAGATAGCTGAGTGTCGAACGTGACTGTTTTGTCAATTCTTCCCACCACTTGCCTATAATCCCGCATTCCAACAGTCCGTCAATGATGTAATCAAAATCATCCAAAAGAATACTCCACTTACTTAACATCATTACGACTGGAAAACTTATTCCATCTGAAAAGCCACTGATAAGATTTTGCGCTTCTTTTCCGTATCTTACAGATATTATGTACTCCATATGAGAGCGATCGATAAGTAGAGCCATGTCTCTGTTGAATGCGATGCGATCGTAACACACATTTTCACGTAGATCGCATATTTTACTCCTAGCTAGGAGTTTGTCGTATACGGGTTCGTGGTTTTCACTGAGTATCTCCATGTAATATATTGCCAACCCAATTGTAAGGTCACTCTCTGCAAGTGAATTTGCATTTTGAATAACAGGCTTCATTGTGGGTTTTATCAGATAGCTCATTAGAGAAGACTGATAAGCACTATTCAAAACGAAACAACCGAGAATGCAGATGAACATTCCCAAACGAGACGGTAGTCTGGATGGGTCTCGTGGAATCATCGCATACAGCAAGGCGTGAAGAACGTACATCACATGGAGCTCTTCCTTCAAACTGCGATAACCTCTTCTTAGAAGCACATTGTATGTATTCAGCAAATGAAATGCCACTCCCACGAACAGACAAAACACACACGTGTACGCCCACAGTTTCTTTGAAAATACGAAGGAAGCACTCATCCAGCGTGGGTATGGGCGCGGTCCTGGAACGTACCACATAGGTGACTCGAACATGTAGCTGTGCGAGGCATCCATTTGTATTTCCGATTCTGTATTGCGAGAAAAGGCTGCCATATAAATATCATCAGTCTCGTATTCAATATACGGATTATCATGAAATTCTGAAATACTAAACACGAAGTTTAATGTATCTGCAACTGTTTTCAGAATGCGAATTTCCAGTCCATCTATACTGTTTGGATCCTGTAAAGTGCTCTGTGGATTTGTCAATATGATCATTGGCTCCCATACAAGTGTTTTTACTTTGAGAATACATCCATTCAGGTTAATTAATTTTTTAGACTCGTTCATGTCACGAAGCAATGTGTTGGTTCCATCCCACATGTAGATTTTTTTCACTAGCGTTTCTTCAGTGGGACCTCCACAGTGACGTTTTGCCGAGTACGGTTTCCACCAGGTGGCGCGAAAAAATGTAGAAGTTCTCCGTGATAATACGACAGAAGAAGCGACACGTCGATACCACATTAAACGAAGAATATTTAGAGGTGAAGTAAGTGTATTAGATACTACAATATGAGGTACTCGAGGTGTCCATAAAGGGTTTAGAATCAGTGAGTCCAAGTGCGCTTCTAACATATCCTCTGACGATGTAGTTTCGTCTTCAAGGATTATTATAACTCCTCCAGCACCCGCTCCTCTGAGAGTCCAAGAAACATTAATGTGTATGTTCATTTTCACACAACATGCAAGACACAAGACATTACTTCTCTCATGCAGTTTACGCATTGTAACATCAATTGTGTTAGACGAAATTCTTGAATGGAATGATGAACTGCTCTTATCGCTTGAGTTTGACGGATTTGTTTGCAAGTAAGTCAACAATATCGGATGGTCGTTTGAAAAAATTCGGGCCAATTCAATGATTGGGTCTAATGCACTTTCACAAACTATAAATGAAAACGAATTAGCTCCCAAAATTAAAGCAATGAACGAAATCTTCATTGTTATTTCCCTAAACCCAGACCAATGAAACAAATAGGAGGGAGCATGAAATATATTTTCTGCTTCTGAAACTGGAAGTGAAGATCTCGATAATGAGCTAATTCATGGAAAACATTGCCGATGAGAAAGATTTACCGTACAATATCTTCGTGAAATCATTCATCGTGAGAGTCAAGTAATTGCTTCTCTTGTTTACCAAAGCTAAAGCTCATCAACTTCTCATAATGATTTCATCTATCAGATGTTTTTGATTTACAGTGTACTGTTTTTAATTCAAACCTCAAGGTAAACTCGGGAAAATATTTAGTATTCATCGACAAATATAAGTTCTAATAATTAGGAAAGAGTGCGATGATGATCCAAAGCGGTGATGTAGTTTGAGGCGACAAACCATTAGGTATCATTGTGCGTGTCAGGAAAAGAATGAAGAAATGCAGACTTCATATTATGTTTATTAGCTTCCCTCGTACAAACTTTAATCATTCTAAGCTTTTGTGTCAATTTTTACTCAGCTGCTAACACAAAAAACTGAGCAAACGATATGCCTTTCGTGATCAGTAAGATCCAATTTGTTTTAGGTTTACTATAAGTTTGAACTTATTTTAAATTTTGTACTGTATAAAGCAAAAAATAATTTAGATTATATTTAATTCTACAGTTTGACTGAAAAATTGCAAGTAGCTTTATAGTTATCTTCATGATTTATAATACGAAACATCAGTGTTTTAAAATGTTAAAATATTTATGGTATCAGTAAGGTACTTCAAGATCATTAAAGTCCAATTAGTTTTAGGCTTACTATAGGTATAAAGTCATTTTCACTTCTGTACTCTATAAAGCCAAAAATAATTTAATTATATTTAATTCTACAGTTTGATCTGAAAAATCGTAAGTAGACTCATGGTTCTCTTCATTATTTATTACGCCAAATAGCAGGTTTCGGAAAATGTCAATATATTTGATGATGGAAGTAAGACATCTCAAGATCAATAAGATCCAATTAGTTTTAGGATTACTACCATGAATGTTCTCATTTCAGCCTTTCGACCAAATAAAGCGAATTTCGATTATATTTAATTCTATTGTTTGAACTGCAAACTCGCAAGTAGCCTTATAGTTCTCTGGATTATTTATGACGCCAAATAGCGGGTTTTGCAAAATGTTAATATACTTGATGGTGTAAACAAGTTATCTGAGATCTTAAAGGGGAGAGGTACGCTACATGAACTGAGGATTTCTGTAGGCAGTTGACGTCTCGGCATAAATGGACCCGCGCCAATAGAGAGGGACGTTGTGAGGCAGCCGCAACTTTGGCGGAGTCTCCACCAGGAGCTCTCCAAGCGAACAATGTGCCTGTTTTAAACTTGATGACCGCGAATACCAGTAGAAGTTGGCAGGACTACGCATATCTCCCGAGAGATACACTGGTGTATCTCGAATTAGGAAAACAAGACACACCCTTCACGAAGGTCCTTTCCCTAAGAATCCAAAGGGTGTGTTTGTGACGAAGGGAAAACAGTAAACAGAGGAAGAGTAAGTATTGTATTTTAGATATGAAATTGCATACGCGGTTTTTTTAAAACTGTCAAAAAATATTGAATTTTTATTTCGAGTTGAACTCAAGTATTTATAAGGATTTTTAGGCGAAAAATAAAGAGTACATTAATATTTGAAAATAAATATTTAAGTAGACTATTAACTTTCTTCAGGTTGCATTCAGGGCATAAATTTGTCGAGATTGGGCTTTAAAATACGAAACATTACAAATAAGTAGTGCTCGAAAAGGCAAAGTTTTTCTCGCACTAGGTATTTTCCTAATATCTTTAAATTGGGTTAGCTTATCAGTATTTCTCCACAAGCATCCAAACTGCTACCTGTCGACATCTAAAATATATTTTCTTAAATTGTTTCAATTTTTGCGTTCCCTAATAGTGAGCAGAATGAAAATATTACTTAAAGAATATTATAGAATAGTAAAAGGTACTTCTACAGGCAAATTATGATTGAAAAACTTGGAGACTCTTGAAAAAATGTAGATCGAGCGTTTCTGAAGACACAGGTTTGAGAGTACAATTGTACAGAAAACTTTTGAGTTTTCGGGAAATATCATAACAAGTCATTCGAAGCACTTCTACTCGCAAATGCAATAACGTTTTAAAAGTCTCGAAAAACAACTGTAATTAAGTAAATGTAAAAATATTTAAGTGGTTAGGCGGAAGAAATAAAGACATTATAATTAAATAAATAATAATTACTATTATTAGCATTATTAATATTAATATTATTAAACAATGACAATAAGATAGAAAGTAAAACAAAATTCCAGGGAATTAATAAGTATTCTGAAGAAAAATCAGTTCTGAAACTTTTCTAAAATGTTAAAACAATTGTAAACGTGACCTGTAAGAGGTTACACAGACTAAGAAATTATAAATAAATGCAGTAAAACTGTCAAGATTGTTTTGAAAAAAGTGTGATAATTTTATTTGATTTAGGTAAATGAAGATTTTTAAGAAGTTGCTGATATTCTTTAAATGCTAGATCTTCCCAGTTCTTGATGTTTTGTCAACATTTATGCAATTAAAGTGGAAAAGAAGGTATATATCCGCGTTGTATTCTGGTTATAATCTCAGAGAGCAGATAACCTCAGAGAATCTCTTAAGCAGCTTAAATAAATCAAATGTAAGTAATTTAGAAGTAAAGCATTAGACAATTGAGAAGATGACAGCTCAGAGAGATAAAAGTATCCAAGAAAAATCCAGTGTTATTAATTCATTCGGATGAAGCACGCGAAAGCTGCCAACAAAACATCTGGCGATCTTAATTTAAACTCTGAACGAAACAAAGGAATATCCCTTCGGAGCGAAATTTATAAGACCATTAGCATCGAAGGGCTCGCTTATAATATTGCAAATACAGTATAACAGAAGCGACACGGGAGAAACCAGTTATACCCGATCCAAAATAGTCCGTCGGGAGAAATTACTGGTCTAAAAGAAACAAGCTATACTTATTTTTGCAGCGGATTAGAGACTCGACGACGCGCACGGAGAGTGTAGTTCTAGCAAATATCCGTTTTTTTCTTTATAGTCCATTTTTAATGCAGTGTTTCGCGGTTTGTTCGAAGGTAAAATTAGCAAAGCGTCGTGAGAAGTGCGGTCGCAGCGAAGTTGCGTTCAGTTGGTCGTCGGCAGGCGAGCGGCAGGCAGAAGAAGTACAGGACACACCCAGCTCACCCGCACCAACTCAGCTCCGGCACAATGGCGGTAGGTGCGACCACACCCCCTCGGGCACGGCGCCGCGGGCAGGGCCAGAGAGGCCAGCCGCCGGTCACGGTGGGGGACCCTGGGGCGCGCCCCGGCTGCGCGCGCTGACGGACGGCCGCAGCCGCCACCGGCCCTCGCTCGCTCGCTGTGCTCGGGAGAAGGACGCGTTGTGCGAGGATGCGTGTGACACGTGAGGAAACAGTGCGCGCCGGAACATGGTGCAGGTGGTCGGGGTGAAGGAAACAGACGAACAATGTAGAAAGGAAAAGACTGCGAAAGATGGATGAGGACATGTCGAAACCAAACGTTTGCTGGAGAGTTGAGAGTTGATGACACAGTCAGAGTACCGTTTCAAAATTAGCATAATTTAGGTCTGGCCAGTTGCGAGGCCTGATTGAAGTTAAACGTTATGTTTATAAAAATTCAAGTTTTCGAAACGTATGGAGAAGCGATAAATTAGAAGATTTAAATTGAAGTGGTACGCAGATTTCATACCTTTTCGCCTCAAAAATATAATAATATAACAGATCTTAATTGTAATAAATTTAACTACTTGAACTATTCGTGAGAGTGCATAAATACAGTTTGAAAATACGTTTTACAAGGACGAAATATTATATCAAATGAATCCGTATATTCCTCCCCAATTGGTAAAGCCTATGATAACAAAAATGTCCTAGAGAATTATTCAAATGGGAATTACTACGACAAGAGTACTTTAATGAAGAGGATTCGACTTTTGTTGAATATTTCTTTCTCAAAATAAGGAGTCGAGTTGGTCAAAATGGAAATACATATAATGTTAATTTCAGAGTTGAAGAATTCGGGCGAATGATTAAAGAAGGTAGTCTTTTTTTAGTGTCTCCCCCTTGACAGAGTCACGAAATTGCAACGCTGAGTGACGACAACAGGTGATTCTTTCTGCTCTTGGCTTCACCTTCTAAATGGGAGGGGATTGTGTGAATGCAGAAAATAAGTAATTGTACGACGGTCAGCCATTGATGATTACGTACACCGAAATAAGAATTTTGATGTACTGTTTTATTTACTTTTTATAAGAAGTGGGGAAAACGAGAAATAGAAAAAGAGGTTAAATACCTACACCTCACACATTTCTTATTACTATTTTGCTCCATTAACTATTTGGGATTCAATAGTCTGAATGATTTTAAACAGAACAACTACATAAATGAATTTGGCTTCTGACGCTGAATATAGCTGAAATATTTATGAAAATTGCCATTCGTAGTTTATGAACATTTATTTGATAGCCTGCTTATATTTAAGGTGTTCAAATTCAAATTCCACCTTCACCTCGATACTATTTACAACAGCGGGAGGAATTATTTCGCTTTTAGAACGAAGTAATGTGAGATTGCAAATGATATTTGGCAATGACAAAAAATCCATTTCTTATTACGTTGCATTATGTAATTTGAATGTTCTTGTAGTATTCATTGAACGTTTTTTTCACTGCTGAGAATTATGTTGAGGCCTTATAATACGACCTTACGGGAAAAATATGGAAATTTCCCTTTTGTTACCATTTTTTAAAACATAAATGCAGCTAATGACAATATAACTTTGAAGCTGAAGTGCAATCTGAGCAAAATTTATTTAAACACAACTCTGATATTATTGCAATCGTATCATTTGACAGTTTTTCATATGCTGAGTACATAAGATGAAAAAAATTCTATATATTAACTAACTTGAAGGAAATGAAAACAAATAATTTACGAGAATTAAAGAACGTTTCGCAACGTATAATGCGTAATTAACTGATATATTATTTTAACATTGCTTTGTTTTGCAATTATCTCGTCAAATCCAAAAGTAAAAATACAGCATTCAAATTTTTAAGCTGATTAATTTATACTTCCGGATTTTGATTGCCAGGATTTTGAAGTCAAATATCATGTATCTGTGAATTATTTTTAATTTTTTCAGAAATCATATCACAAATTGCCAATTACCTAATGTACAATTGTTGATGATGAACACGTTATTACAATTAATCAGCAAGTAAACTCCTATACGAAGTTGTACAATGACATGCACTTTTCATTTTATAGCAGTATCCAACTTCGAAAATGCATTTACTATAAAATTGCTCGTTAAAAATTCTAGATTAATTTTTTCATGAAGTATTAATTTGATTTAAAATATATTCGAAAACCATTTTGGTATATGAGAGCGTTAACTCGTACCTACTAAGCACAGAAACACGTAAAACGACATCTGATGTTAACCCGGTCCTCGACAGGCGTGACGTCAGTTGGTATCTGGGATCAAGAACGTTTCCCGCCGACCTTGTCCCATGTATCTGGGATCTGTACAGCTTTTGGATGTATTTTGTAGCGTAATTCTGATGTATTTTGGCTGACAAGAAACATGCACTTCAGATATGTAAAGCTCATAAAATAATTTGAAGTCGAGAAAGGAACGTACTCTCAAACTCCCAGACCTCTTTGAATAATGTATTGAACGCTGATAAAGACTGATTACATCTCTACTTTTTCGAGAATTTTCGGTCGTTACAACGAATAGACGCATGACATGACTTAGATGAAGATAAACTTTCGTTGAAAAGCATGAAAGGGTAAAGTGAAAATAAACTATATTGCTTTCTAGCGGGCTTGACGTTTTCAATAGATGATTTTCAGAACGTACTCTTATTTTTTGGTGTTGACGATCAAATAGTGCCCTGCAGCAACAAAAATATTATTGTTCAAATCCATACAAAACGATTTCCCCAAAAGGAGTATGCACATTGCTAAAGAACAACAAATAAATTTATCTTGTATAGCCCTGCAATAAAGTAAATATTTAAACAAAAACGTTTTCATAAATATTGCAATACCATATTGTAGTATATATTCAGTGCAACAGTTACTTTATATCAATAATGTATTAATATATCAAGAAAGTCAGAAAGGTTGTTGTTCCGTAACGTAATAAGTAAACAAAATAGTTATTTATGTAGTATTTGTATCAAGGGCGTTACGTAGACGTTTTTGCCTCTCGGACCAGAGGCCCTCGGGTTTGGAAGTCGCCTGAAGGGCGAAAAATCTAGTAACGCCCGTGGTGCATACAACATGTTAAAATAATGGTTAAATGAAATTTTTTTTTTTGTATTGTCTTTTGTCAATAGACAAAAAAAAAAATCAATTACTATTGCATAATCGTTATTGGACTGATTTGTTGTACAAAATGAAAGAATATTGTGAAGTTCCTGCGGACATTCTCGCAAAAGCAACAAAACTACGGACAACGGTTTCCAATAAATTCTCGAAAAAAAATGAAATTGCTTATGGTTTATTTCAGAGTTATATAAAAGTGTAAATTACGTTGATGAAACAGTACTTTCATGTTATTTTCTTCTATTGCCGAAAGTTATTTAGAATATGTCATGATACCAAAAAAATAACATTTCGAGGATGTTAGCCGATGTTCCTTATACATCTTATTACTACGAATAGTACTTCCATTCAAGAAACACGTACTAGTCTCTAAAAAAGGTGATACGTAACAGTGAAATATGAGTAATTGGTAGCAATTGTATATTCACGGAAACATTTCAAAATTGCAATTTGCATATAAATTAAGCAAAATAATGTTTATAACCGGTTATTTTACTTATTTGAGCATTATGCCATTAATTTATTGTATTGTTTGCATCGTAACTTTAATAAATCGAATTCATAAAAATGTATGCGTTGTGTTGGTATTACAGTGGGCCATAAAGTACTCAAAAGACCCGAGGGCATAAAAAATAAGAAAGGCTCGCAAGGGTATTAACAATACCGTTACGTGTTTTGTTTGATGTCCGTAGACACACAGCAATGAACTAATAAACCATAAAATATTTAATGACGGGGTTTCTCTTCCTTCGAGGCTTGCTGTCTCACAACGTTAACAGTGTCGTAAGACTGTTTTAACGTTCTGAGGAACAGAGCATGAGAGTTAAGTCTGTACGCGCAATATGAAAATAGAATAACACAATTAAAAAAATGCATTTTTCTGCCAAAATCTGTTTGATTGGTTTCGGATTTTTCCCAAGTTTCTGGGAATCTAACAAAACCAGATATAAAAATAATAAAGTTTAAATAATATTATAAACACTACAATCATCCATCTTGGTTTCACTTTTTCCTTCAATTTTAAACCGCTTTTGGACTACGATCAATGTTCTGAACAGTCGTACGAAACACAATCAGATGAATTTCAATTTCAAAAGTCATAAATGAGACTTCTAACCTTGAGACACTTTAAATGAAATGACGAATTGATTCAGTGGTGAGGTGTAGTTGACATCTACATAATTGGAATGATTGAAGGCGTTGTCATTGTCAACAATATTGTTGACAATGACAACGCCTTCAATCATTCCAATGAAATGACGAAATGACGAAATGCCCACTTTCGAAGATTGAGGCAATTTAATTCGTCCAGAAAATGTAAAAAATGTAACGTAATAATACGGTACGTAATAATATCAACGGTACCGACGAGGTTTATTTTAATCATTATTATGATTTTTCACAATATGATTTTTTTATAGATGCAGGGCAAATCGTACATTCGAGTCGTTTTGTCATAGTTTAGTCAAGGTACCCACGGTAACGTAATAATATCAATGTATTAAATGAATGTCAAAAAAATTTTCGTCTTTAAATGAAAATTATTAAAAATAATATGATAACGGTGTTTTCTGATAATGAGTAACACAGCTCATTAGATAAAATTAACTTTTGTCGTACAAATTGTTTAGAATATTTTAATTTCCAAATGCACCAGAGAGAGTGGCAGTTTCCTTGTCTAATCTGAGAAATTGAATGAAGATATCCTTGCATGTTGCATCTGCAATCTTCATGTCGGTTTAATGTTTATGTTTATTAATTAAATAATTGAGCGGTGGTTATTGTAAGTGTATTTATTTTCATTTAAATTAGTATTAGTATTTCCTGAGATCAATATTAACCTATTTCAAATTCAATAGTTCGAAAATAGTAAAATTATTCTGAAAATAAATGTGTCAGTAAAATACGAATCAGTAAATCTATTTGTATGTAAAACACAGTGTTAAGTTACTTCACGAGTAGAAAAGAAATTCATAACATTAACATCTGTAAAACAGAGGCCTAATAGTACAGCACATAAACTGAATATTTACACAACTGTGACTAAGAGAATTATTTCTGTTTTAGGACGATCTTCCTCCAGAACAGAAAGCCCGTAGGTATTCTACAAACGATTTTGATGCTAAATATATCTTATTAAGAATTTGAACGTGTCAGCTACCTTTTACGTTTTCTTCCAGTGCTGAAGAAGGCTTTCGATGCCTTCGACCGCGAGAAGAGCGGCTCCATCAGCACAGACATGGTGGGCGAGATCTTGAGGATGCTGGAGCACCCTGTCAGCGATGACATTCTTAAGGAGATCATTGCTGAGGTCGACGCAGACGGTGAGTGAAAATGCCGCTTCCTTCTGGTAGGCCAATTCCGTGAAACAAAGCTTATTTCAATTAAATACTTAGCTTTGTTGTGTAAATGGATACTGTGAATATTCCAAGATGTTCGAAGGATTAATGACTCCGGATGAGAATTGAAACCTAGACTCCTGGTTTATGCAATTTACCTCGAGCCGCTTTTACCTCTAAACCAGGGGTGTCCAATGTGCAAGGGCTGCGGGCCAGATTTTCATTATTTGGGTGATCCACACGTGACACCGTATTGTTGATTTCAGCGGTTTTCCCGGCTGCTCTGAAACGGGGGGGGGAGATACGTGATATCAGGCTCTTCCATGCATAACGCAGTGAATCACATTGGGATGATTTTGAATTTCCGAACTTACTAGAAAAAGTCCTTAAAGGGAGTTGACTGCGACAGGCGCTTGCGCTAGGCGCACAATGTTCTCGCCCGACATAGATGCAAAGGAGTGTCACTATTGAATAAAACCCTTCCGCGGGCCACAATAAGTGGCATCCCAGGCCGCATGTGGCCCGCGGGCCGCCAGTTGGGCAGCCCTGCTCTAAACGAAGGAGGCGAACAATGCTCCGAATTGTTCCTTGGAAAATCATCGCCCTGAAATAATCGAGTCATTCAGTAAAAAGTAGGATAGAACTTACAGAGATTTTTTGTCAGAAAAACAAAAGAGTTTGGGGGTTTTATGAGAAATAACAGGGTGTTTCTCGATTCGTCTTTGATTTTCGAAGCGAGTAAATTTACCGATCATTCCCTATGCACGAGTAGTATTGAGAATGACTGTTTCACGAATAAATACAATAATATATTCCAATAAAACTATTAAGAAATACGAAATAAGAAAGATATAGTGCGATTCAGATCAATGCCACATTAAATGCCTTGATGCTTACGCGTGGTGTCACATACAGCAGTCAAGATTTAACTGCCACCGTGTTACACCCAATTGCAGTTTAAATAAATTGTATCTTTAAAAAAACCGATAGCTGCCCATCCGTCTGTGGAAACTATGCTTATCGTCAAGCTCTGAATCCGCAAAATGAGACTGTCATACTGACAATGGAAATGATAATTTTTGCCTAAAATATTTGAACTAAAACTTTGAAACTCTAAATTTAGTGAAATAATGTAAAGTACTTAGATTACTTCAATCTATCAATAATATATTTGTACTATACAGTTAAAACTGAAGAATCTCTTTCTAGTATTTTATATATTTAATTAACTCGTTTATTGTGTCTTTTATAAAACTTAGAAAGACAGAGTTACGAGATTTAATTGCGTAGGTAGATTTTAGAGTCAAGTGTTAAATAAACAATATAGATTTACAGACACTTCGATCTAGATAGAGCAGTGATCCACTTTTTTCTAAATTTATTCTCTTTAGGAAATAAAAACATGGGAACACATTGTCCGTTCCCATTGTACAAAATTTGGCACACGACACTTCCAAAGTATGACAAAACGATTCAAATGTACGATTTGCCCTGCATCTATAAAAGTCATATTGTGAAAAATCATAATAATGATTAAAATAAACCTCGTCGGTTGGCGCAATCGGAAACCTTGAATCTAATTTCCGAATCCTTGATTCAGAGGAATCTAAACCTTCGAAGTGTGTTCATAAATCAAGAAAGCCTCCAGCGCCAAGACAATATATCCTATATTGGCGCAAAGGCAGGTTTGTTCTAATTCTGAATATTGTTTTCTTCGAATGAATTTTGAACTTTTCACAAGTTCGAAAAGTTCGGAATAGTTTTGTGCAAGTTGCTATTTTTGTAGTACCATGTGTTATTTCATCTAAAATTTATTTTATTGTCCTCAAAGATTTTTTCCGGGCTGAAGGGCCGTGGTCCATGGGAAAACATATTTCCAGACGTTTCGTTCGCAACAACCGGGGAACTTTCAAGGAGGATTCTTCGTCCGAGACCACATCGCCACTGAGGATGTCTGCCGTAGTTGCGGACGAAACGTCTGGAAATATGTTTTCCAATGGACCACGGCCCTTCAGCCCGGAAAAAATCTTTGACTACAACTCCGGCCGTGAAAGCCTACATTGTTTTATTTATTTTATTATTGAAATATTATAAAAAACTCTTAGATGTGTTTGTACACGGTGAGCAATTGTAGTAAATACTTACAGTTGCTCTTTTAGAGTCCAGGTCAGCAACTTCCTTACCAAACATTTTATGATGAACTGGTATCCAAATAGTAATAAAATTCTTTTCTTCTTTACATTTAAGTAATGATTTTCTAATACGATTTCTCTACTACTATTAATTCTATAATACGAGTTTAAACATTTTATATTAAGGTAAAACAATGATAAGTGTAAAGGAAATATAAAATTTATTGAAGCCCTTATTGAGAAGATATTTTTGATGTGTTACTTTTCCGGCGTATTGCCACGCAAATATGAATTCTTGATGCAAAAATCTATTGATAGACATTACAGTAACATAATTTAGCAATTTTAGTGCTTTTCAATATCGTTGTTAATAATCACAATGATGTCTGGACAAAATTTTCTATTTTACACCTTTAATTTCTCAATTTCATATCTCAGAAGAAAACGCCACTGTAGTTGTTAGGAATACATTGAAAATAGTGGGATTTTCTTTATTAAGTTTGGAATATATTTTTTATTTTATACATTATTTTAATGCTTATTCAACATGCATTTAAATCTGCAGGTTCCGGACAGCTGGAGTTTGAGGAGTTCTGTGATCTCGCCGCTAGGTTCTTGATTGAGGAGGACTCTGAGGCCATGCAGCAGGAGTTGCGCGAAGCTTTCCGTCTTTATGACAAGGAAGGTACGTGCCAGAGAACTGCGCCAGCTCCTTACAATCCATTATGCGTTTAAATAAGAGTTGTAAATTTTCTTTCATTCATTGTCAAAGTCATTGGCATTAAGTTAATTTACTAACGATGAATTGTACTTAATGATAATGCGTTCATTTTAATACCTTAATATGAATAGAGTAATATTATATGTAAAACACAAATATGTATTGAAAAGATATTTTCTTAATAATATTTAGTAAAGGATGGGAATATAATGCGCAAAAAATTAAATAGTTTTAATTTGATGCAGTAATTGAAACGTAATGTTTAATTAAATTACGGGAAAATCTACAGCTAGTAAACTATTCTTATTATTTTGAAAACTATTTACATACAAACATTTCTTGAAAATTTAATAATGTATTCATTTCTAACTTATGGAAGATAGGCGAACTATTAAAATTTGAAACAAGGTTGAATCGCTTCCAAAATAAAACGGTCATGGGCATTTCTGTATTCCAAAAATCATTATTATTATTATTATTATTATTATTATTATTATTATTATTATTATTATTACTATTATTATTACTATTATTATTATTATTACTATTATTATTACTATTATTATTACTATTATTATTATTATTATTATTATTACAACTAGATAATTGTCGGGCATTGCCCTGGAATTTATAAAGCGCGCCAGTCGCTGAGCCTTCTTTGCCCGTTCCGCCCGCTCCTTCCATCCTCACTCATCGCCCGCTCCGCCTGCCCTGCCTGCCCCGCCACCCCACCCGTGCGGCTGAGTTTAGCTCACAGCCAGCATTGCCGCAGCAGCCACTCTGTACGCAACTCCTAGAGTTCGAGCCCCCACGGTGGTTAGATAGCTAGGTCTAAATCAGCCGTTGGAGTATACTAGCCGGCGCCTGCTCTGACTGCATATTAATTTTTATTTTCGATACATTCAAATATTCATTCTAAACAATTCATTCAGTTATTTCCCGACATATCATTCTTTCAATATCAACGTCAGTATAACATTACTCCATTCTTACATTTCGGTGAGTTATAATTGTTGAAATGAAGAATTGAAGGAAATAACTTGAAAGCAGAACGCTGAAAGATCCGTAAAATTATAATTGAGCAAGAGTATAGCAGGATATCAATTTTATTCTGCATAAAAATCCATTCGACTGATTTAAAAACCAAAAAAACTTGACTGAACAAAGATAAATAATTAATTTGACGAATTTACTAGTAATCACAAGAACTGATTAAATTTAGTTATATTAATTTAAGGAAGTCAATATTTTTAAATTAATTTTTCCCATTTTTTCCCATAATTTTTCCCATGAAACTTCAATTTTCATTTCAAATCTTGACTACTGATTTTTTAAAAACTTGTTCACTTTGTGTATATACTTTTTTGTGCAAAATTCAGTGCCATAATACTAAGTTATTAATATTACCATTTCTTATTAATATATTTATAATCTAAGCATTCTAGTTTATCTTCCTAAAAATAATATGTATTTAAATATGAGAATTCATTTCTGAACTACGACCTCAATTGTGTCCTTGCAGGTAACGGTTACATCAGTACAAGTGTGCTCCGCGAAATTCTTAGAGAATTAGACGACAAAGTCACAAATGAAGATCTGGACATGATGATTGAAGAAATTGATTCTGACGGATCCGGCACCGTTGACTTCGATGGTAAGGGTTTTGAACCAGATTCTATTTCTCCATAAAATACATTAAAATATTTATTGAATTATTTTTTTTTAACTTATTAATCCTAAAATTTAAATGATCGTTGTTATTAACGAATTTATTCATTTTTACTACCATTCATATTTTAAACGTCTCTATTTACCATTCATTGAATGGAGTATCACAAGAAATTGGTTAAAGAAGGGTATTTACACTATTAACGTTATTTAAATAATAACAGTAATGACAATTTGAATTGTATTCCTACATGTCGAGTTATCACTGACTGCCTGAGACACTTTCACAGGCAGAGTCAACATTCACGATGACTTGACGCGCATGCGTGTCTCCTGTGCAAGTATGCTCTTCCTAGCCTTGATTGGAATGGTTATTCTGCTACCTGAAGACTTCAAGTTTAGTCGAAACATTGAAATGAAATTGAAATTAGTTACCTTTATTTTGTAAATAACCTTTTAACAAATTTCTTGTGATTATGGAACATATGGTAACTAGAGAAGTCTGCAAATTTTTATTGTCACGAAATTGAATAATCTTTAATAACTTTTACTTAAAAGTTATAATTATATCATTTTCAATCTTCAAACCAATCCTTCAAGTCAAACGGATAAATTCCTCATAAAATATATTCCATTGTTATTGAAAAGTAAAGTTATTTACACTACTCGTGGGTCAGATAAAGTTAAAACGTCTGTTTTCTGACCCATGGAAAATCCTTTTCCATTACGGACCTCTGGTTTACGATAAATCGATAATATAATTCTGATTATAATGAATAAGTATCGTAAATATTTAACTTAATAAAATATCCCCGTTCGTCATTGTCTTCCACAACACTGGATTAAAATACACATCGAGTGACACAGAATGCACGACTCCATTCCGCATTAAACAGTGCCCTGGTCTGACTACTCTTCGAAAACAAGGCTAGCGTGATTGATTCTATCATCTGATAAGCAAATGGTCCCAAAGTCATACAAATATGCGATACATTTTCAGATACTTGGAAAATGAATTAGAAAAAGCGTACAAATTATGTTTACCAATGAATCCTACAAACATGAAAAGATACATCATTATTAATTGATGGGTGCCAAGGCTGTCGGAGGAGGAATTTTCTGCCACAGTCCACTTCTTTCCGGAGCGGGCGACCTCAGTAATTTGTCATTATCTTCATTTGTATAAAGGATGGTAGGATAATCATTAGGGGTATTTTAATAACCTAAAACATACCCCAAGATGATCATTTAAATGCTTTTAAAATGTTTTAAAAATCCCCTAAAAGCAAAGAAAAGTAACATAAAAAATGTGATCAAAACCAGTTCAGACGAACAACTTAAGCTGTTGAATATGTTACTAATGTAAAAAAGGCTGCTTCTATTCGTTCAAGTGAACTCAGTTTTCAAACTTTTCGTTTGGACTGCTCTATACCAGAAAATCTCTGTCTTTAGTTATCCCGAAATCGGCTGAACCGCCAATGACGCTGACAGGCGTCACAGAAATCGTAGATTACCTACTCACAACGGTTGGCATTACAACTTCTGAGCGAAGAAATCGAATAGGTTACCAGCTATAGGTACTCAGGAATTCTGTGGAGAATATATGTTGCATATTGTAAATATTATTTGAAGCAAGTATCAATAAAATGACATGAAAATCGATTAAATAAGCAAAAAATGTATTAACAATGACGGAAAACGTTAAAAATAACTAAAAATCGGTCATTTCCTCTTTCATAACATAAAATGAATTTCTATACTAAAGGGCATTGTTCTAAAGTGACCAGAATTAATGAAAATTACATTTCATTAAAATTCGCCCCCTATTAATCATAAAGGTGGGTAGGACGATGTTCATATGAAATTAGCGGAGGTATGAAACAGCCCACTTCGTCACACTAATATAAAGGAAACTATCATCTCTTTCATTGGCTATGAAAGCGCAGCCTTCGTCTCCACCACTCAGGCAGGGTCAAGTTTCTTTTGGAATCTTTTTACGTCCTGAAGGGTTGAAATACCTGATAAAAATGTCTAATTTTAAAGACTCCGTATCCTTTAAGGGCCATCCGTAAATTACATAAGGTCTCTAGAGGGGGAGGAGGTCAAGCAAATGTCACCTAATCTGAAGTGGGGGAGAGGGGGGTCTCTGAAAATATCACGTAATTTTGTCGCTAAAAATTGCAAGAAAACTGAGACAATTTAAGTAAGTCATGTTTATATAATAAAATATGGCTAAACTTGCACAATAATGTTAACGGCGGTTAAGTGAATGCTACAAGAAGTAGCATAGTACACTGAGAAAAAGAATCTAACAAGAATTACCAAACTTTTATCAATAATGAGATAAATCTCATTATCTGTATTTGTACAGAACTTTTGAAGACAAATTACCGACCGTTTTTAGAAGTGCAATAATATTCATTGTAATTCAATCACTCTATTTTCTAAATACTAGTCATATATAGTTTTAAATAAATATAATTAAGCAAATTATGTTTTTTAAATAATCCAAATACAATAAATCACAAATTAACGTATTAACATTAAAAATGCGCAATTTGAAAAATCTTACATAATATTAGAAGGGGGAGGGGGTCAAACCAAATCTCACGACATCTCACCAAGAGGGGAAAGGGAGTTGAAAAATCGCTAAAATCGCCTCATGGATGGCCCCTTATCCCTAAACAACAGGATATTCTCTAACCAAGAAACTGTCAGCAACGGTTTTTAGAAGTATTAATAATATTGTATTTTATTAAGGTGTAATTTGTTCATTTTTAAACAAGGAAATGTATTATGTTTACAAGAAGGTCCGAGATTTGTTTATACACTGAAGATTTTGAGAATAACAACTAGTGAGGGAAACATGGAAACTCAGACACAAACTTGTTGGCTGGTGGAAGAAAAAGAAGTAGAAGTAATTCGTTTTTTCTACTACTTATTCACACGTGAACGCCAAACAAACAATCTTCATCGATCATCAGTTGTTAAAGCATAATTAACAATACACCTTCCTAATGAGAAATTGTTTTTGTTTCTGGCATAAAGCAGTCGCACACGGTGAAGTAGCAGCAATTTTCTTGCCCTCCGGTATCTCTTTCTACTTACAAATA
This sequence comes from Teleogryllus oceanicus, assembly GCA_964035755.1. Classification (NCBI taxonomy): domain Eukaryota; kingdom Metazoa; phylum Arthropoda; class Insecta; order Orthoptera; family Gryllidae; genus Teleogryllus; species Teleogryllus oceanicus. The sequence goes on from CAXIVR010000004.1 coordinate 32,353,429, forward strand.
TAACGCTTTAATGTCCATCTAAAAGAAATCATCTTGGAAAAATCAGAACAGGCGTCACTCAAGGATACAGTACACTAGGTCAGGGGCAGCGTTCTTCTCTCGCTGGCGACTTGCCCATGGACTCAGCGGTAACAATCTTGGCAATGTTACAACCAATAATGCAAAGATTGGAACCACAGCAATACTTAGGATGCCTATTTTTTTCTTCGTGTGCAAAGATTGGAAAAATATCCAATCCAAAACAGGTGATAACAGAATTTCCGTTATACACAATTTTCATTCCCCCCTACTGTACTGTCCTTTCAGGTACTGTGAGGTTTTCTGCATTTTGTGTAGCATATTTTAATTATGATATCAAAGTGATTAATTGAAACTACCCGCCTTTGAGATAAGATGATCGACCACGTTAACATATATAACTGAACGGATTTTATTTCCAAACTTACATGTTTATTTCTTAAATTAAAAATAACGATATTTTAATAAAGTTGGTGGAAGTTTGTTTACCCCGAATAAAGGAAAACTATGTCGTATTATTGTTATTTTAATATTTTCCAGAATTCATGGAGGTCATGACCGGAGGTGATTAATTTCTGCATTGCAAGAACGAAGACATCCACAATTCCTCTCAACGCACATGAAGATAACGTGAAGACGCTCTGAAATGTTCGGAAGGACCTTCAGAGGAATATGATGCCTGTTTTGTACATATTTCATTCTTATGAACGTCGTTGTTGATTTACGTTACAATAAATATTAAGATATTTTCAATAATGTTATTTTATATACCAATATTTTATGAGTTAGGTCAATATAATTTAGCAAATTGTTACGCATCACCAAGACACCTTCAAATAATATGATACTCAGGAGTAAATTCGAAGCAGGCTGAAAAATTATGTTGATGCTAACTTATTAAATATTGTGCTAATTTCAAATTTTTTGATGATGACATGTGTTATCCATCTAATTTTCTTTATTTGATATTTCGCTCATATAGATAAAGGATTCGGCGAACATAAAATGTCAGTTTTTAGTTACTGAAAGAACCCTTCGGAATGAATGAAGTTATTTACGGCGATGACTCCACCAACACCAACAAGGGATTGCTTCAAGGGATATTTACACTGCTATACTCTGAGGAATGAATACAATTAAATACCAGAGGAGGAATGAAGAGTGACACATAACAGGCACAGCTTGTCTTAGCCACCTACTCAATGAGGTAACCTTACAACTGATTGTCAGACTTAAATAGATGGTGCAAAGTGTAATGCGGGGGTGGCGTCTTGGTAAGTGGCGAGTCTCCTGTGTCGCAGTTGTCACCCACACCTTCAGGAGCGTCGCACCGTCTTCGTAGCTGCTCGCCATGGTACGTTCACACGAAAGAAGCACATTTCAAATTTTGGTTCACTTTACATATTTTTGGTCTTAATATTCCAAGATATGTTAATAAGTTGGTATAAGGTTATATTGCGAATGGGAGTTTGGTATATTATTGACAGTTTCAGGGACTAATGACAATGCGTCAATGTCTCGTAGGATTCTCTAAGATTATTTGTCCACTAGGATGAAACAAGGTGTCTTGAAAGCAAGGAGACAGAGTATTCTCTGTCATTCATTAAAAAACATTCAATACACCTATTACTCTTCTTCAAAATAAGATCCTAGGCATGAGTAGAAGTGCAGAGTCCTAGGAATCGTAGTGAGTCCAGCGATTTTCTCTTTGAAGGCGTCTCGGGAGACTTTTTCGGGAAATCTCTTTCAGTTCCATCGACCCGGACCAATGGATGTGTTCCACGGTGTTTTTTTAACGGCCTTTTCCTCCACGGAAACATAAAGTCAGTCACAAGGAGTGAGAACAGTTCGATGCGAAAGCATGATAATGCCTATTCTCTCAACAACTCTCCGACAGTGAGTAATTTCTGTGACCGAGTGTTAACATGGTTAAGATTTCTTGATGTCGCGACCTCTAAACTCATGTGCAGAACGCGTATCTGCATTCTCTAAAGATTTTTCCTACAGAAATTTATTTGAAACTTGCAGTGGTATCTTCTCCAGTCATAAAGAAGCTTAAATACCGTTCAGTACTCAATAAAGCACTTTTATGACCAACTACTGTGTGTGTAATTACCGTTGTCAAATGTCTGGACTGTTTCTTGGCATGAATGTTTTCTCGGATGACCCTCGAGATATTACGCGATATGCACGCTCGTAATTTTCACAAAGAATCATAACCTTGAGCTGTCGTGATCATGTCGAATGTATTGGAAGTTTACTTCCTCAGTTAAAGCATTTACCCAAATCAGTTGCGCAGAGGAGTTCCAACGTGCCCTTCATGTTTGCTGTAACTTAACGCCAAAACAGAGGTACACTCTCCAGGCTGCCTCCTCGCTTCGACTGGAGAAAAATTAGCTCTGTCTCATCGTGAAGCTGAAAGTTCCCACATCTTCCCTCACCATCGATTTTCAATCAAGCAATCAGTAGCTCAAGTTCACAACTTTTCACGTTAATCCAGTGCTGACCTCATACGCAAAATGAAACTACGAAATTGAGGTCAGATTCGCAATAAATATCTTTGAAACACAGGTCTTTTAATAATCCATGGCGTCTTATCAACAAATATCTTCATTAGTCGGTCAGGTTTAGAGAGAAATATTCAAATTTAAAGGAAAACTGTAATACATTGAAATTTTGAAACGTGAATAAAACTGATGTTCATACTGGAATATCAATTCTGAAGTGGTTACCAAACTCAGCCAACCGATTCTACAAAAAATGAAAAGACAATTCTTTGTATATTTGAAATGGAAAATATACTCTTAGATGCACCGTACGTCCTCGGCTCGGTTTCTTTCACAATCATGTCATAGATTACATGTTTTTCCAATTAAAATTAAAATATAAACTACAACTGACTTAATAAGGAACTACAAGTAACCGTCTTTTACCCGAAAATTCCGGAAAAGCTAGCATCTTGAGCGTATTGCATTATTAAAAGAAATAGAAGTAGTGAATATTTTCTAAGTGCATTTCATACGTTATTGTTTATTTAAATATGTATGTTGAATTCCATTCTGTTTTAACTAAAAAAACGAAACATTTTAACACGGACAATACATCTCGAGTGAGAATATATTACCCAGTGTTCATATATTGCAACTACTATATTCTAAAAAATTGGTCTCCCAAAAATATATATAAAAATAAACTCAGCATTATGAGTAAATTGCAGAAGAAATTGCAATAAAAATTACGGTATTAATGCACATATAATTCAAATTTGAATTAATGAATTAGTTCACCCAAAACTTAGTTATTAAACTTAAGAGTTAAGGAAAAAATCTTTGCGGTATAAGAGCCGAATTATGATTATGATTTATTCAGAGCAATTCAACTACAGATTTAGAGGTAACGATAATTTAATGTGGTAATTGACATATATTGATATATTATACGTATTGACCTATGCCCAATAATACTTGTCTAATACTTTTCTGAGTGCAAGCATTGACATCCTGTGTGCATGTTTCGGTAAAATCAGAAGAGAAGAATGACGATTATGAATTGGAAACATTCTATTATCTTTGAGACTTAGACACCCTGTCAGGTGAATCTCACGTTACCCGAGACATAACGTGACTGGATGTCGTTACTTAGGTGTAACGTGGCTGATACCGAACATCATTTATTATCACTCTTTTTGTGCCAATTACCTTTAATTTGTCGACTCAGTGGGTGCAGTAGTTGATTGGAATCCCATGACATTTCGAATTTTTTATTTCAAACGACTCAGATAATGCAAAGAGTAAGAATTGTAATGTCCATATTCAATACTGAATAGCATTGTAATTTGTTGATTTGCCAGAATGTTGCGTGAATTATATTGAAATGATGACTTTGAAATTTGGAAGCACACAGAATCATTGCTATCTCAGTGACGAAGTATTTGAAAAAAATTAATAATATATTTAATTAGAACTAACATTACCTGCCCAGTGGAATAAAAAAATAATACGAATTTAGCTAATCGTTTAAATATGGTAGGTGTTGAATGCATTTCTTCCCACGAAAAGTATATCTACATAACTCTTTTTTGTGTCATTATGGTATCAAAAAGATTTCATTTAACCTCCTTTCGCGGATGTTATATGTACCAGTATTAATACGTCATCACAAATTCCGATTTCGAAATTGCTGCGCAATTGTCAGTTTTTGAATATAATATTTGACTGTTTTTTGTGACCAGTTGGAGAATGATATTGCGAAGCACTAGCATTTTGAGTTAACTCGCGTCTAGATTACATTATTTTTCTCCCAATTAGACACTAAATTCGCTCTTTCGCCCTCATGTGTCAAGTAATCAGTTCGCCCGTCCCACATGAGAGTGCAGCACGGGGTGGTGCGATCGGCGGGTACGAAGCCCATACAGCCTCGGGCTTGTATTTTGAGTGAGGGTATCTTGACCTCTATGTGAGACCAGTCGAGGTGGCTCAGGGCATCAACGGATGTCATTGTAGAGCGTCTGGCCAGGAGGCCCTTAGGTTCGAGTCCCGACGGCGACAAAATTTTGAAAACTAGCTAGACAACTTGGACGAATTCAGGCGCTGTCTGGAGGAGAATTCTAGAGGCCGGCTGCTCTGATCGGCGCATCCCCTGTTGAATATAGAAGGATTTTCCTAAGAATGAGCCAAAGTGAAAGTCCGCTAAACAAGTGAACATCACATGTAATTAAGAGAAGTATCTTCCGCCGCCACAGCTCTTCAGCCACGCCTTTCCGTAAAGTGTTATGGCTCTTGTGAAAACATCCCTATAAAGAAGTATAAGAGTTTCTCTGAGGTATATGCACATACGCAACTGCGAGAAATATTTAAATTTAATTACGCATGTTAATTACGTATTAACATGCTCTCACAGTCAGGAAAAGTAAACTGCCACGAATGTAAATAGAAAGCTCTCAATCACAGCTCGACACACAACAGCACAATAGCCGGAAACACGTGCACCAGTACGTATCTCACATTGAAGTCTCGGTTTTCAAAGAAACATAATATTTATCACACAAAAAGTAAATTCAATGTAAAGTTTATAGAAAAAAGTATTTTTTGCAGACAAGCAAATAACACTGCACTTCCTAAATTCAATTATTTATCGTGGCGCACTATATATTTGTCGGACGAGAACATCATAAAAAGAAGCGTCGAAGCAATTTACAAATTAGCCAACTGTAAACGAACGAATGTAGCAAGGGAGTGTAATGAGCTCAAGGAAACTACGGCCATAGATCTTCAGTTATGTTGCCAGCACTAGCTGTCACTTTGGCTCATTCTTAGGAAAATCCTTCTATACCATCTGAATATCTTTACAAATGAGTCCGGACCGCGCGATCATTCCTTCCTCTTCCCTGTCCTATCCTAACCCCTTGCTTACGCAAACATACACTCACATGCACGATTCTATCACATATGACGGGAGACCATTCCGGAGTTTAGAGCTGGTCCCGTTGTGGGCGGTGCCCCACTGGTGGGGGATAATTGGATGGGGGAAATCCTGCAGCTCCAAACTACGTAACTCTCAGACTGCATATAAGCAGTGCATTTCGCCTACTAAACAGTAGATTGGTACCGCCAGCTCACCGCTATACATGGTAGTTTCGCCTTCCCACAAGCTCGCGAATGGCAACCGACTTTATGACCGTTATGCTTTCTGATTTCATGCAATTAACTCTGAAATCAACGCAATATGAATATAATATTTCACATCTTGTTTAATGTAACTTTAAAACCATTTGGATAAAATCGCATTGTTTGGCCCATTACAGTGTACTTTTCTATAATCATGTGTACGTAGGCATTTGCAAATTATGCAGTAGAATCAAACGCTTACATGTTTTAACACCTGCAATATCGTCAAACTAATCTTGAGGCTTCATAATTCTATTTTACCAACGTTACGCTATTGTGAAGCCTGAAGCATCGATACGTGTTTGCAGTGGTTAATGGTATTAAAATAACAACATTATTCTGCACATATTGTTAATTCGACGCGTATTGAGCTATAGCAGTCACGAAGTAGTCCTTTCATATTCTGCCAACAACATTCACTCTCCCCCTTCTAATCTATGAACAGATATGGGAAACTGAATACCAATCCATATCTTGATTTCACAAGATTTACAGCATTTTCCTTCACTGCCACACAAACATTTTCACTTTCAAGGTTTAGTCGATCTCAAAGGCGTCATGCACTTTCTAGGTTCAACTATTTCCGACTGCAAGTGAATTTGTACCAATCACTTGCTTGTTTGACTATCTACTTGGCTGTCCGGGAGACGCCGCTTCCTAGGCATTGCCTGAGGTATTTCGACCCGAGGAAGGTCGTATTGAACTGTCGGCTGAAACATTGACAACTGGGCCTAGGTCGCCGTCTCTCTCGCACAGCCCAATAAGACACCGCCCGCGGAAGCCCACACTGAAGTTTATACAACATAAGATCTGTCATTCAAATAATTAAGCTTTTACACACTTACTTTAACATAGTTTAGTTTGTCAGTACTGTTTTACACTATAATTGTTTATTTTATCTTAATAACCTTTGGGAAGTTATCCTTGAAAATAGATTTTATTACATGGGAGTTTTTTTTCTCCCTTTCAAAATTCAAAATTTAAGTAGTATATGATTTAGTGTAGGGATCACAGAATTTTGAAAATGTGCACAAAATTCACTTTTCCCCATAGCACGTTATACGCAGTTTTTAACTGTTTTTTTTGACGTAAAAATTTTTTTAAAAAAAGTTATTGGTTTTTGTGACAGTAGCAGTGCAGATTTAAGAATTTTACGAATAAAAACTGAGTTTATCATATACTTAACTTACAAATATTACTCGAAAATAAATTAACATTGAGTAGATTCTCCCCTGAACATCAACGGTCATTTTTAGTTGTCTATTAAAGCGCTAAGCTAGTTCCCTAAGCACATTATAAGCATCAAAATCATTAAAATTATCTTAAAGAAGTTAGCCTCAAATTATCCTTACTTGCACTTTTAAATTTCAATATTATACTGGATTACCACCGTATATTCATATAGCTAACTATTAAAGTGATGTGAGAAAGATTTTAGGTTGATGAAATGTGATAATATGTGCTGATGAACTCATGATCTACCTACGAGCATGTCTAAATTCATTTAAAATTATAGTGTCCAGAAAGTGTTAACCATCAAACATTGTTGATTTACTTTTTATTAATGAATATAGATGTTACCTATTTAAAATGATAAAACACAGAAAAATTAAATATATTTCAAAACTGGTTGCTATTCAATATACTCATTACTCTGTTCACCTCGCAATGTAACTTAATGTTTGCTACAAAGTTCGGAAGGCCGAATGCTGCTTATTTCAGCTACCTAGTGTCAACAAAAGCGTCACCGCTGAGAGACGAACCTCACGGCCACTTGAAAAACCGATATTTGACGCCTTATACCGTTTTAAAAGGTATATGGAATAAAGGTAAAATAGAGGAAATGGTATTCTTGTACAGGTATAAATACATTTACCTGCATAATTTCGGCAAGCGGTCCAGAACAAAACTACTAAATACTTATAGTATTTCACAAATTATTTGGCAAAACATTTTTAATTTTAGATCAAACTACAATTTTAATTAGGATAATATTCAATGTTATTAAAAATATTAAAAGTGAGGATTAACGTTTTTGTAGTTAAGTCGTTAACGTAGTTTCCAGCTGCACCACTGACCCTACGATTATTGATAAAACGATTTACGTTTACTACGATAAGTTCGAAAATTTCCTTTTATTCTTTTTTTAAGAAATACAAATTCGATGAAATAATGTTTGATGGTTACACAGACACAGACAATTTTGTTTCACATTAATAATTATTTACATTCGGGTCCATTGCCATAAAATTTGTTTACATAGGATCGCAGAGTAGCAATGCTTTAGAATTCCAGCATTATTGATAGTAGCATTACTGGTGGATAGCCAAGACGGTTAAAAAACCGACAGGGTAGAATAGTTCAGAGAGTGAAATAGACGAGAGTGTCATTTCGTGAGTCGACAGGTGAGTGGGTGGTGCTACATTACTGGTCGGTAACGTCCGTAGGTCGGAGTAATTCACCGTGTTTGCCTACTTCACCGTGTTTACAATAGAAGTCTTCCTGAAACACTAATAGAAATCAATAAGAGGGCAATTGGTTCATAGAATGGCCGCGAGCTGGCAGCACTAGCTCTTATTGTGTGGATGAACACGGGAACTACTCAGATCAAGTAGTATTACAACGGATGAATTAAAAAAGAATAAATGAATTAAAACAAGAAAGTTTATTATCTTAAATCAGTTAATCAATAAAAAACAATATTGAAAATCATTTCTTGTTAAATTTTAATATGATTAATTTCTCAAAGTCCTATAAAAAGAAAAGCCAGGAATTTGAATCTACGCTGAAAGTTTGAAAAATGTTTTATAATCGTCTTCAATAACTGTTACATTTTAAAGCTTCATAATTGTTATTTTTATTTAAGTGCGTGAAATTACTTTTTCCACGTGATAAAAATCGTGGATTTTTGCCGAGAATGATACGTCGAGGTAAAAATATCGCAAGCATTCAAGAAATAAATTCGCTCAGGAAATATAATAGCTATTTACAATACGAGTGATAAGTGGCATTTTACTTTGCGCGTGGGAAAGATCGCGACACGAGACCCGTACAGCAATTCCACGAGCAAAATAAAATCATTTTCACCACGCGTGACATAAACTATTTTTTACAGTCTTGCTAACTTTCATTTTATTTTAAGTCAATTATACAAATCACTTAATTATGTACTATGTTACATTAGGTTCAATAGTAGTTCCTGCGGTCAAACGAAAGCTTTTGTTTTCTTTATTGTATTCATAATTTTATCTGAACATTTGAGCACTAGTGCTACAACTTGAACTTTTCGCATCTGTGTATAAAGTGTGCATCAATGTAAAAAGTAACCTCTTTTAATAGTAACTGTCTAAAAGACCTTTTCACACAGTGACGTGACCCACTTGTCTTAAAAAATGGCAACTTTACACTCGCGAAGCGGTATGTGGATATCCTGGTATCCATATCTAGAAAATACCTAGTGTGTCTGAAGCAGCAAATTCTTTCTCGTGTTTTGTGTAAAGGTTACATATTTCTTTTATTTATTTTACGTCAAAAACAGTTAAAACTGCGTATGACGTGCTATGGGGAGAAGTGAACTCTGTGCACATTTTCAAAATTCTGTGATCCCTACACTAAGTCATATACTACTTAAATTTTGAATGAAAAAAATGTAGTAGTATATTACTTAGAGTAGAAATCACAGAATTTTGAAAATGTGCGCAGAATTTATAATATATCATAATTCATAATATAATATCGTAACTTGTGTTTTACATATGCTTCAGCCATCAGTTAATTCTCTTCATCAAACGAGCAAAACATTTAGAAAAAAGTACACATATCGTTAGTTTTTGGAAATTCAAACGATATTCAATACTATAGTTGTAGGAAGACCATCCAAAACTTGCACTTTTGCAATTTTGAAAAAATCGAGAATTTCAATGAACATGAGACCTGTACCATTGTCATAAGCGTCCTTTACGCTATCCACAGACAAACTTTGATTAAAAACTGTGGTGCCATCTTTAAAAAAATTGAAACTGTTTTTGAGACTTCATGTAAAATACCCTCAAAAATAAAAGTATTCGTTTGAAACTATCAGAGCCTCGAGGAACAGGATTTACCCACTTTTTCGTTTCCAGGGACCGACAGTAAGAGTTTTTCTGGCGAAAATTTGCCGTTTTCAGGCATACGAGTACATATGTTTCTCTTCTTACGAAGTACCTTCGTACGAGCGGTAAAGTACTAATGATAGTAGAATTTCATGAAATATCTTTAATCCTGAAATTGCAATGTAAACTACAGTCAAATTACTATTTTGTGAAATATTATGACGACTGCAACAAAAACCAAGAACTTAATAATAATGTAATAACATGACACATGGCATTAGGTTAAAATTTATTCAACATTGTCTACGTTAATGTCTGATATTACGTATCGGTCCCTTCCCAAATCCTTCACATTTACATTGCAAACAATATTTGCCAGTTTGAATGTCTTGAATATCAGGATACATACGTATGTCTCCTTCAAGACCATCTTCGAAGCTTCTACTTCCATGGCATTCTCAGTATCAATAACTGGACTTTCTTCAACATTTGTCAAATATTCACACTAATTACCATTTCCAGGTATAATGTTTATTCGTTTACCAGATCTACGAAAGTTTCCAAATGTTTCATTTTTACGTGCTCTAATAGAGACTCTCCAAGACTGTTGCTTGTCTACATTAGATGTTCTAGATTTTCTCGAACTTTTCCAAGTGATAGTGCTAATTGCATAATTTAATACGGCATTAAGTTCATTTTAGTGTATACTTTGTTTCTTTTCTTCAAAAATTACACAGCGGATCAGGTGGCGGTGCTTCTAGAATAGTGCTACCAAACATTATCCTCATATTATTTCAAATATTCGGATCTACAATTCAATTATCTCAGAATAATTTGACTATATTTTCTACAACTACTATTTTATCAAAAGGGATAAAAACTACAAAAAACTCATCAAGATCTCATTATAACTCTCATCTCCCTTACGGGCGACGAGTTGCCTTGGACAATACAAATGTGTTTTCAACTGACGTTCAAACTTCTGCTCAATACGTTGAACACGAAGCAACTCCAGTTTAAAATATGGAAATTTCAACCTTGCAACCACCAAACTATCAACAAGCTTTCTATACAACTACTTCAACGTCAACACATTTCAAGAATATTCGGCAAACCTAGTGCCACAACCTGAAACTAACTTGGACGATATTTTTAGCAACGTTCGTCGTTCTTATCCCACAGATGCTCCTGAAAACCCTTCCAAACGATCATAATCATGTACAACCATATATAATATCCCGACCCACTCCAGATACTGAACTTTGGCTGATCTACTAGAATCGACTTCTTCAATTTCCCTACCTCATCAAAAAGTTCCACCTATAACAGTGAGTGGCATTAACTATCCATTTTTACTTCAAGACATTGCAAATGTGGTTCACAATAACTATTCAACAAGTCTCGTTTTAATGAAATCCAAATTATTTTTACAGACAAAGTTTTTTATGACAATCATTTACTTCAGCAATTGCACAACGTTTCGTAACTAGTTTTGTTACATCATCAGATGCTTAGTGAGGGAACTACTATCCCATTGAATTACCTCTGCAGAAGAACAATCCAGAAAACATTACGAAATTAACTCACACTCATTCAGGTGATATCACATAACTAACAGTTACCTATAGACACTCCATTTCCAAGGAATGAATCATACACAAGGAGATTAATATAAGCATAATATAACAAACAATATATAAATTATATGGAAAATTAGTTATCTTATTTTACTTCTGCAATACATACCACACTTTATTCTCATTCGAGCTTTACTCCTAAATTTTCCCCTAGCCCTTATAAGCCACTACTTTTCGTATTCTTAACCTAATCAAAATCAAACACACTTTACGTCGTTATTGGCAATGAACATGACGACCTGATATTAAATCTAAAATTAACAAAATTTCGCTTATTATAAAATTAAAAAAAATATTTAAATTTCGTCAATATCAATACTTTCTTCAACAAATCCATCCTCAATCTAAACAATTATTGTCCACAATTAAACGACTTTATAATGATAAAACTCATTCCTATCCTAGAACCCTTCCCCCAACCCAAAGCCAAAACCCACTAACCCAGTAACCATAACCCATAACCCATAACCCATCCAATACATAATACACAACTTCACAATTATATAACACACTTCCTTTCCCTTCCTAATTGTAACTTTCCAAAACTAATTCCTTATATATCTCTTACTGAAGTTCATAATATTATAAAAAAACTCAAAACTCGAAAAGCAATTGGATTTGATCTAATTACTAATAAATCACTGCAATTTTAGGTAATAAATCCATTGATATATTCACTAATATTTTTAATTCGTCTCTTCGTTTTCACTGTTTTCCTAATATTCGGAAATTAGCTATAATCATACCTATTTGTAAACCAAAAAAAAACTCAGATTGCCTTCAAATTATTGGTCTAATAGTTTGGTTTCTTTATCATCAAAAATGTATGAAACTATATTACTTCGCAGACTTTATTCATTCACTTTTCAAAATAACATTATTTAACCCTCACAATTTGGATTTATGCACAAACCTTCTACTCTTCGTCAGCTATTACGTATTACTGAACACTTAGAAAATTCTTTTCATCTAAAACAACACTCACTTGCAATCTTTTTGGATATTGAAAAGGCATTCGACAAAGTTTGTCATAATGGTTTAATATATAAAATTCATCTTGTAGGTATTCCTACGTATCTTATAACTATTATTCAAAATTTTCTATCTAATAGAACATTCATTGTTAAATATAATAATTCCTTCTCTCGAAAATTTAATATTTCTGCCGGGATACCTCAAGGGGCCTGTGTTCTCCTCTGCTCTTCAATATTTATCTATCCGACATTCCAAAATTCACTTCTTCTTGCAGATAATGCAGCAGTGATTAAGTCATGCGATAATATTCTTCTTGCTAGAAATAAACTTCACATAGATCTTAATCGTTATTGAGTTTGGGCCAACAACGGGAGAATCAAAATCAGTATGAATAAATGTCAAGCCAAAATATTAATGTTATGTTTGCCAATAAATCCTCCTCCCCTTCTCATTCATCACACTCCTATTCCTTAGCTTTCTTCCTCTTCGTAAATTAAATATTTAGACAGAAACTGAACTGGAAAATGCATATTAAAATGTGATACAAAAACTTACTATATTACTATTAAAATGCACAAACTAAATTATCTTATAAATAATAACACCTCTTCGAGTTAAAACTGGTAAATTAATATACCCTTCAATTATTAGGCATTTTTTACCATATGCATATCGAATTTGGTCAAAAGCAGCTAAATCAAAAATACAAAAATTTCAAATTAGCCAAAACAAATTCTTTAAATAAGATCTACATGCACCTTGGTTTATTCGCAATACACAAATTCATAATGGATTAAATATCTCTACAATACATGATTTGATTAAATATTACAGTCTCAAGTTTTTTAATACTCATCCTTCATTACATCATGCACAATATTTTAATCATGCTAAAGCTTATCTCTTTCCTCGTAGAATTAATTCTAAATTCCTAAAGACAAATTTCATCTTCGGTAGTTTTATTTTCCCTTATTTCTACTTCAATCTTCTTATCTTTAAAACATTTTTTTATTCTCAAATTTTACCTTAATAAATCCTGTTAAAGAAGTTACTGTTATTGTTCATAACGACTGCCTTTTTTGGTAAATTTCAATGCTCTAAATGACATTGTCGAAAAGAAATTAATAAATTTAAAAAATACACAAATGTAATTTTTTTGAATTATCTCTTACGCCGTTTATGTACATTTTCATCGATTTATAAACACTATTGCATTAGTGAGTTAAATTGCTTACATAATTTCAAATGAGATTTCTTCGTAAACTCAATAGATTCCTGTATAAAAGTATCAAATTTCGCATTTATAGTAATGCGTTATTTTCTGAAAAACAGCTCTAATTTTTTCTTTAAAAATTGCTATTTAGAACGATGTTTTACTCTCCTTTAATATTTTTTAAGCGTTATGTTGGTTATGCTATTAGAAAACCGAAATATTGAGAAATTTCCAAAAAAATGTAATTTGGGCGGCGAAGGATGGCAGCTGGCAAGAAAATGGGGAAAACCGCAAAGCCAGTTCACCGAATGAAAAAAGTCTTTACTACGTAAAAATCTGTGTCATTCTGCACTAGTCTTTACTTTCTTGCTCCCACTTACGCAGTAGAGAGAAAGTTATGTAATGCTGCCCGAAAAAACGGCGAATTTTTGGCAGAAAGTCTATTATTGTAGGGCCTGGTAACGAAGAAGCGGATAAATCCATATGCTAAATTTAGAAAGAAACGTTTTCAGAAGTGGTGTAGCCAGAATCCATGTTTTGGGGGTCCTTGATTGACGGAAAACGTCTGTCCGTCCGTGTGTGAAAAAAGCTAGAGGCTAAACCGTTCAGGCGATTTTCTCTAAAATTGGCTCTCCCTCAATCGATCTGAGAGATGTGACGACCCCTTGAATTTTAAACCGATATTTTAATTTTAGGGGTATTTTACATTAAGCCCCTGGGACATTTTCAAAATTTTCAAAAAAAATTCTCCATCGTTTTTGATTAAACATTGTTGTTGAATAATGCAAAAGACGTTTAAGAAAATGGCAGATGTCTTATGTTTGTTAAAAAACCCTGATTTTTTGTAAATTGCTAAAATTCAACATTTTTCCGTCTTCCTACAACTACAATTATGAAGATTGAGATTTTTTATCTGAATGAAATCTAATCCTTAAATATAGATTTTGAAAGAAGTGTATGTACAATTTTTCGAAAATTAGAGTACTTTTCGCATAATTTTGCGGAAGTGCCGACGAGGAAGTACGTGTTGCTTAAGAGCCACTAGTTCACCACACACGTTGCCTAAGGCAAAAATTTCTATTTTCAGTTCTATAATTTGGAATGCTAACTCTTTGCAATTTTTGAAAGTATGAAGAGTTCGCCGAAACTGTGACTAGCACCATATTTTTCACCGTCCCTTGCTACATATGACAAAAAATGTAAAGAAACATTTGGTGCTATTTTAGAGGAAAAAAATCGTTTAAAAACATTAAAGTTACCTACATTTAACGAAAGGTTACGCAAAAATTACTCTTATTTTCGAAAAGTTGTTCATGATCATGTTTTCAAGATGTCTTTAAGGAAAAAAAATTATTATGGAAAAAATCTCAATATTAAACATTATGGTTTTAGGAAGACGCTCCAAAAAATACACTTATTCAAATTTCAAAAAATGTGGAATTTCAAAGAACATGTGACCATCACCATTCTCTGTAGAGTTCCTCACACTATCCAAGGTCATAGTTTATTCAAAAGATTTGGAGCCATGTTTGAGATAATTTTGAAAATGTTGAGTCATCATGTCAAATACCCTCAAAAATCAAAATATCCATTTGAAACTCCGAAAGCTTCAAGTGTGTTTAAATGGATCGGGGAATACCAATTTTGGAGATAATCGGCTGAACAGTTTAGACGCTAGAGTTGACGGCAGACAGACAGACAGACAGAGGAATAGACAGACAGACGAATAGACAGACGCACAGACAGATGGGCAGAAACGGACAAACCCCAATCCATGTGCTTTGCAACATGGAATGTAGGCATTATAAAAACATTTCACTCAGTTCGTTGCCAAAGCATCAATGCAAACAAAATAATTTTGCTTTGAAAACTGAGTCATGAAGTTGAGAATAAATTTCTTTCATCGAAATAACTTGAATAAGAAAATATCTATAGGATAATTAACTTTTGTCTTATGTAATATATGTCTTATATTTATATTGAGATTAGAAATAACGTTTCAAAAATTTGCCCAGTAAGGAGAGTGTGGTAACAAAATCGATTTAAAAAATCTAATATAGTATTGTATTGGACGAGAGTACCTACGAAAAGTTGTTAGGCTTCCTTTTCGAAAGAAGTAACTAATAGTTTTACATAAATCGGCAAAATGAGTACTTCTATATCAAGTTTAAGGCCTAAATTTTTCATAGTTAGATTGTTTTCTTTTGCCATTACTGTAGAAGGAAGTTAAAAAAGGAAAGCTGTTGTACTGACACATGAATAATTAATAAAAAATAATGAATAATACTTATGAATAACATTCGATAAGGTCCAGGAAACAATACTTGCGATGAAAACATTTATTCTTTAGTAATATGCAACCTTTCTTGAATCAATTTTAAAGCATAGGTTAACATTGGATATTGCAAAAATACCTATTCAGTTATACACTTGCGTAGAATATTTCCAATAATGTGATTAAACAGGTAAGTGACATAGATGATTTTAAAAAGCTTAGCCTCGCAGCTGGCGATCTCGGCTCAAGGAATACTGAATGAAAACCAGCAGCGCCCCTTGTTTTTCCGCGACAATTACAGCTGTGGCGGTAAGCAATGAGGTCGTGAAAGAAAGTAAACAACAACAACACCAACAACAAGGTAGAGCTCGCAATTCACCACGTAACACAGTGCACCCAAGTCACCTAAAACCCGGGCTATTCATGAAAAGTTTACAATGATCACTTTGAATTCAAAGCAAACGTGCTTTATAAACTTGGAGAAATCGTTTATGTTTAGAAAAAATACTAATTTAATATTGTGGTTTGGATTTAACTAAACAATTTAAACCAAATAATTTGCTTCAGAAATAGATAATCTCTTGTTGGCTTCCTGAAGACTGAGAATTATTCTGATAACAATTCGTGTGTGTTTAGTTGAATTGCACGATTGAAGACGTAAATTTAATAATTATATGTAAAAAGTATTACATTAGAATATTCTTGGGCAATATAAATTTTCTTGAATGACTAATCCTTTAAAGAATTAAGTATTTCACAGAATTTGAAGTTTTAATTCTTCCTTACATAATTTTTGCGATGGTTTGTTGAATAATTTTTCCTCCATTTTCAGGCTTCAATGAACATAACTGGAAACTGTTGGTGAACATTTAAGTAACAAATATTTACGGACGATGCGATTAAAATGCAATGAAAGAGTAAGAAAAAATATATAAAATTTTATTTTTATATATATTTTATCATATTTTTCAATGTATTTTAACGTCAGTAACATTTTATTTAGTTCAGTGTGCACTAAAATGTTGCCATTATGTTCTTTGTAAACTGGAGAGGAGGAAAAGGTTCTTCCTTGAAACATCGCAATCAAACTATGTAAAGAAGGATTAAAACTTCAAATTGTATTATTCTAAGACATGTTTCTTTTATTTTTAAGTATTTACTCTGTCAAGAAAACTCCTGCTGTCCAAGAATGATTCAATGTGAATAAATTGTGACAGACATTTTTTGTTTTTATGTAAAATAAAATATATGTAAAATATATTAAAATAAGGTATTGTTTTCTTTTTCAGGAGGAACTAGATAATACTCAAATTGAACGTAAGTAAAACATCTATTACAGTGGAAATGGGCGCGTGAGCTTTAAGCATTATCGTAAGTTACTGTCGATTTATAGGCTAACGACTAGACATAGGATGTTTAGGCACTAAAAAATCGCCTCTTAGACGCCTAAAAAGGCGCTGAAAAAGTCAAGAATAAGGGAAAAAGGCACTGTCATAAAAGTCATACACAATAAAATGGAAAAATTGTATTTTTTTCTATATTATTTTGTAAACTTAAATGCACAAAACCAGTTCCTATATTTTAATGTAAAACTAGATTTACACACTTACAACTCGTTCTTCATTTTATTCTTAATAGTTCCCATTAACCAGTAATATTTACATATTGTCAGTAACTTTTAAAGATTCACAATTTCAAATTTGCGACGACTGGGAGACAAAATCAGTTTGAATGCGGAGAAGGATGTCTGAACGATGTGACTGGCATATATTTTAGCAATCCAACACTAGCACCACTGAAATCTCCTGGGAATTTATATTTATTTCCACTTAAAATTTCGGTTTCCTCGGTGTATCGCCCATGTTCTCAGATCATGTCTGGTATTTATGAAATAGGGAAATGGAGAAAAATCAGTTGGTATACTTTCAGGAAATCACTCGTAATTTTAAATTTCAAGACGTGAATTGAAGATTTCGTACTGAATGGTCACGTTGGAACATCGCCGATTTTCCGATATCTTAGCATTGTATATAAATATAATAAATAAAAGGCAAAAAGTCCTAAAAAAGGTATTTATGCAAAAATAGGCATTTATGCTAAAATAAGCATTATAAAACTTCGTCATATGTCATCATTTGTCATGATTCGTGGACATATATTATCAGCAATTGAATAAGTTCTCTAGAAAAAATAGGCATTTCCCTAAACATCGGATGTCTACTGATGACATACGAAGCTTTTAATTGAGGTATACGGTAGTGTGTACGAGAACAAAGGAACGTTGGAAATCCACTGCTTGTGAAGGACCATCATCGCTTTCTTCAGTTTCATCACAGTTCAGTCGCCGAAAAGTAACAAAGTAAGCCGAAATATGATGAAGGTTCGTGTGTAAACCTCCCAAATTAAGCTCACGTGAGGGTTATTCTTGGCAGTTTGAAACTTTAAAGTCAGATGTAATGCAAAACTACATGTTTATGCTAAAATAAAAGTAATAAAAAATTAACTTCGTCGAACTTAATAACAATCTATACACAATATTGCATTAATTGAATTTATTTAGATACTTTTCCACATTCACCTGAAGAGTCTTTGCTAATCATTACGTCAGTTATATTTACGAACAACATTTTGTTTCCGCACAAAATTTTCCCCTCACACATCACTCTGTTTAAAATGTTTCGTTTACGGCATTAATTTGTTTGTGTTGCTTATCATTTTGTCTTACATCATGAGCTTAGAGCAAGTCTTAGAGTCTTAGAGCAACTGAAACCATGCTATTGTTGTACAAAGTGTGAATGTGAAAATTGTCATTAACAGTGACAAGTCTTGAAGACTCTTGTTTCACATGTTACATGCTCTAAAATTTACTTCTCTATAAAACTGAGTTCGTTTGAAGTGAAGTCTTGAAAAAGTGTCTACATGTTGCTGTTTTTTAATTCAACGTTACGTGGTAATGAGTGATCAACGAACGACGAAATTACCGAGATTCAATGCTCTATAATGCAGAAAGAGGAATTTGAAAATCCCTTTAGCTCTGACCTCTTTTTCCTACAACCAGTATCGAATCACAGCAGATGAGTAATTTTGTTTGCAAGAAAGTATGGTACAGTTTTTCAGAAGATCAACAATCTTCAATAAGTTCAACGTATCTGAAAACTTGAAAGTGCTAATACGTTCTTTGCTTTAGGAAACAGATGCCGAAGTGTAAACAATGTTAATGTCGGAAGTTGTTGCTTGCCCGCGAACGACAGTTTCGTGTTGTGGCCGTTGGTAATATTAATATTAAAATTAACTATAATAATAATAACAATAATAATAATATTTATAATGAATTTAAACGGTACATTTATATTCGTAGTATTGAAGAAAGCATTCGATGCCTTCGACCGTGAGAAATCAGGCTCCATTGGCACTGACATGGTGGGAGAGATCTTAAAGATGTTGGACCATCCTGTGGACGACGACATCCTACAAGAAATTCTTGAAGAAGTGGATGCTGACGGTGAGATAAAATAAACAGAATAGCTCATGTAATGCCATGAACATATTAACCCAATTAATTGTAGTTTATTCTCTCCTTCAAGGCTTTTAATTACAGTTATTGGTATGTACATTTTTTACTGATGCTATAAATCACCCATTACTCAGAAAAGACATTAACGAACTACTTATAGTGCACTTTCCAACTTACTCTTCTTTAATTTAAACTATGTAACAGTGACTCGCATTTTATTGATTCTCTTTCCATTTTTAATCTATTGTCCACATATCTTCGCCAAGACAATGTAATCATCATTCAGAGCTCCGTCCTGTATCGAGATATTTTCCAACCAGTTTCAGACAAAACTATGCATTTTCTTGTCTCCTTGAGTTAAAGTTAACAAAACATGACTGTGACAAAACCTAAGCTAACAATTTTTAAAAACATTATCGATAGGCAAGCTTTCGAAGACAGGAACACCGATCGATAAACCACTTAACTTCTAAATAATACAAAATATCATTATCATTCCTACTGTTACATTATTATAATGTTTTAAAACTATTTAAAACCATCACAATGTATCTAATGGCTGATTTATGATACCTTATCCTTTCTACATAAATTATACACACTCCCAAAAACAATCATGCATATTAATAAATTAATGTTAACCTCAGAAATGAAAAGGTTTGGTAATTATGGTAATTATGTGGTTGATAACTATGTTATTCACCAAATTTAGACACGCTTAATAATTTTTAATATTTCGTTTCAAATCAATTTACATAATTTAAGTATCCCAATTTTTCATGTATTAAGAAGGGAGAAATTTATTACCACAATGTTGAGATATGGATACTCTTTTCTCACTCATTGCCATCTAATGACGGATCCTGCCCAAAATATCGAGGAAATCTGTTCACATGTCACATCCTACTATATTCTACAATGTTCAAAATATAAGCAAAAAACCTTGGCATTAAAAACTATATTACAATTTAAATTCAATTGAGTGGTGTAAATTAATGCTAAAATATTTAAAATTTCTGGTTTGGAAAATCCCGGAATGAAGTCCTATATTGTCTAGTCGTTGTATTCTGCGCTTCAAATGTTTGTAGATTTCTGTAATTTATTTTAAGTTTATTTTACAGGTTCTGGTGAACTTGGTTTTGAGGAATTTTGCACCCTGGCTGCTAGGTTCCTGGTTGAGGAAGATGCTGAGGCCATGCAACAAGAGCTAAGAGAAGCCTTCCGTTTGTATGATAAGGAAGGTGCGTCACGTAATATCAATAATATCAATAATAATAATAATAATAATAATAATAATAATAATAATAATAATAATAATGTTAATAACGTGTCTGATTATTTCTAGGGAATGGTTATATTACAACCACTGTTCTACGAGAAATTCTCAAAGAGCTTGATGACAAAATCTCTAGTCAGGACCTGGATATGATGATTGAAGAAATTGATTCTGACGGTTCCGGAACCGTGGACTTTGATGGTACGATTTTTTATTTACATTTTCGATGTAATATTCTTAATATGAATTTTTGTAATTGCGACATTTTAAAAGTTCCAAATGTATTACGGTTACAGAATTTATGGAGGTTATGACTGGAGGTGACTGAACAATTTGCCTTCAAATTCAGCTGTACTGAACGTTATACACCCAGAAGCCTCACGCACCAGAAACTTCAATGTGATATTAATAATTAATGATACATACCTTTGAATACAAATTTCATACGCGTTCAAATTATTAGCTACTGTTTAAGAATTCAGAATGCCATATGTTCATTAAGAAGTAAATTGACAACGAGGCAGATGAAGTATGTTTAGACTTTGTCATGTATTATCATGTATATAAAAAAGATTCTGTATTGTACTCTTATGATAAATATACTTCTTTAAAATAAACTGTAATGCAGGTCTCTAACGTTCGCCCACAGGAAAAGAGTTCCTTTAAATTGAGACACGTGGAGAGTACGAAAATATCTGTTGACCTAGCTCGCCGATATAATCTACGAGGAAGTTTGACGCAGTTTTGATTTAACGAAGCGCATGCTGACCGTGATAATCTGGGATAAAATATAGGCCATTAGAGTCAAATATAGATCTGCACGCGGTCGCAGCAGCAGCAACAGCAACGCACAGCAACGCACTCCTCAGGGGAATTCGTAACGTCTAGGTCATCCCGTCGGATTCAAACTTAGCCCGTCGCCGTTGTCAGGGGGCGGATAGGGGGAGAAATGCGTGGAGTCCCACACAATAAGACCGCCAGGACGGGTGTTCCACAGGGACAAAGGGCGACGTCATCCGATAGAATCCGAGGAAGTAAAATTAGCGAACGTGTGAGAGGGCCGCGGGGCAGCAAAGGGCGGGGCGGGGCGGGGTGGGGCGTGGGGTGGTGCGGGGTGGTGCGATGCCCTAGTGGCGAGTGCCGTGGCGTGTGAGCGGTCAGTTGTAGCGCAGGGGTCGAACGGACACGCGGACGCCAGCGCTCGCTCACCCGCCTCGCTTCTCGCCTGACGCAGCCGCCACCAGTCAACCGTCGCCATGGTACGTGTGGGGCGCCCGCCGCCAACCGCTTGCCACCGGCTAGCGCGCGGTGGCGCTGGGAGGCGCGCAAACGAGTGTGCACACCAACGGAGGAAAACGAAGGATTATTGTTTTAATTGTATTTTTGTTGATTTGGCGTTTATGGCATTTTTCGTGAGGACGAAAGGAAGGCGCGATTCTCACTTGCGGCCGATTGTCACTTGCCTGCCGCTTGCTGGCGTTGGGGAGCGGAGTCGCGCGGACGTCTGTGAACGACCAAAGGAGGAAAACCAGAGATTATTATTTGAATTGCCATTTTGTTGGTCTGGCGTTGATGATAGTTTTCGTGATGTCAAAAGGGAGGCACGGCTTTCACCTTGCGAGACAGCTTTCGGTTCTATTGTCACTAAGTTAGGTATGGTGAGAAGCAAGACGATAGGATTCTGTTGTGTGGTGTTGTCTGGTCTCACCAGTTGCAACTGTAGTTGATGGGCAAGTCTTTGAATACTATAATTCGGTCAATTGACATCTTTTTATTTAGATGACTCAATCCGCAGGGCAATATACTTTCAAGAAAGAACTTAAAAGCAAATTACGTTAAGTAAATATCTTGTATCTACCTTCATGGGGACACAAGAATGGTTCAGTTTCTAGTAAAGCAACGAACACGAAAGTGAATGCAAGACGTGTACGAGGGGGTTATAAACGGATTCACCTGAAAGAGATTTCTTATCTGCAATCTCAAGAATTTTTCAATTTCTTCAAAAATTCGAGAAATTAAATTTTGAATGTACGGAAATCCTTATCACAAAGCGTAACGATTTTATAGGAGTCGTATTAAGTAGACTACTATGCGGTTAAGGTAATACAATTAGTAATAAAACTGGAATGATTTTGGTTATCTCTACTATCTTTTAGCTAACTTCTCTAACAGTAATTCACTGATTCTTGGGATGCTTTATCGACAGTTTCACTGAATAAAATATATTGTGTTGGGAAGAAATGCAGAATATTGTTTTATCATTAAGTAATTATACTAAAACAACGTAAAATATTATATTAGTATGTATAAGCGTTACACAGGAAATTCAAATCCAACTAGAAAAAATGTCAAACAGCGAACTTATGCATTTAAGTCTCTGGTCATATGTGACCCAACGACTACAAAACATTTAAACTCAATCACAAGTACTTTACTTTCACGATATTTTCTGTTCGTTTCCCGGAAATTTCGACGTTAAATCCCAAAACCTGCGCAACGATTTCCACCGCCCTAA
Source organism: Teleogryllus oceanicus (assembly GCA_964035755.1). Taxonomy (NCBI): domain Eukaryota; kingdom Metazoa; phylum Arthropoda; class Insecta; order Orthoptera; family Gryllidae; genus Teleogryllus; species Teleogryllus oceanicus. Next base: position 32,376,609 of record CAXIVR010000004.1, read on the forward strand.
CCACGTCCACATCGCGGAGTCCCAACGCAAAACGAGCTGCACGTGGCGGCGCCGAGAGGTCCACGTGGCCGACGGGCGAACGAGGGCAGACGAGGGCACGCGATCACGGCTGACCGGCCGCGTGGCCCGCAGCCTCCGGAGGCGGAATGCGGCGGGCGGCCAAGTCCGCGGCCGGCGGCTTCCTGACGGCGCGGCCCAGCAAGAAGAACGAGCCCTGGTTAAAACGCCCTCTGTCCCACCAACACTAAATCCTAGGTTGGAAAATTTACTCCGGTTGTTGCCACGGCGCACAGCTGTTTTGAAAGGGAGCCGTTCGTTTTGTGAGGCGTTGGCAGGGGGATTTTTGTTTCGCGTGGCTGATTAAGCACTGCACTTATAAAGAGAGGTATTTTTTTCAAGTAACACACATCACAAAGTTGCAGAGTATTCTATTCGTATAAAATAAGTATTAATATAGAATTGAAATATTTGGTAATATTCAATATTTTAGGAGGGGAAATATTCAACACTTTACGACTTATATTTTAGGTCCTTTTATGACGGTTCTTTTCTCATGACGAGTTTAGTGAGGACGGACATTCTGTGAATTTGAAGTGACAGAAGTGAAGAATAATTGCGTAATATTTTGTACAGAGAGAAAAAGTTTGTAGTTTTAAAGCTTTGAGGTGAAATCGACGTGGGTGTGTCACTAAATGGTAAAGAATATATCTGAATTGTTCAAGAAATGTGAACTTCTACCTAGATATAAAGTCGTATGGAATGATATTCTTACTTACTCTTTCGAAAAAATTAAAATTGCTGTACGATATTAATTTTACACACTTACTGTTTTAAAATCTGCGAGACAATGTGTTGAATGCTTTCTCATGGAAATTGGCTTTAATTGGTTAATTGAAAAATACAATTCCAGTATTCAGTTTTGTGTGAAGTAAGTGTTAATTCATGCCGCAGAACACAAATGAGCTATCAAAGGTGATGTTAATTGACCAATATTTTTTAAGTTATGACGATTGCTAAGGTAGACATATTTCACATCCAAGTTTTTGCTGGTCTTTATGATCTCACTACATTGTTAAGCAAACTCTTTTTTAACTTCAATTTACGGGCTTTATATATATATATATATATATATATATATATATATATATATATATATATATTGTTGGAAGTAAACCTCTGGAAGTACACTATGCACTACTGAGAATTTAAGTTTGTGGCAAATACTTTCATTTATCATTTAGAACTATTTCATTCTTTAAAGGTGATTTGAGAGGCCATGCGAGGACGAAGTCGAGTAGATAATGGAAAGTCTTGCAGCAAGTTGAAAATTGGAGTAGAAGGGGAATAATGAAGATAAGAAAAGGAATTATGCGTAATATAAATAAAATGTTTACTTAAAGTATTTACGCGAAAGTGTATGTAGTTGGAGATTGCGGACATACCATGGTGCACCTACTTGGAACTCTTACTCAAATACTGATATGATCTCACCCCACTCCCAAGAATATTGCGAGAGTATATTATCCCAAATACAGAAACACAGAAGAAGAAAATATCGTAATGCGTTTAAGGGTAAAAAATCTCATGGTTTAGTCAAAAAGGTGCAAAGGCACATTAATGCAATCAATTCAATAAAACTTGTCTTTATTTAGACTTAGATTGTCTGTCTTCTAAGTTGAACTTAAAAATATTGCTAAGTTGAATAAAAATATTGCTACATTTCTTAACAATATCATAAATAAATGGATCTCGGTAATGGGTAACACAGTAATAATCTATAAGAAAGATTTAGATTCATATACGCAATAATTTTATTATAATTTTAAAGTTTAAATGGATCTCACATAAACACAGTTATTTTTATACAAAATTCTAATTAGAGATTCCTAAGTAATAAGTGAAAAGCGACCTAACAATTCTAAACTTGTGCAATAAAAGCAAAGTAAACTCCTCGACATTACTTGATTTCTCTAAATAAAAGTGGTTCAAAAATATAATAGGACAACATGTGGTTCAGAGCACAGTTGCCCAGTGTGGAAAGGAGATACTGCCGCAACCTCCTCTTGCTGCCCTGCTTTTGGCAAGTGTGTGCGATCTCCAACTGTGCACGTGCACTCAGCGGACAGCACGACTCAACTCTATTTTTCTAACTTTTTTATTCTAGCGGCAAATGGTTTGCAGATGTTAAAGCACATTTTCGCGCAGGTACTATTACTAGATTAACAGAATAATTGATCTCAGGTTTCTAAGGCGTAAGGAATGTTTATTAACTTAATACAAAATCTAGAGGAATACTTCACAGAATGTCTCCAAAGAGCACACGGAATTTTTTCTTATTTCAAATTGTGAAAGAGAAAGATATTATCAACATTTGCAAATAAAACATTTATTAGTTCAATTGTGTTAAAAAGACTTTTGAGTATTTTCAATAAAAATATTTAACAAAATTCGTAACTTAAGTTTGTTAATTTAACAAAACGTGTGGTAAAAATCTCACATTAATTGATGAAACTTGCATTTAACGAAAAAATTGAATATGAAATAATAAATTTACATTCACTTCTTTGAAATTGTAGTTTTAGTAAGTTTTAAAAGTAGTACGAAATTATTTGGGAGTTACGACTGAGAAGCGTTTGAATTATTAAAAGGTTCAACTTTTATATTTCAATTATTTTAACAGTAGAGGTTATTATAAAAAATCGTAAAATTTTGGAAAATTTATATCTCTCAAAGGTTGGAAAATTGCAAAAATTAATGTCAAATTATGACATGAAATTCTATATTATATTTCATACGTGAGTCATTATTATATTGAGCATTCCTTAAAATAATATTACATATTTAAAAAACAATTTTTACGGAAAGTGAAGATGTATTCTTCAGTTTTTCTTTATGATATTCAGATATACGCAATTTCTTTAAAACGCATTGACAAATTTTGTGTACAATAGTTTTTAGTGTTGATTAGTAATATATATTTTCTCTCTTTTTCAGGATGATCTTCCCAAGGAACAGATCGAGCGTAAGTATTCTTAATCATTGAAATTATTAACAGTTTTGAAATTTGAATTAGGATATTTCTTGTATATTTGGCGTCATTGGGTCGGTAGTCCGATTTCGCTGGCCAGCTACCGGTGCCCCTCATGCCTGCGCCTAGTTAAATTCCCATGCTTGGGGATAAGAGCGACATGAGGCGAACATGACGTATTCTCTTCACTGTAACTGGCAAGATCCACCTGCTTGATCTTTTCTTCGTAACACAACTACAGAAACTGGCACGATTTTAGAGGAAAGCTACAAAGTTATTTTTGCCTCGACCGGGGATCGAACCCGCGATCCCGTGTGTGTGTGTGTGTTTCTTGTAAATATATACTTTATTTGCTGTGTAGCATATTCAATGCAATTGAAGTTCAATAAAATAAGCATATTTAAACAACTAAATTTTATTGATGAGTTGCTCAAAAGATATCTCTTTCTTGCAGTTCTGAAGAAGGCCTTCGAGGCTTTCGACCGCGAGAAGAGCGGCTCCATCAGCACAGACATGGTGGGCGAGATCTTGAGGATGCTGGAGCATCCAGTCGACGATGAGATCCTCGCAGAGATCATCGCAGAGGTCGACGCAGACGGTACGAGATTTTTAACCAAAATTGTAACAAAAATCACTAAATACTACCTCATTCTCAATATCGACGTTGATTACATTTAAAAGATGCAACATCTGTTAAGATGTAGATAACCCAATTGTTCAATTTATGTGTATTCTTTGGTGTGTTTTGTTCTAAATTGTCTAAATAACACAAAATGGAAATGAAAGTTACAAAACATTAGAATTATTATTTCAATTAGGATGCAGAAACCAAGTATAAGCATCTCCATACGACGTTATACAGTCGTCTTCCATCCACAAATCTTTCCAGTAAAGTTCTTACTTTAGGAAAGGAAACAGTTCGCCTTCGGATGCAACCCACTCAACACCTCCCTCTTTCGTTGCGCCACTTGCACCTGGTTGCAGGCGTAACCTCGCGGAAGCTTGCAGAACGTAGGATGGCAGTTTGTCATGACGCCACCAGAGTTCGTGTTCTGAGGATAGGAATGCGTAAATGATGTTTAAATGCATCATGTAAAAATCAAGTTGCCATCAAAAATGTACATAAGAAAATGCCTTGCGATCATCCAAAAACAAAATTATTTTCTACCAATTTCTGCATCCCAATTTCTTTCACTTTTACTGAGGAGTGCGTTTTTGATAAACATATTATAATTGAGTAACCGACATTCAGTCTTTTGGGCATTAAATTGCTTGTATATTGTGTAGTAGTTATCTGTTAATTCTCATGTTATACGTACTTATTTTTCGAAACGTTTATTACAAATATTTAAATATATATATATATATATATATATATATATATATATATATATATATATATATAATGCTCATAAATGAATTTGCTGTGCAGGTTCCGGCCAGCTGGAATTTGAGGAGTTCTGTGACTTGGCTGCCAGGTTCTTGATTGAGGAAGACACAGAAGCTATGCAAGAGGAGCTCCGGGAGGCTTTCCGATTGTATGACAAGGAAGGTGAGTTTATCAGCCGAAAATACAAACGGCTAAAAGTACGTTTAACAGTAAGCTTACTTAATTTTACTTCATTTTAAAAGGAATATATTTTTACTACACACAAATTATATTTATGGCATTGATAATACACAGGTCTATCAGAATAGATGTTACCAACTCCTAGGGCATGTAAGGGATGGGAATACACTTTTTGTTAAATGAACATGGGATGAGAAATTTGTACATGGGGGGCAAAATGTACGTTAGTTACACATGCTACTTCTGGCCCTGATTGGTTGACATGCATTGGTGTTCGAAGGGTGATAGGAATCTCTTTGACTGCGTCAGAATGCGATCTGACATACAATACATACCTATATTTTTATATTATTATTATTATTATTATTATTATTATTATTATTATTATTATTATTATTACATTATTATTATAAGCCAAGCAGTAAAATATAACACTCAAGAGCAAAATGTCATCAGGGTTAATGTACGACTATTTTATGTCATATAAAATTATAATGAATTATTTCCGTGGGTTGATGATTAAAAAGAATAAAAAGCGCGTTCTTTGAGCTCCGTAATGCGAAAACACAGAAAGTAAACACATTAATTAACGAAGAAATTAATTGTATTCTGAATACAGAATTAATTTGTTTCGTCCTACCCTACAGGAAACGGCTACATCTCCACCAGTGTGCTGCGTGAAATTCTCAGAGAGTTGGACGACAAAGTCACGAATGAAGATCTGGACATGATGATTGAAGAAATCGACTCTGACGGCTCCGGCACCGTTGACTTCGATGGTGAATATCTGTCTCTTCAATATTTCTAGTTTTAGTTAAAGTTAGAAACTATTTATGATCCAAAATTTATAAAAATGTCTGAGTAAGTAGTAGGGATGCATTTAATATCTAGGAATTTCCCCTAGTGAAATTGGTGCTACCATGACGTAAAACGTGCATCTGCACTGCTATTTGAAAATCTTTTACACAAGTTATTTGTAAGGCATATTTTAGGTTATACTAATTTGCCAATAAGAATGATAATGAAGACAAATATGTGGCTTAAAAATATCTAGGGTATGGAAATTTCTGAAATAAAGTGAGCTATAAGAAATGTTTTTTACTCCAGTTTAAGATATTAACATCAGATACAGTGAATGCTATCTGCAATATTTCTGAGTTACTTGTATACGATACTTTCTTCTTCGAACGCACAAAATGCTTCTGGAGTTGGAAATTTCCGTTGAGAAGTTTTTTCTTAAAATTGTTCTATTTTTAATTCTGTTACATTTTATTTTATTTATATTTGTTTCAGAATTCATGGAGGTCATGACTGGTGGAGACTAAAGACTAAGATTTGAGGCACAATGGAGAGAGAATAAAAACCGAGATGAGTCTGCTCCGTTAATTTGGATCAGAAGACAGAACAACTTTACCAAAAATTACTATATGATTTGTACAAATTTATGTCACAATGAGCATTCATGTTAAATGTTTATTTGAATATTTTACGAACAATAAATAAATTGTTCACTTTACAATAATAAAAGTCTTATTTTTAATCCCTCTTATCAATAATGAAGTTGAACAAGAAATTGGAGATACATGAAATTGGAGTGAGAAAAATTAAAATAAATTTGGAGATGCTATGTAATTCCCAAAAAAAAATGTTTTAATTATCCAAAATTCAAATTAACAAACAACGTTTTCTGAAAAATACCAATTGAAATTAGTTGAAATAAATTCAACCCAAGCACTTAATTAATAATGAATATTTCTTTAGAACATGACTCGTTTTATTGTACCTTCTTCGCCTTTTCAAGTATTGAAATTTTATCTGCAAAGTTAAATGGCATTCTGATTCCTCATCGTAACAATGAAAAGTCTAAATATTCTATGATTGAAAGTTGATTCTTTGTTGTCTCTTGAATGTCAATCTTGCCTCTCGCAGAAATTGTATGCTGTAGCCATTGGTTTCATTATACATTAGATTGAAATACAATTATTTACTCACGAGGATTGAATAAAATGTTTATCTACAAGTCTTGGTTTCAAATTATCAAAATGCAATATTTCAATATTCGTACTCAATATGATTTTTAATATACCAGTCCCAGGGGACAATTTTTCTTCTAATTATTGAAACATTAGAATATTTGAAAGTATAATTAATTGGAGATGAATATAACCGAACACTTATATTAAAAACATGATGGCATGAAAATAATTCACATATCTAATCCGTTCTTTCCTACTTCCTTTTCGGTGAAGGGGACTGGCCGATCTTCAAGAGTCACAATCTGTTGTTTCCTTCGTTTACATATTTTCGAACCATATTTCAAATTTTATTTTTATCACAATTCAAAAATGAATAATAACTGTACTGCCAAGGCTTTTATGTTCAAATGTTTCATTTTACACTTCAAGAATTAATTAAAAAATTCTTCTTTACAGACATTAGTGAATGCTCTTGTATCAAATGAAAATAAGTAAATTCCAAGTCTGGTTATTTGTAAACATGATTCCTAGTCATTATCGTGGCTTACCCATTGAAACTTACCTGAAGTTTCTATCAAAATTTACCTCTTTCCACCCATGAGAAGATTAATTTTAAACTTTTCCTTTGTTAATGTCTCTCGCAGTAAATGACCTATAAAGTTAATGCAACAAGAATAATATTTTCATCAAGAACATTTTTATGTAAATATATAGCGCTTTCAGTGCAAGCGAATACAGAATGTTATTGATAAATAAGTCCCATGAAAGCTGCATAATTGCCGGAAGATTGTTTTTTTGCTCTTTCAACAACCGAATAACACTGCTCTGTATGACGGAGTTTTGATGCATTGAATGAAGGACAAAAGAAACATTCAGCATTATACAGCAGCAATTGAGAAACACACCAATGTGATTCTCGTAATATTAACAATATATAATTCCCTTGCCGTTTTAGTGTCAAAAGCATGGATTACAGTATAAAGCTTTCTTCGTAACTTTCCAGTTTCCAGCCTGTTTGTCACCGAAACTTTGTGTTCATTGCATTGTGTGCATCAAAAATCCGAAACTCGAACTGTTGTAGACACGGGAGTTTATTAGCGCCATTTATTAGTGAATGAACTCCAATCCTGACGGATGGGTGGCAGGATACGACAGATTTTTCACAGCTTGTGTAAAAACAAGATTTTTTTCATCAGCGATAGCAATATCTTCAGCACTTCGATCCACTTTCAGCAAAACCGTTTGGATATTATAGAAGATACAACGACAAAAAGCTTCTGCTATGCAGAAACGAAACGTTTCTCAGCAAAATGGTTTAAGAAATATTTGTTCACCTAATTGAAGAGAAAACAGAGGTATACTTTCCATATAAATGACTAACCCCGTCTCTTTATCTATTTACGATACATCTACAGTTCTCTCTCCATCTGCATTTCTTTTTTTCTTTCTTTCCTTCTTTATTTCTTTCTGCAAATAATTAACATATATGAGAAAGCCGCACACACTTGCTTTCTCACAAGTCATTATTATGTCTCTAAGAGTCTCAGAGGATTTTAATTAGGAATGAAGAGAAAAGCGACTAATGAATAAACCATGAACTCCACAATCAGTATAAAGCCAGCTGTTCAGCCTACTGCGATGAATTTTTGAAGAGTGACATGAAAAGGTAATTTCGTACATACAGCTGAAACTCTAAGATAGTTCAGTAGGGTGGTAACGAAAGGACAAGTCGGTTTCGGAATCATTCGTACACCATACACAAATATTGTATAAGATAAAGATGAAATAACATTTATTCGCAATCGTTGCATAAAAAACGGGGTTAGTTAGCCAACCAACGCTTTCGAGACTTGGTTGAACACAGAAACTAATGTCATTCTCGACGCAGAGTTGTCCAGCACAGTTCATTATTTAAAACACGTAAAGCTGATCGAGAACAACAGGAAAAATACATTTAGGCGATTATTGCACTATCACTGGTATATTTTGAGACATGTGTACTCTTGTGCAATTGTCGAAATGGCATTAAATAGGATTTCAAAATTGCAAAATGCAAGTAAATTTTCCGTGGAGAGCGGCATAACTGTGCACCACAAAACGTTATTCTACTCGGAGTTCCACTTCAACGGCCGCAGGGATGCGCAGAAGCAAGGTGATTTTGGTTTGAGTAGAGGTAGGGACTAATCGCGCAACCAAATGAGCGTGTTTTGGATTAGTGGTGAGTTATAGTTGACATTTACATAATTAAGAATGATTGAAGGCGTTTTCATTGTCAACAATACTATTTATTTTAATAATAGCAGCTTTCGATGGCTTAGTAATCATCATCAGTTTTCTGCTGTCTGGAAGTCGGTGTAGTAGTTTTTGTGACTTCCAGACAGCAGAAAACTGATGATGATGGCTAAACCATCGAAAGCTGCTATTATTAAAATAAATAGTATTGTTGACAATGACTTCGCCTTCTATCATTTTCAAATGAGCGTATTCGAAATATTCTGGAAGTTACGAAACCTCATATCGTCTCAGGCAGGAAAAACCCGCGAGGGATTCAGCGAAATTCGGCGTCTCGGCATGTGGCGATCCGAGGGCGCAATTCTGGATTTTTCAATTCGTTTACCGCGCAGACGCTGAAGATTAGCTCTGATGATTTTGATTGCGTAGCGATCGTAATTATAATAATAAAAAATGAATCACAACAAGGTAAAGTTAAAACATCCGGTGGTGGTGGGGGGCAGTCATAGTAGGGGCACCAAACTCCGTGTCAATTCTCGGAGTTTCTTACAATAATGTTAGGAATTGTTTCTTAAATATCAATGTCCAAAAGTAAATTTTGTAGTGTTGGTTATTTACTTCATTTTGAATAGTATTGTAATACAAAACGTTTCAATAAAGAACTTGGTTTAATTTAGTGTTTCTGTATTATGTTCATACTACATGCTTTATTTCATTGCCTAGGTTCTAAAATTTTTAGACCAAGGATGAAATATGAAGTTTTAGTTACTAAATGATCCTTGAAATTCAAGGTAAAAATCATTGGAGACACTTTTTGTCGTAAATGATATAACGACCGTAATTAACAACGTAAAAGATGTATCAACAGTATATTTCTGTGATTTTTAAAAATAGAAAAGCTTATGTCAAAATAGAGTTTATGTCATGTTAGGTAGAGAATTTAACACTGTAGAGAATAATTAAAGAAAAAAGTGAATGATTTTTGAGAAAATCTTGTTTTTAATATTTTGATATTTTTAATATTGCTTTTTCTATAAATTTTAAAATAATTGACATAATTTAATATATAACTATTTAATAAGAATAAATTGTATTTGAAGAAAAAATCTCAATCGTCAATATTGCGGTTGCAGGAAGACGCCGAAAACATGTCAAACATTGGCAGTTTTCGAAAATTCAAGAGTGAAAATCGGACCTACTAAAGATGGCATACTGTATTATGCCATCTTTATAAGTGTATTTCGCTCTATTTTTTTCAAGAAATTTAAAGAAATAATTTGGATCTACTGTTGAGATACGTAATGTTGAAAATCTCCCAGAGGCTTCAAGTAAAGTACCCTAAAAGTCTCAAAATCCCAAGGCTTCGAGCCAATTCAGTTTGATCAAGGGATATTAATTGTTCTCAAAATGTCTACTGGTAGTTTACGCGCTAGTTTTGTTCACAAACGGTCGAACAGATGATCGTTAAAAAAAATTAATTTGTGGGTTTGAAGAGACCCAAAACGAGTATTTCTACTGAAATCTTGGTCTCAATTTTCGTCAGCATTACATACTTTCTCTATATGACGTATAGTACTCCATATAGACGTACATATACGAGAAAGTAACTCTGTCCACTAGAATGTTTTGACTAGGTTCTGAGGCAGAGAGACAATCTGCTAATGGCACCACGCCATGTCAGGTTCTCACTGCCAATGTCAGCTGGTGTCACACTTGTCGCTGACGCTATCACGAATTAAAACCAAATGATCTTGAACTTTGCTGCACTACCAATTTTTGACGTTTACGTTCACTGGTATCTTATACAAAAAAATGTATGGCACAAACAGAAAATATCCATCAAGTGTAGTTGCGTTCTACAAATTTGAGCTCAAACTAAAACAAAAATTTAAAAAAAGCTTCCTCAGAGTGAGATGTGTATTGTACAGAGGTAGGTTTCTAAACATACTCGTCACAAAAAAATGTGCTTTCAAAGCAAAGATTTGAACAGTGAAGAAGTTTTGTAAGAATTAACTCCTGTTTGTAACAACACAAGAAAGTTTCAAAAAATAAAGTTTCTTGAGTAATTATATAAGCAAGCGTATCGATATTAATTTTTACTTCACTGAACACCCATATCCTATAAGTTTTACACGCAACCTCGCACGAAACTCATTCACCAACTACGCGTTCAGAATTATATTTCAGGAATATATCGACACGGAAAGAGTAAATTGTAAGTAATGTGTGCTTCTTTCAGAGATAAATAAAATATAAAGTTTACCTGGAGAAATTTGCAAGTTTTATGTAAATGTAAATTAAAAATTTACTGAAATTTCATGCTTGTCAGTTAAAAAGAAGGGTAGGAAGTACGAACTCATATTTTTCGAATTGCATTACGAGAGGCTCGCCTTGAAAAGAATTCAGTTTCAAAGTACATTAACTAATCTTTTCATTAAAAACATTGCCGAAATGGAAGTATCTTACGTAATATTCATACAAGAAAAGATAAACAACTGACGTTCAGCCGCACACAGGGAGGATACCTGAGGAGTCAGTGGGGCAACCCACGTTCATCACGTGCGAGAGTGGGAGGACTTGCCGTGACCCGTCTCTTCACAAGCATGACTCATGTCCCCTTACTACTCATTGTCGAAAGTAATATTAGAGTAGCCACAAACTCGTTGGTGCAGATAGAGTTCTCAAGTCAGTACCCGTTGTAGACAGACACTAGTGGTCGATAAGCACATCTGCATCGAACTATCGTTAACATGGTAAGTTCGAATCTATTGCATAGAAATGTACGAACTCATTTTAATGATTCATACTTCTTTTTTCTAAAATATTAAATATTTTTCTAAAATTTCTCCAAACTTTACTGTGTGAACGTGGATAGTGAACTTTCGTTTCTCTCTTGGTGAAATTGCACATACTCGTAGAATAACCAGATAGTCAATGTTTCAAATTATAATTGTTGAAAGTATAATGCTAAATAATATAAATAATGCTTAACCGCTTTTTAAAACATTTAACTTAAATTATCATTCTATTGCAGGATGAACTCGATAAGGAACAACTTGCTCAAACTTTTGTTTAATATATGTTTCTTAACAGAATTAATATATAATAAGTTTTTTGGTTTGATTTGGGCTTAAATATCAACATCAAATTAAGATATGGATATACTCTTTTACAGTTCTGTTGCATCTTCGAAATAATAAATCATTAACTACATTTGCAATAAATATGTTTGAGTATATTTGTAAGCAGATAAAAGTATTGACTTCTCAGTAAATAGTATTTAATATAATACGAGGTTTACAATGCAAACAAATAAAAGTTTATTCATGAAGGTTGTGAAGTAGTACTTTCTTGAGCGAGGTACATAATATTACGAGCTCGATAACATCACTTCCCAGACAAGGAGGATACAATACTTTTTTGGCACAGTCTCTTCTGATTCACATTATGCAGTCGTCAGGAGTAGGAGATGAGTGAAAAAACAAAGAAGTGAGTCTCACACCCGTTTGTGTAGTCTAGTTTGTGGTCACACATTTTCATGGAGAAAGCATTTAAGTATGATTTACAGAAAGTCAAATATTTGTAAATTTTAATTGATATCATTCATTTAATTATTTCTGATCTTGAAACCTAAATAAAACGCCACATTATTTTCCTGTAAAGTAGGTGCTGAGTGGAGTTTTCCAACTCCATCACAGAATTTACTTGGTTTACAATTTACTTCAAAATCAAGGAAGCCTCGTACCGGGTACAACACACGTTGTTTCAGTTCTCAGCGCTACTAATCCTGGTTTTCATTTAGTGTTTGGGTTTTATGCTGCTGATTTGTTGCCTACGCCGATAAAATTTTCCGTCTAGTCTGTACATGGAAGTCATTTTGTACCAAAAATGGTCCGTGAAATACAAAACTAAAGGCGTCTGTGCAAAAAAAAGTTATTTATAAATCAAGAATGATTGTTTTTGGAAGAACACCACCCAGCCACTGGTGGTCAAAACCGCAAAAACCTTTTATTGGCCTACGCCATAAAATTTCAATTTTACAGACGATAAATAGTTCGTAAAATGCAGCTTTAGAAGTGAGTGTGCAAAAAATAGTTTATTCACTTGTTTACCGTAAAATAAAAGAATTAATGACTTGTCTTGTATTTAACCAACACTTTTTGACAGTTTTGAAGAAAGCTTTTGAAGCTTTCGATCGAGAGAAGACTGGATCCATCAGCACTGACATGGTGGGAGAAATCTTGCGGATGTTGGAACACCCTGTTGATGATGATATTTTACAAGAGATTCTCGATGAAGTTGATGCAGATGGTAAGTATGAGTGCGTCGTGGTTACACGATATGTAAGTAAATTCTTTTTGACAGGAGTTCAAGCATGATGCCGCGTAATGCATGTTGACGCATAAGGCCCGTTCATGTATGTAACAAACGTAGGTTCCGTTCTGAAAAAAAAACATTTCGGTCGAATTTTATTCTATTAAAATATGTAAAGGGTTTTATAGAAGCTCTAATCTAATATATAGTAAGCAAATTAATAGACATGTTATTAATTTTTTGCAGAATTTGTAAGTCTACTAGTAGTCATTTAGTAATTTTATTATTTAAATTATTTTCAGGATCTGGAGAGCTTGAGTTTGAAGAGTTCGTAATGCTAGCTGCTCGATTTTTGGTAGATGAAGAAGACGCAGAAGCAATGCAACAGGAACTTCGTGAAGCATTCCGTTTATACGACAAGGAAGGTTGAGATTTCTTTCACTTTTTGTACTTCGATACTTCGTTCTCGTAGCATTAATATTATGTTTTATATGGTTCAGCATTTAATAGCTCAACATATTGTTTATTCAATTTAGGAAACGGCTACATCACAACAACTGTTCTAAGAGAGATATTAAAGGAACTGGATGATAAAATCACCAGCGAAGAATTAGATATGATGATTGAAGAGATTGATTCTGATGGATCAGGCACTGTTGATTTCGATGGTAAGATTATAGATTTGAAATTTTCACAAACCAAACAAATTAGCAACACGAAGTACTATAACAAAAACAATAACGTAATAATAATAATAATAATAATAATAATAATAATAATAATAATAATAATAATTCAGGGACTGTAATAAATGAGAACAGTTTCGCCTGCCAAGTATTAGGTGTATTGAATATATAATCGTTCTTTGCAACGTTTGACGCAAAGTGCAAAGCTATTTGTGACACCAAGAGGTTACGCTACGCATGTGAGGGGTCCACGTGGTGATCGGGCAACGTGCCCACTCGTACAATGTGTCAGGTTGGCGAAATGCCGGACAATTCTACTCAACGTCGCTACGCCCTATTTCTGTGTGAATGTAGGCAGCGTCCACAGGATGCCTCTTTCCATTCAATTTTACGCATGAGAAATTGCACTTACCGCATGCGTTTCGAGGATGTCTTTTCTTTGAAAAGATTCATGAAATGGCAGACCGCTTCCCACAACAGGAGGGAACTTAATGCGTCTTGACCATATATTTCCTTCAAAGATCAAAAATAGTTCTATCTTCAAAGTTCATCAATTTCTATCACTGTCTTATTTAAAATGTTTTGGGGACCTGACCAGCGTTGAAGCATTTGCTGGTCTTGTAATGCTTTGCAGACTTTACTTGGTCATTTTTCAGACAAAAGAACATCTCGTAATTTATTTAAGATTACTAGATCACTGAAAATTGAATTATGTTGTTGCTTTAGCACAAAATATAACACATATTAGAAAGTTAAATAATCATCCCTATGTGTGAGTTACTTAAAATGTTTCTACATACAAATTATTCTTGATTATTATTCATAAATTTGATTGAAAGTGTTGTCAATAGATATCCAATGCCTGCTGTCAGATTCAGGGGACTACAAGGAGGCAGTGTGGACAAAGTAGCGCATATGTGTCATTTTGCACGTCCATCTTTTAACTTCACACATTCAATTTTAGACTCTTCCAAGAACGAAGCCTAGATTGTCCATTTCTTTTCTCATTCTTGAAATTTCAGTTGCCGTGGTAGTCTTGTGGTTCACGAAAATGGACTGATACTGGCTAAAATCTGCAACTGGCGAAAGTTGTCAATGTAAAGGGTGCATTTTGACGTAAAACTCAAGTTATACTTGTTCTTCATATCCACATCTATAAAGAATACGACTGATATGAGCGAATTCGTTTAAAAACTGATATTACAAAAGTGATTTCATTTAATACAGATTGGGCATTTGAATTTTAAGATGCAATTAAACCCAAAATTTGAACAATCCTCAAATATAGAAAATAGTACTATGAATTTATTTTATGAAAATATACAAAGAAATGGGAAAAACGCTAATCTTACAAAGTAAAATTTGTTTTCCTTTTCAGAATTTATGGAAGTAATGACTGGAGGAGATTAGACCTGGACATTTACATTCTCTTGCACATTTAATGATTTTTAAATCATTTTCAGTTATTTTATGTCAAAGTATATTTCTTAACACATGTGGTTGAGAAAACCATCAGTGTCATTTATTATTAAAAGACGTGGTAACTACCAATATGTGCGGTGAGAAATAAAAAAATGCTTTGATATTATGTGTGTTTCTCTTAACGATTTTACACAAGAAGAGAGAGTTCGCAGAACTTTCATCCTCCTCCTCAACTCCTTATCTATCAACTCCTTATCCTTCGGTTTATAATTTATTTTTCCCAGATGATCTGCTGTGGAGTTCAGCACCAACCCGAGAAAAGTGTATCATAAACTTCAACTAAATGTTTATTTTATCTTAAAGTAATTTCTAAAATACTTAAAGTGTGATGAAAGGGAACAAATATTTTAAGTTCAGAAAAATCACTTAAATAACTACGATATACCAAGAAAAAGTCATGTTTCAACATTGACTTATAATAGTACATAGTCTTGTGTATATCTATATTAAATAAAATATCGAAATGTCGTCCCCCTTCCTGTTTATTTATTTATAAAATTTTAATATCAAAACTATTTCTTTAATCTTATTACGTCTTTATTTGATTTAATTTTGGATAGTTCTGGTTTTAATATGACGTAACTCTACTTACTTTTCTCAGGGTCGGAATAACTTATGTTCTTCTTCGTGGCCCTGAAAATTACCGCTCATAGGAGTGCACGGTTGGTAATAATTCTTATACTTTGGGAAAAACTGGAGTTGGTGGTTTTTCTTATCATGCAAATATTCTACCGAATAATAACAACAATTTATTCTTAATAAAGCCACAGCAGCGTCAAATTATCCACTGCTGTTGTTTTTATTAACTGAAATTATTTCAATATATGCTTTATATGATGTACTATATATTATGAAAAATGGAATGTTTCTCTTCAGATGATGGCCATCATTACCTTAATTAATATTGATGGACACTTAAAGGTATACGTAAATTACACATCTTGGTCTTGTACATGTAACGTGAAGGTCTTTCAATTTTCTTAAATTTAGAGCACTTTCCTTTCGGTGAAACCAACTATCGTGGTGTTCCTTCGAAACTCCATCTCAGGCGTTCTCACGGCTGTGACCAAATTTCAAATTCCATTTTCGGGCGCACACTTATAGTTCCATGACTTCAGCCATCTGAATGCTATTTGTTGCGACCTAAATTGTTGTTACTAAAATAAATTTATTTTTTGCACAATTCAATAAATCGAAATATTTACTGAAAAAATTATCATTATTTTTCATCTACTCCGTCGCGCTTTTATATTTTCATCCTATCTCTAAATTAAATGTTAACTTCATCAAAGATTCGCCCGCCTCCTACTGAGGCACAATACCTTTTTTTTTAATTTTTAGTCGAAGTTCATTTATTTCTTGCCCCCCGACTGCGTCTTGTTTACATTGTTTATTTAGCATGTTCGATGCTCTACTGTCGTTTCCTTAAAAAAAAAAAAAAAACTTCTTCTTGCTTGAAATTTCTGACTTTCAAGGGTGTTGATAAAGATTTCTATAACATTATAGGATGAATCATCCTCAGGTCTAAGTGTCAATACACTTCCGGTAGAGGTATGTCAGATTGATAGGAAAAATGAGCTTTCCTACCAATCCATGTAAGTTCTTTGGTCCTCTCAATAATGTTCTATTATAAAAATATTGATTTATTCGAATTAATATCAAAATATATTTAATAATTAATGGAAATCATCCTTTTTAATTCTCCACGACGTATATACACCCAACGTCACATTCCTTCTCCTATTTACCCTGAATTATTCGATATAGTTGTTGAAATTCTGCATCATATACTAATTTATATGTCATTAAATCTATATCTATATCTATACCGATATATCTATCAATATCTATCTATACTAATATTTAAAGACAAGTGCGTTGACTGACAACGCAATAATCTCTGAATCTACTGAACCATTACTGATTTAATGTTTGTAATAGCTTCCCTCAACTGTCTACTACTGAGTACTATAGGCTATGATTTATAACCATAAACCTTTATATATTTAGAAAATAATTACTTTTCTGAACATTTTTCGCCTAGATTTACATCGTAGATTGAAGAGTGCATCAGTGTCAATAGTTCGGCTGCGCGCCACCAGAGGATGGAGTCTGAGATCTACTACTGGTTTCATCAATGCTCAAAATTGAATATTTAGAGGACTGTCAATTGTTTTCAAACTTTTCACTGTCAATTGTCTAAACCGAAATAATTATGAGTTTTCTCCGCTTTATTTCTAAATGTAACTTAGATATTGCTGTTAATTACGTGTAGGCATACGTACTTCAAGTGTACAAGAGCCTAAATGTTTGGAAGAGATCATTTTCTGATGGATGTGGTCAATATTGCCGTAAAAAAGTATGAGTGCACACACATTTAGTAGTAATAAATTAAGCATAATTATTATGTATTCGCAAGTTGGGCGAGCGATGGTGCGAACGAAAATATATTGTGAATGATTTACGTGTTATGCTGAAATTGACGGATGGATGCATTTTTGTAGAGAAGTGTTTTAATATTGTGGAGAGTGAAAGAGGTGGGTGTTGATGGAATGATTAAATTGATGAAAGTTTGGCAAGAGAACCATTTATCGGAAAACACCAGTATAATTAAAGTAAAACTATTAGTAAATGGGTATATGGAGGAATTTAATGCGTGACAACGCTGGTTTTCAAGGTTGTTATTTTAGATAATAGAAAAAGTTTTGTTAAGCCGGGATTCATTAAGATCTCATATTTTTTGCGATATTATAATTGCGTAAGTTGCTAATGGCTCCTTTCCGCCAGACTCAATTTATCAAGAATTCTAAAACAAGTATTCGAATTCAATTAAAATTAATTTAAATATTTTTAAACGTCGATTGATGCGGCAAGATCAATTTCAAACTTTTCTCAATAAATACATGAGAAAAAATTGAAAAAAACATTTATAACGTGGCAATTGATTGAAAGTATTGGTATAATATATAAAATTCTTCAACAAGAATCTACGCGAGTACAACATATATTTTAGTTTATATATGTTAATTATTTTCATTTATGAATAGAAGGAAGTTTGGGGGGGGCGGGAACCTCAATACGAATAAAATATACATATTTTTTAGTGAGGGATGGAAGACCGGGTATTTCCAGATTGGAGCAAGGCAGAAATAGGCGCAGTAGGGCGGAGGGGATTCACGATAGAATAGATAGATGTTCGCTCCGCCATAGTGTGGAATTACATAGAATTCCACTTTCTGTTTAATAAAAAATTATGATAAATACCCCGGCAACGTGGGGTTCTTCAGCTAGTATCTTATAGATATTTGCATTCAGCTCAATATACATTCAATAAATATATCATTTCAAAAGGAAATATTTAAATTTTCATTGCAATGGTTTTACCTTAATAAACTAGACTCAGTATTTTTAAAAATATATTGCAATAAAAAAAGATAACAGATGTAAATACATTCATTAAAATTCAAATTTTTATTAAAATTGGGAATATTGCTGGAAGTTATACTATAACATTAAAATATGTGTTAAGAATAAGTTTTGTATATTAAGTTTCTCTATTCTAGAATACAATGTTCTGTCTTAAGAAATGTGGCAAAAGAACAATTTAATGCACGTATATTTTAAGATAGACCGTTCGACTTATAAATGGAGGTGAAGAGTTTGCCAAATATTTAACGAACAAACGGTTTCGTTGTCCCATTAGCGTTCCAAACTTCTTGCCAGGTTCCCATTTCTTTGCGAGTTTTACATGTGTAAATATCAAACAAAATGCTGTAATAAATAGCGTTCAAAATGTTAAAACCGCCTAAGCAATGTAAAATGCTCGTCTAGCTTTTGAGAAACGTATAACATCATTAACGGTGGTTAATTCAATAAAGGAAAATACAAAGCATTCCGAAAATAACATGTTTGTTCCAACTAATTGTGAGGTTAACCTTGTTGAAAATACCTTGAAAGACAGGTTTATACACTATTTCTTGACTCCCCGCCATTCTTTCTAAAACTTTGTATTTTCAGTATTTGCTAAGAAAGGAAATGAATAATTTCCCAATATTATTTGAAGGACTATGAACAATGGTAACATGGTACACCACAACAAGACCTCATATTATAAAATCAAAGAATAAAATATACAAAAAAAACCCCTCAAAGAATCATAAATATTATCAAACATAAGATACATAGCAAGCTTAGTAATTAATGAACCCACATGTTATGTTCTAGATTTTTTAAAGTTTAAAGTGACCTATTCGTGTGTAGTACACATAGAAAGGTACATGTTATTTTGTCTTTTGAAGTTACTGTGAAATTCAGCCCAATATCAGGGCTGTTATCTACGTAAATACATGCAAAAATTGTTTATTCTTTCACGTACATAAGTATTTTATGTTAAATGTCAGACTACTCAATATGTCTTCTATGACATTCTCCGCTTGCTTTCAAAAGGAGCATTGCTTTGAAGTTGCATTCAAATCCGTGGTATTGTTTTAAACAATGTTGCCCGTTATTGCAAGATTTTTTATTTCTACTTGCAATAATTATTTTTTATTACATTTATTCATTTTAATTAATGGAAAAATAGTAAAAAAATTTAGAACTGAATATTGCTTGAGAAAAACACAAAACCAAATTGTGTTACTCCAAAAGAAAAGTACAATATTTCACAATTAAAAAAAAAACATTTTTCAAATCGTTTATGTGAAATATAAATCAAATCAATGAAGTAAGTATCATTCATATTTTAGTTTGATTATTTTCCTAAAAACGTTTCGTATCGGATGTAAGGAAACTGTTACCAGGAAGTTCCGATTCACAACGCCATTATCTTACAATCGCTTTATCTCGTTATCTTATCGCGTTTAGCGCCTAACAATGCATGGTTGGGCATAAACGCATTATGTACATCACGTGTAATATAAAATAGGTCATAAATAAATCGTTAGAATGCGTTTATGATCTGAAAACCTTTATATTACAGCTGAGGTACACTATGCAATAAAGGGTTAAGATAACTCGGAAGGTCCCTAAAAGGACAAACCTCAGTGCAGAAAAAAATGCGGGGGGAGTGTTTTGACGCGTTCTTCAGGCCACGCGGCAACGAACCGGTGGCTCGCTGCCGCGTGCTCCCATTGCCAGCGGTGCTCGACGCCAAGTCCATTTTTTTCTGCCGACTTTACGCCACGCCATGTGCCAGTGCGCCAAAGCGAAGTCGTGTCGTCACTGTCACTACAATTTTCAACGCCCCGCTCCCACAATCGTTTTGTTCATTGTAACAGCCTGTTTTTAACAGGGAGAATGTTGGCAACAGATCACTACAGTTCCTCTTGTATCAAACTTCGTAACCACCTCTGGGAATGCGTACATTTCAAACTCAGTACCAAGGCAAGACCTGATAATTGATATACAGGTGTATCTTTTACAAAAAAGGACTAGCGTACCCCTGCGAGAACTCTCGCATGTTATATACCCCACCCACTTCCCTACTTTTTCCATTTGCACTTAAGCCTGTCATATGATGCCCACTTAAGCCTGAATAGGTGACCTAGGCGAAGCGACTTAAGGGGGAGGCGAGAGCATCGGGTAACCAAACGGATGGACGGCGGGAGCGGCCATCACAGAAGACGTTGGAGGCAGTGCAGAAGCAGCCGCTCGCAGCGGAAGGGAGTCAGAGTTAATGTTAAGAGGGGAGCATGTCACCAGGAAAGAGAGTTGGAAGGCGAACGTGCCGGAGGATAGAGGTGGTGACGGCCGAGGTGGGGGCGGTGGGATGAGCAAAGACGGTAGCGGGGACAGCGGGAGTGGGAGGGGGGGGGTGGGGCGGCGGGGGGTGGGCGGGAGGGCGGCGGTTTGGACGGCGGAGGGCACGGCGCGCGGGGTGGCGAGTGGGGGCGGCGCGCGGGGGTGGGGAAGAGGGTGGCGGCAGCAAGGACAGTGGGGGCGGGGGCGGTGGCGACAGCGGGGGCTGGGTTGAGAGCGGGGGCAAGGCGGTGGCGGGTGCGGGTGCGGGGGCGGGTGCGGGTGCGGGTTCGGGGGCGGGGGCGGGGAAGTCTCCGCATGCGCCGAGGACACACACGTGGCGCGGGCGAGGACCTAGCATGCTGCTTCGGGGTCGGCGGGCCGGGACGCCTGGCGAAAAGCGGCGCGCTGAGGATAGCTCGTGGGCGCAAATTTAGCCCAGGCTGCTTCGCGGAGCGCGCGAAGCGGCAGCGTGACGCACCGAGGGGGGCGCCGCCTTTGCTGGTCGAACACGCGACTCTGGATCGCCGCAAACGTTTCTGATCAGACATCCTTTGAAGTCGCTTCGGAATAATGTGTTTCTTAAACAACCAGTTTCTTTCAATTTTTATGGCTTATGGTTTTATGGAGCATATATTAATTATCGGAATTTGAATTTGAAATTTTAAGAAATTCCAACATTTTTCGAAAATTTTCGATTTTTTTCCGAATTTAGGAATGTAAGGAATAAAATACTATCGAAATAATTGAGGTCATAAACTACATTTGTTAATGAGAGAATTGAAAATTAATATACATTTCTTTTCATGCGCCCGAATGTCAAGAGAGGGAAAATTTTGATTAAATTGGAATAGCGAACATTTAAACAAAATGAATGGATAAAAGCAAAGTTGTGTCTACAGATAAAAATTTAGAAAATGGAGACTGCCTACTCTAGTTGTGACATTATTACAGAATATTCCTAATTCCTTGATATGGATTGGTTTTTCCTAACCAAAAATAACTGCGTACACATTTTGAAGATATTATTCCAAATTGCAATACTACAATAATTGTTTATGTTCTCGTTCTGCTATCAACAGTGCTTAGGACAAACATAAATTACAATAGGATGCTCATAAATCCCTTTCGTTCTTCCTTCGCATACATACCAAGTATCCCACAGATAAAGAAAATTGTTTTTTTCCTTACTTCACTTCAAAACCCGTATTTGGCAGAGTATTTATACTTCACAAAGGTGAGCTTTGGCGGCCTAGGCCACAAATGATTCTTAGAGGATGGTTACTATGGGAACGTGAAGTAAACAAACAATGTACAAATGACTTGACCCATTGGCAAAGAATATTTATTATTTTTTGAATGCAGAATGTTTTATCTTATTAATTGTTAACATTTATATTAAAACAATTTGATATATTCTGAAATATAATACTACATGGAACTGTTACGTCTTCCGGGCATTCAGCACTCGTGCTAACAATTTCAACAAAAATTGAAGTAGTTTCAACTCTATCTGAAGGACAATTTTCGTTTTGCAAGATGATCCTCACTAATTCATTTTTATACTTCACCGAATCTTCTAGGTATCCTTGACTATCCAAATTGACTTTAGCATCGAATATTTGCTCCATAATGTTGATGGAGCAAATAAGTTACTCAATTAAATTAGCTTTACTTATTCAACTGTAATACCTATAGAAATAAACCAGGATAGTTGTTTTATTTACCACGGTGACATGTTTCTCTCTTTTCCATTTTAAAAAGAGTTCACACTCTTTTTCGTATGAATACTTTAACTTTTGAGGAAGTAAACTCTTAGTAGCGGCTTCACTTCAATTATAATCTTTGGTTTAGCACACTCCATACTTACGAAACAAATCGCCAAAACCAGTCATAAATTCTACCCGTTTTAAAAATTGTGACAGTATTGACAACTCCAGAAGCGATAATGTAGAAGAACATCTGCATCCATACAAAGAAAACTCATGGTATAAATGAGATCTCTCTAAAAAATTCAACATAAAATTGGGAGGTAAGTATACCAATAATAGTTGTATGCACCTCGACCGAAATCGAAAGATGAATGAGTATGCACCTCAGCTGCGCCTCGTTTGGTGAACACCTCATCCAAAATCATTCATTTTTCGGCCTTCGTACATAAATAACTATTCTTTCTGTGTCGTACATTTTATTATTTGGAAGTCGTAACGTCTAATTTTCTTCTCAGGTTTCCCGTTATTTTTCCTGTCTTTCTCCTAAATATGCTCCAAAATTAATAGCAAATTACTTCCTAATACAGCGAAATGATAGCGCAAATGTTTGCAAATGGTACCGGGCCCTTTACCAAATGAAACGCGAATGTCCCTGCAAAGGTCCTCGCAAAATTCCTCATAAATATCCCCATAACTGTCAGAAGTTAAACATGAAATTAAAAAATAAGAGGTGTTTTATTATGAAATACTTTTGCAAACATTACGGCAACACACGTTACGTATTGCAGCGCCTCCCCTGCAGAATAGAACTGGACCTTTTTAAAGCCTAGACTACTCAGAAGAGCTAACTGTTCCCAAAATGTAGAGACGGGCCTCACAGATTTATTTAATTTTAAGTCATTGTTATACATTAGTGTAAACATATTTATAAATTAAAGAAACATTCAATAGGATTCCTTTACAAGGGACGAACCACTCTTTAAGTATACTGCTAATGTATAAGCAAACCGTACATGTGTAGTAAATTCCTTATGAAATGAATGTAATGATGTGAGATGAATTCCTTATGTGAGATGAATGTAATGATCATATCCTCAAATTTACATAATGCATGTAATTATCATTACTAGATAGTAATATTTATTTTCTACGTTCTGCAATCCAAAATTGAAATTTCTGCACATTTATACACTTTTTACACCTTGGTGGTAATTGATTGCCTTTCATGTGTTAGTTTGACTTTATAACGTCAGAATTATATGCGAAGGCAAATAATTTCTCTCTTCCTTAACAATATTATACGTACATTATCATTAAGCTTAGGCAACAAAGCCCAGGGACCTTGAGTTATCACACTTCGTACATTTTTTAAAATATTTATTCTACTTGAAATTTCGATTTTATCGAGATTTTTAAATATGAGCCAATTACATCAATTTGATGCCTTTACTTACATTTATATTCATCCATCCAATTTGAATGAATATACAATACACATCAATTAACAATTTCTAAGTTGAATTTTGTCAAAACTTCATTTGGAGTAAGAACTGGTTTTACCTATCAGTAAAACGCGAAGACACTCCGATAAGAATCATGGTGTCAGGAGCATACTCTGAAACTTGTTGGCTTGTACAAATGTGTCTCCAGTTGATGCCTCACCACCTATGCAGAATAATCATCCGCCCCCTGGTCCCTAATGGCGCCAACCAATTAGCGAGCGCGAACGCGCACGTGGCGGGGTCGCTGCGGGGCGAACACCATGCTTCTCCTCCAAGGTCCCTCACGCGGTCTGGGCTCGTTAACATTCTAGGAATAATACGGAGTCAGCTGGCAACGGCGCATGGCGACCAACTTCAGACGGCCGCCGCCCTCGCCGCCGCCCTCGCCGCCGCCCTCGCCGCCGCCCTCGCCGCCGCCCTCGCCGCCGCCCTCGCCGCCGCCCTCACCGCCGCCCTCGCCGCCGCCCTCGCCGCCGCCCTCGCCCCGCCCACGCCGCCGCCCGCGCCGCCGCCCACGCCGCCCCCTCGCCGCCACCCTCGCCGCCACCTCGCCGCCACCCTCGCCTCGCCACCCTCGCCGCCACCCTCGCCGCCACCCTCGCCGCCACCCTCGCCGCCACCCTCGCCGCCACCCTCGCCGCCACCCTCGCCGCCACCCTCGCCGCCACCCTCGCCGCCACCCTCGCCGCCACCCTCGCCGCCACCCTCGCCGCCACCCCCCGCCGCCACCCTCGCCGCCACCCACCGCCTTCGCCACCACCCTCGCCGCCACCCTCGCCGCCACCCTCGCCGCCACCCTCGCCGCCACCCTCGCCGCCACCCTCGCCGCCACCCTCGCCGCCACCCTCGCCGCCACCCTCGCCGCCACCCTCGCCGCCACCCTCGCCGCCACCCTCGCCGCCACCCTCGCCGCCACCCTCGCCGCCACCCTCGCCGCCACCCTCGCCGCCACCCTCGTCCACACCAAATCTAAAGCTAACCCCTCTTTTCGCATTGTCACACACGTTGCCATCGCATCTACCATTACCGCCACAACTACCGCGGCCACTGCGCTATCACCACCGCCAGTGATTGCCAAAGCCAGCGCCAATTCCACTTTCCCTTCCACCGCTGCCGCCGCCCGTACCTGGCCTGCTGCCGCCCTCGGCCCTCCGTCCTCGCCCAGGACCTCATTGCAAAAGTCGCAACGCGCTATACGCGCTAGATATAGTTCTGAGTCCACGCTCTTGTCCGTTGTGATACGATGGATTTAAACTTAAGACTGCTTGCCCTTCATAATTAAAGGGCCTAGGAAATAACTATGTGAAGGAGATGATACGCCAATTCGGTGCAACTATCTGCATTACTACTGGTTTCTTGTGGAATTTTGCTCGGTGGCAGTGTGAAATTAAAATTAGAAATCATCAACGTTTCCCCATTAAGTGTGCATTCTCTCGCGTTTTCTAATCGTTTAATCGTATCATAATATCGGGAGCACTGAAATATAACTTTTTTCTTATGGAATTATTATCAGTCTGTACATTAACACAAAAATGCTGATTTTTAGAGAAATTTTCAAAGTAAAATAGTAATTACTAGTATTTTAGTTTGATATGGAATGACGTAAAAAATATCAAAAATTGAAGATATTTCAGCTGTATAATACTATCGATAAGAGTGAATAACCATTAAGTAGAGTAATTTATCAATAAATATACACCTAACCTAACAATTACATTAGACTTTTTGTACCTTTTTTAAAAATTATGAAAATGATAGGAAGTTCTTTAATTGTCTTCAATGGTAGAAAGAAATAACATTTCATCACCATACAAAGCAAGAAACTTTTACTTCATTATTTAAATACTCATTTATTTGCTTTTAATTCTCTTTTTTCATTATCTTCCAAACAGACAATAAACGATAACAAGATACTACTTCTCTCCTGCACATCACAAACAGTTTTCACTGTTATTTGACGAATAATATATCAAAAATCAATAAATCAGATACCTATTTCACGAGATAATTAAGAGGAGCTGAATGTATCTGAATATAGTTATGAGAGGTTTCTGAACGAAAAAGTATGTGAGTGCTTTTAACTTTCCAATTATTTGAGAGACGATTCTACTGTATTTTAAAGGAATGATGTAGCTTTCACACACACATTTATGATTTACTAGGAATGAAAAGAAATAAATCGAGAAATTTTCAAGTTATTTGGCGGTGCCTTCAACATCTAATTCTGTAATCGAAAGAATAAGATGGTGAAACAAACTAATTATAAGCGATTTATTACTCGGAGGAACTTCCATTTCATGCCAGGAATCTTTTTAATGAGTCGTATTAATTGAATTATCGTTAGAATGAAAAATGTGTGTTTTTGCACCGTAAACTTCGATGATGGTGAAGATTATACCAAGGATGCAAACGTGTGAATGAAGTCATCAACATCAAGTTGGCAAAAGTATGATTTGTCATTGTAGACGCTAACGTATTTTATTTTATTTTACGTAAAAAAAACAGTTAAAAACTGCGTATGACGTGCTATGGGGAAAAGTGAATTGTGTGCACATTTTCAAAATTCTGTGATCCCTACACTAAGTCATATACTACTTAAATTTTGAATTTTTGAAAGGGAGAAAAAACAAACAAAAACTCCCATGTAATAAAATCTATTTTCAAGGATAAACAAGCAATAAATTTTGAATTTTGAAAGGGAGAAAACAAAAAAAAAAAAACTCCCATAACGTAATTGTAAAAATTCCATTACCAGTATTTTGCGATCGAATGTGCTTTCAACTATTACTCAACATGCACTAATTTTTAGCCAGAAGTGAAGTGATTTAAACCAGTTCATCATAAAAACAAATTGACTAGGAGTAAATCCATATAATATATAATACTCATATAAATGTATTCATCATAAACTTAAATTATGTGCACGGAAATTTTGTTTTCATTCTAATCAAGACATATTAGGTGTTATTGGATGTGTTTAAGTTTCCTGAGAGGGAACTTATAATTTGTTTCCGGATCCGGCTAGTAGGTTTCGAAAAAATTCCAAAGATGTGTTTTTGCGTGTTTTGGCGCAGCGATGTTAGTGCATAGACAGATGTAAGTTGCGGTGATTAAGCGCCTAGTGGCAATTTCTTCGTTCCACAACGACAATTTTCTTTCACGATGATGACAACATTTCTTGTTACTACTTCGAAGTTAAATAAAAGAACCGTGCGGCAGATTTGATTTAATTTTCAATTGTATTATTGTATTAATAAAAGTAAGTTTGCAAAAAACCTACGAACAGTATTGCCATGGAGAGTATTAAATTTGATGAACTCCAAATGAATACGTATGAAAACAGTGAGTAGCATTAGAGAATGAAAAGACATTTATGTTCTTACGTTCGACTTTTCACATTTACGTTCTTACGTGCAAATGCCAATGGTTGGTTAGTTGCTAGTGATTTTCGGCATGTCAACTACCGAGGATATTCCCGTAAGTGTAGTGCGTGCTCCCCCTCGGTATGTGGAAGTGATCATCCCCCACTGGATGGCGAGATGCAGCGCGGACCAACCGTCAGCTAGGGGGGCTTCCCCATAACCAGATATCTCCCACCAGCGGGGCACCGCTTACCCAGTAGGGACAAGTTCTAAGTTCCCGACCGGTCTCCCGGCATGTGTGGTAGTGTAGTGAATGTTAGTATAAGTGTGTGTATGGGGTGAGTGTAGGACAAGAAAGAGGAAAGGAAGATAGCGCGCGGTCCGTGGACCATTTGTTAGGGTAATGCTCCGGCATTCACCTGATGTTGATCCGAGAAACCACAGGAAACTATCAATCATTGCAGCCGGTCTTTGGAATTCTCTTCCGATAGACTAAATTCGACCGAACTGATAAGCTAGCTAAATATCGATTTTCAAATGAATATGTCTTACAACTTATTCTTATTAAATTTAACAAACATTTTATGCACACAAACATACAAAACAGTGGCCTTTTAATGTTTATATATATATATATATATATATATATATATATATATATATATAAGTATATTAGTCTTAACGATTAATAGAACAATTGTGTAAATAGAAGTCAAGACATATTAGATTGAGTCTATGCAGTTTTAATCTGTTAAAAAATCAGGAGACAAAACTATGGTAGTGAAAAGTAACTCCGCGGAATCAAATGCAATTGTAGAAGATTTCTTATTGTAGAATGTCAGTGAAGAACAGCTTACACGCAATCTTTTATGAGCAAGACATTGCTTTGTTTGGAGTACCCACATTTTGCGCCAAGTATTGTAGAGGCACTGATAACCCCTAGATCTGCTCTTCCGAAGCTGATTGCACTTTATCATTAACCAACCCGTAACATCTTAACTCCTGAATTGGAGGAGACATAATAATAATAATAATAATAATAATAATAATAATAATAATAATAATAATAATAATAATAAAATTCCAAAACAATACAGAAAGCAATATTATTTTAAACAAACGTGATGGACTAAAACATCTTGTATTATTTACATAAGGTATGAAAAAGTGTCTAAAACCGTCACATTAAACCACAAGAAGGCCTTTCTACCCTCCCACGTCACAATACCTAGAACCACTCCTACATCGTCCATGACTTCCATATTGCACAAAACCCACTGCAGACGAATCTAAAGGAAAAAATAAAGCACGAAAAGGAACGACGCGACGGGTTGCCACGGCGGGGCTTGCGTAAGTGGAGTGAGTCATTCCGCGAACGAATCGTTTGTCTGGGCTCGCACGCACCGCTTGGTGTGCAGTGCCTCCGCCGCGTTGCCCCCGCCGACCCCCGTCCCCCTTCCGCCCGTGTGGCACGCTGCCCACTGCACTGCGTGGGGCGGAACGGGGCGGGATGGAGAAGGGAAGCGGCGGGGTGGGGCGGGGTGGGGCGGGGCGGGGCGGGGAGGCGCGGGGCAGGGCGGGGCGGGGCGGGGCGGGGCACGGCAGGGCTGGGCTGGGCTGGGCGGGGCGGGGGATGTATGCTGCAGCGCGGCACGTCTCGCCTGGGGTTGCTGGCGTGCACAGTGGGCGAGAAGACACAAGAGCAGAACATAACATTAACAGTCGCATATTAAGGCCATTCCGATACCTGGAAAACGCCAATAGCGGGGATGGGGCGCGACGTTGGACCCTGAAATGACGCTTTCCCTTCTGATACTTCCCAATTCTTCGTCTTCTGACAACGCAATTTCTGGGAATGTGTTTATAACTGGATCAGGAACATGTATGCTGAGGGGCAGAGGTCGTCTTGTTGACTGGATGGTTGACCTGGATATCCCTCTTACGTCTTTCTTTCTACTGAAGACTTTGTCAGTACAAAAGGAACAGACCTTTGGTTTCTTTACCATACTCCCACCACATGCACTTCAAATTTTAAACATGTCTTTTTTTCATTTAAACACTCTCAAACTCTCCTTACAAATATACAAACTTTGCTGGTAGCCAAAATGGAATCCGAAGTATGCAAGATATGCTCTCTTAATAATGTTAGAGGTTCTTCCTGTTACAAGAGTGTATGAACCACAAATAAACCAGATGTCACTAGAGTAATTTAAACAATCCTTTTGTGAGGAACCCATATTTCAGCACAGCTTAAGTGTAGTTCAAGAAAGCTCTGAGCCAAAAAAACTCCTTTGTTTAGAAAAGAAGGAAAACATAAAAATATAAATAGTTTCATGAAAATTAATAAAAAAGGTTAAAAATGTGAACAAAAAATATTAGCTACCGTGATGCCGTAGAAAAAATAAATACGAGTAACAAAATAAAAAAAAATCTAGAAATAGAACGTTAGGCCCAGATTCCGTGCTAAAGCCGTCTGCGCAGACGGAAAATAAATAAAAGAATAGAATAAAATAAATTCTGGAACAGAAGTGCTTTAGAAATCTTTCAGATATTTCAAGCCAAGCAGAAATCTGAGGCCCTTCTCAACGAACAAACTAATTTTCCTCTGTCCCCTCTACTAATAATTTTACACACCCCGACCTCACTAACTGACTCCCCCGCCTCCTAAGACATTTCCAAGAGAACACTAAACAGACCTCGTCCGAACCCTCGCCGGATCTCCGGAAAGCAATAAAAAGTCAGTGTCACGTTTCCTCTGGGCACAGTCTACCGACTTTTGCCAAACGCAGCGAGGTAAGCAAAGCGGCTCAACTTTTTATTCAATTATTTCCCCATCTTTGTAATAACATTTGATATTAATTATTGTTACTACCCCCCACTTCATATATATTTGTTTTAATATTTATTTTAATTTTGTTTTTCTTTCTTTTGAATATGAGAATGTAAATTTCTTCACATATATTTATAATCTGAAATTTGAACTGCTATTATCTGTATTAATTTCCCCCTCCCCGTCGCAATTCATTTTTGCATTTTTGCACACATGCCGGGAGACCAGTAAGGAGCTTAGAGCTTGTCCCGGCTGGGAGGGTGCGCCGCTGGTGGAAGAAAACGGGACTACCCCGCTAGCCGACGGTAGGTCGACGCCGGATCCCACCATCCGGTGGGGGAAGACTATGGCCACCTCCCGAGGAAAAATATGCACTACACTTACATGACTAATGACCTCAGTATTTGACGTGGCCGGAATGACTAACAACCAACCAACCCAAAGCACAAATTAGTAGAAGCAAGCAGGTCATCATCTCCGGACTGCGGATCGGCTACTTTAAAGTAAATCATGGTCACCTATTTAAAAACTGATCCAGAATCATGTCACAAGTGTGGAGCATAAGCGACAACCACTCTTCTTCTCCTTCAGCTTCCGTACACAGCAAGAGAAAGATCAACACGTGGAATTAACTCCTTGATTTATTCACGACAACGGAAGAATGTGACAAAATTCTAAAATTATTACATTCCCACGGATTTTTCCACAGTCGGACAAATATTTGATTTGTATTCGATATTATACAGAAATAATATTTGATATACGTGCATTATATCAGATTTGAAAAAATGGAATTGCTGTACACATACAAAACTTTTGCAGCAATGATTCTTATTTATTGAAGAAATGTGATTTCAAAAATTTGTTTAATCACATTTGAAGGATATGCTAGTTCACCATTTGCATATATTTGAAGTATAATAACAGTAAACTAATGTAAATCAATGTAATTTACTGTGGTTGCTCGTGACCAGAGCGGTTGTAAAACGATCTGAAATACTTTTTTAAGGCAGGTAGGTAGAAGTGGAGGCTAAATGTGTCCCGCGAGCAAAACTTCGATGAACAATGGTTCTAAGAACATCTCGCACTTGGTAAGACCAGTCTCTGAACTGTGTGAGACGTCGGCTTCCCCTAGTAATATGTAACAATAAATCTAATGTTTTAACCGACAAATAGTCTTATACTCGTGTAAATTTAATTCTACATATAATTCCGATTTCTGTTTGTTTCTGACCACCCTTGCTACATAGTAGGTGCGAAGAAGAGTAACACTCCTCAAAAATGTAATTGGAGTTCTCTGAAGTTCTCCTTTTCAAAAGAGAAAGTTTGAAATTTAAAGGTATTCCACATGTGTCTAGATACTTTTACTGATACCAGTACAATTTGTGTAATTTACTTTACCCTGTTTTGGACAGTCCGTACCCAAAAAGGTGGGATTGATTTGCATAATGATACACACGAGTCTGGTTCCTGCTCTCAATTTGCATCACACCAATCTATTAAAAATGAAATCACATGTTATCAAACAATTTAATTAAAAATCATCAGAACTTAACATAATGAGACATTAAAACATAAAAAATACTGTATTCTTCTTAAAGTGTTAGAGAAACTTAAAAAAATAATATAAAACATACATATGAGCAACAGCATAACACAATCGTTTTCCAAATATAACAGAATTTCCTTTAGATATGATTCTAACCAAGAGAAGTGCGAGAGCGACCTCTTTTCTGAAGCCGAAAAACAAGCAAATGATCTCTTTCGAAATAGACAGAATTTCCAAGGATTGGCCCAGTAGATCCTCGAGAACATAAATCGAAGTCGGCAGTCAATGTTGTAAGCAGTCTGGACCGCGTGCATGTGGGTCGCAGAGGCAAAACGACCCCCGAAATACCGCTTCTTCGCAGTTTATATAACCCCAAACACCGCTCTTTGAAGCACGGACCGCGAGGTCCAGCAGAGCGAGCGACAAATCTGCTGAACTGTCCGTCTAATCCTGGCAGCCAGAGCGTGCGGCTGGCAGGGAGCGCCCCTGGCGGCCGCAAGCGGAAGCACCTTCTGGCACCACTCCACGGCACTACGAGGAATTTGATTAAAAGAGGCACCTCGCACAGGATGCCCAAGGATTCCCAGGTTCAGACTGTGGACCGCATTCAGAGCTGTGAAAACGCGCAAACTGTGATCTAGTCTGGCATTTCAAGTCGTTATATTTTCAAATGAATAAAATACACGCCCTTGAATGTAATTTTGAAACAAA
Source organism: Teleogryllus oceanicus (assembly GCA_964035755.1). Lineage (NCBI taxonomy): Eukaryota > Metazoa > Arthropoda > Insecta > Orthoptera > Gryllidae > Teleogryllus > Teleogryllus oceanicus. The sequence continues at coordinate 32,409,299 of CAXIVR010000004.1, forward strand.
ACTATATAACGACACTTTGACATTAAATCATCGTTAAATCATATAGTTATTTTTTGTTGGGAACTTTGAAATGATAGCATATTTTGGTGCACAAATAATGCATATTTTCCAATAATTGACCCAGATTCGCTGGTGCATATTGCAAGTCATTAAATCACATTAAACACCAAAATTAAACAAACTAAACATTTCATATACATATTTCTTTACAAAGAAATTTGAAAGGAATTATCACAAGGCAAATTGAGACAAATGAATGTGTTTTTAATTCGACAAGAACTTATCTAATTATTCTACTCAGTAATAATTTATTTTCCACATCTAACAGTGCAAATGTTAATCGAAGAACATCAAAGAGGCATAATTATATTGGTGATATATTAAAGACCACACACCATTATCCATTCATATTCTACCAATTTCACTTCTAGAAACATAACTTTAAATTAACGATAATATCCCGTATCCATATACGGGCGCTCTATATGACATCATTCGTCTTATCACTTTCACCGCTCTTGTAGCTTTGACAGCAGCAAATTGAAAAGGCCTGCACGCGCCGACCCGGAGGTGCGGACGTTTCAAACCACTCTGTGGGCGGTGCGGCGGGCGCCCGCCCAGGCCCCGTCGCGATGCCGGGCTCGCGAGGCGCGCCTGGCCAGCTGACGCGGACGAATTCGCCGAATCGATCTTGGCGTCCGCACCTACGACAACGCACACACACACACACACACACACACATACATACACACACACACACACACACACGTTCTCCTTCAGTCACACGTGAACACACACGGATTTGTTCATATACGTAAACAGGTATACACATATTTCCATACACACACATGTATACAATCATGCGCATATATACACACATACTTCCACAAACAAAGCAGAGATTTTGACACACACACACGCACACATATAAGAAAGCAAACGCTAGTTTTCATACAGACACACAAAAGGAGAAGAGGAAGAATAGGCAAAACACGTTTACATTTACTTCAAACAACGACGGTAGGACAGGAGGGCGTTAAGCTGAAGTACACGTGATTGGGAACGAATAAAGATTGAAAATTTTGTTATGATTTTACTTCGAGGGCAATGAAATTCACTTGAGTTGGCGATCAATTATGGTTAAAAGCACATTTTATAGAAACTTACATTCCTTCCGTTAATAGTTTCAAAAATTAAATTTTGGAATACGAAATTCTTAGAAATTTTTCAACTTAAACAATTGAATTACTGTAAATGAAGCAAGAACGAATTAAGTTGCTTTATAAATTTGTGCGAAACATTTTCTTATCTTATTATAAGAATTTTTACTTATTTACAGTTTTCAATCTATGACAATTTTCACTTGACATTCAAATTATTGATGTATCTATCTCCCAGTAAAAAACAACTACGTACACATTTCTTTTAGCGAAAAATGCAGTCAATTTTCAATATTTCATCTTTTTTATCACACAATTTCATTGTTTCATTTCGAATGGCATTAAACTCGTGTGATTTCTTAAAACAAGGGTTTCATGAAACCTGCAAAAGTTTGAACTCGTCATATGCATAAGTACAAGATATGGCTAGAAACTATATTTTTAAACAATGATTACAAATCTATTGTTGAAACTCCTTTGATCATCCTGCCGAAAGAAAGCTAGGATTTATGTAGATTTCTTTTGCCAAAACTCCTAACTCCTGAGCATTTATAACACCCTTGCAACCTTAATGTTGAAATGTAAATGATTTAGGAGCTCAAAACAATGCTTCTTTGAAACAAAACAAATAGCACAAATAACCTGTCTTATTATTATTATGAACTCTTTCTGAAAACAGTTCTATTTTTGGAAGCTGGTCGAGGTCATTCTGGCGGACTTCAACATGAAATACACGATTCCCCGACATAGAACCATGAAATTCATGTGATCCTTTTAAAAGATCCCATTCTATGTCAGATTTAACTTAACTCACTGTCGAACGACTTACTCTTTACAAAGGGAGTATGAAAATTTGCGTAAAATAAATATTATAACAAGTATGCATGAAAAACACTAAAACTTCTTGATTCCTACTTGTAAAGTAACCATTCTATTTATCGCTACAATAAGACGTGTTGTCATAAACCCTACGAGCAACAACTCCAAATGCTACATGTTACAACACCACTAATCACATATTTTTGTCTTGGGAAATATCAGTTTGGTTCAGAGGAAAGGGTGTGTGTCTGCCGTGAAGCATTCTAAAATACATATTTCCACGAGTATCACAACGGGTAAATCTGTACTTTATATGAAATACCATGTATAAGCTACTATGTCTCTAATGAATCTTTATTCCTTTGTTGAGTTACATACAGGTTTGTTGAATGGCACTTGCGAATGCAAAAAGTTTAACGCTATTGGAAAGTGTTAATTACGGATGTTCCGGGAACGCGTGTCAGTTTACGAGGCGATTAAACTAAATTTGTACACACAATTCTCGGTCATTATTCCGTGAGGCGATTGATCGAAAAGCCGTTCCGCGATGAGAGAACTCGATCTATCGAACGTTCCTTTCGCTGCTCCTTTCGCGTTTTCTGGACCAGCAAAAAGTGGCAGAGAGACTTTCTCCAAGAAAACGCTTCTGTGTGCCACGTACGCACAGGCAGATGTGTGAGCGATTGCAAACATTTGAAAACTTACTTGCCTTTCTTATTCCGGCACGTTTTCTTTAATGCAAAAGGAGCGGTTCAGCTAATACATGGAATTTGGTGAGACTCAAAAAGGCAGAATTTTAACGTTCTATTTTAGTAACCATCTATAATTCACTAATTCATAAACAATTAATCAAACAATATATATATATATATATATATATATATATATATATATATATAGAGAGAGAGAGAGAGAGAGAGAGTAAGAGTAAGAATTTTCCCATGAAACTAGCGTATTCTTTTAGAATACAATCGAGTCACGTTTAGACAAACAATTGCGTTTCTTTTTCACTTGCGCTCCCATATTTACCAAAGACAGGAAATAATGCCTTCTAAAAAACCCATTTCTGTTTCTGCTGGCCATTTTTTCCGTTTATCCCAAATATTTCCTCCCTCCTTGAAACGAATAGAACAAATACGGATTCGTGCATGCACTGTAAAATAAAATCTAAGATAAAAGAAATAGAAAAAATATTTCAAATTCCTATTACACTTCACATCATCTTCTAATTTTCAAGATGATGAACTCCCGAAACTTAATTCTGATGTATGAATAAAGTAATCCTGAAGGATGAAATACAGGTCAAATTTAACCGTTTGGAATAACTGAAATACGCTTTATTTATGAATGCCTATTAAACGTTATGGAGTAGTATCAAATTGTATATACAGTAATTAACACTTTCAATGGGGGGAGCGGTTGAGTTAGCTCAAGCCCAGCATTACCGCCATCTGCAACACCGTCTCTGACCGGGAGGTCCAAGGCCCGAAAATAGCAGAAATTCTCGAAATGGAAGTTCAAGATCAACATTAACAATGTTTTATTCTCTCTTAGATTACAATTCCTGTCTCCCGAGACGTGTGATAGTGTAGAGCACGTCAGCGCAAGACCACACACGTGGAAAGACCCGTCGGAGTGAAGAGCTTGTCCCGACTGAGGCGATGTCCAGCTCATTTGTGATACCTCAACCCGACGAGTAGGTGCTATAGGAGTAATTTGTTTTATGTTTAATGTAAACAATACAATCTGATTGATTGTAAGTGATTCCGGGCATCAACTACGGAGGGCATTAGTCTCGTAAGTGTAGTGCATGTTTTTCATCGGGAGATGGCGGTGGGCTTTCCCTACTGGATCCGGCGCCGACCAACCGTCGATCAGCGGGGTTTTCCTTAACTACTTATCTCCCACCAGCGAGGCACCACGTAACCCGGGACAAGTTCTAAGTCACGTACCGGTCTCCCGGCACGTATGGTAGTATAGAGCATGACAGTGTAAGGGGTGAGTATAGGACAAGGAAGAGGAAGGAATGATCGCGCGTGCTCCGTGGCCCGTTTGTAGGGTACTGCTCCGGCATTCGCCTGGTGTTGATCGGAGAAACCACGGAAAACTACCGATCAGAGCATCCGGCCGCTAGAATTCTCCTCCAGACAGCGACTGAATTCGACCTAGCTGAAAAGCTAGTGTCGAAAATCCTGCCGCCGTCGGTAGTCGAACCTAGGATCTCCCGGTCAGAGGCGCTGCAGTGACATGAGTTGAAGCTCTGAACCACCGCACAGGGTAGTACAATTGGCATAAAGGGTGAATATAAACGAAATAGGATGAGATCACCTGTCGGACACTGATTAATAGGGGGCGGATTTTGACGACCTAAAACATTTCCAAAGAATTATCAATAAAATGGACTTAAAATGTTTTAAAATGCCCTAAAAGCGAAGAAAAATGACATAATAAACGTGATCAAATCTAGTTCGGATGAACAACTCAAGCTGTTCGTTACGTTACTGATGTAACTGAAGCTGTTATTATTCATTCAAGTGAACTCAGCTTTCCAATTTTTGATTCGAACTGTTGATTCAAACTGTAACAGAAAAGCTCTGTCTTTAGTGATCCCGAAATCGGCTGAACCATCATCTCAGGAACCTTAGATTTCATCTCACAATGGCTGACATAACTTCTGAGCGAATAAATCGAATAGGCTGCCACGTATTGGTACTCAGGAAGTCTGTGGAGATCATTTGTTGCATCTAGTAAATAATATTTGAAGGAAGTACCATTAATATGGTATTAAAATGATGAAATCAGCAAAAAATGCATTAAAATGACGGGAAAAGGTAAAAAATGACTTATTAATCGAAACAGACGAAAAATGAAAAAAATGTCGACTACAAATAGGTCATTTCCTTTTGTGATAACATAAAATGAATTTCTATACTAAACGAAATTTTTCTAAAGTGAAAAGAAAAACATGACATTTCATTAAAATCTGTCCCTACTGATTAAAAATTTTTACTTTTGTCAGGCGTTAGGTTCAAACGCAAAAAGTGCATTGACAAAGGATCTGTTGACTTCAAGGTTGTCTGCCTTTCCGAGCGCGTCAGACCTCACACGACGATGTTTGCCTTAACTGCCTGTTGCAGGTGAGTTGTTCTACCCAAAGAGAGCGGGAAAGGGTACAGATTATTCATTGTAACGAGTTTCGGATCCTATGATCTGGCCTATCGTCTTAATTCCGTGGGCGGCCGCTGCGGTCGCACCCAGCGTCGAGGTGCTCCCGCTGTAGTTCTCCGCTTGGCCGCTGAGGCGCTAGAGTAGCTTGGAAATCGCTGGCGTGTGCTCACGAGGGGAGGGCTTCGGGCTTAGCATTTGAGAAGTGCATAGGACCAACCACGTGTAGATTCATATGAAACTGCCGTAGGAGTAGAATGAGTTATTGTAAATTCTTATTTAATTTTACTAGTTAATTCGATTGCAGCGGACTCGATTATCAAATTAACAACTCACAAAAAATTAAATAAAAAAAACATACATTTCATGAAAAAAATTAAATGAAACATGTTTATACATTCTTAAGTTACTACTACGTAACATATACCTTACCGTCAATTTTGTATCCAACAGAAAATCAATTCATCATTTAAACAAAATACAAGAAAGCCATTGTTTTGACAAATGGGTACACTGTATACCTTCCCTACATTCGAAGTAATTTCGAACTCTTTGATATCGTGATGTTTGGCTATAATACACCAGACACATGAGCAATATAGAAAAGAATGAATGACAAAAACTCGATGATGTAAAAAAATGACCGAAAAATATAAAATGCATAATTAATTCCCAATTCGTTTAGACGCTGATTCTACAACTACATAGTGCGTGTGCTCATTCACATTATTGTTGTAGGTCTTCGATCAGACTACGAGGTATCATGTACCACACTGTACTAATACTATGTACGATAAAAATGTTTTATGAACCATAAATCCATGCTAAAGAGATCGACGCCTTCTTTTATAAAATCCCGCGGCAATCTTAACTTCTTAACGAGCTTTGATCTACGACTTTCCACATCATCTCCGTTTATGGATACGTGCGAATCGGAATCAAGCTTAGAGTTACGAGAGGCGTCGTAAATCTCGAATTTCTTCCGCGGTGAGCAACCCTGTCAGTTTGACCCAAGCGATCGACTTCCCGTCCCACCGCTGCGAGGCTCACCGCACAATGCTCCCAAATACCAGGAAATCCAAGTGCGCGAAAAAGCAGGGTTCAGCACCTGGCACTTACCTCAAAATTCACAACTTTCTGAAAATAAACAATGAGAATATGAAGGATATGAACTAGTGGTGCTACCCCAAAGAGCAAACCTTTACAAGTGAATACGAGCGTATGTCTATTTCATTCATTTATTTATTTATTTTATTTTTTATTTTTTATTTATTTATTTTTTATTTATTTATTTATTTATTTATTTATTTATTTATTTTATTTTTTATTTTTTATTTATTTATTTATTTATTTATTTATTTATTTATTTATTTATTTATTTATTTATTTATTTATTTATTTATTTATTTATTTATTTATTTATTTATTTATTTATTTATTTATTTATTTATTTATTTATTTATTTATTTATTTGTATTGGGGTTTATTTATTAATGTCATTACCGCTCACACATGACCTCAAGAGAAAACAGCAATAATGGTGTAAATGATTTTGATGAAACAGCAAAAAAGCAATAATGATATCGATGGTTTTGATGGTGCAATAAGAAGCAAGGAAAAGCTGAACCTCGAGAAAAACTGATGAAAGGTCCCTTTGTCCAACAGAAATTTCACATCAATTGGTCGGAAAATGAATTTCTCGCCAGTACTATCACGCAAAATTATGCGAAAAGTACTCAAATTTTCAAAAAATTGTCCGTGAGCTTATTTCAAAATCGATCTTTAAGGAACAGGTTTCATTAAGAGAAAAATCTCTCCTGATATTTGCAATTGTAGGAGTCGCCAAAAAAATGTTGAATTTTTGTAATTTTCGGAAAATTAGGATATTAACGAATATGAGATCTGAACGATTAACTTAAACGTCCTTTACACTACACAACAAAAAAATTAATAAAAAAAGATGACGCTAGTTTTATGAAAATTTATAAAAGGTCCCTAGGGCTTCATATATAGTACCCCCAAAATTAAAATATCGGTTTAACATGCAAGAGGCCGCAACATCAGTCAGATCGATTGAGGAATATCGATTTTGGAGAAAGTCAGCTTAACGGTTTAGCCGCTAGCTTGTCTACAGACAGGCAGACAGAAGGACGGACGGACGGACGGACGGACAGATGAAAAGACAGACGTTTTGTCATAATTCGAATTTTCGGTATCAAGGAACCACGAAATATGAATTCTGACTACACCACATGGTAGAAATTGTTTTTCTAAATTCAGCAACTGAATGTACCCACTTTTTCGTTGCCAGGGCCCTGTAATAAGAGGTTTTCTGTCAAAAAAATCGCTGTTTCTTCGTGCAGAATTTAATAACTTTTTTCTACAGCGTAAACGGTAGCGAGAAAGTAAAAGGAAGTTAACTGTATGTGATAAGATAAGATCTTGCAATTTACGGGTATTGAACTGTTGATATGTATAAACTATGATCTACACACTCTTAAAAGAAATCCTGCATTACTTAAGCAACTGCCAGAAAGTGGTATATTGAAAGTCATTTAATATAAACTGCCGAAATTACATTGGCCGATATTTGGTCGAAGGAAAACAACTGCCATTCAACCGACTATTTAACATTACACATAAAAATATAAATTAATTAGTTAATTAATTAGAAGATGAGAGAAATTTTAAAACAACGTTGGGGGAAAGGAGTAAGCCAAACCTATTCTCAGTATCACTTATTACGCAAGTAGCATAGAAAATTAAAGCAAGTAATCTACCCGTTGAACTTGACAATCTGGTCCACACTACACATTATATGAAGTCCCACATCAGGAGATTCATGTTCACGGCAACAGATGCTTGCATGAAGGTAAGAAACGACCTTACAGCCTTCGAAACATCATAGCATTACGACCTTTTCGTCTTCTCCCGATTAGTTTTGCAATCCTTCTCTTTCCTGCAAAGTTAAACACTTTGAATTATTATACGATTATTTTCTGACTCACGCGGCTTTTAGGTAATCCATATTTATAGGAGAAAATATATTTTTCAAAGTATACTATGTTGAGTTCAGGAGTAGTTGTAGATGGACTGTCAGATAAAGAGACTGATAAAGAGATGTCAGGGGGAGAGACAGGCAGATTCAGAGACAGACACCGACAGAAACTTCCACCCATACACGCACACATACACACACACACAAGTCAGAGAGAGAGACATATATAGACGCAAAGAGTGCCACAAAAACAGACGTAGACTGGCAAAGAAACTGACACAAAGACTACACCACACACACACACACTCAGATACAAACAGGCAGAGTGACACAGACATTCAAATAGGCAGAGAGAGACAGAGCTAGAAATAGGTCAATATGTACTCCGGAGATAGACACGTTCAGACTTTAGCCATAATGTACCCCATTTAAGACAATTCGATTCCACAATTTGATTGTTTCGTCGGTTCAATAAGAAAATGCAACATTTTCTCTTCGATTAAAGCAACGTAGCCTAGTGATGTCATCGAGCTTATATAATAACTCCTGATAACTCAATAATACTTGCATCAAACTAACAGAGTAAATCAATTGATGTTACAAAATTTGATCTTCTACAGCTCAAAAATTAAGCATTGCCTGTAATATTTGCTCCAGTCGCAGAAAATGTTGCTCTCGCTTCTAAAGCGGTTTCGCCCCAACGTGCGGCGTAGCGCGGGGCGGCGCGGCGGCCGGAGGTGGCACAAATAGAAGACGAAAACAATTGCGCAGTTAGGCGATAAAATCGCCGCGTGCCCGAGAAGCGCTTCCATATCGGCGATCGGAGACGGCCATGCATCAGCCCACGGGGTCAGCCCGGCGAGCGACGGCCGCGCCCGCAGGCCGGCCAACTGGCGGTGGGGAGGGGGGAAGACAGGGGCAGCGGGAACAGGGAGACGCGGGGGAGGAAGAGGGGGAGGGGAAGGAGGAGAGGGGTGAAGGAAAAAGAGGGAAAGAAGAGGTGAGGGAAGGCAGAGGGGGAGGGGAGGAAGAGGGGGAGGGGAAAGAGGGGGAGAGGAGGAAGAGGGGGAGGAAAGGAAAAAAAATAATACAATACAATTGGGAGGAAGAGGGAAGGACGAGGGTAAGGTGACGTGCAAAAAGAGGCTAAAATGAAGGGGAAGGAATAGTTTGAAAATTCAAAAATAAAATTATGTACAATAAGTGAAGAGAAAAACATGGTTAACCCAGGTAGCAATGAAAGGAGGGGAGAAATGAGACAATGCAAAAAATAATACAATACAATAGAATTTTGACATTATACATAATTGAATAATTATCAATAAGGGTATTAATACTAAATTGGTGAAGTTAATTTAATAAGCACTGAAATGGTGAAAATTTTAATTTTTTCGTTACGCATATTGCTCAACGATTGCCAGTAAAATTGTTTGTTACGCACGCCGCTACAAACGTAATTTTTTGATTTATTGGCTACACGTTTAAAGACTGCGGTAAAGAACAGAACTTGATTTTTTTTTCGGCGCGAAGCTTGCAGTTCACAGAACGAGGGAAGTAATTGCCAATAACCATAATGTTTCTCTTTTTAATTTTATCACAAAAATTGAAGTCGACGGGAGAAGAAAGTTTTATTCCTCATTGCATAAATCCAAACCAAAGGTCATAGAATGTCTAGTGAAAATAGGGTAATGCCTGCATTCAGGAGACATTCTATGACGAAATGCTGAACAAATGCGTTCTTAGAACTACAGTATGGGTGAAGAAAGCAGCGAAAATTTTATTTAGAAAATAAGATACCTCTCATTGTACTATAACTTTGTTTTTGTTCTGACTAAGAAACATTATAGACATACAGGTTAGCACTATGCTCCTCTGATCCCTTCAATAGAGTATTCATTTGTAATCCCCATTACCTCTATATTTTAAGTGGAAAAGAGAACGAAATAATTATCAGTGCTGCAGAGTAATGAAAATGATACATGATGAGAAAAACAATAACTAAAAAAAAAACTTTATACAGATGAATAAAAAAAAAATGAGAAGTGAAATGCTAAAAATGTTGGTGAATATTGAGAAAACCCAAAAAATGCACTGGCAAAAGCAATAAAATGTCTATTTTGTAATGGTTTAATAATTCAACAAATTGAAGTTCCTGTTCCTGTTTTATTCTCAAATCTGGGAAACCTGACAATTCAATTCGATGCATGAACAATCTTAGACGTTCCATGTTATTTAATACGTGATTTAGGAATGTGAAATTTCATGAATAAACCTGCGACAATGAGGGCAATCAGAAATAGAAGTTACGAGAGAAGTAACAGTTTAGTAGGATAATATAAGACGCTGGTTGGAGCGGTTGGGAAAGAGGGAGGGGCAGTGCCCAAAGAGATGTGTCGATTCGCGTCCCACTCACATCATCATGCAAATGGAGGCTATCGTCGCGTGAATGGAAATGAGACGCACTGCCTTTGACTTAATGTCGTTGTAAAATAGCACGAGATCTAACTACGTCTTATTTCGTGCTCCTTTCATGAGGCTTGTTTCTAATTTTAATGTATAATGCTGATACGTGCGCCAAACAAAACACATGGTTAGAATCTAGCTAGATTATGCTATTGCATACATTAACATCATAACTTGCGTGAAAACTGGATTAAAGTTGAGACGTCTAGAAGCGGAGAAGCGGAAAGAGCGGTTGCTCTTTCTGTTTACTTATTGACTTATGAGAGAGATCAATTCATCGGCATCGAAAACCTTTTACTAGGAAGCCGAATTCTGTACATTTCAATGGATTTTCAATTTCTATTCAATAGACCGTGTGTACTTCGGACCTAGCCTATTAGAGGAAAAACGATCCCAGAATTACCATGAAATGGAGTCCAGCCATATTCATAACAAAAACGTATTGACTTTGTAATTTTGTTAAATTCATAGGCAACACTAAAAGTACTTGTAAGACAGGGCACGGTTTCCTGAAAAATTATCTCTTTTTACTTTTTCGTTATATTTTTATTGGAGAATAACCACTATATAAAATTTCAGAAAACCATTACAATTTAATTTTATTTGAAGCACATTTTGTGGTTCAATATTGGTTCTAGATCTACAGAATATATGTTATGTACAGATTATATGCTATTAAACTTTTCTCCTAACAACACATTGCGTACGAAAATGAGAATCACTTTCAAAGATGCAATTACTTCAGCGTTCTTGTGAATAGTTGTGTGGAACTCCGCTAGTGAAATTACAGATCACGTAATGACTTCTTTATAGCTCCTCGTTTTCGAACATCGAGAAACTATTTTCGTCTAAGTTAAAGAGTTCTCGGAACGGGAACTTTAATGATCATGAAGCATTTTTAAAGATAATTACATTGTCACATTAGTTTCCACAGTAAGCTTTCACAGTCAGTTGCACGTTCCTACGATTCTTTAAAAGCTCATAACATTACCATTGACAATGACATCGTGGCGTGCAATCTAACGAGTTGCTCTGATTGGCGCAGGGTGACTTAGCAGAAACGCATCGCTAGGATACTACCGGATGCAGTTCGGTTGTTTAACGACCGGATGCTGTGAACTCAAAAGATTCGCAACAACCCGAGCAAATAGAAGAGAAAAAGAACTGATGCCGGGGTGAAGTGGCAATGCCAAACGGGGCACTCTGACTTGCTTATTTTGTTCTGTTTCTTTAAAGCAAAGAAACGATCATATCCGCTCTCGTTATGGATCGGTCACAGAAAGCAATTTAGCTTACTCTTAATACTTCTTTTTGACGAGGTGAGCAATATATTATGAATGACAAATCCAATTTTTTTAAGCAAACAGGAATGTTGTATCAAACATTGAAATTGGCATTTCAATATTTATCCATACTTCTCTACAACTAAAATTCTTGTAGAGATTAATAATGTATTTTCAAGTGATAACTTGGATCTGTTACCAATAAAATAGTTTCCTCATTTGTAGTTATAAAAACATTCTAGCATTGTATGGACATGGTGAATCCAAATCTAAAGAACCGCTAGCAAAGCAAATTTTCGAATCATGTAAAGATTTCGATTAAAATTGTACAATCATTTCATAAACAGCTTGATTTACATAAAATGGCATAGTAAACCAAGATCTCACTATGCCAAGAGTTCAAAATTCAAAAAATACGATCGTCATATCATCGCCAAGAAATGCATCTAACTTTAAAACTGCTCGATAATAGTCTAGAAATAACCCACATAAGTAGAATTTCCGCACTAGAATTTGTGTATCATGTATTGGGATTAAAGGATTATCCATTTTCTTTTAATTTCATTCCATAATCGATTTATTTCAGCAATGTCGACGCATGATGTTATTTTGAAATCAAAGAGCGCCTGTGTGGCCTCACAGGGTGTAGTTGTAAGTCAGGCAGCGCTTCGAATGTGTGAGGCCTCGTTTAAGAAAGTTTAATAAAGTGAAGCTTGAGCCACCGTCCCGTTCCGCCTCCCGTCCCAATTTCGTGTCTTCGACTGAACACAGTTTCTTCATTTTATGGTTTGGTTTGTTTTTTTCGCTTTTCCGGACGCGTCAACTGCTTTAGTCATTAGTCCCGTTAGTGTAGTGCATGTTTTTTCTCTCGGGAGATGGTGATCTTTCCCCGCTGGATGGCGAGATCCGGCGCCGACCTACCGTCGGCTAGTGGGGTCTCCCCCTAACCAGGACTCTCCCGCCAGCGGGACACCGCCCCATCCGGGACAAGCTCTAAGCACCCGACCGGCCTCTCGGAATATGTGGTAGTGTAGTGCATGTTAGTGTAAGTGCGTGTGCTGCTGCTGCTGCTTCTGAGCGGGGACCTACAAATCATTCCATCTCATAAGAAAGCCCTTAATATTTCGAAAAACGTAATTATTGGATGTTGATTGAAGAAGTAAAATTAACCTTCCGACTACCAAGCTGGATCCAAGGTGAGCCCAAAGGTATACATTTGAATAGCCTAATGGTAAAACGACGAGTACAAGTAGTGTCGATGTTTTGATTCTCAGTGTCATAGATCTTCACGTTTGTAGCATAAAAAGCAAAAAGAATACAATTTGTTTCAACATTATATTTTTTCTCTCTCTGAGGGTCCTGAATGACACCTCTTTTATTCGGTGTGTCAATTACTTTTTTTTGTCAAAGTTCTCATTTAATCTTTTCTACAAAATTTCTGTGAGTTATCTAGATTGTTGATACAGTAACATTAAGTCCTGTACAGTAATTTATACTGGTTATGTTAAATATGCGATTTGTTTAAGAGAAAAATGTCGAAAAGACGTGAAATGTTTGTTATGAATAATGTGATGAAGTCTTACGTTAAGTACAAAATAATTTAGAAAATGATAGCGAATATGATGGCATATCGGAAACATCTAAAACTCATTTGGATAAAATGGTCAACGTAAATTCTGTGAGGAAGACTACAAGAAGGGCTCCTTATGCTTTGTTTCTCAACATAGTTGACATAAGGTTTTTGAATGCTTACATAATATGGAAGAAAAAAAATCAAAATATCCAAATACATTTTGTATATGGAAGGCTGGCTAGACATCGGGAAAGAATTAGTTACGCCACATGCCAACCAACGTTTATAGAATCCCACTGCACTACTCAAAAGAACAATAAATGCGATATGAAATCGCATTCCAGAAGAAATGGAAGAAGTAAACACTGCTACAAAACACCATGTCAAAGAGAAACCGATATCACTTATGTCCTATAGCTGATAGAAAGTCACAGATGCCCGAAGTGTGCAAGTACGTGTTTCCAAGTCAACACAAAACTTTTACAAAAATTGTTTGTCACACATGTAGCGAAAAGTTAATAATGACAAAGAACTTGATAAATGCATTATTATTGTCTAACAATTAAATTTTGTTGTCCCTTAAAATAAGAATATAAATCTCTGAATTACAATCTTTCGTAAGTGCAAATGACACTAGGTTAGTAAACGTTTCGAAATGAAATAATTTTATTTCATTATCATCGACAGTAGCAGCAATAACAACGAAATTCACGGAATGAACTAGTGTAAAATGTGCCCAAACAACGCTTGTTGCAATGTTCTAGAATGTGATTTCCGTATTTTGGAAACCTAGTCGGTTTTCATTCTGTATGAATTATATTACCTACAATTTTCTCAATGAATTAATACAAAACATGTATCCATTGGAAATCAAAGCAAAAAATTATGTGATGGTGCAAGCCAGATTCGATGCGTAAAGTTATGTCCGTAAAATGTATTAATAAATATTTTTATTAAACTTCATTTTCATTAATTTATGTAAGTTTCTTACGTTGTGGGATGGCTGATTTAACTACCCAGAAATTGCAAGCCTGCTTATTACAGAACAGAGAAACAGAATTACCGCATTAAAACCATCTATAATGTTTTATCCTCCCAGACGCTGATAAGCAACCCTATGATTGTTTCAGTCGCCGGGCATGTGGCGTGTGCCACACCCGCTTCTTCCAACACACTGAAGGATTCTCGCCCGGTGGGCCGATTTGATTGGCCCCCGAGCTTTTGGCTCTCCGTCCAATGGCAGCCGAATTACATGGCGCCCACGCTTAGGCGCGGACAAGTTCGCGGGCGTAGAAAGGGCCGCGGTGGGACGGAGGCGATGGCGGCGGGAAGGGAAAGGCGGGGGGCCCGCGGCGGGGGCAAGGGCGAGGAGCAGGGCGAGACCCGCAAGAGGGGGGGGGGGTGGCGGTGGGGCTGAGGGCGGGGATGAGGCCTTGACGGGGTCAGAGGTGGGGACGGGGAGGGGCGGGAAAGGAGCCGGGGACAGGTGGTGGAGTGGGAAGGAGCGGGGGAAGGGGCGGGAAAAGAAGGGGAAGGGAGGGAATGCGGGGGGACGGGACGGGAGAGCGAGAGCGACGGTGAGTGCGTGGAAGTGACGCACGTGGAAGTGACGGCGGCAGCCATGGCAAAGGTTAGGTAGTTTGAGTTCACCCAAATGGCACTGACACTTCCGGCCCAGGCGGTTGTGCAACGCTGCAGGATCGCAGGCTTAACTTCCGCGACGGGTTTCGTGGGTTCCTGTCGTTGTCCATGGACAGGCGCGGCGGCGGGGGCGGCTTGATCCCGCCCCGACTACACTGGCCGACCCCCTACGCCCTCAGTTGCCGCCCCCTCCCGCCAGGCAGTGCCCAAACTCCTTTCTCCCTCCTATCTCCACAACAACCGGTTTCGAAAGATTGGTTCCACTTTGAATGCACACACCTTTCATGGGATAATTTATACCTGCTTTGCGGTCACAGAATTCTTCCGAATTTCACTTTGATTTATTTCTCCAGATTTTACTTGATTTTATTTAGCCTTTTGAGTTATTTATCTCACTACATTGGTGGTACTTACACACAAATCCAAACACATATTCACAACTATATTTCACATAAGAATGCTTTGAGTATAATACACCGACTTTATGAAAATAAGGATTCCTTAACGAATAACTCAATTAAACCTTAAATCCAGAATAACCACTTTACTGGTTACCATTAATATTGCGTTGTTCATATAAGACTGACTGGATATAGCAATTTTTTAGTTCTCTATTAAACAAATATATCCACGCTTCATGTAATGAACAATCGGAGTAAGGTACAAGTTCGTCAATAATTTATTATGCAATCTGCTCCGTATTTTCTGAAGGTAATGTTTATTCTCAAAGAATAAAGAGTTCAGTCAAATTGTAGTCTCAACGCAACATATCATTAGAGAAGAAAGAACTTAGACCCAACGCAGGATATCCTTTGGTTTTTGAAAAACAGTCACTTTCTTTTCGATTTTAATGCAATGCTTTCAATGATTGATTGATTGATTTTGATTCCAGGTACGTCAACTACTGAGATCATTAGTCTCGTACGTGTAGTGCATTTTCATCCAGAGGTAGCGGTGATCTTCCTCCACTGGATAGCGAGATCCGGCGTCGATCAACCGTCGTCTAGCAGGGTTTTCCCCAACCAGGTATCTCCTACCAGCGGGGCACTGCCCAGCATGAAAAGTTCTAAGTCCCGACCGGTCTCCCGGCGTGTGTGGTGCATATTAGTGTGTGTATAAGGGGAGAGGATGCGACAACGAAGACGAACGATAGATCGCGCACGGTCCGTGACCTGTTTGTTAGGGTACTGCTCCGGCATTCGCTTGGTGCTGATCCGAGAAACTACGGAAAACTACCGATCAGAGCAGCCGGTCGCTAGAATTCTCCTCTAGACAGCGACTGAATTCGACCTAGCTGAAAGCTAGTGTCGAAAATCCTGCCGCCGTCGGGGCTCGAACCTAGGACCTCCCAGTCAGAGCAGTGACATCAGTTGGTGCAGTGAGTCACCGCTCCCGGTCAATGCTTTCAATATGTTCGTACATTGTCAATTATGTCAAGTGGATAAATTATAAGAGACACTAAAATGAAATGCAGTCATCTGGAGCGAATAAGCAGAAGCCGAATTTCTCGACTGGCAAGTAACTACAAACCACCCGGCCGAAGGACTGTCGGTCGTCCAAGATCAAGTTTCCGGAACAGGCAGCCCTAACTAATCCATGAAATGTAGAAGAAGTCGAAGATCAAGTTGATATATATTTTATGTTCATAAACATAATATTTGACGAAGAACGCGATTATTCTTTGAAGTTTATTTTATTGAGCAGTTCAAGAAAATATGAATTCCAGTTCTTTCTCTTCGAATGCAGGAATTTTTTCCTGTTTCCAGGATGTCGCATCATACTACATATTACACACAATCATTTAGAGTGATTAAGCCCTCGATAACTTAGGATTCTTAATTTTTTAATAAAGTTCCATTGTACTCGCGAAGCCGTCACACATCCACTACTGAAGTCGTTATGTTCTTTGTGTTGCGTCCTACCAGTGTGTTATTGTTTCAGGACCACCATTCTTCCTCGATTGATTGGTTGATTGATTGATTGTTAGTGATTCCGGACGCGTCAACGGGGTCATTATCCCCGTAAGTGTGCTGTAGGTCTTTTCATCGGGAGGTAGCCGTGATCTTTCTCCGCTGGATAGCGAGACCCGGCACCAACCAACCGTTGACTAGCGGGGTTACCCTCAACCAGGGATCTTCCACCACCGGGGCCTCGCCTCAGCCGGGACAAGCTCTAAGCTTTTAACCGGTCTCCTGGCGTGTGTGGCAGAGTAGTGCATGCAAGTGTATGTGTAAGTAAGCGACGAGGATAGGTTAGGGAAGAGAAAGGAAAGATTGCGTGAGGTCCGTGGCCAGTTTTTTAGGGTACTGCTCCGGCATTCGCCTGGTGTTGATCGGAAAAAACACGGAATACTACCGATCAGAGCAACCGACCGCTAGAATTCTCGTCCAGACAGAATGTATTCGACTTATCTGACAAGCTCGAGTCGAAAATCCTGCCGCTGCGGGGGCGCGCCGTCGGGACAGGAACCTAAGACCTCCAGATCAGCGGCAATGAAGTGATATTAGTTGATGCGCTGAGCTACATCTCGTGGTCATTTCGTTCTCGAATTCCTGTCTCGCCGTCACCTCCCCCACGCACTGCAAGCGCTGCCGTTGTGGTTATCCTGACAACCGCTCACGTCGCAGTCATTCTCGCCGATGCTGTCGCTTCGTCCGCCTCCGCCTCCGTCCCCGCCCCTCGCCTCACGCACCGGCTCCACGCTTTCTCCGCCTTCGTCCTCCCTTTGCGCGCGAGAGCAAGAGGCGCGCCCAGCTCGTCAGCACTCGCGTGGAGCCTCGGTGACCTCCTCCAGGGGCCACAGCCTCGCGAGCGGCGAGATATCGCAGAGCTAACAAAAGCTCAACCAGAAATATCGTTAGGCCTCACAAATCCATAATTAGAACGAAAGTTAGGCTCCAATAATTAGCAGAAAATACTTTCGTACATGGAATTGCAGCTTGTAAAAAATAGTTCATTACAACAAATAGTATCCAGTGTTACAGTTCACTGTTGATGGAGCAAAAAGTAGAAATAATTCTTAGAACACAAATTATATAAACAAAATAAAAAAAATCAAGGGATCTGTGCAGTAGTATTTAACTCATACAAAGATTGACAAATACGTATATTTGCCTTTGTTATGAATTGCCAATACGAAGGTTTATGAAAAACTACGTTTAGTATTTTTGGTACAATTGAACATTGACGACGAAGTGCTTTAAGTCGTGAAACTCGTTGTTGCAAACCATTTAATGATAATATTTCAACGAACCTTTAACAAATTTTTGTTAGAAATAATGACCTTCAATTTCGACAAACGTTATTAATTTACAAAATGAGGATAATAAATGTAAACAGTGGAAAAATATAAACTGGAATTAAAAATTCAATAGAGCAAAATTAAAATCTCTTACATCCATTATATCCATTAGTTCCCTTATATTCCTTATATCCATTAGTTCCCTTGGAAGTGTTCTCTTAGATGCTTTGTGAGATTTCATCTTTTTTCTTGATTTTAAATTTAAGGCAAATCTCATCGTTTAAATAAATAATTTTTAAAATCTCTTGCAGCTCCTCCAAATAAGTTTTTTCTACATTGAAATGGGAAAACAATACTTTTATGCATATTGAAATTTGAATGAATTTCACACGATTTTCTTCCTTGTTGTCTTTCCTGTTTTATTTTGT
The DNA here is from genome assembly GCA_964035755.1 of Teleogryllus oceanicus. Taxonomy (NCBI): domain Eukaryota; kingdom Metazoa; phylum Arthropoda; class Insecta; order Orthoptera; family Gryllidae; genus Teleogryllus; species Teleogryllus oceanicus. Next base: position 32,428,070 of record CAXIVR010000004.1, read on the forward strand.
AATAACATGTTACAGTTTTGTTCGTGCATTATTCTTTTGCGTCCTCAGTGAAATCTTAAGCGTAGTACACAAAATGAAAAGGCCGAATGATAAACGACAAATAGACATCTTCTATGTCTCTTTCCACCCACGTGGGCGCCTATTACAAGCTGAAAGTGCTGACCGAGTGGGAGGAACAAAGTACTTCTGCCGGGCAATTTAGCCCATTCATTCCTCCGCTTGATGCTGTAAGAGCTCTACTCATGTTACTTATTAGCGTTATTACTCTTTACTGGATTTCAAAACTTCGAGCAGTAATTTGCAACCATGGAATCAGAGAACACGGAACTAAATTCGAACGTGACCATGTTCTGTTGAATGCAACATTCAACTGTTAACTTTTTACTGTTTTGTATGATTTTAATTATTTCTAAATTTTAACAAAAACCTATTTTTAACAAACTCTAAAAGTATACAAAATGACACTGTACACGATTATTCAAAAATACAAAACAAATGAAATGAAACATTCACTTACTCTTTACTTTGCATCCCTTGAAAGATACCAACTAGTGCTAAACCATCCCCTACTTTCTTGCTCTTATTTTCACACAAAATTATGCGAAAAAAAACTACAATTTTCGAAAAATTGTACATGACTTTATTTCAAAATCTATCTTTAAGAAACACAATTCATTAACGGAAAAAAAATCTATCTTCGTATTTGTGGTTGTAGGAAGCCGCCGAAAAAATTGTGAATTTTTGCAATTCTCCAAAAATTGCAGTTTTTGCAAAAATTGAGTTTTTATTAGACCTGCACCATTCTATTAAATGTCTTTCTCACTACCCAACAACTAAAATTTAATCAAAAGCAATAGAGCCACTTTTTTGCAAATTTTGAAAATGTCTCAAGGGTTTCTTTAAGGTAATCCCCAAAATTAAAATATCAGTTTCAAATTCCAGGGGCTGCGACATCAGCCAGATAGATCATCATAGATCATCAGCCAGATAGAATATCAATTTTGCAGAAAATCAGCTGAACGGCTTAGCGGCAAGCGTAGTTCACAGACGGGGGAACAGACGTGTTTTGCAGTCATTCGATTTTTCGGTATCAAGGACCCCCAAAACATAGATTCTGTCTACGCCACGTCTCAGAAGCATTGTTTTCAAAATTTATGAACTGGATTTATACACATTTTCATTACCAGGTCCCTGTAATAAGAGTTTTCTGCCGAAATATGCCGTTTTTTCGCGCAGTGCTACATACCTTTCTCTCTACCGCGTAAGTTGTAGCGAGAAAGTAAAACTTCACGAAATTTGTCAAAATATCTCTGAATGACACAGAAAGCGCGAAGTAATTTTACTACACTTTTCGTGCTAGTGAAATAAGGTGAAGTGATCATTTTACCCAACATACTTGTGGTTTAATGATAACACATGCCGACAATGATTTTGTTGAATGGCTAACTATAGATGAACTTATGTAGTATTCTTTGGTACGCAAAGCCGATTACAACAATAAAACCCCCGGTTTGTGTAATAGCACGTATACTACGGAAACGACATATATTTCGCAGATAGCTACGCTCCGTTTGTGATGAAACGCTAGTTGCTTGCATGCTTATTACAAGACAACAATCGCCAACAATGTATGATCTTTTAGATTACACTTACGATATCAAACGGACGGCAGACGAAGTGAAGTGCGGCGACACGCATACGTGACGTATGCCGGTTGCGTACGTGATTCACTAAACGTTAATTACGCCCTGCGTGTTGAGTGAGAGAGGAGTTGATATTACTGTTTATGCCACGACGTATCGTCACGTAACGTTCCAGTGTTAATTTTTGTACGAACAAATTCCTTGCAATGCTGCGACAGTGTGTAAATCATACAAACAATTCCTATTATATGTGTGGTAAGGTAACTATGAAGAGCCAAAGGTGGAATATCCCTTGCTCGTGCTCCCGCATGAAGAGACATGTGGCATCATAAAACTTTTGTTGTCGAAGATACAATACCAACATCATTCGTGAAATGTACGCGGTAATTTGAATGTTATCGCACCGGTCTCTCACAAAGATATTAAAAATTTTGCTGTTTTCTTTGCGAGTGGGGTAGCGGAGATTGCAAATAACACTTAATGAAGAAGCACTGGACTCAACGGCTCAAAGACATCTGATACGGGGACAAAAATATTACTTTGAAACCACCTGTAAATCTTTGCACATCACTCTGATAGATAAAAAAATTGCGAAGGTGATGGTTAAACGTAGGCCAAGTTTCCTATACTTAAAAAACAAATTCCCGAGGGCCAGCCAGCCGAAAGTTACGGACGATACATTTATAGGATCACAAATGAAGGAGCTAATGATTAATCAAGACTTCGATGCGAGTTTAAATGATGATCAAAAGGCTACATGAATTTGTTTCAAAAATGTCGTAACTAAATTTCTTGGTAAAAGAAAAGCTGAAACCATGAAGATATAGTGTCTGAACTCTTTCACATTTTTAACGTTCCGGTATGTAACATTATCGTTAAAATACATTTTCTGAATTCACTCTTAGACTTCTGTCCTGCCAATCGGCGCTTTGAACGAGGAACACAATGAGCGATTCCACCAAGACATTGGAACAATGGAAAAATGTTATCAGGGAAAATTGAATCGGAATACGCTTAGAAACTATTGCTGGACATTAAAAGGGGATGTTCCTCAACAGAAAATAATCATTCAAAATTACATTTCGATTCAGAGTGTAATGTAACTGTAGTAAATAAAACCGATCACTTTACAACAGTATCATTTAATTTTTAAAAAGAATTAAAAACCTTTTCCTTTAAAAAAAGGGAATTTTTTCTATCAGTTTAATTATTGTTAAAAAAATTAAAAGAATTGCTTCACAGTAATTTCACTTACAAGAAAATGCATACAGAAATAATTATGTGGTAAAAATAGCCATGATTTATTTATCAATATTTTTAATAAACAAATCTGGAAAAGGAAAATATCATAGCATGAAACCACATAGATTTAGCAAATAACGAGAGAACGAGGAAAACATGGTATTGGATGCAAACCGTATAATTTTGTTTTAAAACAAGGGTTCATTTCACTAACATGCTCGATATAACAATAATTATTTCTTTCTAAATTACGCAAGTGGTTGAAACGATGAATGCGAACCCATTTTAAACCCAAAAGAGCTTTTCGTCTAAGTGCTCGGGTACTTCCGCGTCATTTCATGCATACGCACGAGAAAGTGATGACACGATGTTACAAAAACACGTAATAAGGGTAAGAAACCTCCACTGCACTGAACCTAATGAGCTTTCCAAAATTCTATCATCATGGACAGTAGAACTCATTACCATGATTGCATTTAACGTCTTGCAAGACGCATGAAAAGACCATCTGCGATGCGAGACCAGGATTGCGTTGTTTCATTCGGAAAAGAAAAAGAGCAGAAAAATAATGGTGAACTGAGTCACGGGATGCGTGAGACCGGAGCACAGTCGTAGCTTTCTGCAGAGAGCAGAAATGCCGCCCAGGCAAATGAAGCAAGTACGCAATTGCACGCACTCTCATTACTCTGAAATAAGCATTCTTGAGCGAAGAAGATGCTTTTTCCTTTGCGAAATAACCACGGTTTCTCTCTTGGGAGTAGTTTAGCGTTCTTCATTAACACGAGCTCTATTTAAGTAGAATGTACGACTGGTCAGTCCCAGGTTGCAAAATGTTTCCATCAAATACGCCACGATCGGCAGTTAAATTTGTCTCCCTTCATGAAATATGTTCAGTTACTCAGGACAAACAATTACAGCCAGTTTAATTCTGCAGAAGTTTATGTACTATAGTAATACTTTCAACAAAATTGAAAGTATGTATGAAGGTTGAGAATGCTCGTAAACGAGGTACATTTCGCCCGGTGATGAAGTGCTGAATGAGTAACGTTCTTGCGCACAAAACATTTTTGACAGAAACACTCATTTCTATCATAATCGTACCCCTGACGAAATCACTAAGAAATTAAGTAAACCACACGTTCAGTGTGACAAGGTGCTATTTTCAGCTCGTAAAACAAAATATAGAAGATGCTATAATTTTATGGTAAAAAGGTTGTCACCGGCGTTTTCTCGTCTCGTTCACGCTTCGGGTAGGGGCAGCCCACGGAGCGTCAAGGCGACGCTCCTTCGGAGGTAATTATAGGGTGTGCAGCGACACAATGCCCTCGGAGAAGACTTAATTGCGGCATTCCGAGTGCCCACCTCGTCGACGCCGCAATTAAAGCTCTGGCCGCAGGACCCCCTGGTCGCGCCCGTTCGTATCCTTACTCTCAATCGCCGGCGCTCGATTAAGAGGTGCACGCGAAGTGTGGTTCCGTTAGGGTTGGGCAAAATACTTTTATTTATTTATTTATTTTACGTCAAAAAAACAGTTAAAAACTGCGTATGACGTGCTATGGGAAAAGTGAATTGTGTGCACATTTTCAAAATTATGTGATCCCTACACTAAGTCATATACTACTTAAATTTTAATTTTAAAAAAAAACAAAAAAAAAAAAAAACTAAAAAAATTTACTCAAAATACATTAGGTTTTGAATTGCTAAATGGATACGTATTTAAATACTTCAAATACTCAAAATACAGTAAATACAATAATTTTGCATTAAATTTTTTTTAATTAATTGGTTTAATAAATTACAAATTGACTGTCATAAATTTCTGACCAATAAAATAATGATTAGAGTTAAACATTACCAAAACGACACATTACACAATGACACATTAGTATATTGATACGTACAATCTATTAAGGCCGTAAAACAATTGTTATCTTTATCTTAAAAAGGTAAACAAAGTGATTACAGCGGAGTGCAAAAGGCAAACGAAATGATAATCACATGGCGATAGACACTTGGGAATGGTTGAATTGGAATATATTCTTGCTTAGCTTTGGTTACTTACGCACAGACACACTTGAGTAAAATAGTCATTCAAAATTGGAAAAAAAGTGGCTTCTTGGTGATCATGTTTATAGTAAGGAGGAAAGATGTTTTAAATGGCACCGGTCGGAAAGAAACGAAATATGTACATACAAGGGAATGGGCAGAGGTAATATGTCGTAACATGTCTTGCATTTTTAAATCCGATTGTACATGAGAAGGAAAGTGCAGAAAAAAATATCAGCTGCCCAAATGGACTGGATGTGTTCTTAACAAGTTCAGAAAATCATCGGTCACGAAACATCTTGAATCGCGAGATTGAAGCCCTAGTCTTTGGTGTCGTGTAACAAAGCTGAATGTACTGCCGCCGTCTGCCAGGAATTGGATTCTTGAGAGAGAAAAAAACTTGATCTCGCTGTATGAATAGATAGAATTGTGATGATAGATGTCTTTGTATAATATTTTTTCAGAAACACTATTATTTGTTTTTAATTTTGCGAATTCAGAAAATTGGCACCCATCCATTTTAATGCCAAAATTAAAAAAGTTATGCAAAGGCGAATTTTCGCATCGCAAGGAAATTTATACATCTGTGAATGTAGAAACAATTATTAACCGTTTTCTATGCAATATTTAATACAGTCAATTGACTTCTTTTCAAGAACGTATATACCAGAGACCTTCTATTATAACCAACCAGATCTTAAACGTGAAAATCTACTTATAACAGTTATTTATACATACTACAACAACTTGTAATTGAAATGGCATATGTGTAATGTACAATGTAACAACAAGAAACAAATTTGCAAATTTTCTGCATGAATAAAATATAGATCCTCCAGGGGTATGTAATCATTTCGACGTTTATAAATTCCCCCCTAACACGCCATAGTGATCAAGAGCGCTACCATGTCACAGACATGAATTATGGAACTAGATGTGCTGAAAATATTGGTGTACAAGAATACTCATATTTCTTCAGGTTCTCTTTTTCTACATGTAACTTTTCCTTTTCTCAAAGAGTTCTCCTTTTTTGTACTTTGAAATATCCTCCCTGGATTACACATTTAAACAAGTGGAAACAGCAGGATTCAGTAACTTTTCAAGTCAGATATGTAAAAAGTGCATGACATAATTTAAATATCTACCAATCCGTATCTTAAAATTTCGAACAGCAAGAATGTACTCCGAAAATTAGATTGGTTTGGTTTTTTCGTGTTTCCTGGCGCGTCAACTGCTTTGGTCATTAGTACCGTTAGTGTACTGCATGTTTGTTTCTCGGGAGATGGCGGTGGTCTTCCCCAGCTGGATGGTGAGATCCGGCGCCGACCTACCGTCGGCTAGTGGGGTTTCCCCCTAACCAGGACTCTCCCACAGCGGGGCACCGCCCCAGCCGGGACAAGCTCTAAGCTCCCGACCGATCTCCCGGAGTATGTGGTAGTGTAGTGCATGTTAGTGTAGGTGTGTGTGTGTGTGTGTGTAAGCGGACAGGATAGGACAGGGAAGAGGAAGGACAGATCGCGCGCGGTCCGTGGCCCGTTTCGTAGGGTACTGCTCCGGCATTTGCCTGGTGTTGATCGGAGAAACCACGGAAAACTACCGATCAGAGCACCCGGCCGCTAGAATTCTCCTCCAGGCAGTGACTGAATTCGACCTACCTGAAAAGCTAGTGTCGAAAATCCTGCCGCCGTCAGGACTCGAACCTAGGACCTCCCGGTCAGAGAGGCTGCGGTGACATCAGTTGATGCACTGAGCTACCGCTCCCGGTCCGAAAATTAGATATGTGTGGGATTTGGCTGCAGAAAAGTTAGAAAGATTCCACTATTCACTATAAGAAAATAGAAAAATCACTGTTTCTTGTCGTTCAGTTTTAAATTACGAAGAATAATGAAATGAGATAGGTTTACAAATTCTGGGACAATACTGTCATTACACACATTACATTCATTACACCCTGTGAATACAGAGTTTAACATGCTGCTGAAAAGTTCATTAAAATATTTTATAAAATATTTTAGTTCATTAAAAACTTGCAGTATTCACTTCGCAAACAAATTCACATTCACATGTTTCCTCGAAGAGGAAATGCCGTATGCTTTCAATATATTGAATTTACTTACCCAACGAAATAAACAAATGACTCTGATAAACTTTTATTCTATAAACCTTACGTTTTATTAAAATGTAGTAAGTATACTCCTATAAAACCGGCTAATAATATCAAGCGATAGAAACACAGGGCTCCCTACCTTTCATTTGAGACAAATATCACGAAATGTGATCGAATAGAAAGAGAAATATTAATCGATTTTCAGCTCATAAATTTCTGATCTGATAGAGATATGCGTGACACATCTGTCCGTCCGCTGACATTGGACGTAATGGAATTCTCTCACCTAGAAGACTTGATTCCAATGCTGTCATTGAAATAATTGATTAGGTATTATGCAATGCATGCAAATCTTATTCAAATATCTAATGATAGAAGAATTAAAATTCATAAATTTATTAGAGTTCCAATTTAAATAAAAATACGAACTGAAACCATTGGATCAATTACCAAGCTCTTGCTTTTAGAGGGTCAGTTTTGGGCCTGGGGATCCAGATCGCCCATCGAAAAGGAGCGGGTAGAGCACAGGGTTGGAGTAGATGTTCATACAGAGGAAGGAAGAGTAATAAACCTTCATAACCTTCCGAATCGACCTGCTCATTTCTTTCTTCTCCAATCGACTCATTATTTTCTAATCATATGGATTATTTTTAGTTTAAGGAAATGTGTTCCAATAAGTCAGTCTAATTTAGGAGGAATTTATTCACTGCAAAAAGATGCATTCTATGAAAGAAACATTAATTCATTAAAGTCTGGGCACGGAAATAGAAGACTGAACCTATTGATTAATAATAGTTTGTTGTTTTTTTCGGATGTTCTAATGTTTGAGTTGTCATTTCCAAATTCAACATTTATTATAGAAAAAACTGATATAGTACTTGTTTACAATGTTGATTTGGCTTGAATTATTCAGAAAATAAATGGTATCAATCTTTCTGGTTAATAGAGGAGTAGCCAAAACCTTAAACAATCTCTTTTACTTTCGAACTTCAGCCTCTTTTATCAGTCATCTTAACCATAATTAAACTACGTTAGAGATCAATCAGTGTCTATATACAAACATTGAGAGCAATGTTTCGGTCATGGGAAACAAGAGAAGCCCAAACACATTCCATCGGGGTTCCACCGTGTCAGCATTTTAAATAAAATAATCCATCTTGTAACTCACACTTGCCTGGTATCTGAACCTTGCGATCGCGTCATTTTCTGAAGCGCGAACGCTGCAAGGACCATTGTCTAGATAGTCCTTCTAAACGATATGGCGGAGTAAGGGTCAGCCAGTTACTTCAGGGATAGATAAAACTAACTCAATGTTAATCCTTCGTTTAAAAGCTGTCAAGAAAAAACCACTCAAGAGAAAAGAAACTAAGCCATTACCACTGACCTCTAACCCCTAAGCCATTAACACCGACGGAAAGTTCAAGACACGAAACGTTTCACAATTCACCCCCATCCATACTGAGACACAACACAAACTGACTTGTGACCACACCAAAAGCAAAATTCAGTTGCAAGATACATGTTCAAATTGATTTTTTTTAGAAATATATACGGTAGGTATAATGTGATGCAAATTAGTAATTGAAACAAATGAAACGCCAGTAAGAAAAGATTATAAGATTAAGAATATAAGATTAAGCCCGTAGTTACCCGTATGGACTTCAGCTTCCCGGTCAATGACTCCCATCTCGATCGGGTTTTTGTCCAGTTTCCCTGATCCATTGAGCAAATGCTGAGATGGCCCCTTGATTTGCTTCTGGACGTAAATGTAGCTTCACTATGTGCACATTTTGTTGAACTTTACTTTTGCTTGTAGTGGTAGTAGAGCTTAGGGTGAGTTTCTATTTTGTTAACAATACAGAACAATCAAAACTCTGAACAAGTATTTTTTCCATTTAGCAAAAGAATACTAATTAGTAATTAGAATGAAGTGAATATTCTTTTGAGATGACGTATTTTATTTTGAAATAATCTGCTACATACAAATCGTCCACTTTGTGTTGTAGGCCGCGGGCGGCAGACAGACAGGCGGGCAGACGGACTGACGTTTTGCCGTAAACCAACTGCAGTGATCGTATGCCGTGTTCATTGACTTTCATCCCTTTGGTCACGTGTTCGGTGCCGCTAGGGGTTTGCATCCCCTACGGTTACCCATCCAGGAACCCGCGGTGTCTCGCGTTGCGTTACCTTCATGACCGCAGGTGTGCAGTTAAGTAATTCGACTACGGACGCAGACACTAAGAATTCACACGCCGAATACGAAAAACTAATTTATTACTTACAGCTGCAAGAAAAAATATTTTTATCAAGGATCTATAAAACGAATTCCTCTGTCAAAAACCAGATTTTGTTTTCAATGAAACATTGCAATACTTTCTCTATACTATACTCGTAGAGGTAGCACTCAAGATACAATGGTCTCCAAAAATATTCATCAGTAGTGATGTTCCCGTTATCGCTGGATGCGACGATGACGTAGCAAAATAACAAAAATATTGCCTTTCAAAAATTTTAAACATTAGTTTGATAATTAATCAATATCTAATCATATTTAAACTATATTAATTATGAAACAGCTGAGAAATATTCACAGAATGAAAACATAACAAGGAATCACTTATATTTGCGCAACGAATTGAGAGCTCGCTGCATGTTCTTGGTGACTGAACCGACTGTTACGATTCGAATACTTTCACGGGTGATACTCATCGTTGTCTTCGGAGAGTCTTCGCTCTTCGATGATTTCCGGCCACGCCTGGTGAAAATCTCAGATATGAACTTGAAAAAATCTTCTTAGTTCGGTTGAAACAATAAACATTTGGTACAACGCCCGCGTTTCCCAAAGAGAAGCTTTTGACGAGGTAAAATCGCGGACGTATTCTTTCGTTTCTAAATTCAACAACTAAAGTTACCAAATGAAACACAATTTACACTAGACAGTTTGTGGTGTCTATTTACGTCGTTTGCAATTGCATCTGTGATGTCTTTTAAAAATGAAATGGAAAGCGAATCTAAGACACTAGTAAAATTGTTTGGATTTCTGTTGCTTTTTTCTTTTTTTTTTCTTCTTCGGGCTTTTCCAGTTTTAGGGGATGACTATTTCAGCTAGCCAAGTCGGGTAACCACTATGTCCCTCATGGGGACACATATTCACATTTACACTAGACACTGACACACTTGTGGGCTCCTCGGGCTGTAGTCAGCAAACTTACAAGGCCTTCCGCGTCAACACACATACTTGAAAGACGAGGAACAAACAAGCATGCCCATGGCGGGATTCGAATCAGCGCCCCATCGCACAGAGGCGCTGAGTCGGCACACGCCCTAGCCACCTGGGCCAGCCAGGTCGGTGTTTTGATTTATGTTGCATTTTGTAATTTAAATGCCCTGGCAAATTCAGCCAAATCTCACGGAATCAGTTTATTTCTTATCATACTGATGGCAATTCACTGAATTTTACTTTTACTCCCACCTCAAAATTGTAATCCATTTTACGTTCGTGGTCACAGGATCAACGAACCGAACAATTTTACAGCATTTCAATTTCATATTCATTATAAGTCGTTCAGAAGATTTATCGAAACGAATGTGAAGAAATAATACCAAGTAATTAGAGTCACAGTAATTTGAGTGTTTTATGGATAAAACATCGTATAAATAACGTCTAGTAGGTTCGAATACAACCGTTGTCTGTCCATTACCAATGTCCAGTAGCTTCAGAAAGATGGACCCTGACATCTGGCTGTGACTACGCACAGTCATGCACAGATACCATACAATTAAATGCACAATAATGTCATTATAAAAAACAAGAAACAGACGCATTTCCGCCAAGAGATTGAATGCGTTGACCGGCATAATGGTCTTTACTTTCATTAATCGGTTTCAAATACGAACTTTAACGTCTTCAATTACCACGTAAAACGCAACCTCCAAGATTTATGAACATGAGCAAGTTTATCTTTCGACTGGTCGACACACCATCGGCAAACTGCAAAATTATTCCTCCCGCCGCCGCTCACTCGCATACATAGCATTTTCTTCAACATATTCGCGGAGCGCTCCTACGTCCTCGTGAGGGTAATTGGCGAGCAACGTGCGGTGAAATTTGCCCGCCCCGCCCCGCCCCGCCCCCTCCCCGCCCGCCCCGCGCCACCCCGCTCCGCTCCGCTCCGCCCCACCCCGCTCCGCCCCGCCCGCCCCGCCCCGCTCCGCTCCACTCCGCTCCGCTCCACCCCGCTCCGCCCCGCCCGCCCCGCCCTGCCCCACCCCGCCCCGCCCTGCCCTGCCCCGCCCCGCCCCGCCCGCCCTGCCCCCACCCGCCCCGCCCCACCCCGCTCCGCTCCGATCCGCCCCGCCCCGCCCCGCCCCGCCCCACCCCGCCCCACCCCGCCCTGCCCTGCCCTGCCCCGCCCCGCCCCGCCCCGCCCCGCCCCCTCCCCACCCGCCCGCCCCACCCCGCTCCGCTCCGATCCGCCCCGCCCCGCCCCCTCCCCTCCCCGCCCGCCCCGCCCCCCCCATCCGTCCCCCCACCGCCCCGCCCGCCCCGCCCGGCTGCGAACCCTGCCGGCCCGTGTTCGGGGCTGTCGCTGGCCGCGCCGCCACCGCGGCCGCCGGGAGTCGAGTCGCGGGCTGTGAAAACCTTCTCCCGCGCCGGCTTTCGCTCGCCCGCCCGCCGTTGCGCAACGGAGCGCGCCCGGAGGCGGGGACGGGAGTGCGAGGAGCTTTCGTCCGAATGGCCACATTCGCAAATCCAGCACTTGACCTATGGAGTGGGGTAATCAAGGAGATACATAAATAGGGTGATGATGCTGGCGAGTGTCGAGCGCGATTGCCGAGCGTAACTGGTGAATGGTTTACATCTGGATGCCTTTCCTTTCCTATGCACCGGTTTAGGGCATCAATTGGTGTCACTGGGATGCCTCTGACTTTTCGAGTCCCGACGGTCGCAGGATTTTCGTCACTACCTATATAGCTAGGTAGAATTCAAACGCTGTCGGGAGGAGAATTCTAGTGACCGGATGCTCTTATGGATAGTTTTCCTTGAGAAAAACAATGGGTGAATGCCGGAATGGTACCCTAACAGACGAAGAATCCTGCAAACCAACAGGTAGGTCGGCATCGTATCTCGCCACCCAACAGGCGAAGACGCACCACTGCGATAAAAAAAACATGCACTACACGTACGGGACTTATGACATTAGTAAGTCGCGCCCGGAAACACCAATCAATCAATCAATCAAATCCTAGGCAGATGAGCACAATGGGGATGTGACATTGCTTTCCACCGGAAGGATGATGGATGGGATGGATGATTTCTAGCTTGAGACGTTCACTTTGTGATAGTGATAACACCCACGCCTTAGGCAAAACTCGAAAACTCGGCCTGCAGCTCCACGTACGTTGACGCTTCTCCACGCTCCTGCACCAAGAGGCGGGCATCAGCCGGGTACTCAGGAGTAAAATCGTCATGCGAACAGGCTCTCACGGGAAAGGCAAATGCTAATTCACAACTTTGTGTTATTACTAGAGGGCGGATTTTGGTTACCTAAAACATCGCCAAAAATGATCATTAAAATGCTCTTAAAATGTTTTGAAAATGCCCTAAAAGCAAAGAAACATTACTTAAAAAATGTTATGAAAACCAGTTCAGATGAACAACTTAGGCTGTTGGATATGTTACTGATGTAATCGAGGCTTCTTCTATTCGTTTAAGGGAACTCAGCTTCCAAACTTTTGGTTTGGACTGTTCTTCAGAAAATCTCTATCTTTAGTTATCCCGAAACCGGCTGAACCGCCAAACACGCTGACAGGCGCACAGGAACCTTAGATTACATACGCACAATGGCTGATATTACTACTTCTGAGCGAAGAAATCCAGTAGGCTACCATGTATAGGTACTCAGGAATTCTGTGGAGAACATTTGTTGCATCTCATAACTATTATTTGAAGCAATTAGCATGAAAATGACGTTAAAATCGGTGAAATCAGCACAAAATGCATTAAATATGAGGGAAAAAGTTAAAAAATGACTTATTAGCCGAAATATATTAAAAATGCAAAGAAATTGACGTATAAAAATGGGTCATTTCTTTTTGTCATAGCATTTGAAAATGAATTTCTTTACTAAAGGGCATTGTTGTAAAGTAAAAAGAAAAAAATACATTTCATTAAAATCCGCCCCTAGTTATTACCTACTATCCACGTTTGTATTCGTGTCACATATAAAACAGCGTTGAATTAGAGAAGAATGAATTTTTGCGAGTGTGTAACACAAAAAGAAATAATTTGTGTAGGTATAGTCTGTGTGGAGTGAATTACAAAAATTATAGAAAACCTTAAAATTAAAAAAAAAAATAAATAAAACACTAAATTTTTTTAAATTTAGGAAATACAATAACTTAACTTTAAAAAATTTAAGGTGTTATTATACTTAGGTAACTCACTAAATTTTAAATTTAGTTATAGTAGGTAAGTGAATACAATTATAAAATTTATCTTTACAAAATACTAATACCATTGTCATCTTAGGAATCCGAGTAGAAGTTTTTGCAAAAAAGAAAACGCACTAATTGGAATTATTAGGAATATTCACATACTTGTAAAGAATTTGGTTTACAGTTATTTTGAAACAGTCTCCAGAAAACCATTTTCTGGAACGTTTGCATTGTAAAGTGTATTTAGTTGCAAAGTTACTCTTTTTCACACAATTGAGAGAACGTTTTTTAAATATACTTTTTAAAATACTATAGTTTTCACTGTTCACAGAGCATACATATTAGGAATATCCTGAGGAGCGGGAACGTGATGATGTAATTGTGTCATCTTGAATACTTGGCGTAAATTCAGGTGTCAGAATGTGTTTTTCATTTACGAAAGCTAGTTCACTCTGTGCATACTATATTCTCATATATGCCACCAGCTTTTAATTTATTCACTTGTTCTAAGAGAGGGAATTTTGAGTCCAGACTGGACCGTGCCACCTCTCCGCCTCACGCCTCCGAAGTCACAAGGAAAAAGCTTCGCAAGCCATTCCAACGACCCACTCGCGATCCAAGCAGCATTCGCGTCCGCAAAAAGTCACTTGCTTTCCACTCACCTTTTACGTGGACATCTACATTCTGGAATTTGCCTCTGCTGAGTGTGTACTTTAGGGCGACGGCTCGGTCTGAAAGGTCGTCGACTGGTTCTCCGTTGATCCGGCTCTGATTCGGAGGTCGTGTTTCTTTTCGCTTCAGCAACTCCACTGAAATATCACAATGTATTAGTGTTAGTTTTATAAGCTTTCCGCCTAAAATGTAATTCTTTGAATGCCTTTGGCTTGTTTTAAAACGCAAGTTAGATGTCATTCAACACCACATCGTCCATATTTTGTATTGAATTTAAAGTAATATATGGTCATTATTCAACACAGTTCCAATATTTCTTGTTAAGACTGCCATAAACTGTAGTTCATTTTATTGTGGAGCAATTTTTGTGATTAAAACAACGATTTGAAATAATAATTCTCTATTATATCTTTTTACAAATAATGAAGAGGGGGTGAGTTCATAAAGATATCCTAGAAAAGTGTATCGTTAATCAAGAAAATAATGAAAAAGAAACCAAACAAAGTATGTATTGAGAATTGATTGACATGTTCATATTTCTTGGAAAATTCCATAAATATAATTTTATCCCAAATATTGATGTTAATAATTGCTCGGATAGTAAACATCACTATATTTTCAGAAACTGTTGACCACTTAGCCTGATTAAAATTGAATAAATTACCATCGCAAATTTTGGAAATGTAAATACTATATTAAGTGTGTGAGTAGCAATATTAAAATTCCTTTTTCAAAATTTAGAAAATATAAAATGCATTGATGGAACTCGTTATATTTTAACGTCTTATTACTACCAAGAGAATATAAGATTTTTTTGCAAAAATAAAAGTTGCTTTGCGTGTGCTCTCCACCCCACGTTTCATAATGCAAGTGCTTGAGGACATAAACATCACTGGTAACCTAGAAACAAGTGCACGTAAAACGAAGTCATTTATTGCGCAGAACACGTAACCCGTAAATTTTACTACTCGTTACGACAATCAAATATACACAAAGACAATTGAAGACAAGAGTGCAACATGCCCCTTGCAGTTCGTTGGAGAAACCGCTGCCGTCAAAAATTCTCTTCGCGCAGCACATTGACTGCAGCAGCGCAGAGCGGCGGCGCCCAAAGGAACTTCAACGATGTGTGGGTGCCAATATGATGATGTTAACTTGCATTCGTTACAAAGTTTGCGTCCTTCACCTTCGATTTAGTTGTCTCCACAATTAACTGTCTGATTGACTTGAGTTTCTTAATATACTCGATATTTCCGATTTTGATTCTATGGTGGTGGGAAGGGGCGATGGAATATATACTCGTACTACAGAAAGTATGTTGTGATGTGTTAGATAGGTGAAGGTAAAGAGGCTAAGGGATGGCATTTTTTGAAAGTTCACTCCTTTCTAGCCCCTTCGAAAGTTCTGACCCAAAAGTAGACACAAGCAACATCGATGTACTTAATGTAAGAAAGGTCTCTGAGCATCATGCGCTGTGAATTCCGGAGATCTATACAGAAGTGACTTGTGAAGGTCAATTATGCAGCAGACCGACCCTATAAAACGCGAGGATTCATTGTGTGGTCTCAAATATAATGGACAATGTTTGCTCGCTTTGGACACGACGTTAAAGAAATTTGATTTTCGATTCACCGTATTTTCTGGCCATGAGAACCCAGGGTCAGCGTCATACCTAGAATCTTTATTTGGAAAATTATCTATTAACCATTAATTGGCTGAATTATTTTGTAAAATATTTTCATTACTCGATTCAATGACCATGCAGCGCGTTGGCATGACGCCGTCATGCGGCCACTCGTTCAAGTGGTCATATTTGGAATAAGGTTGTGGCTACAAGACATGTTCTCATGTTACAGAGGTCACTTGATGCGGGAACCTCATTCCGTATGATTGGCTGGGGTTCGTGAATGGATTCTGTCCATCAATCGCGTGCCATCACTCAAAATTTGAAGTTTCGCCGGTTTCACAGATCATTGGTGAGGGAGGGGCGTGGCACGGGGACAGGGGCTGGCGGAAACAACTGGCGCCCTCGCTCGCCCTCGCTCGCCCTCGCTCGCCCTCGCTCGCCCTCGCTCGCCCTCGCTCGCCCTCGCTCGCCCTCGCTCGCCCTCGCTCGCCCTCGCTCGCCTCCTCGCCCTCGCTCGCCCTCGCTCGCCCTCGCTCGCCCTCGCTCGCCCTCGCTCGCCCTCGCTCGCCCTCGCTCGCCCTCGCTCGCCCTCGCTCGCCCTCGCTCGCCCTCGCTCGCCCTCGCTCGCCCTCGCTCGCCCTCGCTCGCCCTCGCTCGCTCGCTCCCTCGCTCGCCCTCGCTCGCCCTCGCTCGCCCTCGCTCGCCCTCGCTCGCCCTCGCTCGCCCTCGCTCGCCCTCGCTCGCCCTCGCTCGCCCTCGCTCGCCCTCGCTCGCCCTCGCTCGCCCTCGCTCGCCCTCGCTCGCCCTCGCTCGCCCTCGCTCGCCCTCGCTCGCCCTCGCTCGCCCTCGCTCGCCCTCGCTCGCCCTCGCTCCCTATTGTTGAAAATTAATATAATTGTTGAGACAGTTTAATTCTTTGTTTTCCATAACAGTGCACGATGATGTGTGTTTTTTTTATCAACGTTTTTCTAGAGCGGGTTCAACGAGTCCCCTTGGGTAGAAGACGCAGACTATGTTCTAAGCAGTCCTGAGTGGAATAACAATAAGCCAAATATTTTAAAGTTGTTTCCTCAAGCTCCAATTTATCACTCCATACGTGGAAATGAGATCTTCGGCGGTTATTGGATTTTCCAGGCCTCTAGTTCATGCAATGGAGACGGTTCTGAAACGAAAAGTAGAAACAAGGAGCCTTCACATGGTAAACACGGACGCTAAAATATCTCTTTCGGCTCAGGGACGTTGCTGCGAATTTTTAGATGAAGCAAATTCCAAACAAGGGAAAGATAAACTGTCAAAGCACAAGCAGACGTGCACAAAGTGCAGAAGACATGCTTGGACGAAACATTCTAAAAAATACTAATTTGTATGGATGATTGTGTAAGACAAAATGATGTATCGGATTAAGCTTCAAAATGGGTATCTTTAAAAAAAAATTAATTGTAAGGGTTCATTAAATATATATTCTTTTGAAAATACACACACTATTCTATTGTATTTCTTGATTATCTATTGTATCTATCTATTGTATCTACTATCTATTGTATCTATTGACTAATAGAGGGAGGGAGGTTCGCCAAGCCCCCCCTCCCCCACTGGCAATAAACGTTACCACTTATACGCTGGTATTGTTAGGGATAACGCTCCTCTCAGATACGTGCTTGCCCAACGCCGTCGTTGCACTTTTAAGTGCAGGAGGGCCAGGGTCAGGTGCGACACCGCGCGATAGAGCGCAAGTTCACGGCCCACCCGGCGCTGAGCGGCAGAGGCGCGGTGGTCGACGACAAAGCCCAGATGCCATCGCCATGTACGACCGACAGACTTTTTCTATCGCCTTGCGCACTGTCCCGCTAGTGACGTAAGGCAATTAATCGGAGGTGCGTTGGCGGCCCCGCATACCGATCGCCAGCTCGTCTGCGGTCGCCCGGTGGTAGGAGGGGGTTGCCGAGTGAGTCGGTTCCCACGCAGTGGTTCATAACTGAACGAAAGGCGAACAAAATAATAAATCCAATATTTTTTGTCCTGCCCAGAAAGCGTCTTGGAAATAGGTCGAATTCAGTCTCTGCCTGGAGGAGAATTCTAGCGGACGGGTGCCCTGATCGGTAGTTTTACTTGGTTTCTCCAATCAATATCAGCCGCATGCCGGAGCAGTACTCTAGCAAATAGGCCACTGACCGCGCACGATCTTTCTCATCCTTGTCCCATCCTCATTCCTTTCTTACACATACTTATACATAAATGCACTACAAACCACACATGTCGAAAGAAAGGCGGGGGCTTATGTCGAAAGAAAGGCTGGTCCCGGCTAGAGCTGTGCCCGGCGGGAGATATCTGATTGGGGAAAACCCCACTAGCCGATGGTAGGTCGACGCCGGATCTCGCCATCAAGTGGGGAAGATCATCGCCACCTACCGAGGAACAACATACACTACACTTACGGGAATAATGTACCGTTGCAGTTGCCGCGCTCGGAAAAAACTAATAGTCGACCAACAACCTACCAGCGTAAAGTAGACGCTTCTGTGGACAATAATGAATTTAGAAGAATGTATGACACCAGTGACCTGCATGAGCAAACTTAACTTCTCCCATAAAACAATGTATTTGATGATATTTTCGGAACATTACATAAAAAATTATGTTCACATAAAACCAACTTACACGGATCATTAAAACGGAAATTTCCTTTCATCTCACCTCACATGCCACGGGGTTGAAATCAAAGAAATCTTATGTTTTTAATCCGGTAACAGAAAGTAGTCTCGGCCATTCACTTATCACAGGCATCGTGGGAGTTTCTGTTTGTTTATGATCCATTTAGATGCGCATCAGGGCTTTGAGGGCGGTAGCCGCAAACATCACAAAGAAATAAAACCCTTAAACATATCGCACTGGCAAAGGTGACTCGGAGGATGAATTGATGTCACTGCAGTGTTTCTGACCGGGATGTCCTAGGCTGCGAGTTCTGACGCTGGCAGGAGTTTCGACACTGATCTAGATACCTAGGTCGAATTCAAGCGCTGTTTGGAGGTGAATTCTAGCGGCTGGCTGATCTCAACGGTAGTTTTCCATGGTTTATCCCACTAATATCAGGCGAATGCCGGAGCAAAAACTAACAAACGGGCCATGGATCACGCGTGATCATTCCTTGCTCTTCCTTTCATCGCCCCTTACACACGCACTACACTGCTCCACATGACGGGAGACCAGTCGGTAGCTTATAGCTTGTCCTGGCTGGGGCTGTACCTTACTGGTGGAGATACCTTGTTGGCGAAAATCCTCAGAAGCCGGTTTGGTTTGGTTTCTTCCTGTTTCCGGGCGCGTCAACTGCTTTGGTCATTAGTCCGGTTAGTGTAGTGCATGTTTTTCTCGGAAGATGGCGGTGATCGCCCCCCGCTGGATGATGTAAGGGGAGAAGATATGACAAGGAAGAGGAAGGACAGATCACGCGCGGTCCGAGCCGGTACTGCTCCGGCATTCGCCTAGTGTTGATCGGAGAAACCACGGAAAACTACCGATCAGAGCAGCCGGCCGCTAGAATTCTCCTCCAGGTCAGAAGCCGGATAGGTCTGCTCCGGATCTCACAGCAAGCGGGGAAAGATCACCGCCACCTCCGGCTATAAGATAACATACACTGCAGTTACGGGAATAACGACCTTGGCAGTTGACGTGCTCGGAATCATTAATCAAACGTACTAAACCTATCAGACGTGCTTTGTACATTTCTCGTTGGTTGTGAATCACTGCACGGGCGACTGCGGTCGGAGGCCGCTGGACGTGCTGCGGGAGAAGTAGCGGTCGTGACGATGGGCTGCGCGCGTGTTCCCACAGGAGGTGGTGGTTGTTCTGGTCGCAGTCGCTTGCGCGAGAGATTGACGTTTCCGCTTCTTTCATTGCAAGCGAGTGACTGATTTAGCGACTGATCACGTTGAATGGACTTCGCCTAGTGCGCGGAAATAAAGCAAGAGCGCTCGTGCACGAGCAGCCGTTTCTAGCCACGCCGAAGGACGCAATAGACGCTGGTCGAAATGGCAGATTTCGGATACCTGGAGGAAGTGCAATGGAGATGTTTTTTCATGGTAGTCCATCACATTTCGTTATAAACTGTCATATTACAACTACTGTACACTATTAGATCACAAATATTCTGCAAAGTATGACTGAAACGCATTATTAGAATAGAATAATGTTACTAGTACGTTAATTATTTGTTATTTGTAATTAAACAATGACTGATATTTGGTTAACTTAGAAATATTTTGTTTCAGCCAGCACATAAACGTCAAATAAGAAAGTACGATGAGCTCTACTTATATTTTCATCTTACATCAAAGCTGACATTTAATGTTTCTAGCGAAAGAGTAAACGAGTGTGTGTAGTTATCATATTTCCTTTTTTTCTTTTTTTTTATTAATTGATTGATTTTTTCATGTTTTCGGGTCCGTCAACTGCTTTGGTCATTAGTCCCGTAAGTGTAGTGCATGTTTTTGTCGGGAGATGGCGTTGATCTTCCCCCACAGGATGGCGAGATCCGGCGCCAACCTACCGTCGGCTAGTGGGGTTTCCCGTAACCAGGACTCTCCCACCAGTGGGGCACCGCCCCAGCCGGGACAAGCTCTAAGCTCCCGACGGGTCTCCCGAAATATGTGGTAGTGTAGTGCATGTCAGTGTGAGTGTGTGTAAGGCGAGATGATAGGACAAGGAAGAGGAAGGACAGATCGCGCGCGGTCCGTGGCCCGTTTGGTAGGGTACTGCTCCGGCATTCGCTTGGTGTTGATCGGAGAAACCAAGGAAAACTACCGATCAGAACAGCCGGCCGCTGGAATTCTCCTCTAGACAGCGACTGAATTCGACCTAGCTGAAAAGCTAGTATCGATAATCCTAGTGGAACCCTAGGACCTCCCGGTCAGAGGCGTTTCAGTGACATCAGTTGATCCACTGAAATACCGCTCCCGGTCCAAGGTTTGGGTGGTGAGTAGGGCCTTGCATGTAGCCGCGCAACCTGCGTCCTGCGCGCAACGTCCTGCGCGCAACCTGGAGCTGCCGTTTGATCACGATCCTCCGCGTAGACGCAGCATGTGCAGTGGCCAAAACGCTCTTCACCTCTAAGTACCGAGGATCAAATTATGGTCCATCTTTGTGGAATTTGTTACGGACAAAGAAAGTTGACTGATGTTTTCGTGCACGTGAAGGTCATTTGTTCCGGTAGTGTAGTGAATATTTTATCGCTGGAGGTGGCGATGTACTTCCTTCGCTAACTGGTGAGATCCGGTTTGCAGGATGTTACCCATCCACGAACTTCTCACCAGTGGGAGCTGCCCAAGTCCGATGAACTCTGGTATTCTACATGTGTGCTGGTGTAGTCACGCAAGTGTAAATGTGGGTGTGTAAGGGGAAAGAATATAACAGGAACAGGAAGGAAATATCGCGTGCCGTCCGTGGCTTGTTGCCTGGTATTTATTGAAGAAACCTGGCGTTCTCGTACAGACAGCAGCTGAATTTGACCTAGATATATAGCAGTGCCGCAAAAAGCTTTGTGGTCTGAAATTTCGGTGTTCTCCCTTTCCACCACTTCTTTTTCCATCATTACAACAGCAACTTTCTATATCATATCCTCATCAATCCAATAAAATCATTCATATTAGTTGCGGTAAAAAGGTTAAAAATTGAAGATCATAATAAAAAGAAGAATTAACATGCTTGTCATAAATGTGTCTGTGAATGTTTTAACTTGTTAAAAGAATACGTCTAAAATATTGTTTTATAATTAATTGTGTTTATTGACATACGAGTATAATGTAAAATTGTAAAACCTGTTTGGATCGCATACGACCATATTGTTTCAGAGTGATTTAAAATAAATAAATAAAATAATAAAAAAATATGCTCAGTAACAGAAAAAGAAATTCAGTGATGTCGAGGCGGACGATCATGGCGTTCAGGCGGCGCGGTCACTGCAGTCAAACCAGCGTTCAGCGAGGCGAGCGATAAGAGAACGCCTCGAAAAGGTGCTCTTTATAGCGGCAACAGCAGCAACATTTCGATACGGCGCACCATCCGATCTGCCACAATGACTATAAATTTTCAGAAGTACATCAGTCGAATTTTCGGCGTTGTTATAAGTCATCGCTTGCTACTTCGATGCATGGTGCATACGATGTTAATTTCCATGAGCGGGTGTAATGATCTACTTAGAAAATCACCGTTCAAATGTTTTCTGACAACTGTAGCTATTGCACATTACATGTCATTCAGAAGAGGAAGTGGCATGTAAAAAATATAATTCTTATTAATCTCTTCAATTGCTTAACTGTTATGACACCTCTGTAGGAATATTACAGTCGAACAGAGATCAGCATTTCACGCAACGATAAACCCTCGAGACCCTACGCTCTAATTATGACTTTACGATCCACTAAAGAAGAAAAATAGTATTACAGTCACATTAACATTGAACTGTAGAACAAGGGGTACATTGAATCACATCTCTATCAGAGTCACGCATCAGCGGATACAGGAATCCGCGCAACGATTCATTTCGAGGTTAATGGTCGATCCACAATACCTGTTCCAAACTCGATATCTGCTCTCGGCGATCTGCACCTCCTGAGCTCCGGGGCATGGCAATGAAGACTTTAACCGGATCAGAAAATTGGCCATGGCGTTATTCGGAGGTCTGTAATTTTCTTACGTCATGCAACAATATTTCTCTCCGACTTAATCTCTACCGACATCTTCGGGCTTGGTTTTTTATTACACGAAAATGACAGAGGTTCCAGAAAGTGACTGTTGAACGTTTGACGTGTACTCGTAATTTTGCACAAATACATTAGTGTGTGATGACTTTATTCCAATTTTATGAAATATGGTGCAATAGTGTTTGATCGATTTGACAATTCGATTCGAACTGATTCGTAGTCTCCTGGTTTCTTGGTTACGTCTGGCGGAATAAGTAAGAACAATCAGTCAGGTATAGAACACACCCCGAAGGTAGCTGGTGTACTAATTCATGAACCTGGACTACACAAAATATCATAGAACTATGAGCTTCAAAGGAATAACTACAATTATTTACAATTATTTAATTATTAACTACAATTATTTCAAATCAACCTCCAGGAGGCTTACGACGACATTGAAAGAGGTTTAAGAAACAGAAGTTTGCTGATTATAACGTGTTTGGATTATCAGGCGCACATGCAACCAGCAACCCTCATTACCCTGAACTACTACGATTCGGAAATGCTGTATCCCAGAGCCTAGAATTCAGTTTTTCTGGGCCCAAGGAACAATAGTTGTTTTTCTTATATCGCAACACACAAAAGTGACCTTTTTAAATGTTCATCATGTGACCTAGACGTTCCAGACATTTTACACGTTTATGGTTCGGTAAGTCGGAATTCTAGAGTGCTGAAAATTGGGTATCCAACTGGATCAATATCGATCCGAAGGGGGTCGATGAAAGTTTCATGGGGGTCACAGATGTAAAATCGATATAAAACAACAAACACACTATAACATTATCAACAACAAACTCATTACATGTTAGCACTTACAGTAACATGCACTACACTACCACACATGCGGGAGACCAGTCGGGAGCTTAGAGCTTGTCTGGCTGGGGCGGTGCTCCACTGGTGGGAGATACCTAGTTGGCGAAATCACGCAAGGCGACGGAGAGATCGAAACTGTATCTCGCCATCCAACGGAAGAAGATAACCCCCACCTCTCAAGGTAAAATCATATACTGTACTTACTGAAAATACTGTAAAATCATGCACTACCTTCATAGTTGACGGGCCAGTCATCACTAGTCAATGAATCAAAGTCTAGGTGCAGGTCTGGGAAGTTCAATGTTTTAGTAGGACTCTAGAACACACTTGGACGCATTCGTATTTCGCATCCGATGCGTGATAAGCAGTCACTGTCCTCACGTAGCACCTTCGGGTGTCTGCGTGTCCACAATAAGACATCATTCTGCCCGAGCACTTTATTGTGTTTTGCTGTTTGTTGGCTACCCTCAGCATCAGAAAGGGTCCCGTGTATCACCCTACATCTAAATTCGCGAAGATATAACATTGTTTTTTGCAAACAATACCAAAGTACTTTCTCGCTTCTTCGTGGGGTAAAAAAAAATTCATCGAGCTTAACAGCCCGTGTCTCGTTGTGAGCAATAGCCCTGAGAGAGGTGGTTAATGCGGTGCGGACAATGCAGTGCATGCGGATGTGCATGCCGAAAACCATTAAGTAAATATGTAAGGGATAATAAAGTGAGCATGCAATGTGATGAACATGCGATGAACATATGATGAACATGCGATGAAATATGCGAAGAACTAGAGGAAATATCTGGTGCACGGGGAACACAAGGGAAACGTGAAGGACGGGTTGGAGTGAAATATTGACTAAACATTAAACACTTCTGACGACCCCTAAGTCGCAGCAAAGTGGTCACAAACGAGATGAATCTATATATCTATGCAAAATTAAAACTGACGCGTTAGTAGACCCGTCATGACAAACCTAAAATGGTTCAATGCATATTTCAGGTTTTGGCCAAAAAATGGGATCCAGAATGAATCTCTTCACTTCTAAAACAATGATTCGCAATATGCAAAATGGTCTCACGGATATAGCAACTTGTTTATTGCTTGTCTATTGAAACTATATAATAATATTTGATATATTACTTTTAGAACTTAATTTTATTATTTTAATGCATCTTCATGAATTCTAAATCTGAATATTTTTTATTATTTTTCAAATTGTTTGAACCATTTTCGATCACAATCACATTTGCATTCATTTGAAATGACAGAAAGCGTGCATTATAGTATAATTTGTTGACAAATCTAATATTATGCATGGAACATTCATTACATCGTAGGCACTCACAAGAAGTAAATATGTAGTTCTACACGTTAAACATTTGAAGTGATTCTACTTATAGATGACGTTTTTCTCCTTTACAAACTGTATTTTGCTAACTACACCTATGTGATGAGATTTAATAAATTCGTGCACTAATGCAGTGATGTCTACACATACCGCCATTTATCACTCATCCAATAACCAGACCTTTTTTTATCTACACTCTCTCGAAATATGTTTTTCTTTCATTAATTGTAGTTTTCAGACTTTTGACCGACTGTTTCATTAGGGTTTCCGTGCGCGTCATCTGCTAAGGTAAATATAGTCCGTAAATATAGTATACATTTTTTAACGGGAAGTGGCGGTGATCTTTCCCGCTGGATGGCGAGACTGGAGTCGACCTAGCCGCCAACTTTCAGCATTTTCCCGCAATCAGGCATCTCGCACCAGCGAGGTACCGCCCCAGCCGAGACACACTAAGCTCCACACCGGTCTCTACGCATGTGTGGTAGTGTATATTAGTGTAAGCAAGGAGTGATGGTGGGTCAAGGAAGGGGAAGGAAAGATCGCGCGCGGACCGTGGCCCGTTGGTTAGGGTACTGCTCCGTGATTTGCGGAGTCATCGGAGAAACCACGGAAAACCAGCTATGAGAGAAGCCGGCCTCTAGAACTCTCCTCCAGGCAGCGGCTGAATTCGACCTAGATGTGTGGCTAGTATCGAAAATTCTGCCACCTTTGGGACCCGAAGCTCACTGCAGTGACATCAATTCATGCCCTAAACCGAAACTTTTGCTCAAAATAAAACCTTTCATCAGAAATTTATCATGGTTAATACATCTTAATGATGTTAATGGAATATCTTGAATGGATAATCTTGAATGATGTTATGGAATGCATGGTGATATTCTACTGCCTTTCACGCCATAAACATAAGGGACAAATTTCCAATCTTCGCGCGGGATGCAAACGTCAGTGACATCGGTCCAAATCTCAAAATTTGTCGTTTTGCGGAGAACAGTTTTACTCTAATAAGCACTATTAATTTTGCGATTAAATTTTTTGTTTATACTCTTACTCTCGAGAATGCAATCTTAATGAATGTAATATTATTACTATTATTATTATTACTACTATTATTACTATTATTATACTAGTATTCCGCTTTTTTCTCACCATGAGACATATTCATTGCCTCTGAAGGCTATCAATTTTTTAGTGTTTTCCGGTTCTCCCACGCCTGTTGGTGATTTTACGAATCAATAGATTGGCTTTAGGAAGACAAGTGATTGACGCATTGCTCATCCCAGAGAATAAAAATGAAGTCAGAATACAGAAATATAGCTGATATATTCAAGAGAATGCTCAGGTATTCTGCTGGAAGTGATAAAGGAAACCATGTTAGAGTAATTGCCCAACGAATTAAATTACGGCAAGCGCTCAAACTCGCTGCTGTGAAACAAACCAAGAACAATTCTGGCACTTTTCCAAGATCTAACCAGCTACCTGTCAATCAGCGGTACGCTCGACGTACGCCTTTGTCATTCCGATCGGCGCTAATAGTGTAAGATTTTAGTGAAATATATAATTTTTTTCTTCAAACTCAAAAGCGACGATCATTGCGATGTAGTACTTAACTAGAGGAGCGACATCACGCGCATATCGAATTTCCAAAAATTAGACCGGGAGCGGGAGCTCAGTGCATCAAATGATGTCGAAGAGGTTCCACACTCGACGATGGCAGGATTTTCAACACTAGCTTGTCAGCTAGGTCGAATCCAGTCGCTGTCTGAAGGAGAATTCTAGTGGCCGGCTGCTCTGATCGGTAGTTTTTCTTGGTTTCTCCAATCAACGCCAGGCGGATGCCGGACCAGTACCCTGGCAAATGGGCCACGGACCGCGCGCGATCTTCCTAGTCCTATCCTCTCCCCTTACACACACAGTTACACCAACATGCACTACACTACCACATATTCCGGGAGACCGGTCGGGAGCTTAGAGCTTGTCCCGGCTGGGGCGGTGTCCCGATGGTGGGAGAGTCCTGGTTAAGGGGAAACCTCACTAGCTGACGGTAGGTCGGCGCCGAATCTCGCCATCCAGCGGGGGAAGATCACCGCCATCTCCCGAGAAAAAAACATGCACTACACTAACGGGACTAATGACCTAAGCTGTTGACGCTCCCGGAATCACTGACAACCAAGCAATTCCAGAAGTAGAAACTAGAAAGGCCATGGAAAGGCTTGACACGCGGAAGAAAACGAGTGGAGCCGCGAATCGTCGCTCCTGCGTTGGCGCCTCGCGGGCCTGTGCGTTCCAGCCGCCTCCCACGCCGCGACGCCCTCGCTCTTGGCTCTGGGCTCGTCGGCGCCGCGACCTGCCCCACGGAAAAGTGCCGTGAGAGCTCGCGCCTTGGCAGCACGCGCCGTCGTTTGCTTTCATTGGCGTCATAAGAACGCCGCGCGCATACGGACGCCTCATGCATGCGAACGCCCCGCGCGCCGCCGTTGCGCCGACCGGCCCGCGCACGTCCCCACGCTCCGGGGAGCAAGCCTGAGCGCTTCAGTTGCAGGGCATTGTCTGCGGCATACGAGCCAGAGGCGTCGACGGAAAATTTGGACCTTGGTGCAAAGTGTTGAAGTATTTATTTATTTAATTTCACTATCAGTTAAATTCTATTTCTTGCTTGTTAAATTCTATTTCTTGTTGGTTAAATTCTATTTCTTGTTTATAAATTCTATCTATTGTTTATGAAATTATATTTATTTATTACATTTTATTAATTGTTTATTAAATTCTATTTATTATTATTTATTATAATGCATACCTTTTTGAGGAGATGGCAAAATGGCTTTTTGTTAGAAAATGACTGACCTCGGATCCACTCCGTTAAGTAGCTTGTATTGACATGGAATGGTCATGATGATGCTAATGAACTTGAAGAAATTTTTATAAGATGGTAAAATGATAAGAGGGAACGAGTGCATAGCGAAGAATACAATAAGAAACCCCTTTGCCTCCCAATCAGTCTGATGGTACAGCAACATTCGCCTCATTCGTACGTAAGAGTTAATAAAACTGCAGTTCCAAATGGAACCGGGAGCGATAGCTCAGTGCATCAACTAATGCCACTGCAGCGCCTCTGACCGGGAGGTCCTAGGTTCCCACTTCCCACGGCGGCAGGATTTTCGACACTAGATTTTCGGGTCGGCGCCGGATCTCGCCATCCAGCGGGGGAAGATCATCGCCATCTCCCGAGAAAAAGCATGCACTACACTAACGGGACTAATGACCAAAGCAGTTGACGCGCCCGGAAACACGAAAAAATCAATCAATCAATCCAAATGGACCTTCGTATTTGTTACAACTAAATAATGTGCTTCATTGTAGATTTACCTTGTCGAAGTAGTTATTATATTAAGGAAAGAGAATATTTAGTACAAAGGCAGAAAAGACCGCTGGTGCTGGTGTGCATATAATTACAAATGTTTTTTCTTATTGATCCTTTATGTATGATGTTGATCTAGTTGTATTTATGATGTTGAGCTAGAATACTGGATGTAGGTCGGGACCATATAGGATCTATCGTCAATAGATACGACCAGGAATTATTGTATCTGATTCATTTACTTTTGTGCCTCGACGTTTAGTGCATCAACAATGCACCTTTTCAGCTGTTTTAGTAGACTGTATGTTACTTAGATCTTCAGTGATAAATAGAACGAATTAAAAGAACACATAATTTAATCATTTTTATGAGGTTTCATGTAGTGCACATTTTCTACGTCGTTACCCGTTTAAAATCTCATAATCATATACATCTTTTATATTTTTTAATGATTAACTATCGTAGCGTATTCTATTCCGAAGTACTAATTCTATTCCCAAGTTCGATGGTTCAGTCATACCTTCGACGTCACCTCTGCAGCATCGCGAAACCATTCGAGTCTGAACGGTGGCGTATTGTCGACGCTAGATTCATAGCTGAATCGAATTCAACGATACATTTAACCTTCTTTCTTTTTTAATATTTAAGCGTAAATACTCTCAACATTAGCCCGGGATGATTCCACTTAATTGAAATATTCACGATTATCTCTGTATAATAAAAGAACTTTAAAACATTAAGTACTTAATGGCACCGATTAAAAGTATTTAAACGCTCAAACATTTAGATCTTTAATTGTGGACATTTTAATGAAATGAGGAAAGGGAAGGCCGAAGTGGATGACCGAGGTGCCTAAGAGCGAGTACCGACTCAGCGCTTCGGTGCGAAGGGTCGCGGGTTCGAGTCCCGCCTTGGACGTGGTTGTTTGTTCCTCCTCTCTCGTGTATGCATTGTGGCGGAGGGCCTGGCGTTCTGCTGACCCCAGATCAGAGGAGTCCGCCAGTGTGTTGGTGTCTTGTGTATGGTCGAATATGCGTTCCATCGGGACGTAAGGGGTAACCGGCTGTTGGCTGGAAAAAGCCCTAGAAAAAAAGGAAAGGGGAGTAATAGAAAAATGTGAACTTCCCGAAATTGAGACCACTCTATTACTCTAATATTGCGGAAACTCATTTATTTATATTCATGGGAGTTCAATTTGTCCCAGATATGCTCCAGTTGTTATGCCAATAAATCAACACGGTACGTAGAACATGGAAGTAGCTGAAACCCGGAAATTCTGTGAAGAGCTGGTCGCCTCAGACGCAAACGCAAGGCCGAGGAAGCACGTCCTGCAGACTGTCATTTGCACGTCACTGAGAGCCGCGTTCGCCAGCGCTGCGAGCGGCCGCTGCCTTTCGCGCGCAAACGGCCTCGCTGCGGGCCGCACTGCTTTTGGCACGTCGGAGGCGCAGGCGCATCACGTGACGACCCCAACGAACACGTTCAGCTCACTGGAAATGGAGCAC
The DNA here is from genome assembly GCA_964035755.1 of Teleogryllus oceanicus. Lineage (NCBI taxonomy): Eukaryota > Metazoa > Arthropoda > Insecta > Orthoptera > Gryllidae > Teleogryllus > Teleogryllus oceanicus. The sequence continues at coordinate 32,457,600 of CAXIVR010000004.1, forward strand.
TTTCCATCTCCGTGGGCTTTTAACATTCCATCACTTCACATGGAGAGGCCATATTACAAATGGAGCAAAAAACATTTATCGAAATGATTCAAGTCTATCTCAATTCAATGATTCAAAAAAAAAAAAAAAACCCACATCTACAGACTAGCCCAGCTTATGAACGTTTTAAACGAGGAAAATCTAATTAAAGAATTAAATTTAAATTTTCAAAAGATTTACTACAACCTCTCTAATTTGACCACTATATATAATTCATACTATACTATTGCCAATACATTATACAAAAAATTGTTTTACAAAAAACAATGTATTTAATCAATTAAAACAAGATATTAGAGGTCCCTGTAACGGTATCCCTCAGTATTTATGTACGTAATGTAAATTGTATCCTTTAGTTAATTTACATTTCTATTGGTAATTATTTGAATTAGTTACATGAATGTATGAACTTCGAAAGATTCTGTCTGTAATACAAGGATAAAATAAATAAAAAAATCCCGCACTTTGTAACACGAGTGCTCGTGCGTTGGACAGCGTCCAACGCACTGATTATGAAATTTCTTTCTTTATTAATATTTTTTCTTGAACAATACACTTTACTTATATCTGTGCTAATGTTATTACTAAATAAACCATGGAAAGAAACATAAATAATTACGAAAAATATTTTAATCTTTTTTTTTTATTTCCGTGACTATCGCGGCCATTCGTAGCAGGAATACTCGCGCGCTAGATTTCAGCTAGGTCGAATTCAGTCGCTGTCTGGAGGAGAATTGTAGCGGTCGGCTGCTCTGATCGGTAGTTTTCCGTGGTTTCTCCGATCAACACCAGGCGAATGCCGGAGCAGTACCCTACCAAACGGGTCACGGACCGCGCGCGATCTGTCCTTCCCATTCCTTATCCTATCCTCTCCCCTTTCACACACACTTACACTAACATGCACTACACTACCACATATTCCGGGAGACCGGTCGGGAGCTTAGAGCTTGTCCTGGCTAGGACGGTGCCCTGCTGGTGGGAGAGTACTGGTTAGGGGGACCCCGCTAGCCGACGGTAGGTCGGCGCCGGATCTCGCCATCCAGCGGGGGAAGATCACCGCCATCTCCCTACAAAAACATGTACTACACTAACGGGACCAATGACCGAATCAGCTCTCGGAAACACGAAAAAAATCAATCAATCAATCGCGCGCTAGACTACGTCCAACTCCCGCGTTATTTAGTTTTCTACGTCTTCTAATATTTACGTTTTGAAACAGTAACGAAGAGAAACCCATAAACACAACATTTTAAATATTAAAATCTCCCAAATTACAGGTGAATATAATTTTGATTAAGTATAAAAGAACACTGTTCCATACACCAGTACTCGCATGTTGGATTCTGTCAAACAGGCGCAGCGATTTTACTTCATGGTATGGCAAAACAGTGCATAACAGAGATAATAAATTTATCGATTCCCATTTCAGTTACCATTAGAGGAAAAAAGGCATTGTTTTTGTTCGTGGAAGGCTAACGTTTATTTCTTATCAAGAAAAGAAACTTGTGTTTGACCCTATCGAACGGCGCGAATGACGGAGTGTTAAATACACGCCGAGGCGTGGGGGTACAAAATCGACGAGATCCACCGTCGATTCAAGGAAAGAACTTTTGGTTCGCTCTTGGTGAGTATGATAATGATGTCCCTGATGTAAGTATGCGTTTATATAATAATGGCATTGGTTATGCCATCTTTACCATTATGTAAAATCCAAAAGTTCACTTTTCAATCCATTTTCCCCTCCCTTATTCTAAACAATCTGTTTTGATCCGTAAGTTGAGCATGAAAATTTTGTTCCAATTTTTTAGAATATTCGAGCATATGACAGCAATCGTATTTATTTATAATTCGATTAAAGCATTGCTAAAATACAAAACTGATAGTTCTCTTACACCAAATACCATGAAACATATTCTGTATGCATTACAGATAATTACTCCGTATTTCGATTCAGGATTTTCAATAAAAATATTTGATATATGATGTCAGTCACAAGGCTCCTTTAGGATTGGCTCATCTGGAAGTGATACTTTATGAGCCTTCCCCCATCCCACCATTCGAGTGGAAAGCGTTTTCTTACATTGGGATGCATAGCCGTATTAATAATAATTTTTCCTAAGACACATATATGTACTCTTTAGAAGATCAATAAAAATTATGAAATCATTTTAATAGAGATTTATTAATATTGTCCTCTTCAAATAGAATTTACTTGGAAATTAACTTAAAATAACTTGACAATAATCAACGAAGCACATATAAATCGACACAGGTAATCTTCCTTTGCATAATAAGGACTCAGCATTGAATTGTGACAAAGAAATTAAACTACTACCGAATCTTCTTAATTGATCGATTAATAATAGTGGGTACATCGTTACCGTAGCGACCTTACAGACTCCAAAATTTTACTTACTTCCTGATGTCTAATACGATTAAGCAACATTCAAGTAGCAAGAGGAAACTAAACTTTCCCGATCTCCAAACAATATTTCACGTTTCGTATTATAACTTCCACAAACAGTTTAAATAACCTGAGTACAATGACATGATACAACTTATTTTTTCCGATATAATCTCAGCAGCACTAAGCACCCTGTCGTTCGATTGGTCATCTGTCAGGCTTCCCGTCCAGCGCCATCCGACTAGAAAGTGGCAGCTATCAGATTTTTCCTCATTGTAATCTCTAAAAGGCGCGTTCACTTTTTCCGCGAAGAAAGTGAGGCGCAGGTCGAGAAACTTTGGCATCGTACGACGGCACGTTGAAAAGTCCTTCAACATTCACGATTAATTTGTTTTGGTCGCTCTCAGGTTGTACGGAGGATACGAAGAGAGACGCATTGCCTTTCGAAGACGTTTGCAACGGTCTGTTTGTTTTAAAGGCTTCCTTACGGTCCTGTGGTAAGCGCCATCTGGCACCTTCTCGTTCACTTGTAGTTACTCTTTCTGTGAAGTGTTTGCTCTTCTTTTTCTTTAAAGAGTGTACGTCCTAGAGTGGGACTTTAAACAAGTAAAACGATTTTCGTTTGTCAGAGAATTTCAACAGATTTGTTGCATCTTACATTATGCAATGTCGGGTGGTAACGAGTGGTCAGGTGAAACTGTGATTACAGGCAAAATATCATTCATTATTTACAGAGCTCAAACGTTTTTTCATAGCAGGTTACATGTTGGATTACGCAAAGTAATGACAGTAAAACTTGAAGTAATTTATTTTGATTAAAAAAGAAGTTGAATGTTTTCGTTAAGAACGGTGAAAAATAATGATTCCATTTCTGTACTTTTAGGAAAATTCACCGCACTTGGAATTACTTTTCAGGTTAGTTAACTTTATTTTCATCCTCAAACTACTATTCGTCTGATTTAAAAAACTAGTTTTTCATCAAAAGTTTATTATTTAAACATTTATAAGACCTTACACGTACTATAATCTTTTGGATATTTGAACAAATTCTTCCAATTTCAACCAGCAAGAAAATATTTTTTCAATATGTTTCCTTTTCAGTATGGGTCATTCCATGTAATATCGATCGAAAAAAAAGCATAACCCTTTCCGACTGAACTAAAAATTGGTTGTATTGTTCAATGTGTGGTAACAAACCTAAAAGCATCATGTTAACGGCATATGTTTGACACTTGACTTTGCTTTTATATCCACCGACAATTAACAAAATCTCTGAGCAATTTGCATGAGATTCAAAAACCTTGATGTCTCACACGAACATCCATTCTATTATCACAAACGTTTCTCCAAAATCTCTCTTCATATTGTGACATACTAATATGGGGACATGTTCATTTACAGAATATTTGTCGTAAATGGGCGAAATGGTTAGGGCAAATAATAGGCAATATGGCACCTTAGTAACGACGTCGTGGTTGTTGTCAGGATAAACAAACATTCATCTGACCGTGGAGGTGGAGGCGTGAGTAGGAGGAAATATAAGAGATTTGGGGATTAGTTGAAGAAGCGTCGACTGATTATTAGAACGAAAGTTTGGGCATTTTGTCGAAATAAAAGAAACATTATGAGCATTATGGGTTTTAAAAGGGAGGATAAAATTCATTCGATCGCATGTCGTGACGGTGAGCAGTTCGCTCGTGAATAGATTAATTTGTGCATGTTGGGACTTTGAAATATTTTCGTGTGGTAGAGCAAAAATCGGACTTGAGGGACATATTCGGAAATTTTAAAACCAAGTGAACTTGTGATACTTCGAAGATTTTTCCGAATATTTTGCTGTGCATCAAAATAAGATTTGTAGTTTTTCGAGAGTGAACTCTAATCATTCTTGAACTGATGTGGTTCACAAACGATACGAGACTTTGCATATTTTTTTGCTAGAAACGAAAGATAGAACCGAGAGACTTGTTTGCTGTGTAATCATAAAAGCACTGGACATTTAGACGGTGAGAACGGGCATCAGACATAATATAGTGGAGCTGGCACAAATATTTGAGTGGTGCGAAGCGGTGAATCGGCGGTGTTCGTTTTTCAAAGAAGATTTGTGGTATTTGGACTTCGGAACTTCGGAGCTTCAAATAAAAGAACGGAAGGCGTTTCTTCGAGGTAGCACCAATCAAGAGCACGCGAAGACCAGAATCGCCGTATAAGGTTCGAACCAAAGTCATGACTAAGAAAGTTTCTCAATGTAACTTTTTTTCATTTTAATTTGCTGCATTTGATAGGAAATAAACATTAAGTTTCCTTAAAGAAAGTAAAATAATTTCCATTGGCCAATTCAAGCTAATAAGTAGCTAGATCAAATAATCTCTATTTTCAGATTCCTTGCCATTCTGTATAGATGGCAGATCGGATAATCGGTTATTAACAGATAATAGCGATTATTTCTGATGTGATCCATCGACCCAGCTAGCGGGATAATATTCAGTTTTTTATCAGAGTAATAATAGTTCAAATATTATCGTAACCTTTTTCCTGGCGCCCATGTTATTAGAAATTTTGAAACGGGTTACGACGAATCGCCCAATAATTGTAGCAGTTAAAGGTATGTTTCAATATAATTCAAAGAAAAGATTTTCTAAATGAAGATCATGTCATTAACGTTGTTAACCAAGTTACCCGAATTCAAAAGTGTATTTTTTCAAATCTAAAATCCTAAAATTTGTTTTCTTTGAGTTTCGAGTTTGCTGGTTCTCAAAATTCTACAAACTATACATTTTCGCGCAAAAAGAAAAACACCGTGTGCTTTTCGAAAGTTACGGGTGTTTAAACTCGAGATATTTGTTCAATTTAGCAATTTTTAAAATGTTGTACACATTTTTTACTAAATGTAAGAATCTAAATTAGTAGATAAAATTTTATTGATTGTTAGTTGATCAAACTATTTTTTTCAAAACATAAATTTTGTAAGTGTTACGTTAATTCTATATTATATTCCGAATCAAGCCGGAAATTTTAACATTTTTTTGTCAATTTTTTGGGGGTTCTTTGGCATCCCAAAAACAAACGAATATTTTTTCCTTTAAGAATGCAAGTAACCATCAAACACACGAGCTAGGTTAGGCCAAGTGTCGAATTACATGATCAATATAACAATAATATGGAACGACTGCATTTCATAAACTATTTTTTATTAATTTTCGCATACCTGACGTGATTAAATCATTTCTAACGAACACGTATAAAATATATGCTTTGATCGCAATCTGAAATTTCAGAACATTTTTAAGACTGATGGAAATGTGTAGATAAAATTAACGTTACATTTACAGAATGTACATTTAAAAATATTATTATATCGACTTATAATAAAATTTGATCTAAAAATACAGATTCTTACACTTCGTGAAAAATATGTACAGCATTTATAAAAAAAAATATTTGAAATAAATTCGACTTTAAACAACTGTAAATTTGAAAATTTTCAGTGTCACACGCTGATTTATTGTGCGAAAATTTGGAATTTTTATAATATTTAGGGCTAACAAACCCTAAAATCGAAGATTACGTATTTTGGGAATTTGTTTGAAAAAATGCACCTTTGAATACGGAAGTAAAAAATATGGTATGAAATGCGAATAATGCGTGTTTCAATGCAAAAAAGAACCTTTTCTTTGAAGTACTTACCATTAGCAAAAACATTTTTTACGTTAGGAAGGAATTTCTTGTGAGAGTTTAATTTTTCTGAAGCTCCTCATAAATCTTCAGAAATTTTGTTTATTTTGGGTGTATATAAAAAAGGTCAAACCTATGCACTAAATTTGGTGCTTGTAACTTTTTACATCACATTGAACAAGTAAACCACTACTTAGACCAAACGGAAGAGGTCATGCTTTTTCTGTCGATTTGATTTGAAATTACCCATATATTTTGCAGAACTCCCATGCGGAAAGAAAATACATTCCATTCCATTCCATTGTTACCTTTTGAAAGCATTGCATTTCTTCCCCAGTTCAGTTTTTTGTAGCTTTCTCAGTCCCAACAACTCTTGAATGATCCAATTGCGGATACGCCTCAACAAGCGCGAAATTTCCCTCAGTGCACGCATTAACACGTTGATCGCTGCGGTCTCTTTGACTGCAACTCAGTTGCCGACCTCAGCAACGTTCCTGAAAAGAACCCAAACTTTCCTCGAACGTAATAGTCGTATTCTTGTTCTTTAAAATATCGAGTGCAACACAATAAAGCAACTCCTTGACAATTTACATTCGTGCCCTTGAAAATAGGTGATTTTAAAGTGCTTAACAGAATCGATTGTATTTAAAACAACTATATGGGTTTGAAATTGCGTTAAAACATATATCGTGCATCTTTTCAGTAAGTACAGTTCAGTATCATCGATGGCAATGTCATAAATCTAAAATTATTCAAGATTTCCTTCAACTTATAATTTCCAGATTACCATTATGTGAAAACATACTAATACTAGAATACACTTGCGAATACTCTCGCATGTCAAACCCCGCCCTATTCTTTCCTTAAGATATAGTGAAATTGACACGTATGAACATGTGGTCCGTTTCTATCGTAGTTCCCTTCACAATTACATACACAGCATGTGTAGACGACAGCAGGACGTTAAATGAATGGTTGCACTACACGCATTAGAAACAACCTTCATCGGTATATCAAGCAACTATTTATAATACCTCTAGTTGTTGCTGCGAGAACGAATCTAAATTAATAATTATGCAAATAAACCTCTCCAATCTGCGCAAATCGCGGTGCACACAGAAGGCGTAAATTTTAAGATGGAGGAATCTCGGCCTTCTAAGCGTCCTGAAGGTCACAAAGGTGGCCATCGGCACCAAGAGCTCGTGGAGCAATATACTCTGCACTTCCTCCATGTGTATATGATATTGAGAGTATCGATAAGCGCCGAACAGGCAAACAGTTGAATAGAATGTTCGAAACTATCTGATCCTGTAAATTATGGTGTGAAAAACGTTTCTTTGAGGCCTTTGACCTCAATGTTTGTATGTTTTGGGCCCATCCAGTTGAACTTTTTTTTTAAATATGTCAAGTGGTGTGTAATGACGTATGTATTAAAATTATTATTATGTAGTAAGACTAATCTGTGCTGTCGGTGGGCATATCAACTCCTCCCAAAGAATGAATTCACTCTCTTTTTTATAAAAAATAAACAAAACTTAATTTATCTAAAAATATTTGTCAATAGCAAAGCAAATAAAAAGTTTGGGAGTCCTTTGTTTCTAATATTTACATTTAAAGATTCATAATATCCAGCACTTCAGATCAAAAAAAAAAAAATTTATTCTGTACACCTAATGTTTGTGGATCAGTATTGTTCTCATGTTTCAATGGTATGATGATATGATTTACGTAAACAAATAAGTTTTTACATGTAATTTAAACATATTTCTGTCGTTTTTGAAAATAATTATAAATACTGGCAATTACGTTTCAGCATATATATTTTCATTTACTTTTATGGTTATGATTCATTATCATATGATATGGTTATGATTACGTTTTCACATCTACCTCTATGTTCCATATCTATTTTCTAGCGTCTCCGTACGAGAATTTTTACATGATAAACTTAAAACTCTTAAACGCTTAAAACAGGAAGTCCCTTCAAGGTCACGACTTGACTGATCAATTTCAAATATTTCTTTATGAATACAATAGAAAAAAAGAGTAAATTTTACAATGTGACAATTTATTGGAATAATATATAAAACTCCAAAAATATAATACACGCGAGTCTACCAGTATTTTATTTTCTAGTTTAGATTTTTTGTTTTCAATTATAATGTGAAGAATGTTTAGGAGCTGGAACTTTAAAAACGAAAAATGTTTTTTTTATGAAAAAGTGAGTGATGTAGACCGGAAATTTACAAGTAGGGGTGAAAAGTAGACAGGGCTTTGAGTGCGAGGCCGGGCAGAGCACGCCAGGAAGAAGCAGGGAGGAGAAGGGATACAATGAAAGAGATAGAGGTAGGCCCCGCTGCAGGGCATTAAAAGATAGCATTCCCCTTTCTGCTTAATAATTTACTGTAATAAATGCCCGAGCAACGCCGGGTACTTCAGCTAGTAAGAAAGTAAAATTAAAATCAAACATGAATTTATTAGTAAAAGCCTTCTTGTCGTATATGTTACCATCATCAGACTAACGAAGAGGTTATGAATGTCGGAATTCTACATATATTCTGTCTGTACTTGGCGCGACAGCTCGCCATGGCCTACCAGCAACGTCCCGGCCTCGCGGTCACGGGTTAAAGGGGGACGTGTGGTTAGCACGAAGAAATCTCCACGCTGTATTCTGGTCTTGCCAACCTGAGAAGTGAGTTTTCTCAACGCCACACAGCAACATACACTAGGACATCGCAAGGCCAAGGCACATTATAATCCGCCCGACATTGCCCGACCGGGAATCAAACCCAGGGTCTCGTCATGGAAAGCGGGCACGCTGCCTAATGAGCTAAATAGCGAGAGCAGTATTACTCATTTTCAGTGCGTGCAGACACTGAAAGAGAAACAGTGCAGCCTTCCACCATTTGAGAGGTGTCCGTTTCGTTAGATACCTAGCAACTCAGGAAAAGTCGCAAAGCAATGAAACAGTTTGGATTTTGTCTGAAAAATACTGCGCGTTCCGACTGAATTCGCGTTCTCAGTGAGTCATAATTTACGATACAGCTGACGTCATGCGACAGAAAATTTTCAAGGGAGAGATCGCCCACCATTGAATTTCTGGTATTAACATGCGGTGTTACGGAACAGCAACTTTTTTATATTCTTGGTATGGAAAGAATTATTTCCTGCAGTCCCGTAAAATCGCGTTTGACACTGCTGTAACTCTGTATCCGTTATACTCGTCTATGTAAATGCAGTGAAGATTGAAATTATTTTACTTGTATTAGAGTATTTTATTTGTTGATGTTGAGCAGAGGGCGTGTTACAATTTGGAAAATTATTTTGTGTGGTTCTATTCAGCAGCTGTTTCGATGTTGAAGCTCAAAAGTACTACAAATAGTTATAAGTTATTAGTATAACTAATTTGGAATTCAATACGGACAGCTGTATTGTCGTCTTTTGCATCAGAAGTATTGACTATAAATCTATTTGGTACGATCGTGTTCGGCAAATTTATATTTTTCTGAAACAAATTAAAGTTTTACAGGATAGAGTGATATTTCAGTTTTACTGTGTGATGTGTCGTATTATAAGCTGTTTTCTCTTGCGTTAATTGTTTAGAAGAAATGCTGAAAGAAATCCGCGCGTTGCTCCTCTGGCGTCCCTGGCATCGCGGCCGCGTGGTGGGGGCGCTCCTTGGCATTTACCTTGGCGGCAGTCGTTGAGCTTGGGCGCGGAGGCGAAGGATGCAGCTGAGAGCGCTCTCGGCGGCCGCCGCGTCGGCAGACGCAGCCCGAGGTGGAGGCAGGTGCGGGGCGAAGGCGACGTTGCTGGCGGGGGTGGAGGCGAGGCGAGGGAGGCCAAGTGGAGTATTGCTAGTGGGACGGAACGGACACTGCAGAAGACGCCGAGACTGCAAATGGCAAGGACGGGAGCACATTCAGAATACGAAAGGGTGGAGAGGTGACGAAGAGACTGAGTGACGAGAATAGACTAGTCAGACGCAGCGATGCTGGGAATTGTAATAAGGGAAATAATAATTAGTAATTACACCTATGTGAATTTTGTAATAGCTGTTTTAAAAGTGAAAATAGCTTCATCGAAATTGCAACACACTGCCCCTGAAATATGCGTCACAGCGTTTTACACCCGATAGTGTGTGTGAAAAAGCATTGTATTATTGATAAGCATTGAGATTAAGTTGCACAGAATATCAAATAATAACTTTGATTTTTTTGGTGAAAGATAAGTTTTGACTATTCCCTCAATTTAATTCTATGTAGATTTCGAGTGTCTGTTTCTAATGCTACAGAGTGGGGTACGGAGAAATTGTAAACCTCCAAAACTAGAATTGCAGGTTTGTAAGTTCTCATTTTGTAGATTACAGCTAACGCTTGTCCCCCTGAGGATACACAGAAATCCGATTGTAAGAGCCTGGGACGCATCATTTTCGAGTAACGCGAGTGCGTTGAAGCGTAACGTGTTGTGTAGGTTGCATGTGTGCCTGTATTGACCGTTATTCCATGCGTGCTAAATCCCATTTATGCTGAAATATGGGGAATATTTTCTATCTATTATTGGCACACATATGGTATTTGATGCCGGTGGTTTTCATAAGTGATATAAAATCGTTATCTTTTCATAGTATGGTGAATGTAGAGAGGATTGTATGACTCGTTTGTATGAGCTGACGTTGAGTTTATCTTCCAATGATTACTTAAGTAGGAATTGCCTTAGTTTATTGGGTTTTAAGAGCTTATTCTTCAGTTACTACGTATATTCAAGTCCCTGCCCGTTATTCTAAAGAGGAGGCGAGAGCTATGTTGATGAAGTGATTCATGCGGCAGGGGAAACGAGAGATTCGAGAAAATGCGCCCAGAGCTCGTTTGTGATCGACAAAGTACAAAAAATTTGCCTGGGGATGGAAACCGGGCCCCAGCGGTAAAGGACGTCAAACATCAAGAGCCCTCCTCCAAACACCCCCCCCCCACACACACACACCCAAACACACACACACACTAGCTCATTAGCGTTAGGCTTATCAGTGTGCTTTTATGACAGTGAAAAATACCTAAATTATATATCTTATCAAAATGTAAATACGGAATTAATATCCTGAGAAGAAAATAATCGAATATTCTTTGGAAGTTTCAACTGGGTTAAAAAGGAAAAAAATTGGCATTGATAGCGTTGCCCTAGTGAATTATATTAACTTGGAGAGTACGAGGAAGTTGGTGCAATAGCGGCATTCTGGAAATGGTGAAGATAAAGTTGAAGTTTTGACTCTGACAAAGAGATACGCGTGGAGGAGGAAGTGAATACATTTTGAGCAAGTATAATTTGGAAACAGATTGCAAAGGTGGCATTCCTTTGGACAGGCGAACAGAATAAATAACTGGTAGAGAGAAAGTTGCAATATTTTCTGGACATAATCCCTTGTGCGTTTAAGTGTATTGAATTGGAAAAAAATTGAAGTTTCTGAATTCTAAATAAATCAGTAGAAATTGTTATATCAAGGCACAACCATCCTTTACTATCACACTATTTTAACACTCACTAACATAAGAATATCAGCAAATCTGTTTCAGAACGAGTGCTGTTTTGTCGTACGACTGCATCGTTTTACTGATTTTACACTTGCGTTCTACATTATACAATTTGTAGACTATCTTTTCTTATAAAAATGAAGTGAATGCAAGAGTGTTGAAGAAATGTGTCAAATAACAACGTTCATGAATAAAATATCCCTGCGATGCTAGTCTTGTTTCTTGTGTATCATTCGCGCAACTAACTGTAGTTCGTGTCGAAAATCTGCCATCGTCGGGACACGAACCCTAGGACATTCCGGTCTGGGACCCTTCAGAGGCCACGGCAACTAACCATCGAAGCAAGTTAGTACATATTAACAACGTACCCCTTATATTATTGTTAGGGCGCGGATTTTAATGAAATGTCATCTTTTTATTTTCATTTCAGAACATTGCCATTTAGTATAGGAATTCATTTTATGTTAGGACAAAAATTAAACATTCATTTTTATAGGTCATTATTTTGCATTTTTTGTCGATTTTGACTAAAATGTCATTTTTTACCTTTTCCGTCCCTTTTAATGTATTTTTTTAAAATTATTTCCTAGATTTTAATGTCAATTTTAATGGTAATTTTCAAATAATATTTACGAAGTGAAACAAATGTTATTCGCAGAATTACTCAGTAGCCTATTGGATATGTTAGCTCAAAATTTGTTTCGACAGACATTGAGTACGTAATTCTTGTGACGTATATCAGCGTCATTGCCGGGTTGGCAGATTTTTGGATTAATAAAGACAGATATTTCCTGGTAGAGAACAGTGCAAACCAAACGTTTGTCGTCCAAGTTCACTCAAACGAATGGAAGAAGCCTCGATTACATCAGTAACGCATCCAACAGCTTGAGTTGTTCATCCCATGTGGTTTTGATAAGATTTTGTACAATATTTTTCTTTGGTTTTAGGGCATTTTTAAAGCATTTTAAAAACATTTTATTGATCATTTTTGGCGAAGTTTTAGGTTATCAAAATCCGCCCCTAATTATTACAATACCTAATCTTAAAAATTCCTGTTAGGGAAAAAGGTCTCCTGCAACCAGAATACAATGTTAGCATACGGATCCTTGTATTAATAATGATTAATAATGATAAATATGAATTAAATTCCGTAGTGGCAACAGAGATATTGTGGTCCTCCATGATTATAAATTCAGGTTAGCAAAGGTATCAACCGCAAGAGTTTATACAATATGAATGTTAATATACAGAAAATTTGGCCTTACACGTGTTTTGGGACTTCATCCCGTCATCAGTTGCTCTACAATATTGAAATTGAACGAACAAATTAGCATGTGAATAACTAGGACATACAGAAGAAATACTTAATACGAATAAACACTCAAATATACTTAAATAGAGTTGACCCAAGTAACATAGATTAAACACGTAGTAGGCCCTAATATGGCGCCATCTGTGTCGAACGAAGTACAGAGATTGAGGGACGAATTATAACTGTGGGGAAGGCTAGTCAAGAAATGTGTTTTTGTGTTTTCATTCGTATTAACTATTTCTTCTGTATGTCGTAGTTATTCATCTGCTCATTAGTTCGTTCAATTTGAATATTGTAGAGCAACTGATGATGGGATGAAGTCCCAAAACACGTGTATGGCCGAATTTTCTGTATATTAACATTCATATTGTACAAACTACTTGTGGTTGATACTTCTGCTATCCTGAATTTATAAGTATTAAGGCGGCTCCACACATTCGTTATGCGGCGAACAGAGAGCAAACGCTCGCCGAACCCCGAGTACTGTGAATGAGTTGCTTGCTATTTGCCGAGCGACGAACATTCGGGGCTCGCCCTACCCACCGCATGTCGGTCTTTTGGACACATCAAAGGGAGCGAACATTCGCCGAACACGTCAGCTGCTCGGGATTGGGCGAACACTAACTCGTTGGTCGGCGAATGCCGAATGTGTGGAGCCGTCTTTATGATTTGTTTCGGTGGAGGTGCAACGGCCCCCGAACGGGCCCGTGGTGGCTAGCGAGATGCGTGAGGGGAGGGGAGGGGCGGGGCGGTGTTGGCGCGCGGCCAGGCGCGGGTGGAGGCGGAGCTGGAAAGCGGAGCGGGCGCGGCGGGTTTCCTCGGTGGGGCGGGCCGGCTGGCGGGCGGGGCATGTGGCGGGGGGCGGGGGAGGCGGGGGCGGGGGCGGGGGCGGGGGAGGCGGGGGCGGGGGAGGCGTGCGCCAGGAAGCGCACGCGTGTGCACTCGTCCGTGACTCCTCGCCAATCCGCCCGCGCCCGCGAGGTGCCCTGCCAGACCACGCAGCGACGCTAGCACGAAAACTTCACTCGCTCGCGAGGTATCAAGTCAGCGAAGGAAGACAATGCGAACACGAAGCGAAACGTGGTTTCAGAGGAAGTCGCTATTTAGCCACCTGAAGAGATGGAAGTACACTGACGATTACTTTACTTTGAACCGCGTTGATCTCCCCTTGCGTTAAAGATTGGTTAATGCATTGATTTATTAGTGATTCCGGGCGCGTCAACTGCTAAGATCATTAGTCCTGGAAGTGTAGTACTTGTTAGTTAGTACAGGTTTTCTCCTCGGTGACTTCTACCAGTTAGTACACATTTTCTCCTCGGTAGGGGGAGGTAATCTTCCTCCGCTGGATGGTGAGATCTGGCGCCAACCTAACGTCGACTAGCGGAGATTTTCCCTATCGGGTATCTCCCACCTGCGGACCTTCGACCCAGCCGAGACAAGATCTAACCTTCCGACCGGTCTCTCGACAAGAGTGGTAGTGTGTTTAAGTAAGGGGTGAGGATAGGGCAAGGATGAAGAAAGGCAGATCGCGCGCGGTCCGTGGCCCGTTTATTAGGGTACTGCTCCGGCATTCGCCTGGTGTTGATCGGAGGAAACACGGAAAACTACCGATCAGAGCAGCCAGACGCTAGAATTCTCTTCCAGACAGCGTCTTGCGTGAAAGAAGTAAGAGTCCGTGTAAGGGCAAAGTACACCCACTGCACTAGTTGTGAGCATGGCTGTACCAGCTCGAATAAGCATCCACCTGTACATCGCATTGTAGCAGGGTAGTAAAGCTTTGGCACTCCTTAAGGCGATCTTTCAAAATTTGACGCTGTAAGCCCTGCCAGACTCTCCGGTCATTTTGTACACGAGACGGTAGGTTATTCTCATTGAAGCGTAAGTCCCAGAGTAGTGTTTTCAGTAGCAGGTTTTTAACGAAGACATGATTAGTTTGCCGGTCGTTTGCAAAACCTGCTGTACTGTCTGACGCGCAACCACTGAAGTAGAATGAAAAATGTTATGCAGTTGTTCTTGCCATTTTTGTCAACTCCAAAGTAGCGCATATGTAATATGGTGAAAAAACAAATACAAAAATCACAACAAGCACATAAGTGGATAAGAAAGTCAACTTTCACGCGCAAAAACCAATTGTGTAACTTAATTAAATTATGAACATATTGCACTGAAGATAATCGTAAAACATACGGAGTGCAGTGAGGAATATCGTTATCATGACATTAATAATACCACATAATACCACTCTTACTTCACCTTTGGTAGAGAATAAAGAAGAAGAAAGCGTATTGTTCATTAAACTTCTAATCTCACACTTCTCATTAGAACACTTTAACCGCACAGGCTCTGCTATTGACTTTGTATTGCCCCTACCAATTAATAAGATAATCACCCCGATCGTTTTCAGACCATTGCGTTCAGTTCACCGAAGAGAAAACACACTTGTAATGTAGAATGCAAGCATAAGTGAAAGTTGTGTAAATAAAAGAGAATGTTGGAGAGAACGCGGGAAATAGTGTGACTTGTTGTGGAGCTGGTGGATAAAAAGAAAATATATCCAGCGTCACGCAACATTTCACACCTTAGCGTACTTTTCTACCCGAGTACATTGCTCTTTTCATGAACATACTTCGAAAATATGTTCTACGCTCCAGTTAACGCATCATGAACGTAGTGAAAGTACACACAAAAACACGAAATTGTTCAGAACGTGTTTCTAATGTAGGGTCACACTTTTAGTGGATTTTATAAAGAACTGGTGTAAACTTACATGAAAATGGTACGTACTGATGTGAACTGGTACGTAAATTTACATGAAAATGAAAATGATGTTTGTCGAAAGCTAAGTACATTTGTTTCAGAGTTCTTGTAGTATTCTCCAATAGTTAAAAATAAATAAAATAAAATAAATCTCTCTTGAAGGAATTACGACCCTTGTGGGAATATTGATAATGGAGACATTTTAAGAGATACTAGTGACGCTTAACTGTACATAGTTTCTCACATTATATCCAACTTTTGCAATTGTAAAAAATTCAGAGTTTAACGAAAATAAGACCTTCGCCATTTTATATGCGGTCTTTGCTCTATCCGCGGGGGAAAAACTGCGGCCTGTTTTTGAGAATTTTTTAATAAATTGCATTAATTTCAACCAGAGAAACGCGAAAACTGCTCTTTAAAAAAAACTGTGCATGATTTTTTTCTAAGATCTAATTTTTTAGAACAGATTTTTAAGACAAAAATATATCAACATTATACGTTTGCAACGAAAATACATTGGATAAAACTCTGAAAACTTCCTTCACTATTACACACAACCCTAATGAACGGAAATGCTATTTTAGAGGAAGAGAAAGCCGCTCTAAAATTCATTTCCGAATCTTCGAGCGATTACCCAGGATGTGCTTCCGTGCAATATACCTCACCATTATTTCGAGCAGAGGCCCGAAATTAAATATGTATGAAGCTGCAGCCCAGGTGAGTTTGGTAGGTAAGACCGGGGCTCACTTTGATACGCCACTGGGCGGCTATTGTGCAGTGTAGGCCCGCTAAATGAAACCCAGGAACAATTAAGAGTTTCAGCGGTAGGCGCTCGATTTGCAAATAATAGCAGCGGGTGCCATACATCTTCGTTCCGACCGAGCGCGTGTTCTTGGCAAACACAGCCACTGCGCCCTGGCGCTGCTGCCACCTAGAGGCAGAAACGGACACCAAAGCTTAGAAGTCTCCGCTTGAGCTTTTCAGATCGGGATAGAACCGAAACTTTTTATTATAACAATATCATTACGATCCATTTATTTGCTTTCAATATAATATGCCACATTCCTATCAATTTTGCTTCCACTTGAGTGAGAAAGAGGAGAAAACTCTTTGCTTTCAGTGATATGTGCACTTACGGACATTCAATTGTTTTGTGAAGTCGTTTTATATTACCGTGTAATAAATATAGGTGGATGTTTCTAGACGTTAAGGGGATCTAATGATGCATAATACATAATGAAATAGTTGATCACTAACATTTTGAAGAATATAATTTTTTACCTCTCATGTAGATGTCAAAATATTCTGCATATTTTATCACTGACACGTGTATATTATTTTAAATTCCCAATGGTATGTATTAAACGAGTTTCAAAACTGGCAAATATGTTACAATATATGTCATTTAATCTTTACTTTGCTACTTTAGAAAGTCCGCATTTTTTTCACATAAAAATATTCGTGAAATATGTATTTTTAATCAAACGTACTGTAAGTGTTACGAATTTGTAACTTACGTCTCTTGCCAATTAATTAAAATATCACATATATTCAGTTAAATATTTGAGCAAAATTCGATTCACACTGCGCTTTTTATGAATTTTTCTTAACTTGAGTTTACACAAAACAATTTCGGAGTGATCTAATAAAAACGTTTTGTTGGATGAGCCGAATTATTTTTAAGTGGCGATTGCAACATGAATTGATGACGATTCTAACAAACGAATAACAGACGAATTCTTGTCGTCGTCCTGCGCATTCCGAAGTTTATCGCGCATGAATATGAATGGCGAGCGAGCGAGGGAGTTTTTCCGGCGTCGCGGCGCCGATGAGGCCCGTCCTTCACGACGCGACGCCTTCACGCGTTCCACGCACGTCGCGACGCCCCGCGCCGCCCCGCGCCGCCGTCAATGTCTCGGCCGCCACTCACGCGTTTATCATGGGCGACAGGGCGATCTCCAGGCCAGAGCACGAGCACGACTCGCATGCAGCATTTTATGGCCACACGTTGATTGAGTAGCCGATGCATTAAAGTAGTTTGCATTTATCGATGGTATAAACCGGGAGCGGTAGCTCAGTGCATCAACTGATGTCACTGCAGCGCCTCTGACCGGGAGGTCCTAGGTTCCCACTCCCCACGGCGGCAGGATTTTCGACACTAGGTTTTCAGCTAGGTCGAATTCAGTCGCTGTCTGGAGGAGAACTCTTGCGACCGGCTCAGTCTGATCGGTAGTATTCCGTGGTTTCTTCGATCAACACCAGGCGAATGCCGGAGCAGTACCCTACCAAACGGGCCACGGACCGCGCACAATCTGTCCTTCCTCTTCCTTGTCTTATCCTTTCCCCTTACACACACACACACACACAACACACACACACACACACACACACACACACACACACTAACATGCACTGCACTCACACATATTCCGGGAGACCGGAAATATGTTTATGCTGGAAAATTGAGTTCATGAGTAGTAGTATGTAATAATCTCTGTCGAGGATTCAATATCATCACGTTTATGGAAGAAAACAATTCTTTGGATGAACAAAACTTGATTATTTGTATTTTTATTATATTTTCAGATTCTTTTTATAATGCATCTTGCATTTTGTGCAATTTAAATATATTATGTATTTTATATGAAGTGGTTTTAACGTCTGAATGATAAGTATAAAATTAAGATGATTGATATTTAAAATGTCGTTATGAGAATATAATTAACAACTAAAATACGTTATGATTAAATAATGAAGAAACATAATTATGTGAGGGGGAATGTGATACGTTTTCATAGTCCAACGCTTTAACACATCACAAAAATACATTTGAGTAGAGTATCACACTTCATGCCTTCGGATTTGTGTGCAATTGGAGGACGGTTCAATTCTCAGTCTCAGAAACTAGAATAACTATTACCAACATTACCACATTTATTTTTCAACCAATACGACTTTAATATCTGACGAGTTACTGCCATCGTTTCAAATTAATCCGGAGTTTCCTTTCCTTCGTCACAGACTCCTAGGCCACATCTGTCCCGGCACACCGAGGCTCCAGGTAGCATCAGCCAGCCCGAGGTGATGGATGACTATGTTGTGCCATTCATTAGAAAATGTTGAGGCCCCGGACACGTCACAGAGCACAATTAGTACGTCATTAAGGCAGCTGCCTGAGAAGATACGAATCGGCGTGGCTGTCGCGTCTTGGCAAGCAACCTCTTCCAAGTTACGTGGATGAGGAACGCGGTGGTCGGGTGTCGAGCGCGTCCGATCTTTCTTGTGTATGCGAGAGGTATGTGTGAGCATAGCACGTCAGAGGAACTGGACATGCTTTTTATTTTGACACCGGAGCGAGGGTATAGTGATTTTACCTTCTTGTGTTGGTCTGCATTTCAAGACTGACTTAGATACTTTTCATTTTGCTACCTTTGCATAAACATTCCTGTTCATTGGCCGATGTTGATCACGTACTTGCAATAATTGTTATTAATAAGAAACGTTTTCTTGAAACATTTTATCAGAATCAAAAGTGATGCACATTTTGCGAAAAACATAATGCTAATTAACATACATTGTTGTAAAAAGAAATTTTTCTTTTACATCATTTTTCATCTGTGTTTAGACGCTAAGAAACAAAGAATGGATTCGTATTTTCTCAATATTAACACTTCCAAGGAATGTAAAGTCTTTAAATGCATTGAAAGAAAGGAAAATTGCAAGAAGTGTTATGAATTAAATCATGACTTGGGAACGAGTATATGAAGTTATAAAATCAGTGGAAATATAACTGAATATTTTTGGACTTGATAATAAAACAAGATTTTGGGGGACCGGTTCTTGATGTGTAACATGTATTTAAGGGTTGATAGAAACTTGAGCTTTCTACTGTACCAAATTTTGTGATTTTTTCTTTAAATGAAAGATAATGGTAGTATTTCTTACTTTTATTGACTGGTTTTATGGTAAAAAATACCAATATACTTTTATATAATGTAATACATTTGAATAATGTGTTAATATTAATAGAATGAACGTTTGTTTTCCGACTTTTCTCCATCACATTATCAAGAGAACACTACAATAGTTGATCTTTATTATTTTGTTTTGCAAGCATATTCTTGTCTCAGGAGTTTATAGTTAGCAAAACGAAGATTGATTGTTTAAAATCAAAATATTACTGAGTTTACGCAGTGAGAATGAGTTTTGTGTGACACACTATTCCTTTTAGAAAATGAATTATTATTTATAATTATGTGTGATGCATTACGTTACTACGGTAAGGTTATCTACAACAACCCACCATAACTTATACATGTAGATCCTGGTATATAATTTCAATTATATATTAATTCACATACATTTCAATTTAGGAATCATGTGAACCTTGTCTTCAACATGAAGAGTGATTGTATTTTTCAGCATTAGTAAACCTTCATTTCATCAGCTTCGGGAAACAAGTTCTGAGTGGCAAGAAACATTATCGGAATTTAGAATTCAACCAAAAACCTATAAGAACGGGTATGCTAATGTAAATTCCTAAGAAAACGTTGGCTATCATCTCCTGCCAACCAAAAATTTGAAATAAATATAGAGCGCGGATTCTGAAACCATACAGTAAAAGAAATAGGGACGATCTCCTACGAGCACACCCAGAGCGCTTTCTTTTTGTTCATAGCTGGCTATTTTCGCACAAGGAAATGCTACACAGTCGCGGTATGCCCTTGTTTCGGAACAGGAACGAGGAAATTAGACCAGTCGAGCGTGGTGGCTATGATGTGAAGGGACAGCGGACAGAGTGGTTGTAGAATATCGAGTTTGACTTCCCAGCCTGCGCACTTGCAGTTTTCGGGCGACTTTCGCCGAGGCAGGAAGGTCGCGGCCGCCCTCACGTAGGGGGGGGGGGGGCGGGGGGGGCGGGGGGGGCGGGGGGGGGGGGGGGGGGGGGGGGGGCGGCAGGTGCCGCTGCGTCGACCGCGTTGCGTAATTTCGGAGAAATTCGGACGGGCTGCGTGCGGGTTATCGGCCGCACGTGCCACCGCCGCAGTCGCCCTCAGTATCGAGTCACACCTGGCACCCTCAGTATCGTGACTACACATTCGAAGCACTAAAGGATTTTCGGTTAGAAAGTCGTTTCAGATATCTTTCACTCAAAATTTCGTGGTTTTTTCTTTCATTGAAAGAAATATAGATTTAATCTTATTAACATCATTTATTAAATGAACATTAAATACTAATAATATATTAGCATTAATAGAGTGAATACTTATCTGTCTTTCGATCATTACTTCGATTTGCTACCCATCTATCGAAAGCAGACGTTTCGTGGGATAGCGGGAGCAAGTCTAAGAGTGG
The DNA here is from genome assembly GCA_964035755.1 of Teleogryllus oceanicus. Taxonomy (NCBI): domain Eukaryota; kingdom Metazoa; phylum Arthropoda; class Insecta; order Orthoptera; family Gryllidae; genus Teleogryllus; species Teleogryllus oceanicus. Next base: position 32,478,670 of record CAXIVR010000004.1, read on the forward strand.
AGTTATAATTAGCAGAGGGAAGGTGGAGAGTTGATAAAAGTGTTTTGCCTGTACATAGGTTATTGGGTGTCTTTAAATGTAACGATCAGTGAATTTTTATACTCGCTCCAATTTTTACTGGTATCCTATAGTCATTTCATTCCGTCTGTGTCGTTGGCACTTCACGCCACGCCACTGTATACTTGCATCTGAATGAATACATCTGTTCACTTATAGGGTGAAAAGGGGGAAAGGGGAAGGTCAAAAACAAACTCCTTTCTGGAATGGATATTTTAGGTACGAAGCTGACTATTCAACATGGAAGAAAAGAATAAAAGAAGGTGCAGGTTACATTTGCGATTAATGGACGCTACAGAATTAAAAAAAGATATGCAATTTTTTGTCAGAAAAGTCATTGTTTTCTATGCACATTTTATGTATTTCACGAACTACTTTCATAATTATGGAAAATAAACATTACTTCTAAGATTGTTTAGTAGACGTTCATTACATCTTTGCTTTGATTTCATTTTCTGAAATATTTTTTGTGGATGAAAAGGATGCAACACTCCGGCTATAACCATTATTTAATGGTCAGTTTTTCTTGTGACAGTTTATTGAGTAATATTTGTACATTAGTTATCAATTTCCTTGATGTCAGTTTTCAAAAAGTAATATTTATTTAACTAATAACACAAAAAACATTAATCTATCATCATCTATAATCATTAAAATTTTAAATAAATAATAATTATTTATACATCGCAATTTGTTATCTCCCAGTTCTGAACAAAAAATGAGGACAATTGTTTGTGTGCAACGAAAGGTGGGGGAAGTTGTCAGTGCTTTTCCCTTTTACCATCATCGAGGATAGTGAAAGACGTCACAAATACTGCAATCTGAAATTAGGCCCTGAAAACGTTTTGCAAACTTATCACCTTCTCCTAGTTAATCAGATGTTGTAAGCAACGTCTGATTAACTTCTTACCCTGAAATAAATGAACTTTTGCGGCTAGACACCCGTAGCTTTCCCGTGACCATGACTTCCCTGTACCGGAAGTAGTTTTTTGAGAAATCTGAATCCAAGTAATATATTTTTCTTCAGATGTCATTCCCTTGCCAGTCACGTTAATGCTTCGGGTGGTGTAGCAGTATTCGATGCAAAATGATACAGTACTTACAATAATATGCTGCTCTGAGCAATTAATGTTTAAATATTACGATGGTGTATAAAAGGTGTATGTAAACCTCGAAACATTTTCGCAAAGGTTATGGTTTGGTCATAAATGATCTCACCACAAACGGGACTTGACACACATAATGTGTGATTAAGAACGTTCGGTTTGTTCAGACGCTTATAATGAGTCGAACGTTTTCTCCTCTACACTTTCGTCCTTGTGTCATAATGCCAGTCAGCGTATGAGTGACACAATCCATTTTCCGCATAGTAGTGGGACACTTTTTCTGGGGACAATTACCAAGATTGAAATAAGTGTGGTCCCGAGAAATATTGGGTAGGTAGCAACAGTGCATTTGTCCAACTGACCGTTATATAACGATTCTTGTTCTTTGGTATTCCAGTGGCGTGTGCAAGAAGGTGACCGCAACGTTATTGCAATTCCTGTTCCATGTGTGAAGTGTTTTGCGGAGACTCAACTCTTTATAGCATTCTTTTATCTCCTCGAGGGAATGCAATTGTTACATGTTTTACTATCAATTAAAGGGAGTAAATGTGCTTATTAATTCTTAAGATTTCTTTTTTTCTCTTCGCTATCATGATATTCTGATCTCTAAACGTACCAACATATGCCCATTGGTGAAATGTCTATTCAAGCACGAGATTATTAATACGACATACCTTCTGACATACTGTAGATGGTAAATGCTAACCCTTATTGCACTTCTGTGATGTTACATGGTCAAACACGATGTAAAACTTATATGACTTCTCGAAAAACCAGATGCATGAGCAAAAACAGAAGGAAAAGTTTAAGTTCGTCCTCCTCCTCTTGGACCGAAGCGCTGGAAGGCGAAGTGTGTCCTCGATTTTTCACCTACAGATGTGGCCTCGCGTGCGTTTGCCGCGGGAGCTGCATAAAAAGGCCAAGAGATCAGACATCCTAAAACGATCTGTTGGAAGCATTTGCAATTATTTCGTAAGATTGTACATTTCATAATTTGCTCGAAAAACGGTAATTTTAAATGGAAAATTGATAATAACGCAAAATATATTTCAAGATAACTGAATAATTCCAGTTAAATAAAATATAACTTAGGACACCTAGTTGAAGTGGCCTTGAATTTGAAATTCACCAGCAAATTTAGTCGATAAGAAACCTTCCTAGCGGCTAGTTGGCTAGGGACTAAATATACTGGTGAAATTCAAATTCAAGGTTATTTCGGCTAGGTGTTCAAAGTTTTTTTTTGGAATTTTATTTAATTTTTAAGGTTTTCGAGCAAATTATGGACTACAGAAATAAGCTGTTACCAACTGTATTTCTGTCAATATCAGGTACTTGGTTAGAAGAAATCAACTTATCAATAGGGCTTTTATAATTATTTTTAGCACCTTTTTATTTTATGTAAACTTAATAGTTCAAGTAGATATTATCATCATTGTAATCTCACGTGAAGCAAAATCCAAATAATTTCTAAAAAAAGTAATTGCATTTTATAGCAAAACATGGGTGAATCAAATATAAATTTGTTAATTGTTTTTATCTAGAAATTTTATTTATATATAAGAAATATGAATGTCTCACATCTTATCGTAGACCACATGATATTCAACGCAACATGATTCCATCACTTCGGGGATTCGAGGAAGTCTTTTATAAAGAAACTCTGTCATTTCGACTGTAGACACCCGTGCGCAGCGTTTTTCTGCTCTTCATTGGATCCGAAGCGCTTGAATCCAATTGCCATATTCCTTGTTTGAAGTCGTAAAAATCACGTGGACTAAGACTGACAAATGAAATTTATGTATTTTCAAACTCTGGATTGGCAACAGTCGAACATACCACATGGGGACGAGCGTGGGTGACCAGCTGCAAATCACCTGTATTCAAACTTTGTCTTTTTTCTCTGCTTTTTGGTGCGAATACAATTCATGGCAAGCTCTATTTACGTGTTAATATCTAATATTTTTTTCATTTAAAAATGTATTTGCTTCTAGGAGAGGGATACTTTTGCAAGAGGTCTGAATTTAATCACTACAGAGTTTTAGAGTATGAGTTTCTTTTAGCATCACTGACTAAGAATAATTGGGAGGAATAAGATTAGTCAGGGTCGAGGTGGGTCAAAAATGTTCGTTTCCTGCGGATACATCTTCTTTTTGTCTATGGTTTGTTTACAAGTTGGAAATATAAAGCTTGTGGAATTCAGGGGATTTTGTGATGTAATATAAGGGCGGATGTTTTTATGTGAGTAATGATGGGGGATTGTAATAAGCTCATGGTAAATATCATAGGGTATGAACTGAAGTGCTTTGGTAGTGATCCGAAGGAAACTACTTTGGAAGATCTTTGTATTTAAGATTTTGTTGCTGAATCTCATTTCAGACTTGTGTAAATGAGAATGGTCGGAGTTGGGCAGAGTTATAAATTTGGAGGGGGGACGATCGATGTGAAGCAGGGAAAGAGTTGCTACTCGACATAGTGCGAGAGGTCACTCTCAAAAAAAAAATCAATGGCTTTTATACTTTCACTGCTAAAAAGTTATATTTTTTTATTAAAATGCGGTGCATGTCGCGGAAACCATGTCTTACTGTAGAGATCCTTATTTGCATTAACACAGCACCTTACAGTACAAATCCTGAATCAAGCCACGATACGTCAAGCATTGTTTGAACCCCATGTATCAATGTTGTGTCATTGTCGTACAATTGTCAAAATATACATTTTGACGTCACAGTTTTGATTTTTATCGCACTTTTCATGTTTTCATTTGCTTCACCTACATCCCTTCTGAAGCTTCAGAACAACAAAGCGTTCTCTTGTTACTAGTGAGGCAGTGATTGCTCCGTTTTACGATGTTTGAAAGAAACAAATGTGCATCCCAAAAATGCCGATGACAATGAACGCAGGTGAGAAAGAAATCTTTTATCATTCAGAATACTTAACTTCTTTTATTACCGACTTGTCGTTTTGGAACCATGCCATTCGTCAGGTGGCGCAAGGGGGTGTGCCGAAAGAGTTTGCCTGAGGCATCCATAAGAATGTGAAAGGGCACTTTGCGAAAGGGACCTCGTATAAAAATTTAGACGAACGTACACGCAGGTGCAAAGTGAAAGTGTGTAAGGTCACAGGGGAAGCGAGGTTGATAAGAGAGGACGTATAAATGGATGCATAAGTGGACTTTTTAGACGACCACGCGCTGAAACTGCAGACATTTTTACTTATTGTGAACAAGCATGAAAGCTTAGAAACAAATTAGATCGATTAAAGTAGGTATTTTAACAATAAATATTTTATTGTGATCGTTTATTACTTTCTGCACAGCACTGAGAAAATCATCTTTTTTACCTTTAATTGGTATCGCGGTCTGACTTACGGTATCGCACCGGCAAATTGACACTTGTGCGACAATCCATGATTGTTGTGTCTACACGTCCAGCAGCTCAGTTCTTTCCTTGTAGTGTAGATATATCTTTGAACGAAGTAAGAGCTTCATTTGTAGTTTCGTTTTAGAGTTATGTAATTTTTTGTGTGGTGCGGTACGAAATTCCGCTGATATAGATTGCTTAAGTTTTTTTAACTAATGATACCAAAACTACGAGATAACAGGTAATTATAGAGAGAATATGTCTTGCATAACACATAATAGGCGACCTGTGTAGAATCGTGGTCATTCCTCAATTAGACGAGGGCTTTAAACAATTCCTAGAAGGTGTATTGGGATAACCTGACGACAGAGGAAATGATTCTGTATGTTTCGAAAATATTATCATGATTCTAAAACCGAACACGAGCAAGAGAATGAATGTGCATATAAAAATGATTGAAGTATTACTAACAGTAAAGGAATTAATTTAGAAAAAAATAATGCAGCAATTGATGCGCCTACCGTCCATTGATTGATTGATTGATTGATTATTGGGAGTTTTAGGGCGCACCAACGGATGTATTTGTCCCGTAAGAGTAGTGTATGTTTCCCCGTTGCGCGTCGGTGCTCTTCCTCCGCTGGAGGTCCTACGGTAGGTACCGACCTGCACGCCGGCTACAGGGTTTCTTCAACCAGGCATCTCTCACTAGCAGGGTTCTGCCACAGCTGAGGCGAGCTCCTAGTGCTTAGCTCCCGACTGGTCTCGTCATGTGATGTAGTGAAGTGCATGTAAATGTAAATGTGTGTACGTGAGGAATGAGGATACGAGGAATAGGAAGGAATGATCGTGTGCGATCCGTTGCCCGTTTTTTAAAGTACTACACTGGCATTAGTCTGGCGTTCATCGGGGAAACCACAGAAAAATACTGATCACAGCAGCCGGCCGTTATAATTCTCCAACAGAAAGTGGCTGAATTCGACCTAGCTATCTAGCCATTGTGGAAAATCCTGCAACCGCCAGGACACAAACCACTCAAACCCCCTCCCGTTCAAAGGCGCTGCAGTAACATCAATTGAAACCTAGAGCCACCTCAGCCGGTCGCCTCTTAATCTCGCCTCCTCCACCCCGTGATATTCCACTTAACTTGTTCATTCCGCCCCATTGACTCTCATTTCCTTTCGACAAGACTTACCCCGGTGCCCCAATGTATGTGTCATGACCCCTTGTCGAAAATCCTGCCATCGCTGGGACTCGAACTCGAATTACTGTATCACCATAAACGTTGATAAAAGAAATGTTAATTTTTTAGACTAGCAAATAAGTTCAATGTCAAATAATACGCTGAATTATAGGAATAAAGCATGAGCGGTATCATAGACCGCCGATACGAATTAAAAGTGTTGAAAAACGATACCAATTAAAGTTTGTCTATATTTATCGCTGTTCATCTTTGCAGTTTTTCAGCGCTCTCAATATTAGGATACAAAGATACAAAATAATGGAAAATTTCTTGAAAAATAATTTAAAAACCACTTCGTTCTTTGCAAAACTGAACTCACACGCGAAGAGTTGAAAGTTTTAAACTAGTAGTCCTCTGAACAGTTGATCTCGCTACCTTCCAAAAATTAAAACATCTAAGGTATGATAACCATCCAAGACTGTAAATGTTTTAGCTTGTGTTGTCATTCATTGCAAAGCTTCTTTTTCTCGGCCATCATAATTAGGCTGTTGAGACATTAGGAATTTTGAAGTGATATGTAGTTCCTCCACGACATAAAAGTCTAGATCAAGCTAGTGATTTCAAAATGGCGTAACACTCCATGCGCTGATTGATCCTGCTCCACATGCAGAGACCATTTGGATGCAGTTTCTTGTTGCCGTATCGATTAAATGTCTTCCCGAAGCCTTCATAAGTATTAAAGCTATATACCTACTTCACATTCTCGCTTTCTACGTACTTAAGTAGTAAAGGCAAAGTATTGCAAAGCTGCATCGAAAAGTAGCAATTTTTTTGACAGAAAATTCATATTGTGCGTCCCTGATATAGAAAAAGTAGATAATTTTTTATCCTTTACGTAGCAACTTCCTTTTTTTAATACGTAGCGTAGTCAGAAATTACATTTTATGTCTTTTAAGAACGAAAACCCCACATTTTTTAATTCGTTGCGACGTTGTTGATGCAACGCGTCTCTTAACCCTTGTTGGGCGCTGAGCGCTTTCTTCAGGAGTAATCCTCCGTTACTTAGCATACTAGACTCATACACATACTCCGTTACTGAGAATAATCTCAAGACAAGTCTCGTCACGTCGCAGTCAGTCAGTGCCTTTTATCCCTTCGACGCCGTTAGATCCTGGGGTTCCCAGCCGGTCACCCAACCAGGAACCTGCGAGTCTCGAATTCGCTTAACCTTCGTGACTTCACGGAGCGTATTAAACGAATTCGGCTAGCGCCGCCGGCATTATTGTTTGCAGCAGCATTATATAACTTTGTCTATAATATGTATATTATTCCACATACGAGAAAGTAAACGAACGGGCGCTACGAACAAACGAAATGTGTCTAACAAAGAGAATATGATTAAAAACGAATCAATGACTTTCTGTATAAAATGTTATAGGACAGTGGTATCCTCAGGGTATTTGAAGAAATGAAAACGCTCATTTATTTAAAACAAATATTTTATTATACTAAAGTGCACATTAAAAATCACGTTTCGTGATAAAGTATGGCTTCTTAATTAGGGTAACTGCTTGATTTCAAACAACTTGATGATGTGGCCATATTGTGTCGCGAAATGTTGTGGTTTTAGAGCATTTGATTATAGTAAAACATTTCTGTTTTAAACAAATGATTTGATTATCTTTAATTAATCAGAAGATAACACTGTCCTATAAAGATTATATGACTTAAGGATCATTCATGCCAAATTTCGAGAACGTTATGTAAAACATTTATCTAAAACAATCTTGAAACCGAATAAAAAATAATAATCCATGCACATACGTGAACATCTCAACTGCGGCAGAGATTTTCACCGAACGAAGTAAGCGGATTAAGACGAGGCTGAGCCACCACCCAAACCAACAATCAGCGAACATGTGCATAGACTAAAGCGGGAACATATTTCAGATTTACCCTTTAGATTCACTTAATAGTCACTTACGTCTTTTATACCATTTACTAATTGTTCCAAGTGAACCACCGGTACCGGTAGCTCAGTGCATCAACTGATGTCACTGCAGCGCCTCTAACCGGGAGGTCCTAGGTTCCCACTCCCCACGGCGGCAGGATTTTCGATACTAGCTTTTGAGGTCAGTCGCTGTCTGGAGGAGAATTCTACCGGCCGGCTACACTGATTGATAGTTTCCCGTGGTTTCTCCGATCAACACCAGGCGAATGCCGGAGCAGCACCCTAACAAACGGGCCACGAACCGCGCGCAATCTGTCCTTCCTCTTCCTTGTCCTATCCTCTTCCCTTACACACACACTTACACTAACATGCACTACACTACCACATATTCCGGGAGACCGGTCGGGACCTTAGAGCTTGTCCCGATTGGGGCAGTGCCCTGTTGGTGGGAGAGTCCTGGTTAGGGGGAAACTCCACTAGCCGACGGTAGGTCGTCGCCGGATCTCGCCATCTAGCGGGGGAAGATCACCGCCATCTCCCGAGAAAAAACATGCACTACACTAACGGGACTAATGACTGAAGCAGTTGACGCGCCCGGAAACGCGAAAAAAACAATCAATCAATCCAAGTGAACGGATAGTAAATTATCAGAATTGAAAAAAATACACAAACGTCATTTTTGCTTGTTTCACGAAACAGTAATTCCAAATTTGAAGAAAATCGAGCAATGCAACTTTTTACCTTTCGATCGTGTTTGTGGAACAAACAAATTTACAAGCCTACGAAATAACAAAATGTCCACTTACAACAGGACCTAGGCTATGCTGGGTGGTAATGGGACACGTTTCTAATTAGAAGAGAATTTTTGCATCTATCTCGTGAAACCAGAGGAACCATTCGCTAAGAGCTGATTGACTATTTTGCTCAGCTGAATTTTCGTTGTAAAGGTGACAAAGGTGACATTGTGATGTTGAAGTACATTAAATACGTACTAAATGAAATTATTTCCAACTATTACAATATTGCAGATTCTAATGTTTTGTAAAAATTAAGCAGAAAATCTATATTAAAGAGTATTGAGAATAAGTAAAAATATCAAACACTCCTTATTTTTATGAATTATATAGGTAATAAAATCAATTTTAGTCCACGAGTGCTACCATGCTTAACTAGTTTTCAACGAAGGCGTGCAATCGTATACAAATTGTCAATTTTATTGTAATAAATGTATAGGGATTGACTTCAAAAGCGATGTAGATTTGTTTGGACATCAAATGCCAAAATTTCAACATGCTTGGCTCCTGCTACCGTTAATTGCTGGGGTGACTTGGTATTATTCGTTCGGGAAGTACAAATTGTAGATAATGAGTCTGGCGTGTTGAGCGCTCTATACTTCAGTGCTCCATGTGTTGCACTCTCCAGGAGAGAACGCCTCCTTGTTTACACATCATTAGAGCATCGCGAACGGGTTCAGCATTTTGAAAGTGCCGACTCACAAGAAAGGTATTTTTTGTTACACAATGAGAAAAGATCGTCTTTCAAATAATACCCTGCACTTTTAAATTAAAACATGACATCTATAACGAATGTTTGTTCGTACAAAAAGAACTGTTTTTATCCTATGAAGCCTCTCTTCAAGTAATTTAATTGGCTTATTCACACTAATTGTCGATTTCTTTCTAGTTGAAACGACAATTTACTTTTTAAAACCACTGATTACAATTTACAATTTACAATTTACGAAGCTGCGCGGTTTCAATTAATTTTTGTTTTGAAGTTAACTACTAGTATGTGAATGAGCCCATTACTAGTTAACTTACACTGCCGAACGTTCTTCCTTTGAAGAAATGCATATTTTCATGAAAATAAATTTTGGTCCAACCTCGTAGTCATTATATGCACCAGCAATATTCTGGATAAGTTTTTACAGGAATAATTTGCTTGAGTAAAAATATTGTACCCCTTATTAAAAAACCGCTTACAAAAGTTGCCAAGGAAAAAACGAACAGAAGAACTTTGATGTGCACGGAAGTCGGAATATAACAAACGCATGTGGACAGGTTTAAGCCCACATGTACCCTCTCAACACACGAAAAAATGCATGCAGGGCAAAGGTTAAATATATAGAATACAAAGGCACTAGTAGATAACAGCGAAGAAATCTTCTGCGTAATTACGCACTCAGAAAACCTGTCGACGATTGATATTGTTGTGATAACATACAACAATCATAGCGTGTCCATGGCACCCGCAATCCAAGGAGACGCCGTGATGAAATATTGATCTACTCGGAATCACTAAATCACGAGATGAGGATCGCGCGGGCCGCCTCGTAATGGAGCTGCAGGCGCGAAGGTCAAGCGGAGAATGACCCCAGCCTCCCAGATGCGGAGGCGTCGGAGAAACCTGCTAGGGGTGCGAAGGAGATGGAGAGGATAAAAGGAGGACGTGACGGAGGTGCAGAAGATATAAATAGTGAAAAAAGTGGTGGAAGAAGAGGGTGGCAGAGATAACGGAGGAGGTAACAGGAAGGGGAGAGGAGGTAACAGGTAAGATAAGGCAAGGTGAACGGAAAAGAGGTATCGGAGATGACAGAAGTAACAGAGGACAATGGCGGTACTTGAAGTAACAAACGAGGTGACGTTGGCCAAGGTGAGGAGGTGTCGCTGACGTAACTAGAGGGGGCACACGGGATACATGCCTCGGCGGTGGGTTGAGAGAGGGCGCTAAACTTCATTGCTTTCTTCACCACGACATGACGTTCCCTTATCTCTCAAACCGCAGAGCAGCACCAGATGGTCCGCTAAGAAAGAAGCTATAACTATAGTATATATAAGTATTTAGGAAAAATAATCGGACCGCGGGAGAGGTGGCTCAGTGCAACTAATGTCACTGCAGTGCCTCTGACCTGAAGGTCCTATGTTCGAGTCCCGATGGCGGTAAGATTTTCAACACTACCTTTTAAGCTAGGTCGAATTCAGTTGCTGTCTACAGGAGAAGTCTACCGGCCGGCTGCTCTGATCGGTAGTTTTCTGTGGTTTCTCCGATCAACACCAGTGAATGTCGGAGTAGTACCCAATCAAACGGGCCACGGACTGCGCCATTATTCCTTCCTCTTCCTTGTCATATCCTCTCCCCTTACACACCCATTTACACAAACATGCACTACACTACCACATATTCCGGGAGACCGGTCGGCAGCTTAGAGCTTGTCCCGGCTGGGGCGGTGCCCCGCTGGTAAGAGGGACTCTCGCCATCCAGCGGAGGAAGATCACCGCCACCTTCCAATGAAAAAGCATGCAATACACATACGGGACTAATGGTCTCAATATTTGATCTTGATGATCTTAGGACCAGCCCAATGGCAACTGCTGAAGCAAAAACGGAAGTAACTTCTCTTGTAAGAAATGTCATAACTAGGGAACGGAATTTATTGTAATAAAGAATGCAAAATATGTACATATATATGTACTTTTTTCAAAACATGTAAGACAAAATAGAAAATATGTAAAATAAAAATTCATTATTGTGTTAAAAATTATTGTCTACGAACATTTTCCGAGCATAGAATGTCGTCGATCAGTTCTTAAAGAGGATTCGGAGCTGGTGAAGTAGGTTCTATTTCTCAAGAAGTAATTGTACACTAGTCTTCATCACACATAAGAATTTTATTCGAAATATAAAATACGTTAATTGTATATATTACTATGGTTACGACGACGATGTAATCAAGTGAATAATAGTACCGTGTATCCAGTGATGAAATCCGAAAAGGGTGTGTTAGAGGGAGGAAAATGGGGGGTTAAAATATTACAAATGAAAAAATTTTTTTAAAATTACTCGTTCACAAAAATCCGCTTGTCCTTTACTTCGAGAACGCAGTAAACAGGGGGTGGGTTAGTTTAACAATTCATTGAGAAGATATGATGGTGATTGAAGCGCAGCACCATTACTGTTGACTTTTAAAAAAGATAATTCCGTAATATATATCGCAAACGCGCATCTGAAATATTCCATTTCGACGTTCGATATAACGAAATATGTAGCAATAGGTAAAATACGTAAAAATATGTAATTATACCAAAATATGTAAACTTATGTAAAACAAAAACAGTTCTAATTCATTCAGAAAGTCTTGTAAACTCCAAAAAACCTTATTCACTTTAGGTATCTAGTTCCTGTAAAAGCATGTAATTACATGGAAATCCGTTCCCTACTCATAACGTTTGAATTCACTGTACTTTCCTGTTCCTTCTGTAACGAATTAAGCTGACTCGACATTATTAATAAACTAATACTAAGAGAATATATCATATTGCTCCATATTGCTCCATCAGGAAAACATATTAACCGTTTGATCTCCGAACTATAATCAGAAAAGTCAAACTGTTCCACTAGTAGTGCAGTAACAGAAAGGAAAGAAATAGCAGGACAGCCGAGCTCAGTCCAAGTACACATTTTCAGGAAGTTAGGAAGAGAAAGAAAAGGGTAGATGTTTAATGAAAAGGGCAAGAGCGAAGATGAAATTATTCATTTTCAGAAGAAAAAATTGATTTTGTTGATTTCAGAAATAATAGTTCACATTCTGAATAAATAAAGTCAAAAATTTCAAGACATTCAAAGCAAAAAAGTTTGACTTCCTTAATGGAGCTCGGTTTGAAACAATGAATGGAGAAGTATTGAGAAACCAGGAACCTGAGTTAGTTAAAGCATACAAAGAAGAAATTAAAAAGGGAAAAGAAGATTAACTGGCATTAGAAGTGGTAAGTTAAGCCATGTATGTCTTTGATTTCAGCCCTAATATGAAAACGACTACACAAACAGGTCATTCAAAATTACTATACAAGAACGGGCGAGCCCTACTATAACGGCAGATTTGAAAATTCTCACAAAAACAGTCTCTGTCGCCTCAAATGATGAGCTTTAGCACACTTGAGTTCGTAGAAGATTCTCAGAAACTTAACCAGACTACGACTAACCATCTATATCTACGGAGCCTTATATCTACATAGTCCAAGTTAATTTGAAAGCTGTTTTTGAAGACATTGTAAAACGTTTAGCACAAAGAAAGCTTTTAGTCCAGTTTTAGTTTAAGCTTCTTGTTTTAAATTACCCTTCACATTTTGTAAATAGATTAAGAAATTTTGTAAAGTAAGTTTATTACATAAATTTGAATTAGAAAATGTGTCTATGATTGATACTTTTGCGATAAATGATACTCCAAATGACTATTTATCATCATTAAAAGTCTTTTTGTCAAGTAAACGTGCGTTGCATCCTCCCTTTCTTCTTATACACATCCCGACATAATTTTCATAAAATTTCTTAATGTTTCTCTTCATTTTTAACTATTAAGATAAGTGTGAAAGGAAATACCACACATGATAGCCTGAGATTATGTGTAATGTACCATTGTATGAAGTGGTTGTTTCCTCTTGCACTAAAATTGAAATTACGGCAATTTAATGTCTTTTCCTTTGAAAAAAAAAAGATTTATCCCTCCTTGTGAGTTTTACCTGGAGTGAAAACTAAGCTAGTTACGCCCACCGGCGGTGGCAGAGATAAGGGCAGTGGCCTAGTGGAACAGAGAGCGGTTGCTCCAGTAACACTAGCTTTGGAGGCAGCGTCGGGGACAATATAGCAGCCGCGGTGGCCGCTGTTTAGGCGAAGAAAATACCGGTTGTGAATGGACATGTTATACGGTACTTTAAAAAAATCATAACAAAACAGTGAATGTTGATTGACATTATAATTTTGAAGACACTAAATATAAAATACAGGTTGTCCAAAGCCACCCGCACAAAAAAAACAGCACCGTATGCATCATTTACGAGAACATTGAAAACGGTTGTGCCAAACCTTAATTTTAACGCAGAAAACACTAGTTTCTTCCGAGGAAGAGTGTACACATTCCTTACCCTGCTCTGTACCGTGCTCGGGCACAACTAGAAATTCTTGTATTCACCCGTGTGTTTCGCTGTAATTGCTTCGTTCTACGGCGCGCGGCCTCCTCTCATATCTCTAAGACCACTGAGCATTTGTCTTTACAAAGCATTGGGGTTCAAGCAGGGCTTCGTTTTCGTGACCTTGCTAAGGGACCCGCGACTGGTGGTACAGATTTTTTTTTTTATTAACACAATGGTGGTACAGATGGCAGCAGAAGAATAGACAAACGTATCTGCATCGCGCAGCAAGCGACCAGTGTGCTTATACTTTCAATCAATCAATGAGGTCTTACATTCCGTGGGGAGACTCAGGTCATCAGGCCTCCTCTTCCGTCTGACCACGCAAATTTTGCTGTGCTCCTTCGCTATCTAGAAGAGAAAGAAGGAATCACTCGGCTGATGAAAAAGGCGATTTGAATTTAGCTCTGATACTTCTTTTACATGCAGTAAATTTACAACATGGGTCGGCCCGCTTAATTTCCTCTCGGAAGGAAGGCGTTCGAAGAAATTTTTCGTCCTTAATAATTCACAGCTTCTATATGGTTTGAACTAGCGAACTTGAGTATAATAGTTCGATACGCTAATAATTACATCAACGAAGGCGGGCACAGGACTATCGATATTCAAACCCTTTAGAGGTTTCAAACGCAGTAAAGCAGATGCCTACCTAAAATTTAACTATGCATGTGTGCGTGAGAGCCTTACACAAGGGCAATTGAAAAAAAAAAGTTTAACTCCTAATCTAGCCCTTTGTATTTTAAAATATTTGGGGATGTTGTGGGGAATATTGTAATCACAACTCGTCGTTTCAATTTGTGGCGGGCAAGAGCTGGATATTCTGCAAATATATAATTGAGCTGTGATATATTTACTGCTTCTAGAATTTCCCTCCATTCTGCAGACCGAGGTGGCAGAGGAAGTTGCGACCAGGGTCATGATTCAAGACCGCGTGCGCTCTGAGCGGGGACCGACCGACCGCCGATGCCTCTCTGCGATGTTATCGCCTCGATTGCGCGTGTCAGGAATCCGCCGGTGCGAGCGTGCGGAAGCGAGGTCCCGAACAACGATGGTTCCCGCCCGCCTCCGCCTATTGAGGGCAAATTTTACCAAAACATCGATACACCACTAAAGGGTTTTCGATGTCCATAAAAACATCGACGAGAAAACATCGATGTTTAAAACATCCATGTTTTAATTATAAACTAATAAACATGCTATTTTCCTATCCATTTTTAATTACAGTACGTTAAAGGGATATATTTTATTGTTTGGTTACCAGCAAGTTGGTAGTATGTAAACATTATTATCGAATGTAAAGGATAACATTAACAATAAAAAACACCGTGTTTCACTATCTTTTTCGTATTTCACTGTCGATTCATGCCATGACACGCCTGGCGGTAACACACATTAATAACACGAGCAGCTTCCAAACTTTCTCAGATTGCAGAGGCAAAATGTGCAGCGTGATAAAGACGATGGCGCAAAAGAGCGATATCGCTATAGATTGCTGCTACTTTGCAACATGCTTAAATCTCTTTATTAAAAAAAAATTAAAAAGTCATCGGTGTTTTTGCAACAAAATAAAGATGTGAAGAAAACATCGAAAGCGAAATATTGATGTTAATATATCGATATTTCTAGTGGAGAACATCCATGTTTTAAAAACACCTATTTTTTGCCATCCCTACCCCCGCCTCCACACCTCTTCACACCTCCTCAAGATCCTGTGGAACACCTGCTTTCTTTTCGTTCGTTCTCAGGTGGTTGCTGGAGCAACAGAGGATTTGCGTTTCATGTTTGCTCTTGATCCACAATTCAGTACGTGCAAGCATGGAGGGGAAAAGCTTTGCTGATTGTAGATTCATCCACCGGCAGCTACTTCCGTAATTTCTGTTTGCGTTCTCGTTTCCGAAAAACTTCGTGAAAGTTCTTTATTTGGTAGTTCAAAGAGGTCTTTCACATGCTAATGAAGAGTAGTTGCAGGGACTTCACGCAATGTTGATTAAATCTTCAAGATTCTGCATCAGGCGTTTGCAGATACCGTTTATTACTGACGATTTCTTTCCTTATTAAGCAATGGATCAGGAAGCACATCCGCATAATAGACTGTAATCCGCAGATTTCTGAGAAATCTTATGCGAATTACAGTCTTTGAATATTTATCCAATAGTTTTCAATGAGTCAGGATTTTTCTTTTTGTTTTTTTTCTTCTTTGGGCCTTAAAAAATTTGTATTTTCGTACAGTTGTCGATCAAATTATAAGGGATGTGGGATTCTAAAATCTTCTACGTAAGATTTTCTTTGCTTAATTCGTATTGTCCACAGTAGATCAAAAGTTATAACATCGAGTTGCTTCAACATCGACCTCTCAGGTAGGATCTTTTATTTTATTATTCTCCAGAAAGTATTTTACTTGAACAGTTTGCATGAGTGTCGTTATAATAACATCATGCAGAGAGATGATAGCTGTCCAAATACTTTCCCTTTTTACCTCCCCGCCCTCTGCCGCCTTCACCGCCACCTTCTCTTCCTCCTCATAGTTTCACAAACTACCTGTTTCGCTTCACTTCTCGTCTGATCACCCTATCGCTTCCTCTGGCGAATAGGATTTCGTCCTCGCGAGTAGTACTGTAAGAAATTCTCAGGTAAAGGAATACCTGCATCCTTCCAAAGTATTGGGCTCAGAAAGTTTGGCTATTTTGAAGATTACATACATCAAGTTCTTCTAGAATATTTTGTATTACTTTTTGCCTTTAACTCTATAACCAGCTTTTGATGTTTGAAAAAAACAACATCTTGTGATCTATTGCAATTTTTTTTGTCATTATCGAATTTTCCTTCTATATTTTGACATCCTTTTTACTTTTTAGAAATTAATATCCTTATACTTTCTCACTTTGGTTGGTATGATCCATATCATTCAGTTTTTTGATTTTTCTTACACATCTCACATAAATTGGCGAAATTATTATTTCATTTTGATATCTGACTTTCACTGAACGTTCATTAGCGTGAACAAAACTTTACAAACTCACCACCAAGACTGTTTAATAACAAACCAATAAGAACACAAACTTCGGCTAATATAACTTTATTATTACTTTATCTTAATGGTATTAATAATGGATGCAATTGTGATCGAATACATGCTGAGGGATCACAGGTCTAATTTGTGTTTATTATGCTTTGCAGGTATTTTACAACAATTCTAAAGTGTATAAAATAATGTGCTAAGGACAGCTTTTAGCCGTGATAATTTTAAAAATGATGAACCTGTAAATATGAGATCGTACGATATTTCATAGTTTTGTTATTTAAACTCCAAAGAGACTCATATCTCTTTTTTCTTTTTTATTTATTATTTATTCATTTATCGTAGCATCGACATCAAGGTCATTAGCGACTAAACAGATAAATACATTTTACAATTCCAATGTGAAATTTAGAACAATATTCATTATCAAAAAAAGTAAGAGGATATAATACAAACGATAAATACAATGGATACAGTACAATTATTACAATACCTTCAATACAATACATACAATACGAACAATATAAGAATAATAAGTAGTTAATCTAAATGCTGTTGTAAATATTGATTTCCTTCACGAAATCAATCATTCTCTTCTGATTTTCTTTCGAGTTAAGAATGTTATCATGTTTGCATTCTAATTGGTGTTTTTGCGCACTGCTTTTGTATAGGGGACAATGAACTAATATGTGTTTTACATTTAGAAGAACTTTAGAATGGTCACATTTAGGAGTTTTTTTAGTTATTAGGTAAATATGAGTTAATTTAGAACGTTCTGATCTCAGTCTTGAAATAACCACCTGATCTTTCCGTGAGAAGTCTTTGAATATTTTTAAAGTCGTAGTTTTGGAGATTTTCTTGTGTGTTTCACTAGCCTTCATTGATTCCCATCTTTCGAACCAGATATTTTGAAACTCATATCTCTGTTTACGTTCAAAGTCATAGATTCCTGTTTAATGATAAGTCCTTCATCATCAATGTCCTTCCACACAACACTAATTTTGATGACCAGGGCTCGGATTATGATATCTCGTCTTTTTATTGATGCATTCTAGACGTAGATAACCTGTTAATTATGTGTTTATCACAAAATACTGGTTCTTGACATGTATAGTTATTAGGTCATTTGTTATCATTTTTTGCCATTTTTCAATTTTTAGGACATTTTTGGGCCTTTATGTCAATTTTGCCATTTTTACATTTTTTTATTTACATGCTCTCTGTTAGTGAATGTTTCATAAATTTACAATGACACACTAAAATAAAGTGTTTATGGTATCATGAATTCAAGACCAACATTCACTACTGTAGTGGACTCTGTTTTTCAAACTCTCAAAATTACACGGATCTTCAATAACTTCCGCATTTGCAAAACTGACTGTTCGAAGATAGGAGCTACGGATTATATTACTTCCTGAAGTAAATACTTTATGTTAAATATAATTTGATATAAGTACATTTTATATAATATTATAAAATTCATTGAATAAATAAATATTTCCATACAATTTTTAAAAAAAGGAAAAAATTTTTAAGTCATTTTACGAGTATATGTCATTTTAAAAGAATTTCTAGATCATCAGAATTTGTTTTCACAGGACGCGGTGCATTAGTTGTTTTCTTAGTATTGTACATCGCCACCAAGCAAGCCTTCGGCATGTATGTTACAATACATTCGATATCAATGACTGGCCATGAGATATCGTAAAATTTGTAGTTTATCGTTTTACAAAATCGTAGCTTATTTACAACTCATCAGATAGTATTTTAATGCAAATGATGGAGAAGTCGTTCAAGAGAAAGCATACTCGCCCCTCGTCGTTCATGGTTAGAGAACCTCTCTAAATATATAATTTAAAAAATTTATCTTAAAATGAAAATTAGATTAATTGGAATTGAGGATAGGAACGATTTCATCATATAATACAAGTCATTTTATGGCCATTATTTTTTATTTATATTCTGTTCCAATAAGTATATATTATTAATTCTCAGTCAATATTTTGCCTGAAATTTAAGTACTACGAGATTATATAGTTATGATTTCACTTACTACAAATGTATAAATCATGTACTGCAGCCAGCATCATTCTTTCGAAGACAGTTGTTTCATGTTTTAGTACATTGACCTCGATGATGATGTTCTCTCCGATCATTCAACTCAATTATTAGTTACACTCCTAATACCAATGTTTGAACTCCTCATTTCACTTTGCACTTTTTTCTTGATTGTTTCCCTTTGAACACAACCCCACATCCATGAGTAATGAAAACATTGAGAGTCGTAGAATAAAAGCTCATGAAGATAGTTGAATCCATGAAAATAGTTCTAGAGTTTCTCGAAAACGACACTCCTGTATTACTATTAATGGTACTCGTGATGATAGTTTGGCACTTGTGATCTAGACTCCGAGCGCCCAATTACTCAATCTTCAATTTACAGATTTCGCACAAGTGAAACAACGACTTTCTGTAGTATATTAAAATATTTCCTTTTTGAAGGTTCTCTGAAAGATTTTGTTTAGAGATATTTTTGTTGAAGCCTACGATTCATCATGCAAATACATTTAGTGGCATTGCTTTCCCAAAATACTTTACTCTATTTTGAATTTGGAGTCTTGTTCTGCAACCAGCAAATCATAAGTGTATGGACGATTCAAAAAATATCATCAATTTATATTTCGCCAACCTATCCTGAGAAGATTGTTAATAACACTCACGACAGCAATGACCGTGTAATGACACAGATTGAGAGTGATGTCACAAGACGACTTTAAAAGTATCATTGTAATATTAAATGACAAACTTGTTATTACCACTGTGAGAAAATTACTAGTCAAAACCTCAAGACGACAAAAAACAACTTCGTCGTGTAATCAAAATCGTTAAGACTTGAGTGGTCGAGATGAGATAGAGTTCGAATCACATTCCGAACGAGAAAAGGGACAGGATAGCGTAGTAGACACGCGGTAAAATTATACAATTGTACAATAATATTTGAAGCACAATATTCTTTGCATTGCAATAACGCATAATTTCACAAATTGTTAAGAGAATTTGAAAACATATCACCTTAATACTCATTTTTAAGTGTCATCTTAATGTTTTTCTAAATGCATACCAGTGAACTCAATTCAATGGTTCTTTTTTATAACTTCTGACAAATGAGAGTGGTCTTAGATAAATAGATGCCCATGTGATACTGGAAATACAGACTAAATCAAATATTTAGGAAAGTCGAGAATTTATTTGGATCGTAATGACAGTTTTTGACAAAAAACATCATCACATCATGACATTGCTACATCACAATGCTTGCAGTACAGTCCAAGAATAAATCCTCATGTATGTTACATATTAGTCATTTACGTCGGAAAATGTTATATTACGAGTGAAAGGTTTCCAGCCAAGGCGTCGTTAAGGAACCTAGGCTCGAATTTCGAACGATTAACCTTTCTGCTCGTGTGTTATAACACGTTTTATCTCATATTGTGTCGCGTTTCCATCCTGTTATTTTAATTTCATATTTCAATATTTCAAGTTGTACGAGTACTAATAAAGAATTACCCTCTATGCCAGAATCCCCTAGGACCTTCGCAACTATAGATCAATTGCAGTTCTCTGAACATTTAAAAATGGAATTGAAAGATAAAGATATGCTTCTAAAAGCGATAATAAGAAGCAAATGAATAATTAATACCTCAGAAATCTCAAGAAAGGTATAAAAAAGATCATTAACATTTTTTTCCCTAAAACAATACGAATATTAACATTGTTAATGAGGCTCTAATGTGCTTCCTTATCAGGCACGGTAGGTGGTCCCTACTACAGCCAGACGGTATTGTACTGCATTTTGCAATTAATTATAGCAACTTTTTTACAGTCTAGGAAGGTGAATTCCGATTCCTTGAAGTCAAAATATTACATGATTAAGTCCACACTCTGAGCTTTTTGTAATATAAACATTTCCAAGTTTTATAAATTGATAGAGAAAAAGTTCGCTGGTTATGAGTCAACACAATAGAAAACAAGAGACGAAGTCAATCGTTTTATGAGGTAGACACCTGATGTTTGTTTCTTTTGACAAAGGTTATTGCCACTATTGGAATTGCTGATGGTTTCTGACGAGAGGAATTTCATTCCATGTCAGTCAAAAATGTAGAAGATGTAGGTGAATAGTTAATTGTGCCCATACGACAATCAAAACAAAACGAAAATGAATGTTAAGAGTCGTTGATGGGGAAAATGGTATTGCATTTTTAAATTTTAATAAGAAATACACAAAACTGAGACCTAAAATCCTTGCTAGGAATATGCTTTTCATTGGATATATAAATGGAAAGATAATTTAACAGAGTTGGCATGCAGACAATCGGAGCAATACTAACAAAAATATCAAAATTTCTAAAAAAAATTAAAAATTCCTAATCTTGAACCATACATGGGGCACTGCTTTCGCAGTACTACATCTGCCACGATATTGGCAAATGCTGATGTTACAGTTTTGAAGAGACATGGAAGATGAAAAGCACTTCTGTTGTTGGGAAATGTGTTGAAGATTTTATGGAAAATAAAAGACGGTACTCTGTACCGTAAAGTCCCACTTCCTGACCTGCTTTGGGACACGGAAACAAAGGAAATGCGACATACGTTTAATGCAACCAATAAAGCCATCCAAATAATGTTTCTCACTAAACTCGTTTTATCACAATAAAACCTCTATAGCAAACACAGTGATTAAGCATTTTCAGAGAGAAAATTAAACATATAATATAATTTCCAAAACGTCTACTTATTTATCGTAGCCCATCAAAATTATTTAATATAATATGCATACTTTAAAAAAAATCATTATTGAAACTGCGAATCAACTCACACACATTTTCAATAAAACAACATTTAAAATAACTAAGTGATAGAATGAAGCAAATGACAGTTACATTAATAAAAAAATTAAAAACATTTCGTACTTCTTGTACAGAAATAACTAATGCATTACTTCAAGTAAATACCCGAAATTCATTTAAAATTCACGAATTTCTAATAAATAAATTCCCGATGGTACAAAATAAATTTTAAAAAAATAGAATCTATGTGCGATTTTAATATTTGTATCAATAGCAAAACGGAAACAAGCTTTTACTATATAAAGGACATTACAAAATTCCATTGTCCCAGTTACGCTGTTAAATGGAGGATTCACGAAAGCCTGAAGATGACATCACAAATTCCCGCCCTAGTTATCTTGAGCAACGAAGACGCCTTCGAAGTTGCAGCGAATTCCGTTGTTGGGGCAAGGAGGAGTCGCGCGGAGCGGTGCCGTCGCGTCGATTCGGCAGGCCCCATTTGCAGCGCTGATCCCGCGCTATAATCCTGCACGGTTCAGATTGCTGCACCACTAACGCCCGCCTTGCCCCCCCACCCCCACCCCGCTCCACTCCTCACCGGACCGCACCTCTTCGCGTTGCCCCATCCCGCCCCACCCTATCACGAGCCACCCCGCACTACCCGACTTTGGTCCGCTCCGGTCGCTCCTTCCCCACCGAGACCCGCCCCCCGCCATCTTGCGCCGCCCCCACGTCCTCCCCCTACCACCCGCCCCTACCTCGCCTCCCCACCACCCCACCCCTCACCTCACCTCACTCTACCTCACGTCACCTCACCACCCCACCTCACCTCCGTCACCTCCACCTCCCTCACCTCACGTCACCTCCACGTCACCTCACGTCACCTCACGTCACCTCACGTCACCTCACGTCACCTCACGTCACCTCACGTCACCTCACGTCACCTCACGTCACCTCACGTCACCTCACGTCACCTCACGTCACCTCACGTCACCTCACGTCACCTCACGTCACCTCACGTCACCTCACGTCACCTCACGTCACCTCACCTCACCTCACGTCACCTCACGTCACCTCACCTCACCTCACCTCACCTCACCTCACCTCCCTGCCCTGCGTCACCCCGCGTCGCGCCACCTCCACCTCACGTCACCTCACGTCACCTCACAGTCACCTCGTCACCTCGTCACCTCACGTCACCTCACGTCACCTCCGTCACCTCCACGTCACCCCTCGTCACCTCACCTCACCTCACCTCACCTCACGTCATCTCACCTCACCTCACCTCACCTCACCTCACCTCACCTCACCTCCCTGCCCTGCGTCACCCCGCGTCGCGCCACCTCACCCTGCGACATCCCACACGTTCCCTATTGCCTCTTACCGCCTCATATCGCCCCGCCCCCCTCTCCCTGCCCTACACCACCCCTTCCCTCACCATCCCGCCACGCACCATCCCGCCACGCACCATCCCGCCACGCACCATCCCGCCACGCACCGTCCCGCCACGCACCGTCCCGCCACGCACCATCCCGCCACGCACCATCCCGCCACGCACCATCCCGCCCCACCCGCCCGCCCACCATCCCGCCACGCACCATCCCGCCACGCACCATCCCGCCACTCCCCGCTCGCACCGGGCCGCCCCGACGCCGACGCCAACGCTGGCGCCTTCTCTCTTTCGTATTCAAAACAGGGCACCCGAACCCTCCAGCGCCTGGCACCGCCCCGCCTGGAATTCCCTGCCGTTTCCGTGATCGAATCTGCTCGATATCGAACTCGGTGTGCCAATCAGCTCGCTCCGCTTCGGCTGTTTAGCTCTGCTGTCATAGTGTTATGAAGTACTACTTTAGGGATCGTGCCTATTGTAGTGACAAATTAGTTTTCAAAGGCTGCTGCAGATACCGAACTTCTTCATTCATTCACTCCTATCTGTTTTAGTGTTGTCACGATCCATTCATGTTCAGAAACATGCGCCCAACACCATAATCGGATACTTTTTCTGCCGATTCATCCGGGTAATTGCGTGTTACGAGAGCACGTGATGTCATTTTCGTTACTCAACACTGCTACTACGCCGTGATAAATCCCGCGTATGTAATTTCCGGGTCTTACGGCCTAGGTTTGAGCGATTACTTCAATGCGGCGAGGCAGGTAACCGGGTTAGTAGAGGGCCACCGCCTGTTGTTTTATTGGTCAGTGGCGGCCATTTTCTCGCGGGTGGTTGAGTGGGAGGGTGCGAGGGCGGGCGCGTGGTGCGGGCAGCGAAAGCGAAAACGAAAACGAAAACGAAAAACGAGCCCTCCCACCGTTCGTCACGACGGCATTGCGGCGCCGGCCCGCCCAGGCGACTCGCCCCGGCCGCAGACGCACCGAACGCGTCGCTACATAAATGGCCTCCTCACTCCCTTCAGGCCAACTGACAGCGCCTCTGACCGAAGG
Source organism: Teleogryllus oceanicus (assembly GCA_964035755.1). Classification (NCBI taxonomy): domain Eukaryota; kingdom Metazoa; phylum Arthropoda; class Insecta; order Orthoptera; family Gryllidae; genus Teleogryllus; species Teleogryllus oceanicus. The sequence continues at coordinate 32,502,594 of CAXIVR010000004.1, forward strand.
TCTAAGGGTTCGAGTCCTAGCTTGGTGGATTTTCGACACTAGCTAGATATCTAGGTCCAATTCAATCGCTGTTTGGAGGAGAATTCTAGCGGATAGTTGCTCCGATTGGCAGATTTACGTGGTTTCTGTGATCAATACCAGACGAAAGCCAGTACCTTAATATTACGACCGTGGATCGCGCGCGATATTTCTTCCTCAGCCTTGTCCTCTTCTCCCTTACACACACACACACACACACACACACACACACACACACACACACACACACATTCTTACATGCACTGCTCTACCTGACATATAGCGAGACAAGTCGGGATCTTTGAGCTCATCTCGGCCGGGGAAGTACCCCGCTGAGTGAGAAACCTAAAAACTGGAAACCTACGCGTGCAATTCGGCGCCGGATCTCTCAAGCGGGGGAGAAAAACCGCCATATTTTGGGTTATGTGAAGCACTACATTTACGGGACTGTATTTGACATATGATATACCAGTTGACGGTTCCAGAAACGCAAAACAATAAAGTAAAATGTTTAAAAAGGGAAAACAATCAAGCCGACTTTTGATCAAAATTAAGGTTTTCACACTGCTACTGTAGGAATAGAGTTGATTTATTAGTATGTTATAAGTAGATTTATTAGTATTTCAGGTCACTGAAGCACGGAGAAATACCGTAATAACTGCGAGAGAAAAACATTTTCCACTGCGTTTTATAGCGCATTCTGTGAAATGCATGATGGTGGGTTTTGATTATCTTTTCCTTGCATCCTTCGAATTTCCTTTTGACTTTGTATTCCCGAACATATCGTTTAGGATTTCATTGACTCACTTTAAACTACACTAATGGCTTTCCTTTGTGCTCGTCATAAGTAACATGTTGTGCTTTCGCTATCTTTTATTTACAATTTACTTTGTCACTTAGCATAGTAGATTAATATATTACATGGTAATACTATTTATGCCAAGATACACATATGCATGTCATTATATGCTTTGAAACGTATGTTATAATTTAAAACCCAGTGATAAAATGATATAGATACAAATAGTATCAACCTCTCTGATGTCTAATATGAAATTATTCATGGTACATTGTTTTTGATTCAGAGATTAGTATGCTAAGTTACTTAAGAACAAAGGATATTAATTTATTTACCAGCACAAGGTAAGCATACCATTTATCAAAAACTACAATTTCATTGCTTTTCTCAAACTGCTGCCCATCTTTCTATCACTCACTTTCTCTAGTATTTTCATTATTTCATGTGTATCATCATTGCATTATATTTTTGAATTCATTCTCAGGAAAATGGTATGATTTTACTGATTCAAAAGAGGATTAGGGAAGGTATGATAGAAACGAAAAGTTGACGTATCATTCATAAAAATTAAAAATGACGTTTCTTTCTAGCAGGTGTTTGAAGATTTATCATTTCTTTCGTTCATCACTACCTTTAACCTTTGTTCAGATGCCGGATTTTTGCATATGGATCTGTTATCATGGTTTATAAATTGTACGATAGTTATGTACTGTCAAATAGTCAGCAAACGTGATTATTCTCTTCATGAACATCTGCCACCAACGTTTCAAAAAAAAAAAAAAAAAAATCACCACCGCAAACTTCGTTTCAATAAATCTTCTGTGAACTCATAAAGTTCTCAAAAATAAGAAGTCATACATAGCACATTTACAACTCCAAAGTGTGAAGAAATGTGTTACTAAGGCTTGTCTACTGGAAGGCAGACCCTTTCAGCGTCGGCCAAGAAGATGAACTTTGTAGCAAGAGAAAGCTGCTAATCATCACGTTAGTGCGTCTGCAAGATGTTCCTGGAATAACTTGCTAAAATAAAGATGAAAAGGGAAAACGTTCCAATAGATGTTCAAGAAACCAAGATTTCAATGCCAGACGAAGGAAATATGGGCTTAAATGGTTGAAAGCGGTGTGTAAAGATTCTGATAAAAGAGGCGTCTTTTCGTTTCACAGAATTTCCCCGAATATTCAAAATGTCATTAAACTTAACTTCCTTGCGGGCGAATATGAATAAGGATTAGCTGAAGGGCTGACACATTCCTCTGCTAAAATAAAATTTACTCTCCTCCATTTCATTATAATAAATAGCCATCTATATTAAACGTGCATAATTTATTGAAGATAATTTACTTCTTTCTTCGTATTTTACTGAACTATAAAAATATACAATGTGTGCGCATATGTCATACTTAGGGGCGGACGGGTGTCAGAAATGTACAGTGTTCGGGCATTAGAATGCTACAGAAACAACTACAAACTTTATACCGCGCGCCTGGAAAGTCTCTCTGCAATGATATGTAGGTGCTTGCAACAAACATGTTGGTAGCAGCGTTTAACAAAAGAAACCGTAAATACCGCACTCACCTCAATCCTAGGTGTTGTCCCCTTCACTCGTTTCTCAGCGACCTTTTCACTAACAACATTGTCATTTTCAATGGGAAGTCCTGACACGGCCCAGTGCGGAGACACCTTCCTGGCCCCCTATATATTTGATCTGGGATCTCTATTACTCGTCTTCACTCCGCCCTCCACACGCGTACTGCAATTGCGCGAAATTTTGTGTAGCGTGTGCCCTCCACCCGCGAGTCTGTTCAAACTAACGGAAAGATCAGATGCGTTGTGACGAGGCGATGCCTCTGCGCCTGCAATTTGATTGATTGATTGATTTTTTCGTGTTTCCGGGCGCGTCAACTGCTTCGATCGTTAGTCCCGTTAGTGTAGTGCATGTTTTTTTCTCGAGAGATGGCGGTGATTATCCCCTCGCTGGATGGCGAGATCCGGCACCGACCTACCATCGGCTAGTGGGGTTTCCGCCTAACCAGGACTCTTCCACCAGCGGGGCACCGCCCCAGCCGGGACAAGCTCTAAACTCCCGACCGGTCTCCCGGAATATGTGGTAGTGTAGTGCATGTTAGTGTAAGCGTGTGTAAGGGGAGAGGATAGGACAAGGAAGGGGAAGGGCAGATCGCGCGCGGAACGTGGCCCGTTTTGTAGGGTACTGCACCGGCATTCGCCTGGTGTTGATTGGAGAAACCACGGAAAACTTCCGATCAGAGCAGCCGGCCGCTAGAATTCTCCTCCAGACAGCGACTGAATTCGACCTAGCTGAAAAGCTAGTGTTGAAAATCCTGCCGCCATCAGGACTCGAACCTAGGACCTCCCGGTCAGAGGCGCTGCAGTGGCATCAGTTGATGCACTGAGCTACCGCTTCCGGTGCGCCTGCAATTCCTTGTATTTCGTTTCAAACCGCGGATCATATTATGGTGGCAAACTATTTGACCACTCGCTTTTGAGACAAATCACCTATTAATGAATGAAACGGTCTTGTTCCTGTTCTTTGTCTCGACAGCTCGCTATGACCTTGGCCTACCAGCAGTGACCCAGCCTCTCGGCCATGGAATAAGGGGTTTGTGTGATTAACACAAATACATCCCTTTATCCTATATTCCTTGCTTCATAACCTCAGGGTGGGCCTATGTCTTCGTCACACGGCAGTAGATACTAGAATCTTTGTAAGGTAAGCGCACAGGTATAATTTGCCTCGGCCAGAAATCGAACCCGGTGTTGCGCCATGGAAAGCAAGCACGCGAACCAATGAGCCACCGAGGGAGGCCTGAAAATGCCTTATATTGTCAAATAAAGATATTACGTTATGTTCAAATTTCAAGGAGCTTCGACCTGTCTGGCGCTGCATAATATCGTGCAGATCTGTCGTAGTTTCAAAAGCGGAGGACAAAGGATTGCGGAGTGCTTACACAAAATACTCAGTTTCCCATAGGATTAGCTTCAGAGCATTTCTTCTCATTCGCTAATAATTATTTTTCCATTTCTATGTTTCATTTCCAGGGTAGGCATGATATCAGCTCAACGTGTCTTGTCGTGCATCCTGTAATGACTTCGAGTTCCAAATTCCGTGTCATCACAATTCGCGCTCTCAGCAGATTGACATGCAGGATTTGAGAAAACCGAAGCTCGGAGTCAGATTCTACGATTGCTAAACGTTGTAAGCTGCAGACCGGTGCAATAAGCAATTTTAAATTACGTACAAATAACTTGCGAATGTTGAGAAGACTTCTCAACGAAGATTAAGAGAAATATATTTCCACTGAGCAACCGGTATCACGGGAGACTGGTATTATATATGTATACTTTGATACAATACCCTCGGCGGTCCGGCCTCGCGGCCATGGGTTAAGGGGGTACGTGTGTTCAGCACGTAGGCATTTCTACGCCATGTTCTGGTCTTCTCAATCTGAGAAGTGAGCTTTCTTATCGTCACAGAGCAACATATACTGGAATATTGCAAGAAAAACGCACACAATAATCTTGCCCGACCGGAATTGAACCCGGGATCGCGTCATATAATGCGAGCAAGCAGACCAATGAGCGCGAGGACACGGTCCACTGGTAGACAAGGAAATACGTCGTAGACTCGTCTTCGCTGCACAATGTAGAACACATTACTATGTGACGAGACGGGTACACTCTTAATATTATAAGCACAATAGTACTCATGAAAACAATATGAAATATTCTGAATCGCAACTACTTTTCCTACTATTACTTTCGGAAATACTAATATTGTGTTGCAAACATGTTTCTTTAGGCCAATTTGAAATATGGGCAACCCATTTGGCGTGCCCCGGACCAGTGCTCACGTGCCGAAAAGCAGTGTGTCACTCTGCTTGGCGAGTCAGTCCATGGGAGAGGAAGGGAGAACCTGCTCGCATTGGTGTTAGAGAGGAAAGGCGGGGTAAGACAGTCTGGTGTAGGGTAAGAGGAACGGAATCAGGCCTTTGCAGCTATTCAAAATTTTGGCCCGAAATATTGCGTTTGAACAACTGTGCAATGCGCGAAAGCAGGCGCGTGACCAGACGCGAGTGCCCTCTGCCCGAGGGTAGAGCAGACTGCCCGGGAGCTTCAACAACCCTGCAATAAGCGCAACCTTCCCTAAATTGTCACCACTTAGTACTGCTTTACGTAAGTGATCCCAAGTACGATTTCCACACAGCTTCTTTTAAGAGCATCCTGCAATTAACACGAACCGAAACCTTCCCGCCTGCCACACAGCTCGCACATTCAGGTGCGTGTCCAGACGTGGAATTTCCGATGCCCGGCGGCGGAGCAGACCGCCCAGGCCCTTCAACAACCCTGCGTAAGCGACACCTTCCCGAATTTGTCACCACTTAGTACTGCTTTACGTAAGTGATCCCAAATCAGATTTCCACACGACTTCTTTTAAGAGCATCCTGCAATTAACACAAACCGAAAACTCTTCGCCTTCCACGCAGCTCGCACATTCAGGTGCGTGTCCAGACGTGGAATTTCAGATGCCTGGGGCGGAGCAGGCCGGTCCGTCCGGGGCCTTCAACAACCCTGTAGAAGCGACACCTTCGCCAAGTTGTCACAACTTCGTACCGCTTTACGTAAGTGACCCCAAGTACGATATCTTCTCAGCTACTTTTAAAAACTTCCTGCAATTAACACCAACCGAAAACTTCCCGCGTTCCACAAAGCTCGCACATCCAGGCGCGTGTGCAGACATGGAGTTTGCGATGCCTGGGGGCGGGGCGGACCGCCCGGCCGCCAGCGCCAACCGCTTTTTCTGCGGTCAGAGTCAATGTGCCGGGGCGGTTCACTCGCTGGCTGTGAATGAGAGGCTGCGGTTTCCTTCCTGACCAGTCGGACGTGAACGGGTTTCGTCCTCCAAGGCCACGGCCACCCATGCCATGCAGCGCTTGCTTGGCGCCGAGGGCTTTGGCGGAGATGCGTTTTTCCAGTTACCACCTCAGTTGTTATAAAATATGACATTTATAATTCCGGTAATGGGATTCATTTGTGATAAAACTAAAGAAATTACTAATTTGCGAATGGTCTCATTCGATTCATTAATAACTCATGATATAGAAAAAAAATAATACATTTTATGGAAGTTTAACATTAACGTTTTACATAAGCGTACTAGTTGCAGTGAAACAGTAGGGGAGGTAGTCGCGATGTACATAAAGCTAAATGATAAAACACAGAACTGTGAAATTAAATACGAGCTTAATATTTTACAGGTTATATGTTTTAGTTAGTTTTATTGGCGTGTGTCTTTTGTACATTTCAAAAGGCATATCAAACTGTACGGATGTGCTTTTTTAAAAGTGAAGTATATAAATATCAACTTTTACCAACACCTCTAAATATTTAAGAATATTTATTTATCAAAAGTGTACTTACAAGTTCTGGGGTTTATTACAGTTTATTTATTATTTATTTACGTCACAAACAGTTAAAAACTGTGTATGACGGGCTATGGGGAGAAGTGAATTCTGTGCACGTTTTCAAAATTCAAAGGATAAATCAACAATAAAGGATTACTTAGGATCGGCCAATTCATACTATATTTTCTTGCATTATTAGATAATTATAATTGTTCAACAGAAACACACTATTTTTTGTTTTCTTTATGGAAATCCAAGATATGGGCGACATTGAAGGGCATCTTTCAATAGAAAGCTTCGTCCTCTCCACAACGTAGGGATATCGAACTGACAAAGCGCATCTCACTCACTGAAAGCTAATAATCTCGATAAAAGTAGGGTGACTTTCATTGTGTTTTCTTTCCTAGCCTGACAAAAATCCAACGAATGATATTCACGAGTCTTCAGTCACATTATTGCACCGCTGCACCAGAGATTTATCTTCGTCATCAACACGGTCCGCTTCATAGCGACAGCTGTTTGACCACCGTTCGTCAAGCCTGACTGTTAGAAGTGGCTCTCCTGTGTCCGGGGCCTGATGGAGCGCCCGCCGCCGAGCGCGCAGCTGCCGGTTCTTTGCGCGCCCGTTGACAGGGTGTTCGTTACTGGTAAGTGGCCTGCGCTCCGACGGACGTGCCCTCTGATGGCGTTTTCGTGAGCCGCTCGCTCCCAGCTGCGCCTCGGAATTTCAGCCCACGAGCGCCAGCCAATGGCCGTCACGAATTTCGAGCGACGGAGCTCAGGAACACCTCGCGGCGACAGGCCGATGGATTTGTTGGTTTTCTTTTGAACGCGATCTGTTTTCAGGGAGACACGCCAGGATTTGGTTCGGGGTTTATGATCTACGTGACCAGGAACTTAAGATCAAGATCCGGGGGTTGTGGAAAGTTTTGAGATCTGCAGTACGCATGAAGTATGTCATTGTAATTGAGACAATGTGTGATTTGTGTGTTCAAAGTTGCTTCATAAGAGTGCAATTCTAAGAGTGTTATTGTTATGGACATCGAATTTTCACGAAGACGAAGAAATGGAGATTACTCGTGTTGATGAATAGTTAAGCACTTAGTTGTTCGTCATTTTTATTTACTTTAGGACTTAATGCTTGCCTTTCCAGACTTATGCATTTTTTCCATTATATTTCATTAATTTACAAAGAAAACAAAATAGAAGCAAACAAATTTACGCCGAATATCCACGCAAATTTATGTCCGATTCATTCCTTTAATTATGTGGTCGTTGAGAATAATGGACGTGTTGGTAATGCTCTTCTTACTCTTTATAGGCTTCTGTTTAGTATATAACCATTAAAAAGTTTCTACTTTTTTAGTTTGTTCCATTTGTGTAATTCATATAGAAGAGAAAAAGGTTAAAATGAGCAACATCTCATAATTTCTGTATACTTAACACGAATTTATGAAACAAATATATGCCACAGCCCTAAAGTTGAAATTTTTATCACTCATAGAACATAGAAAGTAGAATGATAACGGGTACATTCGATAACTTTTATATCTTCAATTGGAAATTCAAATACGTAATTAATACAATTTTATAGCAAATTGAAGTAACAATACTAATTATCCTATTCCCATTGGCAAGGTTCTTTAATTGCAAATTATGCGATCACTGAAGTCTTGTAAATGGTTTAATGCAAAATTATGGCAGAAAAATAAATTAATTTTTAAATGTCGGTAAACGAGAAAACCATTGACTTGTACATTTCAGACAAAAGTCTGTGGCCAAACTGAACACCTAGTTCTCCAAGCTCGGTTAATAACTCTACTATAATACATCAATTTACCTCTGCAAATAACTGTTTTTAAGTGCAAGCTCCTCTACAAAAATTCTCATTAGCTTCGTTGTACTACTGTTGTCAATGCATCCCACACTGCTCTGCTCTTTCTGCTTTCCCTTCCGACCCAAAGTGCACTTTATTTCTGTTGTTCATTCTCGACATCTGGTTTCTTAGTTACCTCCGGCGCATAGTTTAATCTATCAGGAAGAATCCTAACCACTTTCTCGAGAAACGTTCTGCATGAGCAAATAGAGAAATTCGCACCGGAGATGAAGTAAAAGAAATTCTGATGCTTCAAATTAATCATAGTAAATAATTCATAAAAGTGCAAAAATTTAGCAAAAAATGTATTTTCCCGTAATATGTGTAGCCGTTAGAGCTACGCCTCGTCACTTCTTGAATTCCGAGAACTCACCGATGAGTGGTCTAACAGCCTGCTTTCCATTCTTCTCTGACTTGGAAATATTGGTCACGAAGGTTTTGTGTAGTCGACTGAACGGAAGGGTCCACCACAATCGGCTGATTGGCAATAAAGAGCTCTCAGTAAACCTTTTAATAATTTTTGGGTTTAATGCAGCAAAATTAATTCCAAGCAAAGAAGAGTTAAATTCCGTAGTGGTAACAGATATATTGTGGTACTTCATGATTATAAATTCAGGAAACAGTACACAAGAAGTACATAAAATATGAATTTTAATACAGAAAATTCAGTCATACAATGCATTTAGTGACATCATACCATCATGAGTTGCTTCAAGTAACATAGATTAAACACATACAAATAGAACCTACGACATGTTTAATCTAGTATGTTACTTGGAGCCACTGATGATGGGATGAAGTCCTGAAACACGCGTATGATTGAATTTTCAGAACATTATAACATATCATATGATATATACTACTTGTGGTTGATACCTCTGCAATTTATAAAGCAGAGTTAATTTCACAACCGTGCAGATGTCAGCATGAAGAATTATATATCAATAATTCCAGTGAGTATCATGGAAGTGTTCTGCAAACATCTTTTTTTAATAAAAAACATTAAAAAACACTGGAATATATCCTGTGTGGCAGACTTACACATTTTCAAAGTTGTTGATTTGAAAGACTGATATTTAAAAAAATATAACCTGTCTGAATAGTTGTTAATGAATTCGTTACATTTATAGTTTTGATTTGTCATTTCCTTCCCTTTTGTTGTCTGTAGAGACTTGAAAGTCCGACCTGGGACACCGAGATATCCCGTCATTCCCTAGGTAGAGATGGCATAATTCTCCGAAGCCGCTGCCCAGAAGTCCTTGGTCCCACCTATGTCCTGTAAAGGTATTGCCCAAGATAGCCCATAGGCTCATTTCGGTGCTTGGGTCTTTTCAGGGTTTAGGGTGCCATAGCACATTATTTACCGGTAAGGTTAAGGGATTCGGAGAGGATCAAGGTTTTAAAATGATGTAAGGAAGACAGGGTATTCCCTCGAATGAAAACAAAACATTCATCTCTTATTGAGCCGCGAACAGCATGTGGAACGTAGCACAGCGCTGGTTCCCTCGTTCTTCGATGCGCCAAACCCACATCTCTATGCCACCGAGCCGAGAAGTTAATGGCAGAGATTATAGTATAAAGTCACAAACAATAAATAATACCTAATTCACCAAGTATATCAATTTTAACAACAGCAAGAAATTTCATTTCCAACTCAGGGTTCAAACAATAATCGTCTCTTATTTTCTTCTGTGGTCATTACATTAGCCATGTTGTTTGTACCGTGCGGTAGGAAAGTCTTCGCGCAGTAATTCCTTGCTTGCGAGAGTGTTAGCCACTGAAATTATGTTGGTAGCATTATATAAAATTTGTAACTAAGGAAAACGTACATTTCGTACTCTTCACAATCATAACAGATGCTGGACGTGTTGTCTCCTGCACTTATTTCTCAGTGATTTGGTTGCTACCAACATAAGTGAAATGTTTTAATAGAAGGTCCTGATTCTGGTCAGTTGAAAGATACTTTCCTGGCGCACTAATCAAGGTTATTTCACACATCGAAAGGTTTAAGAGAATATGGTGAGATGTGGTTAACTGTTCAATGTCCATCATATCGACCTTAGAAGCTGACGCCGACAAACCATCTCGGCGCCTTTTCGTGCTCTAGGCGGTTTCATGGGAGGAGACTAGTGTTAGGATGGTTTCTCATCTCCTTAGGAAAACAGCAGCCTCCGGATGGTGCACAGCTATCGTTAACACTTTCTATGCGCAAGGAATACAATTTAATTTACGATGGGGAGAAAATAAATTGTAGCTTCCGCACAGATGCGGCCATAGTGACTGTGATTCGGTCAATATCGGTTAATAATATTGGTATTGGTAAGTTTAGGGCTAAGCAATAGCATTTGCACTGAGAATGAATCTCACTCTAACGTCAAGAATATCTAAAATCTGCTACTCTCTGGAGTGAATTACGGGATTTTTTACACATTTTTCAATTATGGGAGATTTGTATGTACGTATTTGTATTTGAACTTACGATACTACGTATTTACGATGGTTATTTACAATGTAAAAGCGGAGTTGCATTGCACTGAGGTGAGAAAAGGCATCTTCCTTCATCTCTTAATTTCGTGTCGGACCTTCTTTGCCTGGCGACGTGCAACAACTCGACGTGGCTTTGACTCAAGTCGTTGGGGTCCCACGCAGCCATATTGAGCTGTGCTACCTCTATAGAGGTCCATAATTGCAAACGTGTTGCCGGTGTAGAATGTTGTGCACGAACTTCCCTTTCTATTATGTCCCATAAATGTTCGATGGGATTCATGTCAGGCGATCTGGGTGGCCAAATCTTTCGTTCGAACTGTCCAGAATGTTCTTCAAACTAAACGCGGAGAATTTTGACCTGGTGTAATAGCATATTGTCATCCACACAAGTTTCATCGTTGTTTGGGCACATGAAGTCAATGATTGGTGCAAATAGTGATCCAATGAAGTCCATGGTTGGTGCAAACTGAACCAAATTATTTCCAGTCGATTATCGGTTTACTTGGACCGAAGGACCCAGTTCATTCCACGTAAAATCTGCCGACACCATTTTGGAGTCACTACCAGCTTGCACAATGCCTTGTTGACAACTTGGGTCCATGGCTTCGTGGGGTCTGCGCCACACTCAAACTCTACCATCAGCTCTTACCACCGGGTTTAAGCCACGATTTTCCGGTTGTCTAGGGTCCAATGAGGCGGTTAGCAAAGTCATTCGATTCGGGTCTTCTGCTGCCATACCCTGCCAAACCATATTTTGCAGCATTGACCTAACGGATACGTTTGTTTTACGTGCCAAATTAATTTCTGCTGTTATAGTACTCAGTATTGATTGTCTGTCGGCATTGAGAACTCTATGCAAACGCTGCTGTTCCAGGTAATGTGAACAGTGTTAAGTGAAGGCCGTCGGCCACTGCCTTATTCAAGGCGAGAGGTTATACCTGAAATTAGATATTCTCGCCACACTCTTGACACTGTGAATCTCCAAACGAAAATTGAATTCCCAAACGATTTACAAATGGAATATCCCGTCTATCTCCACCATTCCGTTTTCAAAGTCCGTTAATTTCCGTCGTACGTACATAAATACAACAGAAACCGTTGCACATGAATCATTTGAGTACAAATAAAAGCTCCGTCAATGCATTGCCCTTTTATACCTTTTGTAGCCGATTCTACTGCCACCTGTATATTTGCATATTGCTATCCCATGGCATTTGTCACCTCAGTGTATATTACATTGTCGAGAGGAAGAACCGTGACGAGACCACATGATCCAATACATCATTCTCTTACCAAATGTAATAGATTACGCAGGATGCTTTTTATTTCGGGAAAAGCTTTTGGTCCCATGTGCCCTTCCTGGGTATGTACTTGGTTCCATGTGAATCTTCTCTTGATTTCTCTATCATATCCTTCCACTTATGTAACGATATTAATTTTAAGAAATCATAGTTTTATTTCTTCAGTTTTTTCTCAAACCTTGTTCTGAATTTTTTTAGAAAATTGAATTTTAGTTTCTCAGTTTTTACAATATTAAATATTCGAATTAACATTGAATATATGGTCACACAAATACTACTAACAACTAATATGCAATTATTAACTTCTAGCTACATGAAAATGGCTTGAAATTAACTATCACAATTTAACTAACCTCAACGTAATAGTTATATAAAACATATTTCAGTTTTAAGTTATTATTCCTACATGTAAATAAATAAGGTTTTTCAGTTTGCTGATTTGACAGAAGAATAAAGATATCTTTACGAACAAAATGAGTAAGGCCGGGATAACTAATTTGTATTTAATACAGATTCTGTTTGATTACTAGTTCATTAAAATCAGAGAAAATGCTGCAAAAGCTACAGAAACAATATCAGTTCGTTATTTATACCCAGTGGTAAAAAACGAATTACAGCAAAAAAAATGGATTTATAAATCGAGGTTGGTCAAAGCAAAGTCCATTTCTCACAAGTATTAAGAAATAATGTATACATTAAATGTGCTTTTCCAAAAATATTATAGTATAATATTAATATAATATAATATAATATAATATAATATAATATAATATAATATAATATAATATAATATAATATAATATAATATAATATAATATAATATAATATAATATAATACTAATATATAGTATAATATTATATTTTCCAAAAATAGGCTTATTTCAATTACTTGACACGCTCAGTAAAGTAGCATTCACATGCCTACCGGTGACTTTGGTATCGCGGTTAGAGTGATAAGTTAAACCAAAATTCCATGATTATGTACTCACGCATTAAAATACACATTTATAACTCTACAATAAAGTACAACATTGTGTTCAATACCTCACCTTTATTTTATCTTCTTTCTTTGCCCTCTGTCCGTATTACTATTTTTATGGTATTCTCTCTATTTTCTCTTTCCCTCCTTCCTTCCCTCCCTCCCCCTCCTCCTTCCCACCCCCTCCTCCTCACCACCCCCTTCCTTCCATCTCCTTCCTTTTCTTTCTTTTTCTTTCTTTATCTTCCTTTTTTCTTTCTTTCTTTCTTTCTTTATCTTCCTTTCTTTCTTTATCTTCGTTTCTCTCTCTTTATCATTCTAAGCTTTTCTCCCTCTATTTTCCTCTCTTTCTTGCTTCACTCTCTTACTCAGTCGCAAAAACTCCTGTTCATGTTGGGGCAGCAGGACTCACGCAAGCCCACGGACCGCGCGCCACCATCATAAGCTCGGTCAAGTGACGCCGAAACCCCCTCGGTCCCCTCTCCCGCATTCCCCCTCGCTTAGGCGAACAGAATGTGCTCCGCAGCGGCCGCGCCCCGCCACGCCCCCGCCACACCCCCACCCAACCACTGCCCCGCGGTCACACACACACACACACACACAGGTCGCCCCGCTCGGGTTGCGAAAGTACACGTGTGGCAGCGGATTTCATCTTTGCAAGAAAATTGCTTCTGGGGGCAAAAACTCTATCTGGATTTCACGAACGCACGCGCCTTCCAAGAAAAATAACAGGAAAAAGGAGGCAGAGGCGAAGCGTTAAGAAATCGAGTAGATTTATATCTCCTTCAACGTCTGTGCATTTTTCGTAATGTTCAGATAAATTCTATATCCTATGAAATTTTAGTAATTAAAGAATTTTGGCTTTATTTATTCAGTTTTAGATTTTAGTCTTAATAATTAGTTCTATTATTATTAATTCAGTAGATTATTATCTGTCCTGAACATGGAGAATTATCATCTTTCATTTCATGATAAAAGTGTATCATAATCACGTATAGTTACTTTGCAATTTATTAAAATTATAACAATTATTGGTTGCAAAAACGTTGAAACAGGTTTCGACCTTCCGTAATTATGAGTATGATTTATAAAAATTTCTTGAGTATAAGCTTGAGAATTTTTTGTGATCTCAATTTGTAAAATTTACTTTGGTGGTCATTTTCCTCTGAGATTTTCCTACATGATTAACTCTTTCTGAGAGTTGGTTTCGTAGTCGCCTTAGGGAACGCTGCAGGACATGGCCTAGCAACAGGAGTGATTGCCTTCATCCAATGTAACCATGGACGAATTAATCATCAAAAGGACAAACCAGCAGGAGGCAAACGAATACCAACACATCTATCATTAATTCATCCTTCTCCCTCTTTCATAATTTAATTACACTCGAACGACGCGGGAGTCAGGTATCTTGTGTCGTTGGAAAAATCAACAAACAATAACTCAGCCGCAAACCGGGGCAAAACAATCGACCTCCGTTCGGAATTTGACAGCCAAATTTCGAGTAGGTCCATTCCTCCGGCGCCGCCACATGCTGCAGACCTCGCCCCCTCCGCGTCCTCGCCCGCATTGCACAACGTCGCGCGTGGCTACGTGCGCGCCTCGCTCGCCTGCTTTTTCACCTCTCGCCTGGCCTCCGCCAGGGTTAAGCGCCCCGCTGACTGTCTGCGCCGAAAATGTGGGCGGGGCCCCCTGACTTTCCAAAGTAGACGATCTCTGACTCCGCGTGCGGCGTATGTGTGGCTGGTGCTTGTCGGGCTACTAGTGCGTTTCCCGGGTCACCTCCTTCACCTCCTCGAGGGACCTGCGGTTCACCTCGTGTTGAGGCGTCAGGCTGTTGGCATGAAAGGAATGATTAAGGCGTACCTCTCACTCGAAACACCCGGAGGGTGGAATTGATGCCATTACGGTGTATTATTTTAGTATAAACTCAACGGTTACCGAACACATTTTGTGGGAACATTAGGGTGGACAAAAATAAGATACTTTCCACAAAAAACAACAAATTATTTGATTTTTTTGTTGAGAAAGATCACTTGTTTTTTACCCACCCATTTTCATTTACAACTACGTTTTTTTGAGCTTACGTATCTTTTCAAATGGTTTGGTAACAACATGTTTTACAGACTGAAATATAATTTTACGTCACATGCAAAAGGACAGTTTCTATAAAACAAAAACTACACTCTTAAGTGTTCACCGTGTATGTCACGATAAGAATCATGAAGATTGATAACAATTTAGTAAAATAAACAAAATATATAATGCATTAATGGACATGTGTGTTTATTTACTTTATTCTTCAAATATCTATTTCTAAGTTCTAGATATTTTTGTCACTTATTTATTTATTTATTTTACGTCAAAAAACAGTTAAAAACTGCGTATGACGTGCTGTGGGGAAAAGTGAGTTGTGTGCACATTTTCAAAATTCTGTGATCCCTACACTAAGTCATATACTACTTAAATTTTGAATTTTGAAAGGGAGAAAAAAACAACAAAAACTCCCATGTAGTAAAATCTATTTTAAAGGATAAATAAGCAATAAATTTTAGTCACTTTAGTTTAGTTTCTACGATGTACATTCGCCACTCTAAAAAACGAGATTTTTTCACTTTGAAACTTTGCTTTCAAATGAAGGGGCAAGAGGTAAAGTAAGAGCAATAAAATGGTCGTTAAAAGTGTAATCAGATTACCAGTGAGTGCAAGTGCGTCTTGTGCTGAGGTTTTCCTGTCGCACGCTGCCCAAAGGAAAGCAGGAAGTGCAGAAGAGATGGATGAGCTGTAAAGCGCGAGTACCGCAGGTTGTTGCGGCGCGAGGTGCGATAAACGCGAGAGCGGGTGTCGAGGCGCAGAGGAATGGCTTTATTTGCCCGCGGCTGCCACGCGCCGCCGCCTTCTCCACTCCGCCTTGCCCCGATCTCGCGATTACTCTTTCCTCTCTCCCTCGCGCTCTCTTTTGTGGATTCTGTGTGGCAATGAGATGGTTGCGCTGGTGGATTTCCTTTTGGCTTTGACCAGAGCAATTTGAATTTTTTTTAAATTTATCAAATGAACTGGCAAAACCTGAATTACTATTTCAAAAATTGAAGTATATTCGCAATTATTTACTGAGAAGTATAGAATTTTGATACCATGTTGTTATGAGAATAATTATAAAGTTATATTAATTACGGCTTTAAAGTAGTGATGTTGCTTTATTGATACAGGGAATAATTATTTTTCATATTATATACACATTGAATAAAATTATTTTAAGTTAAATAATATATATATATATATATATATATATATCTTCGAACCTTTTTAAATAATAAATAATAACTGAACAATAAAAAATGAAATTGATGTTCATGTTTCATTCGTAACACCGTAGTATTATTTAGATGTCGCTTTTTTTACCTAAGTGGTCTTAAGCGACCCCCATTTTGCTGTATTTGCAGTTCTCCTAGGAAATACCGGCAATGGCCTTGCTGTCGTTTATACTCACGCCACCCAATCTTATCAAAGTTCCTATTTTATACATTTTTCATGTTATTTGAATACAAAATGTATTCTTGACAATGGTAATCGGTATCTTTCACAAATTTTAACAAAACATCTTTCCAAAACCGCATTAACATTTATTTAGTTATATTATGTTCTTTTACAAGCAATATTTGAAGAATAAATCGTTATGATAATTACGTTTTACATAGATCCATTTCAAGCACATCTATGACAAATAAAAACTTTTTTATGACTTGTTCAAAAATTTACTGTAATTGCACATTCTAGCCAGCAAATCCGAAGTGTGACAGTTTTTTTAAAATTATTTCTTACAAATTGTTTCTTCCGAAGAAGTTTGTTAGATTCATACTATGAGTAGCGATTTCATTCATGAATATTAGAAAAAAGCGCACTTATAAAACTTTTTTATTATTATACAACCACATAAAACGGCAATTAACCAGCAAAAGTGGCTCAGGGCATCGACTGATGTCGCTGCAGTGCCTTTACCCGGGAGGTCCTAGGGTTCGAATCCCGACGGTGGCAGATTTTCGACGCTGGTTAGATAGCAAGGTCGAATTCCACCGCAGATTAGAGGAGAATTGTAGTGGCCGACTGTTCTGTTAGGTAGTTTCCCGTGGTTTCTCCGATCAACACCAGGCGACTGCCGGAGCAGTATCCCAACAAACGAGTCACGAATCGCGCGCCATCTGTCCTTCCTCTTCCTTGTCCTATCCTCTCCCTTACACACACACACTAACATGCTCTACACGACCAGATATTCGGGGAGACCGGTCGGGAGCTTAGAGCTTGTCCCGGCTGGGGCGGTGCCCCGCTGGTGGGAGGTACCTAGTTGTGGAAAGTCCCCCTTAGCCGAAGTAAATCGGCGACGAATGTCACCATCCAGCGGCGTAACATCACCACCACCTCCCGCGATAAACATGCGCTACACCTACGGGACTAATTACTCTAGCAGTTACCCCCCCCCACACACACACACGTACAAATCAATCAAAACGGCAATTGAGTCCTTTCAATGACATTATTGCATTTCATACGCGATTTTGTAAGAGTGGAGTGACATATAAACTCCGATGCAAAGACGGCTTCCTTTCACCACCGCAGGCTCTTTGTTCATTTCAATAAGCGTCCGGCGCCAAAGGCCGCATTGTGCGCGAAGGAGACCGCCCCAGAGCAACGGCCCGCGGTCTTCCGAGGGGGGGCTTTCCGCAGGAGACGCTGAGCGCCTGCCCCGACGCCCTGGAGGAGCGCCCCGGTGCGATGGGATGGGGCGCGGCGCGCGTGGCGTCTGCGGCCGCTGATGAGGCGCAATTAGAGCCGTAATTGGAGGGGCGACGGCGCTCCCGGCAAAGCGCTAACTGCTCGCTGGTTTCCACCTCAACAGATACTAGCAGAGACGGATTAATATCTGGGCAGGGATGAAGTATATTTAAACTGCGGAGATTTTGATAATATTGAAAAAAATAAACAAAAACGCACTCAAATTATTGATTGATTGATTGTTAGTGATTCCGGGCGCGTCTACTACCGAGGTCATTAGTCTCTTAAGTTGAGTGCACGGTTTTTCATCGGGAGATGGCGATTATTTTCCCCCTCTGGATGGCGAGATCCGAAGCCAACCTGCCATCGACTAGCGGGGTTGTCCCCAACCAGGTATCTCCCACCAGAAGGGCACCGCCCCAGTCGCTCTAAGTCTCGCACAACCTCTAAGTCCCCGACCGGTCTCCCGGCATGTGAGGTAATGTAGTGCATGTTAGTGTAAGTGTGTGTAAAGGGTAACGATAGAATAGGGAAGAGGAAGGAAAGACCCGTGTGCGGTCCGTGGCCCGTCTGTTAGAGAGTGCACCAGCATTCGCCTGGTGTTGATCGAAGAAACTTCGTAAAACGACCTATCACAGCAGCCGGCTGCTAGAATTCTCCTCCAGACAACGGCTGAATACGACGTAGCTGACAAGCTGTAGAAAATCCTGCCACCGTCGGGACTCGATCCTAGAACCTCTCGGTCAGAGGCACTGCAGTGATTTCAGTTGATGCACTGACCCACCCTCAGTAAAAGTACTCAAAATACATATGTTGGAATGTCTTGACGATAGATCATTCAGAATTTCTAATAGTATTATTTTTTTAGTCAATGTTTCAGTGTTTATTTCAACTTCAGCATGTCTGTATGAGAGGAATATATTTTGTAAATATTATATGCGTTCATATATACTCTTCAGTGACCTGTATCATCAAAAGTGCTGCTGAACTAAATTACACAAAATAGTTTTCCAAAAAGTAGAATGTACACTGTTTAACAGGAAATAAAATACTCTCGTATGTCACTGGAACATATTTAATATTTTAACAAAATCAATTTCCTCAAATATTGCAAATAACATAACTGGTATATACATGTTTTCTTCCGGGCTGGTGGGCCGTGGTCCGATTGGCGTTGAACTGCCAAACGTTTCGCCCACGTTTGACAGTTCAACGCCAATCGACCACGGCCCACCGGCCCGGAAGAAAACATGTATATTGACTCCGGCCGTGAAAGCCTTCAATGCTTTATAACTGGTATAGTTATATATAGATGCACACTACAACAGTTCTTCACATACTGAGAATATATTAAACAAATTGCTTTTCAATAACACAACGCGTGAGTAGCAAATATTTAATGACTGGTTGCCTCTTCGTTGGAAATTTATCGCACGACGCGAACTGTGTCGTAAGCAGACGTATTGAGTACGAGTCGGTACGCGCAGTATGGAAATAGGTGGCATAACACAATCAAATATTTAATTTTTCTATGAAAACAAACTGTTTCATTGTTTGTTTTTTTCGAGATCGTGAACGAATCCATAGAAACATATCGAGTGCTCAAAGATTGCTCAAGTGAAGGCATATGTGAACAAGAGGTATTTCTAAATGATTGATACATTATAGTCTTGTATCAGGCGAGCTCATGTTATAAAGGACAACTGGAGTTAATCACACATTGTGTTAATGATTTTTTTTTCCAGCAACCCCTTCAAACTACTGTAAGTATCGAGTATTGATAGATTAATTTAGACAAAATCCAAAGAAGACGATCTTAAGTCAAATGGAAAAATTGTAGACTGTAAATGGGCAGTATTGAAAGGTACAATATTTAATAGGACAAGTACGAAAAATCTGGCTGCAGAATCAATTTGATAAAAATAGCTAGTTATGCTAAAATAAATCGATTTTATCCAATTAACAGTTGCAAAGGAAAGGAAAAACACCATCTGGCGTTGTCGCGTAATTTCTCTGAGAATTTATACTATGCGGATCACTCTCGTTTGCATGTACAATGATAAGTACAAAGACGTACAGAGAAGGAAAAATAAATTTAAAAAATTCAGAACCTCAAGAGAAATGTAAACGTAGAGCCTCGACAACGCATTCAATGATTAACATGAAGCTTGACATGTGAGCAATATTCATTGAGATATGAGAATATATCTTATTCATCCATTTTTTGTCGTTTTGAAAACTCTTTACAAATGTCTCTGGTGGCCACATTAAAAGTGTCGCGATATTTCTTATTCATTGGATCAGAAAAGGAATAAGAGTTAACATACTTAATAACATATTCAAAAGAAATACAGCTTTTGAAGTTCCATGACAGCTGTCGCTGTCCTGTATTCCACTCATGATACGTCCGTAAGTTTGCATTTGAATATGTTGCTCTTAATTAGGTGTTTTGGAATTACTTTTAGCGCCATGGAAAGATCACTGCATGAAACAAGTCAAATTTGACGTTCTTACTTTTTCCGCTAGTCTAAACACAAAAGAATCTTCGGCGAATATCAAAGGTTAGACCGCTTCACATAATATAAGTCATAAATAAGAAGGGTTTCGTAAGCATAAAACAAGGTATTACCAAATCGATGTAAGCAGTAGAGATAATAATCGATGAATATGAACGGGGAAACCATCCAAGACATGTATTTCGTATAATGAACATTTTAACGATATTATAAAATTACGTCAGACTCAATTATGTATCGGCGAGTGACTTTCATGAAAGGAAAAAGTATCATAAAAATATATCAATTTGAAACATTCAAAGTATATAATTATGTAGTTTTCTCGGAGGTTCTTCATGAATTGCAGTAGGAATTAATTAGTTATAACTCTTTTTCATAAATAGCATTGGATTAATATAATAGCTGACACAAAATGCATACTTTTTCACGTTAATGAGTGATTAATATTTAGGATGTGTTTTAAAGATGTAGATTTGAAAAAATATTCCATGTTAAAGAAATATGTGGTCGTTATTCGTGTTATGTTGCCGAAGCAGTAGCAGGAAAACATCTTTCTCCTCTTATAACATTGAAAGGTGATTACAGAAATTTTTCATCTGAAAGGCAAAAATCAGAAAGTCACGTAAAATATACACATATCGCCTGATAAAAAAATATTTTGAATTAAAGTCATAATACATAATAGAGCATTTGAAAAAATACCAGAGCAGAGAGCACCAGTTTTGCTATATTCTGGCTTCCATCATGCACCTTCTCTCCGAAATTTCTCAGTCTCCACTTCTGCTGAAATATACCTCTTGCCACATCCTCACCGACAAATGTCCATTTACAACTCGACCAGTCGCGGCCGTATCCACGTTGTCTGACAGAAATGCGCAGATCTAGAGCAGATGAATGTGATGTTGGCAGCCTGAAGCCATAGTTCATTGCGGCTGTTGCCGCTCTCGTTAAAGTACTACTGATTACAAAATTCAAATTATCGCTAGTCTATTATTCTTTGAGGATATCAGGTTTGCTTAACTTTTGATAGAGTGATTGTCTTTATGAAAATCTTGATTTTTGATAGCTTATTTAAATTAGAAGAGGAAGTAATTTTTTCTACAAAATATTTTAAGATGTTTTCTATTTTCACTTCATTATCATACAAAATATCATTTTTACATTCTTTTCTAATGTCAAAATTAGCGATGAGTTTCATAAAATTATTAATGTTACTGATTTTATTTTAGTTAATAGCATCCCAGATGCTAAGCTTTACATGCCTTTATAATTAACTAGCAGTGTTATTAAAAACTCAATATTACACGTCATCCGCAAATTGAATGTCTAGAGAAAGCAAGAAAAGAAAATGTGTCATTGAGCACGTTCGAATCCTATATTAAAGTAGATTTTTTCACATCAGTATAAGATATAAAGCAAACATTTAAATGAATGAAATGTTATCTGTCACTGAAACTCTATTTCGTTAACCCGTAATACGTCAGTTGATACAATTTTTCTAATAGCTCAAGAAGATTTTATTATATTTTTAAAAGATGTCATAAGCCAAACTTCAAATGAATGAAACATGTATGTATGTATGTATGTATGTATTTGGCGTTTTGGGTCGGCAGTGCGACTTCGCCAGCCAGCTACCGGTTGCCTGGGCCCTTGCCTGGGCCTAATTACATTCCCAAGCTTGGGGGTTAGAGCGATATGAGGCGAACATGGCGTATTCTCTTCACCGTAACTCGCAAGATCAGCCTGCTAGAGCTTTTCTTCGTCACACCGGTACAGAAACTGGGACGATTTTGATGGAAAGCTACCACTACATTTTTGCTTCGACCGGGAATCGAACCCGGGGACCACAGTACGGGAAGCTAGTACGCTGCCCCTGAGCCATTTCAGAGGCTATGAATGAAACATAATTCGTTAGTTAAAATATGTTTCGTTATCCCATGATAATCCAGTTCATGTAATATTTCTAGCACTGTAACATGTTGCTTGGTGTATGCCGTCTCCGCAAACGTGCATTACTGTAGCGCGGAGATCGCAATTGCCCTGTGGGCAGATCCGGGTCTCCTCCCCAGCGGCAAAGCACCACTTATCAGCAGGTGCCGGGAGCGGTAGCTCAGTGCATCAACTGATGTCACTGCAGCGCCTCTGACCGGGAGGTCCTAGGTTCCCACTCCCCACGGCGGCAGGATTTTAGACACTAGCTTTTAGACATCAGCTAGGTCGAATTCAGTCGCTGTCTGGAGGAGAATTCTAGCGACCGGCTGCTCTGATCGGTAGTTTTCCGTGGTTTCTCGGATCAACACCAGGCGAATACCAGAGCAGTACCCTACCAAACGGACCACGGACCGCGCGCGATGTGTTCTTCCTCTTCCTTGTCCTATCCTCTCCCCTTATGCCTCATTCACAATGCAAACTTAAACGTAACGTAAGCCGTAAACGTATGCAGTAAACGTTTCACGTAAAAACGAGCATTCACAATGGCAAACGTAAGCTGGAACGTAGGTTTTGCCTGAACCAATCAGAATTCAACATATTGATCGATGCGTTTCTAGCTTTTTTTTCGACTCTCCTATCGATTTCACCTTTTGCATTTGCGAGCAGCTGTTGCGCCCCTACCTATTGAGGTTATATGCGAGCAGTGAGCTTTAAATTGTGCACCGCAAATATATTTAGCGCCACGTTCAGATTTTGTCATGGAGAGAGATTTGGGCATGCAGCTTGTGTTGTTGCAAGCTTCTGCAGCATTAATTTTAGGGGCGCTTTATTAAAAAAAAAAAAAAAGGAGGCGCTTTATTTGCCACTTTGAATCAACACTTCGCAACTCGTACCAAAACTCTACAAACTTCTTTGCTCTACCTTTCAACTATACACACCAATACACACGCATAAACAAGAATAGATCTGGAGTCGACCTTCCTTCTCGCGGATTTTGCTGTTCATTTGTTTTTGTTTTTTTTTCATGCTGCTCTCTGATTGGTCTTCCGTAGAATTTCGACGTAAACTTAAACGTAGAAGCTTGGAGCTTGCGAGCTCCTTAAGTTTACGTCTCACGTCTAGGTTTACGTCAAGGCATTGTGAATGATCTCGCTTTATAACCCATTTCTAGGTTTTGCGGCTACGTTACGGTTACGTTTAAGTTTGCATTGTGAATGAGGCCTTACACACACACTTACACTAACGTGCACTACACTACCACATATTCCGGGAGACCGGTCGGTAACATAGAACTGGTCCCGGCTGGGGCGGTTCCCCGCTGGTGGGAGAGTCCTGGTTAGGGGGAAACCCCATTGGCCGACGGTAGGTCGGCGTCGGATCTCGCCATCCAGCGGGGGAAGATCACCACCATCTCCCGAGAACAAACATGCGCTGCACTTACGGTACTAATGACCGAAGCAGTTGACGCGCCCGGAAACACGAACAAACCAACCAACCAACTTAACAGCAGGTGCCGACGGGGGATCGCGCGGCGTCGGTGTGGGCGTCGGCATTGCCAGCGCCAGGTAACAATTGAGCGCTCACGGGCGCGGGCAATGCACCTTTCGAGGTGCTGGCGCAACGCGAGCGCCAAACAAGTAGCATGCGCATGCGTGCAAAAATCCCACGCACCTCCTCGCAAAGATCGTTTTCGTAATAGTTCTCAGAAGTACGTTTCGTTGAGACTGTGCTGGTACGGTAAATGGGTGCAGCATCTGCATGTATCCTGCAAAAACTACTGCGTTTTGTCAGTTCTATAAGTGAGTGTAAGACAAGACACTGTATTTCTAACCTGAAATGACATTATACGTGGTTTTGGTAGATATTGAGAAATTTCATTTCGAAAAGATAATAAATGTGAGGAATAATTTCGCACGTCGATTAGATCAAAATCAGACTGTCGTTTAAATGAAGTATGGGTGAAATTCGGGACTGAAGAAAATTTAATAACATCACTTATCAATTTCTTTACTTCAAAGATTTAGATAGTTGTTCTTGCTGTTCATAAACTCATTATATTCTCTGAACAGGCCGATATCTACTCAGGAAGATGAGTGGACTGTATTGAGGATTGTTTCGTATATCCGGTATGCTCCCGTTCGGTAGTTCAGTTCAGTGGCAGAGTAACACCTGATTTTACTGAGAAAGAATGTATTTTCAGAATAACTCTGCAGGTAGTTTTCGGAAGCGGTTCTCCAACAAGGAATGTAGGAATGGGTAGAGGTCGTAACCACAAAAAACAACCGGCTCGAAGAGAAGCGACCACAAAAAATAGTTTTTATTTCATTATAAGGATACGTTTTTCTTAACGGATACATTTTTTTAACATACCAGAAGATTAAATCGCCTGTTCCCTGTTGGATATTGGACCCTTTGAAGAGTTGGCCGCATAATCCAGATTATGATCCTAAATGATGCGGACATCAGGTGTAGTTTTGCGAATTACAATGAAATAAAGTACATTTTGTAAAATAATATTAATTACATTTGTCTAAAAACGGTATTAAACTAAACCTACACGTTAATTATAAAATACTAACCATCAGCTATCGCATAGATCTTACTAACATTTTAAAAAAGGTTTTTGGCAAGTTGTATATTCTTTTAGAGTTTTAGAAGACTTCAATTTTTTAAAATAAACTTATTATTTTGTGCATTGCCACATATAAAAATGTAAGAAGTTTTTCTGTCGAAACCCTATTCCTGTTTTCTACAATCACTTACCTTTTCTCGACTACTGTCAATTACCCTTCAGTACTTAGATTTTCATGTTTGAGAAACTCACTTTCTGCCCTCGCCGCATTGACGTCACAAGCAAACCAGTCTTCCGAAAGCAATTCACTTGCTGAAGCAGGACCGTCTGTCGAAGAAATTCGTCGAATGTTCTTCAGATCCCTTTCACACACGCAACGCGCTCCGTGGCCCATTAACAAGGTCCCTCGGGGGGAAGCAAAGATTAGCAAAATTCACAAAAATACTGTGAAATGGGCAAAGCGAACGCGTTTTTAATTCGTAGAAATATTGATTAAAACCACCTTTGCCACAGAAGTTAACCTCCCTGCCAGATATCGACTCCAGATGCCACAATTCGAAGTAAACTGACAATGCATAATATCGCACGAAGATACTGAATCAACAGAATCTCCACCGCTCTTTCGCCCTTATTTCTGTTGCAGTTCAAAATCGCTAAATGAGGTCACTCAATGGAGATCAATCTAAGAAATGTTTATGAAAGTATTTATGATCACTTAAAGGAGGCAAATTTTACACATGCATACGAAAAAAATTATAGGTTCTACGAAACAGTAGCCGTTAAAGTAGATGACTGCTTAACACGTTCCTTGTCTCTATAAAAACATTCAAATAGCTACCCACGTCCAAAGTTTCCTGTCAGAAAGTTTTACTGTAATATTCTCGAAAATAAAAATATTTTGCACATCCAGCTGTATTTCTAAATTCTATGACCGACCTAGCAAGACCACGCCAAAATCTGAGCAGTTACGAGGAGTTCCATAGAAATATTTACCGTAAAAGTTGTGAACGTGAGTGACCCACATGTTGTATTATACGCGCACGTTTTCTTGAGCCCTGGAATACTTACCCCCACTTCTTTGTGAACATTAGTTGAATTAAAAATAAATGTTAGCAACGAGCATTGTAGAGAAAATTTGATAAGCAGAAATGTTTGCTACGGTGTAATAGAGACTACTTAAGCTTTGAAAAACAAACTACAATTATTATATAAAATTCCTTTTGTCAAAATAATCAAACCTCCCACTATTCTCGCAACTAACAGAGGAAGGGCTCAAGAAAATGTGCGTGGATAATACACGAACGTCGTAAAAACAACGAGTGCAATGTTTTATGAACCACATGCGTATCACAGGACAGTGAACGTAGGAGAGGAGGTTGCCATTATATGACGTTACATGGTATCATTCCCTTTTCTAATCGCATGATAGGGTCGCAGTTAATCCACCTCTAGTCGCGACCAACGACAGTGATGGTGAGGCGCCACAAGGAGATCTCGCTCTTACGAGGCTGCCGCTTTCTCAAGGAAAATGTTCGAGAATTCTGAGGCGGTCCTCTACGCCCCTTCGGTTTCCCTGTTTTTATGCGAAATCAGTGAGTGGCGTGGACGCATCGACCTTTAAGCTACTGTGTCTGACTTTCTATTGAATGGAAGGCTTAAATACGGCAATTATTGTACAAAAATTGGCATTTAAATGTTTTTTACTTGTGAATAAAACGTTGAATTAATTAATGTACAACGGTTTTCCTCATGAGTTGTTTATAGAGATTCATACAAACAGATACTTCAAGAATTATTTTGAAATTTATAAACAAAAATATAGAGTGGCGGAAATATTTCATCCAATATGCCCGAAAAAATTTCTCTGAGCCAACATCAAAAAGCAAGAGCTAATAACCATTTGGTAATAGGCGTCACCTGAATTATTTTTTGTTAATATGCGTAGTAGATTTGGTAACAGACAGTATCGCTTCTAAGACCATAATTTTATTTTTTGTACAAGTTTTTCCTCATATTTCCAAAGCCTCATATTTGCTCGCCTAACCGCAATACGAATTTGGAAATTACTCTGATGACAGCGATCTTTTAGATGTTTTTTCTTCTACAAAGAACCATAGTGGATATTGGCAGAGAATTCGTTCTATATGCCGAGTTGAAACATATATTGATCGATTGATTGTTAGTGAGTCCTGGCGCGTTAACTACTAAGGTCCGTAAGTGTATTAGTATTGGTGCCGTCAGTGTAGTGCATTTTCATCGGAAGATGGCGGTGATCTTCCCCCACTGGAAACTGGATTTTCCCCAACCAGGTATCTCCCAGCGAGGCATCGCCTCAGTCAGGATAAGTTCTAAGTCTTCGACTGGTCTTCCGACACGTGTGGTAGTGTAGTGCACGTTAGTGTAAGTGTATGTAAGGGGTAAGGACAGGACAATGAAGCAGTAGGGAAGATCGCGGTCCGTGGCCCGTTTTTTAGGGTACTGTTCCGGCATTCGCCCGGTGTTAATAGGAGAAACCTATTAAAGCAAACTACCTATCAGACCAACCAGCCGCTAGAATTCTCCTCCAGACAACAACTGAATTCGACCTAGCTGACAAGCTAGTATCAAAAATTCTGCCACTGTCGGAACTCTAACTTAGGACCTCCCAGTCAGAGGGACTACAGTGACATCAATTGATGCCCTGACTCATCTCTCCCGTGTTGAGAGAATGTGCAGTTCATGTTTCCAAGCATGTCAACTGCTATCATTAGTCCCGTTCGTGTAGTGAATGTTTATTATGTTTGAAGGTGACGATGTCCCCCCTCCCATTGGATGGGGAGACCCGGCGCCGACCAGCACGTAGCCTTGCGATGGAATTCCTCCTCCATGTTTCCCTCCCCCTCAGGTAGGCACCCCCAATCAGGTGAAGCTCTATGCACGCGACTATTCTTCCGATATGCCGGTTACGCTCAAACACGTGCTGGCAAGCGGAAAGGGTCGTGGAGACCTCTTCCGACGGCGGACGAGAACAGCAAGTTTGGACAAAAGCGTCTGACGATTTCGCACGCAGTCGTCCCGGAGCAGACGACCGATATTTCGGTTGCACTGGATACGTTAGGCAACGGAGAAGAGTGTAGACATACGATTACTTTCTGGTGAATATTTAAAAATCTAACGGATCGTGAATTTTTTTTGAGATTCTATATTTGACTACCCTTCTCTCGGAATCGCTTTCCCACTCCACTCTCGCTTTCCCACTCCACTCTCGCTTTCCCACTCCACTCTCGCTTTCCCACTCCACTCTCGCTTTCCCACTCCACTCTCGCTTTTCCACTCCACTCTCGCTTTTCCACTCCACTCTCGCTTTTCCACTCCACTCTCGCTTTCCACTCCACCTCGCTTTTCCACTCCCTCTCACTTTTCCACCCTCGCTTTCCACTCCACTCTCGCTTTTCCACTCCACTCCCTTTCCACCCACTCGCTTTTCCACTCCACCTCGCTTTCCACTCCACTCTCGCTTTCCACTCTACTGTCGCTTTTCCACTACTGTCGCTTTTCCACTCTACTGTCGCTTTTCCACTCTACTGTCGCTTTTCCACTTTGAACACTAATCACGTCGTGAGTTTTTTTAATAAACACAGACACTCTTTGTGAGTTTTGGAACTTTAATTAATTTCTGGCATATACTTTCCACGAAGGGGTTCTCTTTGTGTGTTTGTAGGTTGCAAAAAGTTCCAATTTTTTAAATTTCGATTTCTTTGGCAAAGTATGGATGAAAGAGGAAACGTCCTTGTGGCTCACGTGTAATTGCTTTATACTCTCTGTTTATGGTAAATATTTGTAATTATTAAAAAATGTGCGAAGGTCATTCGATGTTATTGGTTGCAATAAAATTGCTACTGGCTTTCAGTTCATGCTACATGGGGAAAACAGTGGCAAGGCCGATAGCGTTGGGAAATTTATGTCTACACTCGCGCCTGAATCAATTCCTTGAAAGCATTGAATATCGCACGAAACTGCAATTTCCAATACTAATTGTGTGTAACTTAAAACAATGAATTAATCATGATAGTAATTGCTGTGTTCTCTGAACTTTGATTGGTTGATTGATTAGTGTTGGGCGCATCAACTGCTAAGGACGTCAATAGTATAAATGTTTTTGTCGCGTGAAGGTGAGCAACTTTCCCTACTAGATATTGCGATCCGGCGCCAACCTACACGGCTTGCGGGACTTTCCCCAAAGCAGTATCTCCCAGGAGTATATTCCCCGTCGGATCAAGTTCTAAACCTCCAACTAGTCTCCCGACATGTGTCGTAGTGTAGTGAATGTAAGTGTGTATGTAAAAAAGAGGAAAGGATACGTCAAGGAAGAGGAAGGAAAGATGGCGCGAAGTTCGTGAGCCGTTCGTTGGGTTCTACTCCGGCATTCACCTAGTATTGATCGGAAAGAACATGTAAATACTAGCGATCAGAACAGCCGGCCACAAGAATTCTCGAGCAGACAATAGCTGAATTCGACCTACCTACCTAGCAACTGTCAAAATTCCTGTCAGCGTCAGAATTCGAACTCTAGGACCACCCTGTAAGAGCACTACACTGTCTCTGTCCTTATAATATATTACGTGTTAGTAAATGAAATACGTTTTCAGCATTTAATGACTTTCGTATATTTTCTAACACCTAATATATTTTTCTTCATTTATTTGTGTAACATCGACGGCTATAAATAAAAAAATTAAATTAATAATTGTAAGAAATAATCCTTCAATTTCTTGGGCTGATAGTTTGAACTTGCATCAAGTCAAACATAAACAGAGCAATTACAGACATGATTTCATCTAATCTATTACGCAATGAACTATTATAATAAAATCTTGGGGAAGAAAATAAATACTGCCAAGTAAAACAATGAGGTAATAAATATAAATAAAGTAATGTCAGAAGACATGGAACATGAAACATAGAAAAACAATAATATTAATTGTTACGTGGGATCAAGTGTAAGACGATTAAATATGACAATGAAATTTTGAATAGGAGAAATTCCACTTGTAACAAAAGAAACAAAAAATCTTTATCCACCAATACGTTCATAAACTAACTAAATATTGGAAACCTACTTCTTCACATTATACTTAATTAGCAACGTTGCGAGTTTTCCAAAAGTGGAGCTAAGTGCCAAAATTAACGAGTTTTTTGTATTCTGCGAAACCTTTAGAGAGAGCCTTCAATCTGTTCACGAGAGCACTTCCAGAAGAACCCGCGGCAAGGTCTTCTCCGCCGTGGCATGACATACAATGTAGGTTTATCGGCATATCGCCTGGCGTCATTGCTCAAACGTGTGCGGATATGCAATTGACTCAAGACTGAGAGTTCGAAATGAATGTTATTAGACAAATTGCCAGAGTAACCATGAAATAACTGTCGCTGTGAGCCTTTGTTTCCGCTCTTTAGCTGTTCTGACAGATATCACTGTTCCGGATACCACCTGCCACTACATTATACTTGTTCACAAGTCAAATTGCTTGTCATTAAAGAGTCGATTTGTCATTGCGATGTAATGTGAAAATAGTGCGTAAAATCATATTCATACCTAGACGTTCTTTAAAGCTATGAAACATTTCTTTTATCACTAAAATGCTTAACATAGAAAGAAAAACTAGCTAACAAATGAAGCAATTGTTTAGATTTGACACAAATTTGTAATCAGTTTATTATCATTAGTCATCTGCCGTGTTCAGGTTTTCACATATTAAACCTCTACACATTTTGGTTCTCTACTAATCTAATTTTGTACCGGTAAGTTTCATCAACTTTTATGTTGTATACATAACTTTCGCATTTACCTATATCTTTGCTTCTTCCTTACCATACTTCAGGCATAGCATTAAAGTCTACGGATGACTGTCTATTAGGTAGTCTAGGCGCTAGACTGTCGCTAGCAACCGTTCGTGTTCATTATGTTGGGTGAATTGAGTTGACACACGCGAAGTGACTGTCGTACGAAGTATTTTTGAGATAATGAAAATTAAATAAATGTCACTGAAAAAATTAGTCATATTTTTGTCAGTCTAAAGCAAATACATGATTGAAGATATTGTATTTATAACATGCTTTATTTGCATTATTAAGCCATACAAGTGAAAGAGTAATACTCGCAATCAGGTACATGTTTAACTAATTTTTGCACTGGATCTAATTTCAGTAATTTGATTGACTGGGTATGTAATCAGTCCAATTGCAATCTCCAATTTCTCAGTTACAAGTGTACACCAATTACTCTGAATAATCATCGGGGGCGACTAACGTATGTCGTTGTCAAATCAAAGGGGCTACTCCGCCTGCGAATGGCGTCATGTGCCGCAAGATATATGACGCACATGGGGACGGGTCGACAGGTGCCGGAGTCGCAAACGTGGATGCTGGACTGAACATTTCAACAGTGAATTTAACCTAATTAATCGAAATGCAATGAGCACAACCGTGGATCGAATATGATCACGTGCATGATAGATCACACGCGTCGCGTACCTCATTTGATTGGCTTGTGAAACAAATTTGTAGACCCATTTCGAAATAATGTGTTGACAAGAAGACAAATGTCACGATAATACTCGTAGGTCTGAACCAAACGTCGCATCTGCACATTTCTTTCAAAATAATTAATTCATTGCATTGATTTAAACCCTAAGGAAAAATGAATACAAATATTTTAAAGTTCAACAAAAATAGTACCAAAAAGAAATAAAAATGAATAAACAGGTGAACGAGATGGTAACGTGAAAGTACACTAATCAAGGGCATGGTTTAAAGGGTCAGTGAACGAATGTTCTGTGTGTATGTTGTGAAGGGCTTGGGGAAATAACAAGAAAAGATACACAAGCCATAGCAATCGTCCTGCTACTCGAAACTGCTATATCAATAGCGGTTACTGGAGATCTTTTCAGAAAGAGAAGAGCTAATCGCCCTTAAGTTTCACATGAATTTATTATATACCAAGAAACCGAGATATATACCGAGAAAACTACGAAAAGTTTATTAAATGTGGCCACTACTGATGTGTCTGCCCTACGACATCTTCGCATATGAATGGCTTGATTCTGTAACAAGATGAGACTCATTTCCACCAAAATCGAGATATTAACATTTTACGAATAGCGGGAGACGTCCTTTGGTTGACTTGACGCATCTTGTTATTGCCCCAAGTCCTTCGACTCTATAACAAATTTTGACTTCGAGACTACATATTTGAAAAAAGTTGTTTATCCCGTAAAAAATGGTATAGACGAAACCATTAATTTGTAATATCCAAATCCCAACAAATTCTCAAACATGTCAATCTAGCATATTTAACATATGTAAGGAAGTATATTTTTTGTTCCAATGATCATACGATTCATATATTTACGTTGAAACTAGAAATTTTTTTCAATGCATTATTTTGAGATAAAAATAATTCATAGAGGAAATCCACTGTGTATAAAACACAGAGAAAGAGAGAGAAAGTCTGTGTGTGAGAGAGAGAGAAAGTGTGTGTGTGTGTGTGTGTGTGTGTGTGAGAGAGAGAGAGAGAGAGAGGGGGGGAAGGACGGGGATCCGAGCCTGTGTCAGAAAGGAAACGGAAGAAGACCATATGAAATATAGGGCAAGAAAAAAGGAGTTAAGTGTAAAGTCCTAAAACGACATATTGAAAAACACAAAATGGTAAGCCAAGGCTGTCAAGTAGGATGGTGAATTGCAGAAGCAGCCGCTAGTAAATTATTATTATTATTATTATTATTATTATTATTATTATTATTATTATTATTATTATCATTACTGATGGTTTAAGGGCGCTTCAATATCTAGGGTCATTGGTGCCTCATGTCAATTTATTTTAAGAACAGCATCCACTGTGTCAGCGCCAAACTAAAATATTCAAAGTAAAATGTTTAAAAATAGAATATGAATGCGACCATTGGTAAGAAAGAGGATTTGTTATACAAGAAACCGGATAAAGACTTTAAAATGTCCCAAATAAAAGCCATATTAATTGGCATTATCCTTCCCTCCCAGATAAGACTGTACATTTTATTTTCTCGTAAATAGGTGAAGAGCTTGCAGAGAGAGAACTCATTACGTAGCATCTCAGGCAGAGAGACAGCAAGGTGATACAAAGTGGCTATCTCTTACCTCAGAACGGTGCAGGAGAGCATGCTCCTCAGTAAGATCCGTCTCGCAATTATCGCAGGTAGGTGGTGGGTCACTGCGGAGAAGATATCCCAGGGAGAAATAGCAGTGACCGATCCGAAGGCGTGTCAGAATAATCGCCTTGCGCCAAAAGGCGTGATATGAGCAAGACCAATGATTTATTGAATTGAATTTGCCTTATTTTTTACGTGGCGAGACTCAGGCCATTAGGCCTGCTCTTCCGTCTGACCACGCAAATTTCGTTACACTTTTCTCACCAATCATGGGAGAAAGAAGGTATTACTTGGGCAACGAAACAGGCGATTTGAATTTAGCTCAGAGGCGTCATTTAGGCTTGAGAATCTTTAACATGCAGTAAATGTACTAACATGGGACAGCCGGCTTTACTTCCCCTCCGAAAGAAGGCGTACGAAGGATTTTTTCGCCCTTAAAAATCCACGACTTCGATCGGGTTTGAACCCGCAAACTTGGGTATAGCAGTCCGATACGCTAACCGCTACACCATCGCCGCCGTATTTACGGAATCCTTGATTCTCGTGAGCTTGAAACCAGAGTTCTGCCACT
Organism: Teleogryllus oceanicus; assembly: GCA_964035755.1. Lineage (NCBI taxonomy): Eukaryota > Metazoa > Arthropoda > Insecta > Orthoptera > Gryllidae > Teleogryllus > Teleogryllus oceanicus. Next base: position 32,535,994 of record CAXIVR010000004.1, read on the forward strand.
CTGCCATGCACTGAGTATCGAGCAGTTTAAATACGCTTTAGAGTCTTCTGAAGGGACATACGGAATATCAATAGACGACTTCCGAGTCGATGTTTTTGCGGCTAGGTCGGCTAGCTCATTGCCTCCGATTCACACATCACCCGGTACTCAACGTACTACTAGGTCATAGAGGTGAGATAAGAGACGGTGAAAGAGATGTTGTATTGTTGTAGTCCACTGATCCGAGGGAGAAAGAGTCAAACGTGATTGGAGTGCACTTCGGGAATCTCTACTTATGCTCGACGTGATGCACGTGACTCTATATATTTCAAGGCCTGCGGTACCCAGACCACCTCAGCAGAAAATACGATACCGGTAGATAGTGTGGGAATTATACATTAGAACGAACATCCCACAGAATCATTGATGACAGAGCCGTCAAATGTACATGAAAGTGTGCTCTGGAGAAGATGCTTTCAACTCATTGAAGCGTTTTAGATATGTCAAGGGCAAAGTTGATGTTTTAGGGAGGTTGGATAAATCAATTAGGGATTGGAGACATTTCCAAGGAGGAACCAGGTTTTTGAAATGTTTCATGGGGGCAGGAAGTTTCAAGTTAAGCTCCTGCTACAACTTATATAAGCGGATACCAAGCGGTTTAGGTAAAGATGGTCTCTATAAGAATGATGCTTGGTGATCTGAGTAGAAAAATGCTTACTGAGATGGAACATCCTGCTCTGACACGTTTGCACCACACGAACCGATTAAAGTTTCCCGTCTTTGGCTAAAAGACGGTTCTCCAGCTTCAGACAAGAGACACTCGATATGTGCAATAGGCACCTGCACTGATGCGGATTCTGGCATGATGAATAGTATTTAGAGGTGGCAAAATTGGAAATGTCGTGGAGCCGAATACCGGAAGTGGTGGCTCAGGGCATCGGTTGATGTCACTGCAGTGTCTCTTACCGGGAGGTCCTAGGTTCGAGTTACGATGGTGGCAGGATTTTCGACCCCTTATATCGCTTCCTTGTCCTATCCCCACCCCTTACTTACTCCCACCTACACGCATATGCATTACACTACCACACATGCCGGGAGATAGGTCTGGAGCTTAGAGCTTGTCCCGGCTGGGGCAGTGCCCCGCTGGTGGGAGATACCTGGTTAGGGAAAACCTTTCTAGCCTAAGGTGGGTCGGCGCTGAATCTCACCATTCAGAAGGGGAAGATCACCGCCACCTCCCGACGAGAAATTACAGACACACACTTACGAAACTTACGACCTTAGGAGTTCACGCGTCCGGAATGACTAACAATCAATCTCAGGCATATACAATGCTGCTGTAGTTCAAATCAGATCGATTAAGTGTCCTCTACAACCGTAAGAGACATATAGGATCGGACCCCTAAGGTTGCGAAGTATGTTTAATGGTGATACACATCGTCTCTGTAGGTTACGGACATGTTTTCGCCATGTTAGGCGAAACGTCATCCCGAGAAAGGATGCTGCATTAACAAACGGGAGATGGTCGTCTCCAAGGAAGAAATATGGGTGATTGTTGAGGTGATATTTTCTACAGAAGTGTGTGCACTTTGATTTTGAAATGGAGAACTTAAAACTAGTTTTTTCGCTCCATTCATTCAGACTACTTAGAACGAGTTGTAGTTGCCTTTGACTTTAATGTCTTTGGATGAGCAGAAAATGGTAAAATCATCAACAAAAAGTGATGCCTTTACACACTCTCTTATGACTGACGCTATGTTGTTGATTGCAGTGGTGAACAGAGTGGAAATCAAAATTACCTTTTGGGGAACCGCACTTTCCAAAGTGACGGGAAGATAATTTTCGGCCAACGTGGACATCGAGGTCGGCGCGTTGTTTTCGATAGGCGGTGTTTGGGCGTCGAGAACGTCTTCGGTGAAGTGAGCAATTAATGACGTTGGGACACTGGTCTAGTATGTGCATTTCTTCATCGTATTTGCCCCAGTCAGTGCGCTGGATTGGTCGGGGGCGGACAACATCAATATCGTGCACACCTAAGTCGACCAAGATTGGAAAATGGTCGCTTCCATGGGTTGTCTTCCCGCAGGATTGTCCATTCTACAAAGGTAGCAAAAGATGGACTTGAAAAAGCGAGATTGATATGGGAAAAAGTGCTCGGCGCCAGGGAGAAATGAGTGCCATAGCAAGTATTTAGATGAACGAGGTTGAATCTGTGTACGATATTTCCAGAAGGATACCTCTCTGGCACTTTGCTGAGCAGAGAACATGGCACATACTGTCTGACGTGGAGATTTCAAAAGCCACAGCCGCAGAAGCTGTGCTGGCGCTCTGAGGAAGTACTAAAATTTCCTCATGAAACTTAAGAAATTTAAAAAGTGGAACACTGCGAGTGGTTAAGTATTGAACTCCGCAGAACGAGAGCTTCATTATCTTATGATAAATTAATACAGCCAAATTAGTTTTCATGGTTTAGTGCGTAGTAGCTTTGCTGAAATGGCCCAGGGCAACAATGTCACCACTGCAGTGTTTCTGAACGGTAACCACTTAGGTTGGAATCCCGTCGGTGTCGATTTTTTGACACTAGCTAGATAAATAGCATTCTGCCGCTGTCCGCCTGATCTGACAGGTTACTTTTCGTGGTTTCTCCGGCCAATACCAGATGAATGCCGAAGTAGTACATTAAAAAACGGGCCAAGGACCGCGTGCAATCTTTCCTAATCTTTGTCCCTTTGTTTCCTCTTACATATGCCACGCTCTACACTATTACACATTTCGGGAGCCAAGAGCTTATTCCAGTTGAGGTGGTGTCCCGCTGGCGGAGATACCTGTAGGAGGAACCCCACAAACTGATTGATTGTTAATGATTCCGGGCGCGTCAACGATTGTCATTAGTGCCGTAAGTGTAGTGAATGCTTTTCAGAGGGTGGTGATCTCCCTCCGCTGAGTTGGGAGATCCACCACCGACATACCGTCGACTAGCTGGGTTTTCCTAACCAGGTATCAACCACCAGCGGGACACCGTCCCACCCGGGACGACCTCTTAGCCCCCGACCTGACTCCCGGCATGTGTGGTAGTGTAGGGCATGTTTCTTGGTGAGGGGTGAGGATAGGACAAGGAAGGGGATGGAATGATCGCGCACGGTGCGTGGATCGTTTGTTTGGGTACTGCTCCGGCATTAGCCTGATGTTGATCGGAGAAACCACGGAAAACTACCGATCAGAGCAGCCGGCCGCTAGAATTCTCCCCCAGACAGCGACTGAATTCGACCTAGTTGAAAAGCTAGTATCGTAAGTCGTGCTACCGTCGAGACTCGAACCTAGGACCTCCCAGCCAGAGGCACTGCACCCACAAACAGAGATATTGACGTTCTGCCTGGGGAGGAACACCGCCACCTATCGGAATATAGCACGGGATAATAACGGGACTAATAACCACAGCAGTTGCCGCGCCCCAAATAACTAAATAACCAATGCTTGTGAGTAGCCTTCCAGCATCTGGGAGTTCACTTACATATATTCTGCTATCAATATTGCAGCGAATGAAATGGCAAAAAAATATTTTGTTAAGGTAAGCCTTCGGAAATCAGAGATCAGGAACCAGAGGTTCAAGCGACGTATTCCCGTCAACATATCGATAATAATGTTTGCTTAATTACATTGCTTTTACTATCTACGAGTAGAATTCATCTATATAAGAATTCGAAAAAGGAAAAAATATAATTTCACTTGTGTAACTACTATGCAGGCACTTATCTCGTTTACAAAATGCTATACGTAAACTGGCCCGACGAGTTTGTATTGAAACCATCATGCACTTTTTAGAAAACCTGCCTGCAGGAAGACTTTTCATCGTGATAAGAACTCATGCAATGCGCTCAGTTATAAAATGACTTCACAAAAAGAGACCGGCGGCAAAAAGGGTTTGTTTCTCTGAGGCGAGACAGGTGGCTTGCTTAACTGGAGCGTTCCTGGGCTGCCGCGGGCCGTGGCTTCAACTGAGGTCCTGTCAAGTCTCCTCTTTCCCATTTCGGAGTGCCGCCCTTCTGGCCGTCCGTTAATAGCACCGACGCAGCTATCGTCACCGACCGTTGCTGTTTAGCTATAGCCGAACACTGTACAACTAGCTAGTATCGCTGAACCTCCACTCACATGCGTTTAAATGTGATTGACAAGTATTCTGTGTCCTTTTCGCCTTTAAATGTGCAGTCGCCAGAATGTACTGTCGCAAGTTGTTGATCTTCGAGCACAATTGGAAATTGGAACACAAAATCGGAAACTCAAGAATGACCTGTTCAGGGATCAAGAGTAAAACGTGAATATTTTTCCTCTATAGTCACTTGTGAAAGCTTCCGATGAACAGCTTTCTATATCCTGGATCTCACCTTCTTCTCGCCGCAATTCGTTGCAAGAAGCCAGAGTTCGTAAGTGACACGTCCCAATGTAATGTTCTACATTCAGATTGTTTACGATGCATCGCAAGTTATACCGCAGATGCTGCTCAAACCTTGTTGCCTCAACGAAATTTGTAGCACTTTCCCTCTATTATTTAAATAAAAAGCAATCTGTTACCAAAGTCGAAGCAAATGCTTATTAACTGGCTCAAATCTTAAGTCTTACTGACAGCGATTTTACTGTTCAATTATTGTACCTATCTTGAATCACTTGTTTTATTTAAGAAATTGAATTGTACTGAAAGAACCAGTCATATCGCCTTTCTCTGATTTCTAGCCACGGACCTCTTGAAATGAAGATTGAGTTTTCAGGGTCACTTGATAATTTGTTTTCAACCGACTTTAAGAATAATTTCACACCTTCTGGTGCAAGGACGTCACAGATTCAAAATGCGCTTTCGCCTATTTTAGAAAGATTACTTCCGTTGTTGATAAGTTCACTTTCCGTGTAAAGCCACTTTCATTACGGTCACGTCTATCGATCAATTTTAATTGCAAGAACTTTCTCCTCATACAATTCGTGAGTTTGTGGTAAAAACACGGTGCAGAAAATGTTTCATGCTTGTACTTGCACTGTACAATTGTACTGTAACTGTACTGTAATTGACTTAACGCTTTATTTCTTTACTCCAAAATGTATTTTATCAGTTTTAAATTTGTTTGTGTGTTACTAAATTCTCACATTGAAAATAAATCTCTTCTTAAAAGTCTTTACTTACTCTTTTACATTTTGGGAATAAAGGGCGGTTTATGTAATCTATTACTAGCCTATTTAAATTGATGTATTTTATTTCCTTGCATCCTTCGTACGTAGTATAGGGACAGCATTGAAAAAAAGTTTGATATTTCGATCGACAATTACAGGAATGAGTGGCCTAGAGCATCAATTGTTGAAACTCTACTATTGATGGCATCTACCGGTCCTAAGGTTCGAATCCTGACGGTGGTAGGATCTTATACACTAGCTGGACAGGTACGTTGAATTTAGCTGCCGTCTGGAAAAGAATTCTAGCGGTCGGTAGTTTTCAGTGCTCTGGTCGGTAGTTTTCAGTGATTTCTCCGTTCAAAATCAAACAAATGCCCGAGCAATGACCTAACATATGAGCCATGGAGGGCCAAAAGCTTTCATTCCCATTCCTTCTTCTATTTTCACCTCTTACTTACACACATTTATAGGCATTACATTTCCTGGTCTGTTCAATGTGATGAGAATAACCGTTGTGATTTTTTCGTGCTTTGTAGAAATAAAAAATTACTACTGTGCCTGGCTTCCAAAACATTTGCAAATTCGCACAGCAGTCACTTAGTTTGAATTTGCTGTGGCATTTTTTCGTGATACACGAAGTGTTAATATGGCAGAAATTACACTATTGTGATTTTACGTAAGTGTTTCTAATGCGAGAAAGAATATGCTGTTGTAGCACCAATAGTTTTCGTTTAGCTTAATTTATTCCTGGAACCTAATGCAACTTTCGAAAATCTATTACCTACATTCTCAAATTTTCATTTCATTTATATTAATTGCTGGAAGAGAAGTTATTTTTACGACAGTTGAGTAAAAGAAGGTAAAAAAGCATGTTTTCAAGTTTTGATAAGCATTCGTCAAAAATGGTATCTTGTAGCTTATCCTCACACATCTTGTACTAACATGGAATCATTCAAATGAAACAGCGAAATGCTTGCTAGGGTCTATCAGAGGAACTTTCATTACAGTGTCATCTCCAATTCAACTTCCATTTCTCTTTTATTAGTTCGGTCGTTATATACTCACCCCCCTCTTCTCCACATCGTACCTCAGAGCAACCTCCATCTGCGCCACCCACGTTCGCCTCGAGGCCTTTTGTCTTCCCTTCCTCTCTGACGACCTCACCTCGCCCGTTGCAGGCGCTCGCTTCACCAGCGAGATTACCCCGCCCCCTCCCCGCCCAATTTCCCTCGCTGGCGGTGTAGGAGCGGTGCCGCCGACGCCATTCCATTTGCATGCGCAGATTGCCGCGGCTACCGCGCGGTCAAACGGGCACGGCTGGTCGCGTGAACACCGGCCACGATACCGCGGCGCACACTGGGCCTAAAACCTGGTCATAACTGCAAATGGGGTGGATTTGCGTAAAAATTGGTATCAATGGGTTTTGGAGGTCCCTGAATTTGATTATTATAAATAAATTTCAAAATTCAAAATGGCGGATCAACTCATTTAAAAAGAAACAAAAATATACCTATAGGGTTCTGGATTTTTCGAATATCATAATGAAATTTCCAAATTCAAGATGGCGGTTTGGAAACGGCTAACTCACTCATAAAAATAATTGTGTGTGTAGAAATATGGATAGAATAGTTCTTGCGGTTGCTGTTATCATTCCAAAGTCAGTATACCAGTAATGTTCTTATTGAAAGTAATTGTAAGAAGGAGAAATCGAAAAAATACATAGAAAATAATTCTCTGTGGCGTCGAAGACACTTCCGGGATATCTAGTGTTAAATCTTACTAAGTAGCATTGCAGTAATGTGGCTATAAAACAAAAAAAGAGCTGGTATGTGCAGATAAATGTGTGATACTCTGAATACGAACATTCCATTTCATAAATAAAAAAAATGATTGAGGTAGGAATACTCAGGACAAAAATATATAATCCATAATGCACTTGACTAACATTGTTACGCTTCATAGGTTCGACTTCAGCCGTATTACAAAAAAAATGTTAGACACTTTTTCTTAAAACTATACCTTACTTACAGTCAAAAGCGTATTCTGTTCGGAAATACGAAAAGAATCGACAAAAAATAATTAAAACCCTTTGTTTTAATTCCACAAATATAGTCGACTAAAATCAATGAATTCGAATGTTGCGAGCAACGGTAACTTTACGAGACCGTGAAGACGTCAAAAATGATTAAAATAACGATCTGGAGCTGAAGTAGTTCGCTCCAATGTCTCCGAACGATAGTAGATTAATTAGATATTTAGTCGAAAACAGTAAAAAAATGCATGTGACGTATGGGGGAGAAAATCATCTGCCCATGCTTTCTTGAGCTTCAGAATCCCCTTCCATCAATTTAACTATTAATAGTTGAAAGATGGAAAATAAAGAAATAATAATAATATTGATAATAATAATATTGATAATAATAATAATAATAATAATAATAATAATAATAATAATAATAAAATTAAAAAGCGAGATATTAACATTTTAAAACCTACATATTTTCGTTTTCGAGCTATAGAAAACTTATTTGTAACGGTAAACGAACTGCAGATTTGATTTTTCAGTATTGCTAACAAAATAGAAACTCACCCTAATCTCTACTACCACTACAAACAAAAGGAGAGTTCAACAAAACGTGCACATAGTGAAGCTACATTTACAACGAAATTTCCTAAGTCAGAATTCCGAACGCGCACATTGAATTTCGCCATTATGGCCGATTCAACCGATTTGGCCTGATTCAACCAATTTGGCCTGATTCGACCAGTGTGCAGGGGCTGCCGACCTCCGCACGACGCTCGCGAATCGCGGTTACGATCCCCTGCTCCAGGAAGTCCAATCTGAGCAGCACATACCAATCAGTGCTTCGATATTGTTTCTCTCCACAACGACCGGCATCTCTACGTCGTAACAGTAAAACCGCAGAGCAGTAACTGTCATTTTGATTTCTATATATTACAGAGAGGCTTGTGTTTTTTTCGTACAACCCAACTGATCATTTTCAAAGTAAAAAGAACTGTGGAAATCGTACCGTCCAAAAACTGTTTTAACAAGAGCTAAATTTGTATGGGCATCAATGCGAGACAGGAGATGGATTTCGTAAAAGTAGCCTTCTCAGATACAAATTTTGCTCAAGTTCTTCTCCAAGGTCAACTTCTAAATTCTAGAAAATCAGCATCTGAATGCAAGCGGTGTTTCTGCTAAGAAACACGACAATTCAAAATATGATCACTCATTTTTTTCGATCAAGAATAATATCTCGAGTTCAATATTCAGTTCAGTATTTGAAGGGTGGAGTGTTATGATGTAAATAATAATAATAATAATAATAATAATAATAATAATAATAATAATAATAATAATAAATATTATTATTAAAACTGCAAAGATATAGTTATAATTGATAATATGTTAACGAGTAAATAACTTGTACACGTTAACGTGTAAATACTTTGTTTTATTTGATTGATTATAGTGATTCCGGGCACGTCAACCATAATATTCATTAGCCCCTACGTTTAGTGCATGTTTTCTATCACGGGAGGGGGCAGTGATCTTCACCCACTAGATGGTGAGATCCGGCGCCAAAAAAACGGTCGGCTCGCGTGGTTTTTTCCCCAATGAGGTATCTCCCACTAGCATCGCAATTCACCAGCCGGGACAAGCTCCAACCTCCCGACTGGTCTCCCAGCATGTATGGCAGTGTAGTGCACTTGAGTGTGTGTGTGTGTGTAAGTAAGGTGTGATGTTAAGAACAGGAAGGGGAAGGAAAGACTGCGCGCGGTCCGTGGGCCATTTGATAGGGTATTGCTTCGACATTTATCTGGTGTTGATCGGAGAAACCACGGGTCATTACCGATCAGCGTAGCCGACTGCTTGAATTCTTCTCTAGACAGCTGCTGAATTTGACCTTGTGAGTATCTGGTTTCGAAAATCCTGCCACCTTTGGGACTCGAACCGAGGACCTGCCGGTCAGAGGCGTTGCAATGACATGAATTGATTCCCTAAGCCACATTTGGAGGTCAAATATTTTTTTTAACTTGGTTGCTGATGAAGGCAATGTAAAAGTAAACTACTCCGCGATAGTTCATTTAGCATGGGCTGACTGAAGTATGTTGGAACTCGTGTATCGTTATGAAGACCTTCCCTGTCACATGAGTTACAGTCCGACGATTTGTGTGTTCTTCTGGATTGATGATTTGCGTCTTTTCTGGTTCACGATAAGTAATAGAAGTTATGAAGTTAAAGAATAGGCTGTCGTCAGAGGGGCAATGTAAAGTTTGTGATCAAGATTGGTCGATACCTATTAGTATACAACAATTATTCTTTAAGCTTGAAATTTTTTTTGTTGATTTTGACTGAATAAATGCACTGGGCTTACAATCATTACAATATTTTGAACAAATTATTCTTGTTCCCATTGAGCATTTGAGCCAACTTTCATTTTTAGCCATCACGTTCCACATTATTCTCTGCTCTTTTGGACTTCATATCTCTTACCCTCTCCATTTCTGCTTTTGCTGCCAACTTTAACCAGGCCTACAGGCTCCAACACGGCACATATCTACCACCTGCCGCTTCCATCTCCGCCGCCTGGGCCGCCGCCGCCAAGGGGCGGGGCACTTGCTACACGCCGGCCGACGACCCTCGCCGTTGGCCTCCCGGCGACCGGTCGCTCCGCGGGCGCTGGCCGGCTGCTCGCCTTCGCATCTGACAGCGGCGGCGCCCGACACGCCTACGGCTGCCCGCGCCCTCGCTGCCCGGGCGCGCCGCGGCGCCCTGGTGGCCGCGGGTCCCCCAGCGCCGCGTTGCGGTGCTGTTGCGCCGTTGAGGTTTAGCACGGCGTGGACTTATCGTGGACGATATGAACGCACGTTTAAGCAACTTCTGCGCATGCGCGAACTATTAGTTTACGGTAGAATTACATTAGGGAGTTTGTGCACCCGCGAACGTTCAAGCACTATCGATCTTCTGCGCATGCGCAGTTTAGTTTCGCATCACTTTTGTGCATCTACGAATGCGCAGAAGATCGATAATGCTGTCCGCTATGGCATGCACGCACTCCCTATTGCGAATTGTAAATTCACCAAAATTATAAAGTGCAATCGCATGACTTTTGTAGTTCACGATACAAATCACGTGATCACGACTGTCTGCGGGAGAATTCTAGCGGCCGGCTGCTTTGATCGGTAGTTTTCGATGGTTTCTTCGATCAAAACCAGGCGAATGCCGGAGCTGCACCCTAAAGAACGGGCCGTGGACCGCGCGCGATATTTCATTCCTCTTCCCTGACCTATCCTTACCTCTTACTTATAAGCATTTACACTTACATATACTTCACCATCGATACCAGTCGGGAGCTTAGAGCTTGTGCCAGTTGTTGGGAGTTAGCTGGAAGGGGAATGTTCCCGTAAGCCGAGATAAGTCGGTGCCGGATCTCATTAGCCAGCGGGAGCAATATCAACACCATCCCCCGGGATAAAACATTCAATCATACAATGCGGTCTCTTACGAACATGGATGACGATCATTTTCCAAACTACTGTTGTGCTGCCATATATTGACGCAGAAAATTACTACTGCGGTGTATTGTAGGATGTGGGTTGAGGAATAGGGCCAAATACAATTTGTTTCACTTAACTAATTTTATTTACGTAAAAAATAGGAGGCGTTATTTCCTAACGCTCGCTTGCACCATATGTTTGTTTGTTTACTTGTCCTGAAATTTGATTTGTATCTAACCGAAAAATATAACTATTATTTTATAAAAATTGTGATCACTTTAAAAAGAACGTTAGGAGATAATACATAGTCCATCAAATATTATAAGTTTCTATTTTCTACAACCATTAAATGATTAAAAAATACTAATAATGCAATTAGTACATTGATTTTATAATTCCATCCCTTGACAGACACTCTTCAAAATAATGAACATAACATTGTGACAGAGTTATTACTATGAATGAAGATGTCAAATCGCTTGATGGTCTACGTTTGTCAATAAAAAACTTCCCTGGCAGTTGGCGGTCGAAATACCGGTATTGTGTTGTGCCACCCAAGACGTGACAGGAGACATAATGACAAAAATTTAACTTCTTTGAAATATTCTGCCCAGCAACGTTGAATCTTTCTGATTAACTTGTTCGGGTTGACTTCATCTCATGGTACTCCTGAACCGGCTCTGTCGGATGCCATCTCGAAGACCAGTCACAGGGCGACATTTACGCAGCTTTGTCAATACACATACTGAAGGGAAGAGATGTAGGGAGGTTAGAGAATGAAAGAATGGATGAACGTTCGTTAAATTGAAATTGCAACAGCGTGTCAGGTACACAAACATCATTTCTATATTTTTACTTATTTACATTCATTTCAGAAAAGTATCATAAGAAAATAACATATCAGATTTCAATTAGCATGAAAGAAGGTTGAACTGTATTAAATATCATGTATATGGTTAATAACAATTATATATTAATTGTGGGGTGAGGCATGTCCGCTATCTGAACACGATTGATAATTATCTGCCAGTCAATCCACTTTAAATCTCGACAACATGAATATTCTATAATTTTCATGTACAGAAAGAAAGTAATTAAACATGTTCAGTTGAAGATTCAAGAAGTTCGAGCTTCTCAATGAAACTTTGCTTTCATTGTCAGTTTGAAAATGTCTGTGTTTGTTTCGTCGTTAAGTGCCGATTGCAGTTTGAGTCCGACGAGGGAAATCAGGAGCATGTGAGAGCGGCGAAGGTTTGAGCTGAAAGTTTCCACTAATAAAAAGGCGGTTCAACGTGTGTTCTCTAGATCCATTCACCAGATCCGCGTAATAACACATAGTTGCAATTAATTCCTTTCTACTAATGAATAAGTACTCATATTTGTAACAAAAACGCCACGAGCTAAAAGAGATAAGGCTAACTCGGATCATAGCTTCAGACAACTTTCACATCGCATTATTTTAACACGTTCCATTCTATTTACGACCTTAATTACACAATTTGGCGAGAACCAGTAGCAGCAGAATGGGCGTTGTTACCTGTTAGGCGAACAACGAGCACTCCTCCCAGTTCACAGAGGCCGCGAAAGAGAACGATATGGAAACAAAAAACGACGGTTGCTTTTTTTTACGCATAAATTGTTGCTACGTGACACAGGCTGCGTACGTGTTGTCTTGTAATTAAAAGAAAGGCCAATACGCTACGGAATGTCCAAACCGCTTAGTCCGACAAGTCTCTCCCATATTCCTTGGCGTAGTTTCGCAATACGCCCCCATTTCCGAGAATAAAACAAAACGAGCCCTCCCCGAACGCAACGCCGGGCCTTGGGGCTGCGTCGGGTGTGTGCACCCTGGGGCGAAATGTCATTATCGTCTGAATCGGGGAAAGCGCTAGAAGTGTGGCATTTAATTTCGCCTTTACTTTCAAACGTGCTTCATGACGGGGGCGAAATGGTATCAAGCGGCTGCTTACATAAACGGAGGACAGGCCGACTGGTACTTTGCTCGGAACGAATTCCCGTCCTGCGCCCCGCATTGTGGCCGCGGAGAAGTGGGGCGTCAAAAGAGACGATGGAGGGGGGGAGGAGGGGGCGGGGACGGGGTGTGGGTGAAGTAACGCCCGGCAATGGGCCACAATGGGTGCCAGTTTAACCTTTGCGCAGAAGCGGCCCGCCGGGCAGCCGACAAAAGGATTATTATGCGTGTGTGGAGCTCGCCCAATACGGGAAGAGAGGTTCAAAGAACCTCCACGTGGTTTGCGAGTGGTTGGAAGTTGGATGGAGGTCGGAGGTGAATTCTTGGGAAGAGGTGAACGAGAAAGATAAAAAGTGGAGAGAACGCCAGTGCACCTGTTTGAAATAAAGTGAAAAAGTTGGTATTGGTGTCTAGATACAGATTATGTGATATGCCATTAATAGACATCCGAGATCAACTGGCAAAAAATAGTATAAATATATGCCTATTCTCAAGCGCTCTAGTCTCTAGATCTTTTGAGATTCTCCTTTTATCCCTTCTCTGAAAAAAAAATACACACTTAAGAATTAATAAGGTATTCATACATTTTATGAGATACGTGCTTGAGACTGCCATTTAAATCCGAATAAAAGAAGTAATTTCTTTCAGTTGGTACAAACGTTTCTCTAAAAGAAAATATTCTAGTATATTATTTAGAATATCGATAAATCGTGTCTTTAATTTTGCCCCGTTAGTCTTAACATGAGGGTTTTTAGCATTTTTCACTCTTCTCATAGTTCCAACTATATTTTTAGCCGATTCTTCAGGAGAATTAAAAATTAAGGTAAAAGGGGAAAATGACGAATTTTCCTAATAGCTCCAAATTAAGTTACAATACTCTCAGACTATTTTTTTATTATCGTTCTACTTAAATAAGAGGTGATGTTTGCACTACAAAGAAACCTTAGTTTCTGTTCAGGTTGACTGAACGTATCTGGACTCGACCAAAACAAACAGTGGAAAAGAAGAACTCTAACCAGTCCACGTACGACCGTTAATTTTCGTTGCCCTCGAGCACGATCTGACTAAACGCAGCGATCAACACCCGAAACACGAATTTTCGGACAGCTGTGATTCATTGGTCTCGAGATGTTTGGAGCCTCTGCACGCAGTGGATCACAATCGACTTCTTGGGACTCGAGGCGCCAGTAGGAAAGTGCCTCTTAACTTACTCAAAAGAAAAACCTTCTTTAAGATAAAGAATATCATAAGAGGAAAAGTCAAAGGGACTCTTGAAGTGGATATCTCACTGGAAAATGCCGTAGCGTAAAATTAGTGGGAATAGGTAGAGAGTAAGGAGAGAAGAATTGAAAACGAAATTGTGAGAAGAGAATAATGGAATACGGAGATATAAAATAGTAGTTTGCGTAAAATGGGTGCGAAGCAGATTATTTACGCACGAGTCGATTTTTCGTCTGAGCGTAGTGAGGACGATAAAGAGACGAGTGCGGGAATCACCCTGCACCCCTGTTGCACATACTGATTTTAACACGCGCAATGAGCGAAACCCAATGCGCCAAGGAAAGTAATATAAATTAAATATCAAATAACTAGAAATACCATACTCGTACAAAAGTAAATGGATTCCATTCAGGTTCGTAACACTATTGTAAACAATAAACAAAGACGTCTTCAAGACGATAGACAATTGCGAATCGTTACAAATGTTTCGCATACTCGTTGCGGTGTTACGCACACTGCAAAAAAATAGGTGTTTCGCACACGGAAAACAAACCCGCGTATCGCGCACGGCGTGTTAAAAACGACTTTTCTTATTAGAGTTAATATTAAAGTGTTTAGAATGAGAAAGATTTAGACTTTTAAAGATATATTAATGAAAACGAATACCGATCTATATAGAGCCAAATACATATTTAATATGACGAATGTGAGCTAAAGATGGCAGGGGGACAGCGATGACATAGAAGCACCGTGTGGGGTCACCTGTGAATTCCCAGTCGTTGTGCCGCTTAGATATTCGATAGCTCTGCTGATGGAGGAACTAGGCACATTTGCATAAGAGTCGAGTCATTGGCATGAGGCCCATGCACTACGTGACGCCTGCGGTGGCATTTGTGTTCTTTCTTTTCTAACGCCTCCGTTGACAGCGCCGTTCCTACTTCGTCTAACCATCACCACTACTTAACCTCCGCCTCGACCACAACCGCATCTTCTAAGAACCTTCTATCTTCAGTATGATACGTAATTCATTCCATTGTCTCCAATGCAGCAAAGAAAGTAGCATGATGTATGAAGCCCTGTTTTACAATCTTCACCGCAGAGACCTTCACACTTTCCATCCGATCTATCATTCACTCCATCATTGACCCCCTTCCTCCGCCATTAGTATCTTCCCCCTTCTCAGTGCAAGCCATCACTATCAACGTGATAACGCCTAATTTTGATGTCTATTAGAAGATATGTCTTCACATTATATAAGCTCAGTCCAATAGCAAAAGGTTCATGACGCTGAGAAAGATCTAAATTCAAACCAATGTAAATTCAAATGAATTGCAACATTCGTGATAACTTCATTATCACCAGGATTTTAATCACAAAAAAAAAAAAACCACACAATTGTTACATCTAATTGGTATCACACTTTTCAACTGATGGAGCACTCAAATTAATATAGCATGATATTCGTTTTCAGTTAGTTCTTATTTGTGCAGTCGACTTGAACTACTATTGAATCGCTTATTTCAAAAAGGTCACATCACCAATATTTACTAACATTAGTTAATCCCCACCACTTAATTGATAATATGCTTTTGGAATTCGTTCGTTCGTCCCGGTTAGTGAAATAATGTAAGCAGGAGTGCTTTCTTGTTTACCTCAAAAGCCACTTATCGAAATCGTGGCGTTTGCCAACAGGCGCGTGCCAAACACCTGATAGGGATGTGCCCAACTCGAAATGACCGGTTTTATAAATTTTCTCTCTTCCTCGCATGAAGGTCACTTTGTGAACTACTTCAGAGTAGTATGTTCAAGTTTTCTTATGAATTATCTGTCATGATCCTATCCTTTCGGACACTCCTGATATAAAAGCTTTTGATGGATAGGCGATTATAATAATATGTTTTTAATGGTGAGGGTACAATGGTAGAAAAGGAGGCAGGGAAATATGAAAATTACCTATAAACTTCCGCGAACACGCACAGTCCAAAATTTCACATTCATCGTCTGGAAACTCGTTTGAACTCTGGCAATCAGAAGTGAAAAGTAAACATTTTGTGTACAACACCAACGCTCAAACTCTCACAGACGTATTCTGACGGAGAAAACCGCTTCAAAATTGATCATTTCAATTTTATTCGCACCGGCTCCTCATTCCTCTTCACCGGCAAAGGGCACTCAGGGCATCAACTAATGCCATTGCAGTACCTCTGACCGGGAGGTCCTCGGGTTCGAACCCCGATGATGGCAGAATTTTCGACACTAGCTAGACAGCTAGGTCGAATTCTCCAATGTGTGGAGGATAATTCTAGTGGCCAGCTGCTCAGATCGGTAGTTTTCCATGGTTTCCACAATCAACACCAAGCGAATGCCGGAGCAGTACCCTAACACACGGGCCACGGACCACGCGCGATTTTCTTCCTTGTCCTATCCCCACGCCTTACTTACATTCTCACTTACATGCACTACACTAATACACATGCCGGGAAACCAGACAGCTTACAGCTTGTTCCAGCTGGGGCGGTATGCCGCTGCTGGGAGATATTTAGTTGGGGAAACCCCTCACGGCGACCCATGTCGGTGCCGGATCTCTCCCTCCAGCTGGAGGAAATCACCTCCATCTCCCATGAAGAAACCATGGCGTACGGGACTAATGACCTTAACCGTTGACGCGCCCAGAATCACTAATCAATCAATCAATCAATCATTCCTCTGCCTCAGGCCATAGCAATCACTCATCCATCACCTCACTTGACTGCGCCGCCCGCATGGATGAATACTTAAATGCAAGGGCTCTCTGCACCGCCTCTACTTCGGCGCCCGCCCTCACCCTCGCCGGATATAGTACTGCGGGACCCCTAAATATACCATGGGGCCCCCTCCGGAGAAGAAGTTCCATATTTAGTAAAAAAACACTAATTCGCATATAATAACTTTTTGCGCCAATATAAGTGAACATTAACAACGTACTTATAGAATTGATCAAATTCTTTTTATTTTAACACTTTTTATTCATTTCCGGTCTACAAACACATGTTTAGTCCGCCAACGTTTTTAGTGTTATAGTGAAATTAAGTCAAGTGAAGGATAGTGCAGTTTCATTGTATAAACACTCAGTGCGGCTTTAGATGATAGACGTTTCTTTTCTGTTTCACGTAACTTAATGTTCTAAGAATCAGTAGCTTTTACAATATTACTATAGTTATTGTTATTATTATCATTTTAGCATTATTATTACCAATATTATATTTACATGAGATTTATTATCTTATTTATGTAATTAAGTGCTTCCATGTTACATCCAATTGGAGTTTAAATAAATTTATCTTCATCTTTATCTCAACTAAATAAGTCTTTTCCAGAGCGCGAATCCTCCGGGCATGGGGGCCCGAAAGAAACTGTTTATTTTGGTATCAGGCCCTGGTCCCTCTCTGTCGTGACCGCGAGGACCGCCGACGCGGTGAGGCAGGCGGGAAAAACGCAGCGTAATTGCGCACTCCGGTTACGTGCACGGCTTGAAAATTGCATTCGCCGGCGGAGGCAGTGGAGGGGGGGGGGGGCGATGTTAGCGGGAGAGGCAGGTGCCAATGTCGGCTATATTCTCGCAACGTAGACATGCTGCTGAATAATGGCGGTAATTTATAATGTAAAAACTGTTGACACAAAATATATTCCTTAATTGCAATTAAAGACACATTGCATTACCTTTCTGCTCATTTAAAAAAAATTAATTATAAAATATTCAATTAATCAGTAATTTAGTTGAATTTATTAGTTTTCTTTTATTTTACTTCGTATTCTACTGTGCAATAGTGAAAAAGTATTGAATTGATTCAAGGAAAACGTGCTGATTATTCCAGAGAAAAACATATTTGGTGAGTCCCTGAAGTCCAAAAAAGTGGATTCTTCCTCCCCCTTTATGCAATGAATCACTCATTTTCAATATTGTAACAGCCAGTGTGGCTGCTTCAAAATGTTAGTAGTTTTCACGTGTTTCGACTTATTCCAGACTGATGATTATTCAGCCTTAGACATGATTATAAGGCTAAATTGCAAAGGGGGGGTGTAATTTTCAAAGGGATGCCCATTACTTCATGAATATTATTGTCAAGATGTATCAGGGATAATTGATCAGGATATGCTCCCGGTTTTCGTAATTAAATCTCTTTTGTACACTTACTTTAAAAGTATTAGTTATATATAAACCTTTCTATGGTGTTTAAAATGTGATATTTAAATGATGGAATTCTAAGTTTGAATCCTAATTTGTAAGCATTTCAAACGTGGTACGTTGATGGGTTTCAGTCAGAATATTTCATTTATTGACTTCTTTAATTTTGAAAAGGTTTAACCGACAATTATGGTTAAATCATTTGAAAGTAGAACACCCTTTGAAATAATGAAGACAGATTTAAAGGAAAGTAAAGATATTTTCGTACAAGTTGTGACACAAGTACTGTCATAATTGTTATTCCGAATTCTATAATTATAATCTTTAACATAAGAGTAGTGTTAAACGATTTTCACGTGTTTTTTAAAGTGTTAATAGGACAGAAATTGCAACATTGCGTGAGTATTGCCATTAATACGAAAATGCTGCTGCAATACCATAAGCTGCGTTAATACGAGCTGCTGTGACATTACTAGGGTTCACTCGTGTCTTCACGGAGATTGAAGGTCTGAAAACCCATTCCAGATTTGAGGAAGCATTGGGAAATCGTCTGATTACTGCAGCTGCATTGCTTTTGAATGTATTAAACTACAAATTTCTCCGCCACTCATCCAACGTTTTACCATTAATTTTGTCTTTCATGGCCGCCTCTTGTTATGTGCCTTGTATATCTTTTTTTATAATATTTTTATTTTTAGTACCGTCAACAATGTTATCCGTTGTTTTGAGAATCACGGAGCTGAGAATGAAGAGCATTTTAATTTTTTTACAGTATCCATATAGATGAGTTGATAATGCATTTTCATCTGGAAAACTTTATAAAATATTTAATTAAATGTGTATTTTTATGTTTTATGGAACTTATGATTTCGGGTCAACATTTCATTGAATAATTTACTTGATTGAATATTTTTCCATCTCATTTTTGTTTTCAATACTAACTCATTAGAGACTTCTTCGTGAATAATGACTTTGAACATTTCTGTCTTTTCGTGATATGGCGCGGTGAAATGCATACGAGGTTATTACACTTCTAAAACTTTGCCCCAGCCAAGACATGTTGTCACGATTTGAATGCTGATACTTTCACTTAACTGTAAGTTGCAGAGTATCAATAATGCAACGCCAATATCAAAAGATAAAGATCAGCATTTGTGTATCAGACTGATTGATCTAATGATAATCCGAGCGAAGGCGTATAAAACGCAACTCATGCATGTAATTTTACCTTAATTTAAGGTAAAAGTCACAATCTTAAATTATAATCGACAAGTCTTGATTTCCGTGAGAAATTCTTACATCGGTCGTTGGAATATATTATTTCTTTAATAATGCAGAATGACGCGGTTTTCGATTTTCATTTATTTTTACTTCGTGTTATTTATCACAATTTCACTTACTTTGTTAAAGTATTGGTCTAGGTGTTTGGGCGTTGAGTGTCATTACATTAATTTCGACAAAACACATTGGACTTGATAAAGTGAGAGCGCAGTAGCAAAAAAATAATGAATTAGGTACGTTCAGCTCAAAAGTAAGCTAAATCATTGTTTGGGGTTGATATCTTCAAGCCATTTTTTTTATAATTCTATAAATGTAATCATCTCCGTTGTATGAGAGTTTTTCTTTTATTCTAAAGAAGCCTCTTTTCATTATACATATAGAAGAAAGTAAGAATCTATCGATGCCGATGACGAAAAGAATTAGAAACTAGAGGGTACGAAACAGATTAATGACGTAAAATTCAGAATCTGAAGGATGAATTACTGACTAATACGGGCGTGTGTGGTCTTATATCACAAGGCAAGTTTGCATCCTAATTAAAGCCCTCGTTTTACTCAACGAGATATTTTACGCTGCCCTCTTGAGGGAAATCTTCAAATTTCACGTAAATCTCAAATTTTGCCACATTTTATTTTTATTTTCATCCCTGAACGTTCAGTTTTTGCATTTGCTGCACATTAACAAGCCTCATCCACGCTCTTCCCACACACAAACTCCCATTATCAACTAGATTTTATAATTTGGTGACAAGGTCAAGGATTTATACTTCATATTTTGAGAATAATATTACAACATATATAGATGAATAGCGCAGCAACATTTAAGAAAGTTTTCAACCTTTAAATAATGCTCTGCAAAAACAAGTAGCGAAGAAATCAAACGGAGTCAATTAGCTCAAGACGTAAAGGCTTCCTCTAAAGACGACGTGACAGCAGTGTTTTCTCCGTCACTAGCCTTCATTCTTCCTACGTCGTAAGGCATTAGCTCGCCTGCAACGTCTAAGACGACAGTAATTAAAACGGCGCCTGGAAAGGAACTGACTCGGGAGAAAACAGTGCAGATGTTCAAGAGACTGAGGAAGGACGGAAAGATTGGCATCAAGATTGCCCTCATTTACTTGCGAGGAAGGCACAAGCAGAAGTAAAGAAAAGTTGATTGAGAACTGAAAAGAACCGACAAAGTCAATAAAAGACGAAAAAGATTTCTAAACGTTTCGTGCAGTTTTATGATTTCTGATTGAGATAACATAATTGAGAAGGGTTTAAAAATAAAATTCTAGACCATGGCTACAAACTTGATTAAATGCATATGGTTGTAATATCACGTGATTGTAAATGTGATGGCAAATTATTACAATATCGGGAACATAATATTTTGATCTTGCCATCATGATCTTGTCCATTGAGACTGAGTTCAAGAATAATAGTTGTCATCGCCTTAGTATGGCAAGTACCATTTCTCTAACCTCGCCGTCAAAGACACTTACGACTCTGATCACATCACATCCGTGATGACGAGAAGTGTGAACTGCCCAGAATGTGTGTACACTAGAGGAGGCGGTGCACGAATTTAAGACAACGCACCCGCCTTAGTGAAAGGCGGTGGTATGGCAACGGTAAAGACAACGGCCACGTGACGGAGAATGGGACAAAGCGACAATGGACGCCGCCGCCCGATTACAACAGCGCGTTGGACACGGCGGATCGCCGTTCTGCTTTCCTCTGCCCCGAAGCAGCAGGCATCTGGGGCGCGACCAATATTCACGAGCGCGCGAAGTCCGTCCCGCAAGCTCCGCCCCTGCACCGTTCATAACCTTTTTTTCTTGGCTAGAACCGGGTTGGGTAGCTCACGGCAGCAACTCACTGCAGTAACCTCTGACCGGGAGGTTCTGGGGTTCGAGTCCCGACGGTAGCAGGATAAGACTTTTTTCTATGTACTGGGAGCGGTAGCTCTGAGCATGAACTGATGACACTGCAGCACCTCTGACCGGGAGGTCCTAGGTTCGAGTCCTGATGGTGGCAGGATTTTCGACACTAGCTTTTCAGTTAGGTCGAATTCAGTCGCTGTCTGGAGGAGAATTCTAGCTGCCGGCTGCTCTGATCGGTAGTTATCCGTGGTTTCTCCGATCAACACAAGGCGAATGCCGGAGCAGTACCGTACCAAAATAGGTCATCGGCAACGCGATCTTTCCTTCCTCTTCCTAGACCTATCCCATATCTACCATCACACGTGTCTGGAGTGCAGTTGGTAATTTAGAGCTTGTCCCGCTGGGTCGGTGCCTCGCTGGTGGGAGAAGCCTAATTGGAGAAAACTTTGCCAATTGACGTGTAGGACAGCACCTGATCTTACCGTCCAGCGAGGAACGATCACCGCCACCTCCAAGGAAAAAACATGAACTACAATTACTGTACTAATGACCATAGCAGTTGACGCACCCGGAAACCCGAAATAATTAACCAAGCAACCCAGCTCTTTACGCCTGAACTCGTCCATTTATGATATTCATTTGCTTCATTTCAATATGTCCACACAGAATGTTTGAATGCAGTTTCTTTAGTAGTTTTCCCTATAGCGCTGTATATACTATTTCGTCACCTGAATTTTTGAGTATTTATTACTGCCTCAATAAAAGGAAGCAATATAATAGTAATAAGATGGTAGGCAATCAGGAAACTATTAAGAGAGAAGTACAACGCAGGGGTTTGATTTCTACGGAAGGAGGGATGGGAGAAAATATGTTTTTTAATGGTAACTACTCATAGATTTGTATATTGGCTTTTTACAGATATTAGTACAATACACAACTTTAAATTTTATTACGAAACAGAAAATTTAATAACACATGTTATATGACTTTCAATGTTATTTAATGTTTTAACAACAGTTACGTAAAGTCGGCCCGGTGGCCGATATCGCTAAGGCAGAAGTGTCGTAGTGATCTCGAACCGAAGGATCGCGGGTTCGAGTCCCGCCTCGAGCATGGTTGTATTTGTGTTCGTCCTTTCGACCCTTATCATCACCATATCGTTTCGTCCTCATAGATACCATACCGTTAACAGCAATAGTGGTCGCTAATGACCTAAGATGTTGATGCGACCTTAAATAACCAATTAAAAAAAACAGTTTGGTAAGTGTGATATGTAAATAAATATAGATTTGTGAAATCTTATTGAAGCTATTGAAAAAGATTAGGGAAGGAGGAACGACAGACGAGACAAATTGCAGCATCCTCACATTTCATCAAGTAGCCGCGATTTTTGCGTCTAGAATACTCACGACAACACGAGGGCTTCCGTATTGCCACAAAGCCGAGTTCGATTCAAATGCCCAAAAAGGTCAAAAGAGAGCGACGATGAGTCCGGAGAAAGGCAGATTTCCGGCAAATGATTAATGTATTCCTCCGGAAGATCTGTTCCAGCCGTGACTTACGACTTTCTGAAAAAGTGCAATTCATCACGAGATGAATTACGTATCCCTGACACTGTAATTTCCATAGAAATTTTTGATAAATTCAAACCATTCAATGTAATTAAAACAGCTTAAGAGGCCGGTTCAGAGTATATTAGGCATGTGTTAAATATTCACACAATCACTTATTCCCTCGGAATTTTAAATGAGGATTCATCTGGCCAGAAAGTTTGCTTTCGAATGATAAAGACAAATTGTTGCCATCATCCCCGATGTAATAAAAACTAAGATAAAAATATATAATTAATTATAAATTAAAAAGGTGTATGAATAAACTATTTAGTGAAGGGAAAGAAGGAATATGACCATTCATTTTTCGAAATATTTACATGGCTTAAAAAAATAAATTGTTCAGATTACCTTTGTGTGTGACAGAAGACATTAATAACAAAAGGACGTTTACGTGTGAGCAACATAGGAAAGATTTACAAAATTTAGAGAAAGAAAAAGCGGAAGTGTAGGAAAGTAAAGAGATAATAAAAGAAAGAAGGTGGAAAAAAGACCCATAAGAACATGACAGGATAGGAGAGTAAGAAGGAAAAATGAAAGTCAAAAAAAAACTAATAAATTTCAAAATAGAATGGAGTAGAAAGTATCGAATAAGTAGAAAACACGTACCCACAAAATACCTACTGGTTGCATTTCCTTCCGCTGTCGAAACGTATGTGCGCGAGGGGAAATATGACCGCCAGCGGACGGGTGAAGGAACGATATCGCCAATTGAGCCACGTGTGCCCCATGCATCCCTAATTCTATGAAGTTCCTAAGGTGACCATGCGCCTAGAGGCTTAAGTGGTGAGTGGGTGTGGGGCCGCAATGGGTCTAAGGGCGACTGTGGTGCGACGTCACGGTACGGGAGACTAGAGAACGTACCCTAGGAGAGCAGCTAGTGGGCCGCGTCCTAGGCAGCGGTGACTCCTGCCGCGCACGCCTACGTTCTCACATGCGTAAAGTGTGAGGCAAGAGCTGGGTGCAAGTCTTACCAGGTAACCGACGTTAACAAGCCTAACGATGAAGCGGATAATGATGATGAGGCTACAGGAAGATTTAGTCAAGTAATATCGATAGAAACATTCAAAATTTGACAGCAGCGAGCTCCCCTAAAGAGTCGAAAACTCACCGGCAGGGGCGCACCGCCGTCGCTGCCCGTCGCTTGTGCAACCGCGCTCTCGCGCCCGGCAATTTAGGAGGGACCCCGGCCCCGCCATCTGCCCCGCAGCGCAGAATTTACGTGGCGCCATTCCGCGCCGCGCTCCTTCCACGCCGCGCGATTCCACGCCCGCGCCATTCCACGCCGCGCCATTCCACGCCGCGCCATTCCACGCCGCGCCATTCCACGCCGCGCTATTCCACGCCGCGCCATTCCACGCCGCGCCATTCCACGCCGCGCCATTCCACGCCGCGCTATTCCACGCCGCGCTATTTCACGCCGCGCTATTTCACGCCGCGCTATTTCACGCCGCGTGATTCTACGCCGCCGCGCTATTCCACGCCGCGCTATTTAACGCCACGTGATTCTACGCCACGCGATTCCACGCCCCGCTATTCCACGCCGCGCTATTTAACGCCGCGCTATTCAACGCCACGTGATTCTACGCCACGCGATTCCGCCGCGCTATTCCACGCCGCGCTATTTAACGCCGCGCTATTTAACGCCACGTGATTCTACGCCGCGCTATTCCACGCCGCGCTATTCCACGCCGCGCTATTTAACGCCGCGCTATTTAACGCCACGTGATTCTACGCCACGCGATTCCACGCCCGATTCCACGCCCGTGATTCCACGCCACGTGATTCCACGCCACGTGATTCCACGCCGCCACACGCCATTCCCCACTACGCTCACGGCATCACAACGAACGCGCTTTCGCCTTAGAGGCCCTTGCTATGTACGGCATAATTTAAGACCCTTGTAGCGCAGGATGGGTAGACTGTAACAGAAGCAGGTCATTCACTGGGGTGCTTTTTCCATTGAACTTTTTTATTTGAATATGACATGTTACTAGTAAATTAACAAAATATGCCACAAGGAGAATGGAATTATAACTTTAAAAATACAATTGATTTTATTTTAAACTATTAACACGGTCAGATGGCTTCAAGAGTTTTTCCCCAAATGTATAACAATTTAAGAAATCCTCAGGTTAAAATGGGAAAAAATCTGAGTCTGATCTTATCGTAAGAAATAAAAGTTTTGCTACCAAAACCTACGAATACCTTTAAAAATGTTCTGCGTGACAACCTCTTAGGACTTAGTTTCTGTGACACTCGTTTCTCCTATGTTACCTGAGCGTAACGATCTCAATCTAGACTTTCAAATCACCTGTAAGACGGAAATGCCGAGGAAATGTAGCGGATTGGATATTTCATTTGCTTCATCATCATTCTGATCATTAAATATATGTTGATCTCAAAGAACAAGACCACTCACTGAACAGTGAAAACGATCTCAATGCGTTGCGACCACCTTACAAAATGACAACTATGGGAAATATCGTGTTGTGATCGTTTTAAAACAGCCACAACACGTTCTATTTTTTAAGCAAACAAAACTCTTGGGTATTACATGTGTAATAGACGTGTTACATGTGTAACTCGTCTATTACATGTTTATTATAATCAACAAAATTTTGACACAAAGAAGATCACAACGCGCTTACTGCACTCGCGACTATGTTACGCACTTTCTGTTCCTTCTGTTGCACTGTTGGTAAGAGTTTTACGTAACGGGAATTGTAGAAAACTGGGCTTGCCTCAAACAAGTGCGCTTCCAATACCACATTTAGTAAAACAGATACTCTTGAGTAACTAAATAAATAAAAAATAAAAGAATGTGAAAAATGTACGGCAATGCAATCGTTTGCAGTCGGTAAACTAAATTATTAAAACTGTTACAGCGGATTATTTTTAAACGTTTATTACATTTATTTTCTAATATTCAATTTCGACTCGTGATTTTTTATTTGCAAGTCATGATTCTTAAAAGAAGGATTTTTCCAATGTTACACTTTTAAATAGCGACTTTTAAGAAGTGTTTGTATGTCAAGCATATCAAATTAACTGATTTAAATGAATTATAATTTTCTAAATAACACGAAATATGGATATCAGTTTCCTATTTGATAAGTAAACACCTGATACATAACATGCCAATGACTATTACTACTTTTATTCTTCCTTATGCAGTATAAAGCTTCCAGAGATATCATCCAAGGACTTTACCTAAAACCAACAACAGAAGTCTTAATGACCACTCTTTACAAATCCCACCTACGTGATTCTTGTAAACCTCTCTTCATTAATCTAGGAATTTTACCATTACCTAGTCTGTTGATTTACGAATCAGTGGTTTTTGTCAAAAATGACTTGCTTAAGGGCGGGAATATATTTTCAGAAAATGCCGAAGTCTATTACTATAAAAATCGACGTAGAAATCATATTCATCAGGTGACAGTATCAACAGCTCATTACAAAAAATTCACATACAATACATGTACACTATTTTACACTTTGCCAGATGACTTTATACGATTCAATTTAATAGAAAAGTTTAAATCCAAAGTGAAATCGTTTCTGTGGCATAACTGTTTCTGTACAATTAGAGACTATACTGAGCATCACAAGAAAAGTAACATTAATTTTAACAATGATACATAATGAAATATTTACCATTTGGACTGTATAAATGTGTATAAACAACCTGTAACAAGTATTGTACTGCAGCCTCCGGGTCAATGACCCCCCATCTCGATCAGGTTTTTCGTCCAGTTTCCCTGATCCATTAAGTAAATGCTGAGATGGCCCCTTGTTTTGCTTCTGGACATAAATGTAACTTCATTTTCTGTGCACGACTTCTAGAATTCATTGGGAAATATAGTTATTCAAAATAACGTTTCCATGTTGTTGCGGCAGGAAGTATTATTCCTTGACGAAGGACATCATGGATAAGAGCCCCAAATTTATTGCTTTTTATCCTTGAAAATAGATTTTATTACATGATTTTTTTTTCAAAATTTTTGCAGTATATGACTCAGTGTAGGTATCACAGAATTTTGAAAATGTGCACAGAATTCATTTCTCCCCATACACATCATATGCAGTTTCAACCGTTTTGTGACGTAAAATAAATAAATAGTCAACATTTGAATACATTTGTTATGCAGATAAAAACATATCTTACTCTATCTTGCAACTTAAAGATAATAACCACGCAATTGCAAAAGTGATAGTTTTCCCTAATGGCTTAGAGGATAGATTGGGTTTTCGAGACTTTTAAAGATACAAACCTTCAATTTTGCATAAATACTTCCTGCATTTTCCTACTGTGTCATAAATTGGAACCAAATCTTAACATGTTCACAGTTGCAAAATATTTAAAAGGCAAAGATTACAAAATTACAAAACTGTAAAACTTTAATCAGTTCCCGATAACAGTTAGACCAGGTGTTATCAATATGACGATAATTGTAAAACCATTGTAATATAGTGTGCAAATTTGCTCGAATGAAAAGTCTGAAGCAAATTTTTAGATGCAAAACATTCAAATTTTAGGAATTTCAAGAATATTTATGGATGTAAAGCAAATGTATTAGTATTGAAGAAATCTTTCACAAAATCATAATTTTCTCCTTATAGCGTTGAACATTAATCGCGCAGTACCAGGCTATATTCATATTCTATCTTCGGTTATCTCTCTGGCCACCTCCAGAAACGCAGCCTTGCCGCAGCGTAAATAAACGATAAAAGAATGAAATCTCTCTACGATTCCACAACGAGTTCCCCGTAATTCAAAATTATTATGCAACCTTCACTCGTTCGTCCATCGAGAAGGAAAACTAATTATTTCTAAGGGTTTTCAGGACAAGACAATAGGGGTCGCACCCAGACGAACGTAAAAAACGAGAGCAAATTAATACCGGTAAGTACAAGGTGGGTTCGTGACACGAGGGCAAGTACGCCTTTATTACGTCGCTGCCCGCCTAAGGTTAGTGAACGGAATTCCTCCGTAATGATCTTCTGCGCCGGTACCAATCAGCGAGGCCGTAACTATCGCGGCCTACATCCGATCTGTCGGAGATCCAACCGGCAAGAGACTGCTGCGATGGCGCACAGTGAGCCAAATGGACATAGATTGTTTTATTTTGTCAGTCACATCTATCATTCAAAACCTGAACCATTTCTATTCCTATAAATAATCGAACTTCTGCCTAAAACCTATAAATAATGAAACTTCAGAGTAAAACTATTGTATGAAAGCGTTATGTTATTCCTCAAGTTAATGTAGGCTTTCTTAAATCTTAAATATTCTCTCATGTCATGGTTGGAATTTCTATGAACTATTTTTATCGCGATAATCGTGATATAGTCACTAAAAACGTTTGAAAGCACTTGTGTTATGAAGAGATTTAATAGTTAAAAATGTGGATTTCTCATCTATTTTCCAGCTAAGTAAATCAATTATTGTACTTTCTATTAAAAGTGTGCTCATTAAATTTCATACAAGTAAATATTTCATTACACACTGCATTGATTTATAACTAAGTTTTTGAAAAATCCTCATTTACGGAGAACGTAAGAGCCTGACAGGTAATGTCCGTAATATTTTTGTTTGAAAGGTTTCATATCACATTATGTTTATGTAATGATGATTATATGTGTCAGGGAATACACTAGGTACTGACAAACTCATGAACTCTTCGGCTATGAATTTGGCTAAACGAAGTGCCAACTCCGTCACACAACACAATACGGTAGACGGAATAGTAGAGGCAAAGTTTCAGAGTACCTCGAATTTTGAATGCACGACTCACTAAAGAATGGTGAATAAACTTCAAGCGATTCAATGGGATACGGAATGCCCTAACTTGCTAGTGTGATTACTTTTTGAGTAAATGTTTGAGGGAAATTCTCAGAATCTATTAAAGTTAGGCTTAAGAATTGTTTACAGGTTATAGTTATATTACTCACAATAACACAGAAACAACGGTTTACAAATATCTTTACTATTTTTACAGATAAAAATGTTTTATCATAATGCAATTTTTACCTCGTTTTCTAGTAATTAAAGTTCTGTAAAATGGATAATACAACGATAATCCGGAAAAATTGTTCTGTAATTGTAGGAGTTATTTATTAACAAATCTTAAAAGTTTCAGTTTCTTATCACAAATGCAAGCTGAAGGAAGATACAATTAATATTAAAAATTATTAACTTTCGTGAAACGGGATCTAAAGATGCAACCCTCAGAACACGACAGTTCAATACTTTGCGTCATTAGAATAATAATGTTCCAATATATAACTACATCGTTTTAACAATTTTCTATATCGGTTAGTTTCACAACAGAGTTTTCAATTTACTTTCTGCATGTCAAAATCATTAAGCATTTATGTGCTGGATTATTTAACAATATCTAAAACAATTGGAGCCAGCACCTATGCCCAATGAAAGGAGTACTTCACATATAAATAATTAAATCGAATTCTTTCAAGAGTGATATCAACATAATTTGGACGTCAATTTTTAAAAAGTGATGGGGATTTATGAAAAATACAACGCCAAAAACACATTGTTTCACGGCAAAATAATTCAGTATCACCTAAAGCACTGGAGGAATTAGTTTTCATTCACTACTTTTTCGACAGGAAAGTCGACTTTCGACCCATTGTGCCACGAAGCAGCAGCTCATTGATGGAGATTTATGAAAAATATAACGCCAAAAACCTATTGTTGGACAGCAAAATCGTTCTGTGTCTCCTTAAACACTCGGAGAACTAGTTTTCATTTCGCTACATTTCCGACATGGAAAGTCCCCTTTGGACCCACTGTGCCATGAGGTAGCAGCTCCTTGAAGCCTTGGGCTTGAGGCTGGGCGGCGTGGGCTGGACGCAGTTCCAACAGGTGCAGCGCTCCCTGCCGGGGGCTGCTCCCGTGCACTCCCACCCTCCGGAGGGGGGGGGGCCGCCCCTGCCCTAGGCCTTCCGCTCACTCGCGTCGTGCGTCTCGCGTCGCTCCGTGACATTGACATTTGAAGGAACTTGGGTCGTGGCGAAGACAAATGGCATGCATTTCCTTCACTCTTTGTCTGTGCACTTGGGGCTATAGTACTGTTATTTGCGGCGAGATGAAATCATGGTCTCCTTTTAGGCAAGATTTATATTTATCGAAAATATTATTTCAGGAAATGACTAATCAATAATTCATTCGAATTCGATTATGGTATTTCCAGGAAGAAAATAGGCAGACTACCTCAAGTCGGATGCTTTTCGACGAATTTCATTTTTAATTACTTTATCTGCTGATCCTGAGTTCACTGTTCTTCGAATTTAGTCTGCATTCAACAAATTTAATGTAATTTAATTAAATTTTTTTTCTACCCGAGAGATTAAGAAAAATGTGTGAGGTGTTATAAGGGATAAAATAAGGAACTAACCTTTCTGGTTGTTTTTAATTGAAATATTTCTTCGCCATAGTTACATTGCTTTATTTCAAAACTTATTTAAATAAAAATTGAATTATTTGTATTGAAATTATATATTTGTCTAATGACCTCCGTCTACGGTGATAATTACACTCTTCTTCCGAAAACTTCTTTAAACCAACTAGGCTCATTTTATCTTGCGCAACTATCTACGAACATTCCTGGTGTGATATTTTGTGAAGTTTCAATTTCGTAATCAAACATTTTGCCATTATACATATTTTTTCCAAGAAGCACGAAAACAAGATGAATGTGAGGTAATGTTAATCTTCTCTGACGAAAAAAGCAGGTATAATATAACGCACAATAAAGTGGGCACTGCCTGCAAAATGAGGAATATAACCTGGCATTAGATACCGACATTGGACATTTCAAATAATATGTCATCAATCATTTGATGAAAACTTTCATGAACCTCAGCAGGAGCAAGAGCAGATCGAAAAATATTTAGGGGGACATGGGAGCAATTTCAGTTCGCCCTATACAAATATATATATATATATATATATATATATATATATATATATATATATATATATATTAAATGAAATAATATAAAATATATAATATAAAATAAAATAAACAAAATTTTAAGACTTAATTTAAAATAAAAAAAATATATTAAAATAAAAAATAATATAATGCAAATACTCCTTTTTAATTGTATGCTATCATTATGTGATCATTGTGCATACGATGAGAAAAAAATAAAAAGAAAAGATGGATGTAGGTAGGGGAAAGATTCTCGTGCTCTCCCGTCTCAATCAGCCACCGCGTAGCAGATGCTTAGGATAAGGCTCTAGAAGAACGAGTATTCCCATCCGAGGTTTTCGAGTCTCGATTAGTGTGACGTACACGGAGTTTTGTATTAAAACACAATGTTTATCAATTATTAATTTGATTTTGAATTGTTTTTATAAAGTGGAGCAATTGAATGATATTGTTGAAAATTAGAATATTAATGTCTTTATCGAGAACGCACACATAGTTTAAATTAATCTTAATAACACGTATGCGACATTTTGACGTTTGTTATTATTTCAGCAATAGTTAAAATACTTTGAACAATAATTAAAAACAGTAATTTTATTCACATTTTATATTCTTTTTTTAAAATGTCATGTCACTGAACACGCATACACAATCATGACAAAAAAAGGTATTTATTTCTCTGCAAATAAAAATTGGTTTTTTATTTTATAAAATAATTACGTATTAATATAATTGCCTATTTAAGAAACGTCAAAATAATAGTTCACTGGTTTCACAGCAAGTATCGACATCTCAACAGTAGAATCAATTTGAATTACTATGAGATTTGCTTCTCATCAAAGAAAAATGTGAATACTAGTGTTGCAATTCTATCTATAATATCCTAGATACCTATTATTTACATAAACATTTACAATAATATTAATAAAAAACAACTGCGTTTTAACACACGTCGTCACAAAAGAACAACCTAGTGTTGCAATGGCATCTGAAACATCTTCCATAGGTGAGTGTGTCCACCTGCCTTCTGAGGACCCCCGCCGAGGGAAAGGCCTGCAACAGGAAGCAGGCGAGCAGCGACAGGCGTCTGTCTGCGGGGCGCCACGCCGCGAGGGGGCGACAGCTGCCCAGGGGGCGGCGAAAGCGCGCGCGTTTTGTTTCAAGCGAAGTGCGACTCGCTGACGCACGGACAGGTGTTCGCCGCGCCCCACCTGACGCAACCCCCCTCTCCCGCCCCAGACGCCAAATCCGCTGCCGGCGGGCAACACACTGCTGATCCAGATAGGATTTTAGGGATTAGTAGAGGTAGGAACAACCAAATAGGAATAGGCGATTGATTGATTGTTTAGAGATTCCGAGTGCGTCAACTGCAACGATCATTAGTTCCGTAAGTGTGGTGCACGTTTTCCTCAGAATGTGGTTGTGTTTTATCCTCTGCATGGCGAGAATGGGCACCAACCTACATGTCAGATAGCGCGTTTTCCCCAACCAGGTATCTCCTTCCATCGGAGCACCGTTCCAGCAGGGACAAGCACTGAACTCCCGACTGGTCTTCCGAAATGTATGATAGTGTAGTGCATGTTAGTGTAAGTAGGGGCGCGGGGTAAGGGGTGAGGATAGGACAACGGAAAGGAAAAAAAGATGGCGCGGTCCGTGACCCGCTTGTTAGGGGACTGCTCCGGCATTCGACTGGTATTGATCGGAGAAACCACGTAAAACTACTGATCATAGCAGCCGGCCGCTAGAATTCTCTTCCAGACAGCGACTGAATTCGACCTAGTTGGAAAGCTAGTGTCGAAAATCCTGACGCCGTCGGGACTCGAACCTAGCACCTCCCGGTCTGAGGCGCTGCAGGTACATCAGCTGATGCCCTGAGCCACCGGTCCCGGCGACTGTTCAATGATTCCAGGCGCGTCAACGATTTAAATCACCAGTCCCGTAAGCGCAGTGCATGTTTTTCCTCACGATGCGGCTGCGATTTTTCCCCGCTGCTTGGCGAGAACCGCCAACCTATACGTCGGATAGCGCGTTTTCCTCAACCAAGTATCTCCCCCCAGCGGAGCACCGTCCACCCAGCGGGGACGAGCTTCGTCTCCCGACATGTATGGTAGTGTAGGGCGTGTTAGTGCAAGTGTGTGTAAGTAAGGTTTGGTGAGGATAAGACAAGGAAGACGAGGAAAAGATCGCGCACGGTCCGTGACGCTTTTATTAGGATACTGCTCAGGCATTCGCCAGGTGCTGAAACGAAAATTACCGGAAACTACTGATCAGAACAGCCGGCCGCTAGAATTCTCCTCCAGACAGCGTCTGAATGCGATCTAGCTCTTTAGCTAGTGTCAAAAAGCCTATCATCATCGTCGAGACTCGAAGCTTGACCTCATGGTTGGAGGCACTGCAGCTCCATCAATTAAGAATAGTCGATATAATAGGAATAGCTTAGGCGGAAAGAAGGCTCGGATGTTTTATAGTTAATAGTCAATTCTTTCCCAGCCCTCTCCCTGCCTGAATGTGGTATGTAAGTGCCTGCGTGCCGGTGAGATTAAACTCCTTAAAAGTAGTCAAACCAATAGAAATTTTTAGATGGAAGGGCCAGAAGCATCTCTCCTCGATAGATCTTAAGTTTGAATTTTAACGTCATTAAGAAAGTTTGTGCTTATTCATTCTTCACTTCTACATCTTACAACTGATGTAATAATGGAATACAACTTTCATTTCCGCTTCCTTCCTCTCGAATATCCTCTTGTAACAGCCGTTTTTGATTCAGAAGAATTTCCGGGCATCAAAGCAGTTGGTCACCATGATTTGTTGATTTGTGGGTCATCAGGTTGACTTAAATAGGTGCAAAGAAGAAAAAGAGACAGCAGCCAAAACGAGAAAAGGTCCTATTTGCTTCAAAAGGTTGTGTATGTCTACAAGTCGCACTTTATATAAATGAATGAGTGCAGTTTTGGCAGATCACAACTGACAGTCGAAAAAAGAATTAAGGTTTTTAGAATAATGAGAATGGTCAACATTAAACCACTTTAAGAAAATTCTACTGAAGGATTAAACAGCAAAAATGGTAACTGATGAGTCCATAGAGTGAATAAAGAGGATGAGGATGTGGAAGTGATAAAGGTATGAAATGTGAGAAAATTGTGGTGTAAGTTTGATCAAATCGATTGATAATTTGAATTTTGTTTATTCGGTTACTTTATTTATTCCTCAAATGGCCGAAATAAAAAACATTAGAATAAGGAATAAAAGTCCAAGAAATGTTTAAAATAAATAGCAATATCTACATATTTCTTTTTTCCTGACAGCTTATTATTTCATGCGATTTTAATTGTTCTTGAAATTAGAAATTCGTAACTTTCTGTGCGAGTAGAATGTAGTAAAAAAACTGGTCCTCGATAATGTGGATAAATATTTATTTCGGAAGTAAACGATGTTTATAACGAAATAAACATCAAATAAAATTAATTTAAGTATTAATGATGAACAATATAAAAGGATAAACCGTTAAATGCATTTTGAGTCACATCAATGTACACTTAAACTTGTCATCCACCAGCGAAAAAATGAAATGTTGTGGAACATTCTTTAATCTTCCTGCATGAGCGCGTTGAATTCTGTTGAAATTATCGCTTGAAAAATTCGACCAAGCACTCTAAATTAAGACATCTCTACCTATTGCAAAAAGCATCTCCCCCAACATGTGAACTTTCTATACCATACCTTGAAAGTATACATACAGTGAAGTATACATACAGTGATACAACCATCAGATGCTGTCATTAGGATTCAAATACGATGCCATCCTACACACATCAAAATATCACGATGAAATAATCAACTTTTGTAAAGCTATCATTATATTTAATGAAACTTATCCCCATTGTTTAACATAAATTTATTTCTCCCAAATATAATTTAATATTGGTTAACGTATATTGTAAAGTTAAATTATAATATAATTTTGCCAAAGATCAATTTCTGTAATCAAACCACATTGTAGTATAATACTTGTAATAGTCTAAGAAAATGCCAAGTCACTGATGCGACTATAAATAAATTAAATTTTAGAAAATCATAAATATTTTGCCTTGATTTGTTAGGTACAATTTATGTGGAAGTTGATCGAATATACGAGTCAAACAAATTAGAAAGTTAAGATAAATTTTAGAAGTCCTCACTACGAGATCCGGTAGGAGCTGCTGCCCGGAAACACTTATGTCCACTTCTCACAATTTTGCTACATCATTATGACCGCACACAAATGAAAGTTCAATGACGGAGGCATGTGGGCATTGTTCTGTGTTGTGCGATTACCTGACTGGCGATATGTAGACGTGTAAGGCCAGATGAAAAGCCGCCAGATGGTTCCGGCACATAAGTTACGAAACTGGTAGTTTTCGATATAACAGCCGAATGCATTCAAGGTTTAATGGTAACACGGATTTAATGAAGCTCTTATGCTACATCCTGAAGTGAATTCAAGTGTATTCGTTGGTGAGGCCAGGATAATGAACCGAAAGAGAAACCCTAGGCAAGGGAATATGTGCTCCCGAGGGTCCATAGCTTGAACAAATACGGACTTCAAATTGCTAGGAAGCGAAGAAGTGTGTAATTTTCGCAAGCAATTAGGCGAGGGGATGGAACAAGACCTGCAGGTCGGCGGCAGAGGCGGAGGCTGCAGTCGTAACGATACCCGAGGTATTGAAGGTAGTCTGAAGCAAGGACGTGGTGCAAGTTCTGGTTGTATGAGAAGCAGAGGCTGTGTGAGGAGTAAAGCGCGTGAACTCCAAACACGAGGAATATCGAAGGTGGCGCAGAATTGCTGGGTTCTACCGCTCAACTGAACTTTTTAAGTTAACTTTCCAGAGTCTTATCAGCTTCATTGTCCACAAATTCAAGAGATCATGACTGCATTCGTCGTTGTTGAGTAATATTTTGTGTACTCGTATATGAGTAATACAGCTGGCCAGAAAAATTTCGCCGCAGTGGCACCTTGCTGGTGAGTGTGCTAGCAACAGAAATTATATTGGTACTACGAGCTGCAACTTGTAAAAAGTAAATCGCGAACTCACCACAAACATAACAGATGCTGGACGTGTTGTCCCTTTGACTCGTTTCCCAGTGATCTGGTTGCCACCAACATAAAAGCAATTTTTCATGAGAGACTCTGCGACTGAGTCTGAGACTGAGTGCGGAGAGACTTTCCAGGCGCACCATAATGTCAAATAAAAATGAAGAAATTCGCGACCGGAGTCAATATCTACTTCGTAGCCCGGGAGAAGACGCGTCCTAGAAATAGACTCCTGTGTGCCATACCAGGATGCAATTCCATTCAAAACACTCATGGTGAAATTATTGTAATATTTGCATTACAATATTCTTAACGTGATAAAGTGAAACAATCCGTACATTAACAAGAAAAATGTTTCATTTCTAAAGAAAAGTGCAAAGAACACGAATTTGAAACAACCATCAATTTTCAATAGCTAATGAATATTCAAGTAATGTAAGAAAAAAAATAAAGGTGCACGTTTGAAGAAAGTTCACAAATGTCATACAATTTTGCATTTTTATCAAGAGACACTTACTCAGGTACTTTATTCAGGTTTTCAGAGGTACCTCGTATTCGGACATTTACATCTCGCCACATGCGCTTTAGGACATTCCTCGTCAGACCACGTGCCTGCCGCACCACTCGCACCGCGAAGGAGACTGTCGGAGCGCGTGAAGAATATTGAATGAAATACGGGAGTAAATTACTCGTACAATGCCTCTCACTCTCTCGTAATAATCAATACTCTTGGGCTGATCAGGTCCTTCCTGGCAGTAGTAATTTCTATTATTTATGGTTAAAAGCGGTATGTTTATGATATAGAAAATGAATTGGACTGATGTTTGCAATAATGACAATACATATTATTTTCGGGAAAATGTACATAACTTGATAATAATTTAGTAAATAATTGTTATACATGACCCGTCCTCTCATCAGGCTGAATATTGAGTAAAAACCTTTATTTAATTTTTTGAAATTTTCCCCCCTATTTACATATAATCCATATTGAAAACCACTATGTACTTACTTTGTTAATAAAGTTGTTGTTCCAAGAAGAAAGAAAACTATAGTGCGTATTGCATTCAGCTAAGACGTCAGAGACTCCAGCAGCATCTCAATGCTTGTTGGACTTTAGAAGTCCGTCCCCGTGCGCGCACTTTATATTGCGTTTCTAGCATCTCTTTAAAGTTCAACAAATCTGCGACTACTTCTATCAAACTCTGAGATGTGATGATTTCCACATCAGTTCCAAGGGATGAAAGTGTTCAAGAGAGACGCGTCAGGCTTGAGAATGAGCTATGATCATTTCGCTTTTAACTGCCAATTTTCATCGTCACTTTTTCTCATATTACGAACTGTTCCAAAATCGGATTATTGTGACACTGTTCTAGCGTCCGAAGATAGCGTCCGAAGATAGCGTCCGAAGATAGCGTCCGAAGATAGCGTCCGAAGATAGCGTCCGAAGATAGCGTCCGAAGATAGCGTCCGAAGATAGCGTCGGTCACAATCCTTCGGTTGGTTGATTGGTCATTTTGTGTTTCCTGTTTGATCATTATTCTCGTTAGTGTGGTGCATGATTTATACCAAGAAGTGGCAGTATTCCTCTCCGAAAAAACGTGAGATCCGGCTCCAACCTGCACAGCGGCGGGCAGGTTGGCGGGGGATTTTTTCTCTCCAAGTATATCACCCTTGCGGGGCACCGCTCTAGTCGGAACAAACTGTAAGCCCCTGATCAGTCACTCGGCACGGCGTTTATGTGTGTAAAGAAACAGGAGGGGACAAGAGTGGCAAACCCTGCATCCTTCAAGATATGGCTGAATTTTACACAGCTATCAAGTTGGTGTCAAAAACCTGCCATCGCTGGGACTCAAACACTAGAACCTCGCGGTCGGAATCACAGCAATGGCAACAATAGTATCCCTGAGCTATCTCGTGTAGGGTAACATCGACTGAACATTTGTGTGTACTATTGTGTAACAAAGCAAGTATTGCTCATACAACAAAATTGTATTGTCCCCCTGGTCTCCTAGTAAAACACGATTAATACTCCTGGATTCTGCTGGATTCAACTAATATTTGACGATTTGGTAATAGTGATCTACGTATACCAAAGTTTACTTCGAAGGTTTTAAATTACTTAAGAATTAGGCGATTATAAATCCTCGAGAATGTTTTCTTATAAATAAATCTACAAAAAATTACAAATGTTCCGAAAGTAAAAATTACTAGTCTTGAACGAGATGCTTGGATTTTCTGTGAAACATTACCAAGATTATGAACGCCACACATGCTGCACAGTTATTAGGTGCGTGTACAAAACTTTCTAGCGGCGCCGCACAACTGTTGTGCCAGGAACACCTGGGAAGCAGCCGGTTTGCTTTGCGCAGCGCGCTGCCCCTCATCCGAAAAGCAACAGACGGATGAATGCGTCGCGACGCGGCAGCGGGAAAGGAGATGCTCCGAGTCGAATTGATTCACCGCGGCCACCTGGCAAAGGACGGACGCGACGGCGCACATGCAATGCATTGCTAATCTCACGCGTTGTCTCTGCATATGCAAACCGAGCGCGAGGGCTCGCATTGAAGGCACAATGCGTTTCGAGGCGCTCGCCATCGCGTCACTGCCCCAGTGCACATCCAGGCATTGGGACTGAGGGTCGGTCGTTTACATTCAATATAATGCAGATCAGGCTCTATTCAGCGGATGGCAACTATTGATGAAGTAAGAAATTGTTACAGGTGGGTTTTGTGTATTCATATGAACATGTGAACATGAACATGTGTGGTTTTATTGTCTCCCAGAGAAGAAAGATTACATTTCTCATGTCTGCGTGATTTACACCTGACAATGAAATTCCACTTTCTTTAGGCATATTGTGAAGATATGTTGTCGTCACATCTGAGGATATTTAAATTAAACTAAAATTTCACATATAAATATGAAAATTATGATTCACAATTAATTTGAGATTTAAAAAAACACAATGAAATGCAGACAAAAATTACTGAAGCAAATTCATGATGAGGGAGCAGTAGAAGTTCACAAACAGACGTTATTTGAACACACTATCGGAAATGAACAATAATAACATCAAGATCGCGACCATCAAAAGAAAATCGAGTACATATCCCATAAAACGAATTCCCAATAGAGATCTACCACCGTTTTGATACATGTAAATGTACATTGTTGCTGCTATTAAAACGATGAGAAAACACATTTTCGAAGTTCAAAATACACATGGATATTCATTTAATTTCAATGATCTTACAATTTGCAATTAACAACTAAAGAAGAAATGACCGATAAGCAGAGTGAGCACCGAACTGAGGTATCTTTGCCCACCTCAGATCCTCCGATGACGCCGACAATCTCGATACGTGGACGGCCGTTTGGGAGTGTGGCGAGCCGGCACACGGCGGGGCGGCGCAATTTGTGGCGATGCTATCGCTCGTCACTGCGGCTTCGAGTCTCATGAGCCTCCGCACAATGGGCGAGTCCGGGCCGAGCGCCATTGTGCGCCTTCAAGTGTCTGCGTGGCGCAGTTAGCCACGAGGCACGGTGTGTTTGTTCTCTGACCGACAGCGGTGATATGGATAGTGACGTTATCTTAGTGTACACCGAGACGAAGGAATGCAGTCGCAGCAGAATATGAGAAAACGGGGGAGGGGTGATGTATGGATCTTTGTCGGTGATTGCTGAAGTGGAGAGAGGAGTTGTGAAAAAGTTTCAGAGTTACACTGATGTTGAAAGGAGAATTTTTTCATGCTCAACGTACTATGTGAATTGAGTGTTTTGACGCTTGACCTACAATATTGCTATCAGCTAATTTTAGGAATCTTTTAGCCACTAAATATTCACTCACTTGTTGTTTGATTCATTGCGAAAGATAATAGGTTGAATCTGCAATTTTAAGATGTTTGTTTCTATAATTTCTAGGATATTCTAGGATAAGAATAGTGAAGAAAAGCTAAATTTTTGAAAATACTGGTCTACAAAATCAATTGCATTATGAAGACCTAACGTTAATTTATTAGCTTCGTAACCATCATTACTGCTTTGAAATATACATAAAATTTGTTAAGAGCACCTTTGACTAAATAAGCTTTGACAGAATGGCAAATGAATATAGGTTGAACAAATCTAAAATGCTTCAGGCAATTTAGATTTACGGTTAGTCTACGTAGGCAATAAAGAGGGAGAAAGTATGTTCATCTCTTGTTGTAATAAAGTTGAACTATCTATAGCTTGAATCGAAAAATACCAAACCCATTTTTCCCAAACAAATATGTGAAAAAATCCCACATGATTATTAACTCATTTTCTATTGTATGCACCTACTAGCACGTAAGTTTTGGGGACAGTGAAAATAGGAGATTTCTGTAAAGGAAATAAATGTTTTGAGATTTACATTCGTTCGACGTTATTATATACAAAGTTTTGAAAACGGCTTTCAATTCTATTTTTTTCCAGGAGAGTTTTATTATTCGCACAATTAATAACGGACAGATTATATGTCACACTCGTTAATTTTCTTATTAAACGCTGGTTTTTCATTGGCTGTACTACAAACATTTCTTAATTCTATTGTTTTGTGAAAACGGAAGAAACTAAGTTATTTTCTTCTGAATCGCTTAATGAGATTCCAGGCGCCGTTGGGACAATGGAGTTGGTATGTCCACAGTAATTATCTTGGAAATTATCTTCCGTAGAAAACGTACAAGGTATCAACCTTTTTCTGAGTACTCATACGCTACTTTACGATTACAATACCCTTCGTTGCAATCGCCATTGTCAGCAGTGAAAACATAAATACGTACACAATACTTCTTCGGAGTTAAAGTTGACTTTTAAAGATAAAATAATCTCAGTTTGTAGCAGATAGCGTCCACAAGCGAAAAAGTTTCGAGAATATTATTAGGTTCGACTTTAAAAGCAGCAATATTTTCTCTACATTTTTGCCTGTTTTCAAGCAGTTAAATTTTTAGCTTTATTACACAGTGACCCTACATCAAATGGAATTTGTCTTATCATTCCGTCAGTTACGTGAGTATCGCGATTTGAAACATAGGGCGACATGAAGTACTACAATTATATAAAATCTAATTTCAACTAAAAATGCAATAAAACACTCTTCTCAAAATCATAAAATTGTTAGCTCACTATCCAAGATCGATGGCAATATTTGGTAATGTAAGATTGACAAAACGTGTACAATGGAAGTTTCATTGAGATATCCTGCAGTATTAATTTTGTAACTAGTCCTGTAATTTGTGATTTATAAAAGAACAGTTTTAGCAGGAAGAGGAAAAACACATTGGCAAATGAGATTCAGATAAAAATCGCGATTTTATTATACGTTGACGTATTTTTGCCGGCTTTCTCCTGTTGATTTATAGCAGTAACTAAATAAAGTATGCGAGGACACACGGAGGTTTATGTGAGTTGTCGCCGCCGAAGAAGTCTTAACCGGCGGATCTTGACTGTCCGGGCTCTTCTCCGACGCGGGTCGACCACAATACGCAATGCGTTTTCGTTGCTTCTTACTTTTTCTCTATAGTTGAAACTGCTTACCACTGACCAGGATGCATCTCTAAAACACATTTTGGCATAATGTCTGCACCGAATCATACGGAATCCGCAGTACACTGCGATTAAAGAATCAGCTGTTTTGAGACAGACTGAGTGACAGACCGTTTTCCCTTAAACAAATTTTTATTCGTCAAGACCACCGTAAATGTGGAAACCTATTAGAGGCTGTTATTTACTACTAGGAGCGTCCAGAGAAAACAAGAAAACTATTGCAGCTACCGAGGTCTAATGTTTCAAGGTTCCGTTCGATTTCGGGTTCACAATTTGATCGGTGGATGTGGGAAATTCACCCAGCAATCCCCCTCCGTTTCGGGCGCTCCTGTACATACAGGAGCAAGAATTTCCTTTTTGGGGGGGGGTATCAGGGACCCGTATTATTAACACAAATTCTAGAAAATAGCCGTTTTACACTTCAGCATTACAATACTTTCTCCGTAGTACAAAAGTAGTATGCAAGAGGGTAAAAGTTAAACGAAAGCTATACCTACGTATTTCTGGGCATTAATTACTGTTTGCCCTACCGTCATACTCTCTCACACTGTAGCTATATAAAGTCGTCGGGTATTCAACATTCGTGATTTGTTAAGTACGCATGCATTTTCATAAAGAACATCTGTCTATTTACTCTCGTTCGAAGTAGGATTTTATCGTTCTGAATTAAGTTTGGGTGGCATTCATAAGCGTGCATGTCGTAATGCTGGAACAAAGACGTCAGAAGTTTTAGAAAATGGAGAACTTAACCTTGACAGGGAGGGCTTTGGAACCTTTCAAAATGAGCTGCACGAAATTCCTTCTCCTTACTTTCGCTTCTAGGATGAAAGCCCCGCCGACAAGTTGAGGCGTGAATGTTCTCGCCTCGCGATTAAGACGAGAGGTAATGACAGGGTTGTATTCTGTGCCGAAAGAGCTGGTGTAGAAAAATAAAGCTCACAAGGCCGTCCTCTGTCTTCGTTCAATTCTCCGTACTATGTTCTACATTCTTCGTACATTAATGGCGCACACAATGTGAAAAAGCTGGTAAATGTTTAAAATATTTAAATTTTTCTTTCAAAAGAAGTTCAGTGGCAAGAATTGATGTCATTGTCAACATTTGTATTTAGATAATTTTTTTGGTTTGTTTTCGAATAACTAGAACTACAAGTTCATAAGTAATATAGTAGTTTTGTGGAGATCTAGAAAATAATATTAAAAGAACATCAAAAACCGAAGAAGCTAACCAAAGGTCACAATTATTTTACTTTCTCGCTACGGAGTACAGAGAAAGTTATGTAATGCTGCGCCGCGAAAAAATGACGAATTTTCAGCAGAAAACCTCTGATTACAGGGCCCTGCTAACAAAAAACTGGATAAATCCAGTTGCTAAATTTAGAAAAATTGCTCTATCACTTAGTGTAGTCAGAATCCGGTTTTGTGGGTTCTTGATACCGAAAAATCGAACGACGGCAAAACGTCCGTCAGTTTGTGAACAAGCTAGATGCCAAACAGTGCACCCGATTTTCTCCACAATTAATATTCCCTAATCAATTTGACTGATGTCACGGCCTCTTGAATTTGAAACCGATAATTTAGTGTTTTTTTTTGGGGGGGGGTACATTACATGAAGACCCTCAGACATTTTCCAGATTTTCAAAAAATAGCTTCGTCGTTTTTGATTCAATTTTGTTGTTGAATAGCGTAGACCCTTAAATGATTGGTGCAGGTTTCAGGTTCGTTGAAAACACCGATGTTTCGAAAACTGCGAAAGTTTGAAGCTTTTTCGGAGTCTTTTTTCAACTGAAATATTAAAGTTACATGTTTTCCCGTAATTACATATGTTCCTTACAGATAGATTTAAAATACGGTCATGTATAATTTTTTCGAAAATTTGAGTACTTTTCGTCTAATCTTGCGTGAAAATACGGGCGAGAAAGTATGTGCTGTTTCAGCATCTCTAATTTAAAAATACTCAACTACTGTATTTTCGTAAGAAGTGTAAAATGCCATAAAGCTTAGGACTATCAGTATTGTGGTATAAATATGCACATTCCATATTGCTGTCAGAACATTAGTAGATGACACCATTTTACAAACCTCGAGGAACATTTTACTCGATTGCATCGATTCACGAGGAATATCTTACTCCTGTAAACGTGTGCGGTCGATTGTGCTATTACAATGTAGCTCTTAACGATTGACTGTTGATATGGCTGACAACCTTGGTGAACCTGCTGGTTAGACCACAATTATTCATTAGTAAACTGAAGAAGGTACAGGACGTAATTCATTATAGAGAGTTTTTTTAAAATATGCAGTTCATAGTGGTTAGTCCGAAAATAATTACAAAGAATTTTAAAAAAAACAAGCATTGATTGAAGAAATGGGGAAAAATAAATAAATCTCTTTTTCTGAACTTGGGTAAATGTAACAGATACAAAAGAAAAATGTTTGCTTTGTTAACAAACTTAGTTCGTAAGAAAAAGTTACGTGACCATTTGAATTTCTTCAAAGATTTTTGTGGGAAAACCAGCCAAATCAGTGTTCGAACCAACTAAATAAACGTTACTGAATTGGTGTGGTTTGTAATAACATTCCGTACTAACTCATATCTCCATTCCAGGAACTTAAAAAGGTAGGATATCGGTGTGATAAAGCCAATTGTCCGCAGGTACAGACACGAAGGCGTTCAGAGGGGTTAATGACAATAATTGCATTAAGGAAGACAAAGGAATACACTCAGCACTTTACTTCTTTTACTTACCAATATAACATCGAATCTAACGGAATGGGACTCCTGTAAACACAAACTCTAATATATAAAACATGACAATTGCTGCGTAAACTATGACTCCAAATTTCCTCTGCTGCTTCCGATATCCGTCACCGACTCTCGTAAATTTGAGTTATGAGAGTGAGTTGTTTTCCTTTGTCATGTCCGCACTCAACAAATTAAATGTACTCCGTATATTTTGTACTAT
This sequence comes from Teleogryllus oceanicus, assembly GCA_964035755.1. NCBI lineage: Eukaryota > Metazoa > Arthropoda > Insecta > Orthoptera > Gryllidae > Teleogryllus > Teleogryllus oceanicus. The sequence continues at coordinate 32,580,314 of CAXIVR010000004.1, forward strand.
CTCGAAGAAGGATTTTAAGGTAGGAAAAATTTTTAAAATAAAAATGAGGCAAATAAAGTAACTTATATTTCATTACAACGGAAAAATTATGGAAAAATATGCTATGAAAAAATTGCCATAATTCTATGAGTTTCTGATCCGAGCATTGTAATTGAAATTTGATATTGAATTATAATGAAATAAACGAGTTGAGATTCGTTGAGACATACCGTAAAAAAATGACTTGCTACAATACACTTAGTTTCACATAGTTTGCACATAGTTTCTCGTATTATTTCTGAACTTTCTGAAATTGAGACAGTTCAGTGAAAATGAAATCTGCGTAATTCTAAGCGTCTATTATTCTATCCCGTGAAACTGTTTTTGACAAAATGTCTTAAGTTTTCATTAATTTCAAGCAGCAATTGCGCAAAAACTACTCGTTTTCTTTTTTCAAAAAAATAAGTGACCTTTTTTTTTTAATATATTCAGACAGAAATCTATCGTCAATATTGTACTTTTGCAATATTAGCTCTTTGCAATATTCGAATGTACAGAGTGCCAAAAATTAGAGCATAACCAATTTTTATATCATCAATGTTAATACGAACGAGAGAATTAAATACATACGAGAAGAAACTTAAAAGAAAAAAAAATGGAGTTTCCATTTCAGAAAAAATGTCTTGTTGAGAATTGGAGGACGCTTCCTGCGTCCAAATAGCAATGTGCTTCTGAACCGTCGAATGTCGCACGATCACGTGGACGTACACGCCGCCCCAAGCGTCGGGCCGTCTCGGCCACGTGGCCTGCCGCCCCGCGCCCCGCTCGTCCGTCTTTGGCCTGCCTCCCGCAGCCCGCCCCTCCAAGTGCCCCTCCCCGTCGTCTCTGACGTTAAGTATGCAGGCGGCGGCTGCACGCGGCTCAGGCCAGCCCCTCGCACGTTCCATATGGGAGGAGCCCTCACGCCGAATTGCGTCTGACAGTCCGCCGGGGCTGTCGTTGAAAAGTGGTTTTTGAATGTAAATAAGATTGGAGGAAACCTGTTCGATTCAAGAGGCTATGCATTTTTTTGCTCTTTGGATTTTGTTTTCGTGTAGCCTCGTTCATATCCTTGTAGTGTGTCATGAGGCATGGCATATATTGGCATATTTAACGTACACCAGTCTTCTCAATCACAATGTGAATGTACGTAGCTATGAATGTGTTCCCATCATTTATTTCGCCATTTTTTTCTATTTTCGTATGTAACGGATACATAATTATATGAAACGTGAGAGAAATACACATGTAAATCTGTCAGTGATCTTGTTCGGTTTACTCTCTTGATACACAGTATCCCCCTCTATATTATTTCAGTAGTATACATACCCTTTGCGGCTCTCTTACACAACCAATCTTTATAACAGAGGTCTCTAAAGAAAGAATTTCACGGAGAGGTGGAAAATTGCACTTTTACTTGAAAAATATAAAGGATTTGTTAAAAAAAAACTCATCTAAATCAAATGCAACCCGTAATACTCGGCCGGATTTTTTAATCTGTATCGTTAAATAACTCCTAAACGAAATATTTCAAGGCCTTAAAAACTAAAATCTTGATGCCAGAAGCCTCAAAGAAACTTTCCATACTCCGTATTCTTCAACATGAGATCTTGAAAATTCTATTACATTTTAGCTTGTTCAACGCTTTTCGATTCTACACCACCTGTTCAGAACCTGTAGAATCTGCAACTACATGTGAAATTAAACTAATTACTTAATATTCTACGCGATTGAATAACACGCATGTACTTCTCTGCTCCGTAATAACGTTAGATAAGAATAGTTTGTACTGACAAAGCTGTATTGTAGTGTCTTCAATAACAAGGAGACATATAGAATAAGTGACAGACGAGAACAGGATCTTGAAGAAAATGATATATTACAGGATCAATATAAAAATGGAAAGGGGAGAGGGTGAGGTTTAAGATGCGAGAGATCTCGCACGGGGACGCAAGTATTAATAAACTGATTATTATTTTTATTTATACATTCAGGAAGATATCATTTGTTTGATTACTAAGAATATTTATTTTCCTGTCATTAATAGTATTTGACAATTTAGTATTTAAGAATGTTAAATTACTTCTAACATGACGCCCAGACGATGAATTAGCTTTATGAGGGCGTTGTTGACTCATTTATTCAATCAAATTGTGACAACACATCACCAAACAAGATAATTAACTACTATTGATATTAATTTTGTCACAGACACACAAACACACACACAGATTTCTACATTGCTCAATGATAGAATATATTTACATTTTAAATGAATAACATCTAATGTAAACAACATGAGTGATTTTTCAAACGTATATCACACAGGATTGTTTATTATTTAATAACATTTGAGAAATACTTTTCATATTTAACTTTCATTGATTTTATTTTCGGACACCCATAAGATGCCACAATTTAATGAAATATTTGATGGTTTAAAAATACTAAAGCAGTTTGAAGTTTTAAATGAAGCTGCTGTTTGAAGTTTATCGTGAATTATTTTGTTGTTGCGTGAAGTTTCTAGATGGTACTGCAATCAAAAAGCAAGTTACCTTTCATTAGAGACAAAAAGCACGTCATTAATATAGAAATATTATTAATGTAAATTCATCTAGTGACTAATTAAACCAGTATATCATTGGATTTTAGGAATAAGAAAGCAGGGCAGAAAAAGAAAGCGGCATTTCCCAAGGAAAGAAAATCGAAAACTCGGGGAACAACATGGACTCAAAGAAACGAGCGCCAAAGATAAGCCTCTGCAACAATAACTCACAAGATCCCGCGCAACCGAAGTAACACACAAACAAGTCCCACACCGAACATTGGAAGACCCGCCGCACCACAATGCACATCTCCTATCTCGCGCGGAGATCGGCGCGAAGCCACCAGCAAACAAAGCCGCCGTCCCTTTTCCCTTCATCTCGTTCCGCTCAAACGAGGCTAGGTGCCGCGTGCCGGCGCGGTGGCGGCCAGTCAGCAGGGCGGGTGGGTGGGTGGGGACGGTGAGGAGGGGAGGGGAGGGGAGGGCACGGAGAAACGGGGTCCTCGAATCCCACGGCCCCACCCGCGGCGCCGCGACAATCAGAGCCCGCCCGAATGACGCGACTGGCGGGGCCCGGCGCCCGGGAACACTGTCATTATCACTTTCGCCGTCGCGGTCGCACTCGTCAGAGGCGGCCCCACGCCCACGACCTGGTTGCTGGGATGGGAATTGGTAACCCTTCACCATTGTCACCAACTCGGGGTGCCCATATGATGATGATGATGATGATAATTATAATGATACTAGTAATTATAATAGTAATAACAATAATAATGACAAAAAACTATAACGAAATCTTGGTGAGACAAACCATTCCATGGACAGTATCTAAAAATATTGGACAAGGTGTAGATCAATAAAGATCAACCATTTATGTGGCTTAAAAGAGGAAGAATGAAGCCAGAATCGGAACCTGCCCAAGATCAGGCGTTGAGAACACAACATTATGACAAAGCGGTTCTCAAAATTTCCCAAGAAGATAAATACTTCATTTGCTAGGAACAAGTAGAAACCATTGATCATACCGTCTCAGCTTTTCCAATTCTAGCAAATGCTGAATACTTGAAATGACACGACCGGGTGTGCACTTACCGTCACTGGCAGATCGTACCGCAGCCGAAGTATGCGCCAAGTGGTACGAAACCTCATCAAAACCGGTGACGTCTATTGGACTGTGAACCATGTTGTACGAGCAACAAATTCAAACTGATCGCACGATACATGCAAAGAAACCGGATATTGTTATCCGGGATTTGCAGAAAAAATACTTGTAGATGTTGCTGTATCTTGATATCAAGACGTTGTATCCAAGGAGGCATAGAAACGTACAAGAGTTTTGAAATCGAGATCAGCCAAATGTGAGGTGTAAAATCACAGGCCGTCCCGATAATTACCCAGGCTTGTGATTTGTTCCGGAAAATTTGTGTAAGAAACTGGCTAAACTCCCAGGTCATTCAAAAGACTGAGATGTGCAAAACATTCCTGTGTTTGGAACAGCCTACATCTTGCAAAAAATTCTTATAGAGGCACCGATACTCCCTAGATCTGCTCCTTAGGAAGCTGGCTGAAACTCGGAGATTTTATAATCCACCGACCATGACATATTTAGCCTAATTAAAGGAATAATAATAATAAAATAATAATAATAATAAAATTTTGCTAAGGTTTTTAAAACAAAACAATACAAAACAATAAAAGAAACAATTACTACAACAACAAAAGATGGTATAACAAATGGTAAGGTAGACCCAACCGTTAACATTAACAACAATAATAATAATAATAATAATAATAATAATAATAATAATAATAATAATAATAATAATAATAATTTTAAAACGTACATACACATACGCACATCATTTATCGACTATTATTACCCAGAATAACCAGCAAATCTGATTTATCATGATTTGAAGGTTATTCTGTTCCACTCAACTTACATCTATATCTCGTACATACACACCTCTGCGTTATATTCACATATAGTTTTGATGAAGTATACTTGCTTGCACATATACATGCATGTACACATATACATACATAAATACACTGACGTACAGGTGATTTTTTAAATACAGAATAACAATATGAATTTTTAAGTTCCCTCTCAAACATTCAAATTAGTCCCCTCCCGCACTGTCACTTCACTGCGCTACTCTTTCGCCTTCACTTTCTTCGGTTACGGATTGTGCTACTGCTGGAAAATAACTAAAACTGAATTCATGTGAATACATAGATGTTGCGAATAATTTTCCATTTCACTCTCCCGGGTATGATGGTGTACGTGCAGTTGCGAATTCACAATTGTAGACCGAGAGGCTCTCAATTCGAGACTCGGCGTGGCCGACTTTATGACATTGCTAACTTGATAGGTCGTTGCAGATCACTGCCTGCACACTCCCACATTCCGGTTGATCGGTCGGTTATTTTCCTAGTATTATATAGTTAATAATAGAACAGACCGTAGATTAAACATAGATTCTCCACAATGTATTCCCATTTACGTTACAAAATTAATACTGAATGTCAACCTATGTTATTCAAAAGTTCGCTTTACTTCAAGTTCCCATGGTTAGACTTGACTCATTAACATATTATATTGACAATATTCACAATGTACACGGTAAAATATTCGAAGTCCTATGATTAATCGTACGGGAATGTATCAGAACAATGGGTGAAGGATCGCATGGATATATTTACACGGGCTGACCAGTTGCAAGTTCCCTCTGCGTGGCTAGTGGTGGAAGAACCAAGTATGAATACTGTATATATTGTAATAATAAAAATTCCACTTTTCGTTTACAATACACTCGTGTTAAGGTAACCCATGTCTTCAATATGTACATTAAAAAATTACTTTCATAAACACGAAATGTCTATGTATTAAATGTACTTTTAAGTGATAAGTGTTATAGGTGCGCTGAGGACCCGCTGTCATCTTAATCGGACATCTTAGGTTAACTTATTGTACTAATTACCTTTATTATACTCTTAGAGAAAGACTATGAGACTGAAAATATGATGTAAAAAACAATAAGAAGTGAAAGAAATATGTGTAAAATAATTCGTAAAGGTAGGTGAAAAGCAAATATGGTGGCTCTCTAAACTTTGGAAAACCGTTTTCATTCTCTTCTGCTTACCTTTTGTACTATATGAATCTAGTAATGGGTGAAAACTCTAAAAGGACCACAGCATCTTCCAGGTTGTTATTAGTTCATTCAATTCCGATTGATTATTACTTCACGATTACGAGAAATATAGGAAGTTATTTAATTCTTTTTTATCGTGTGCAACAGCATTCGCAACTGAAACTTCGTAGATCGAGAGGTCTTGGTTTCGAGTCCTGATAGAGGCGAATATTAGGTTCCAGCAAAGTAACAGGGACGAGTACTGCTACTGCCTAGAGTTTTCTGGGACATCGTTTCTGTACTTTCCTCGGATCCCCAGCATTAGTCAGATAAATATCTTAGATAACGTTCATTCCCCAAAATGATGGCCTCGTATCAGTATGATCCATCCATCATGATCTTGAAAGACGGACAGCTCTGGGAGGGAGCAAATTGTAGACCAAAGTCTAAACTGAACTGTAGTGTCATCGAAATAAAATATAAAGTTTTCTTCTTTTAATGTGTTGTTGTAGGTTGGTTGATTGTTAGTGCACATCAACCACTGAGGCCATTAGCACCGTAAGTGAAGTGCATGTTTTCATTGGGAAGTGGCGGTGATCTTCCCCCGCTGGCTGGCGAGATCCGGTGCTGACCTACCACTGACTAGCGGGGTTTCCCTCAATGAGGTATTTTCCACCAGCGGGGCACCGCTCCAGCTTGTTAAGGATGTAAGCTCCCGACCGGTCTCTTGGGTATCTGTGATAGTGTAGTGAATGTTAGTGTAAGTATGTGTAAGGGGAGGGAATAGGACAAGGAAGAGGAAGGAAAGATCATGCGTGGTCTGTGGCCAGTTTGTTAGGGTTAGTCCGGCATTCACCTGGTGTTGAACGGAGAAACCCCGGAAAACTACCGATCAGAGCAGCCGCCAGAATTCTCTAGACAGCATCTGAATTGTCTCCCTGTAAAAATAAACATCTTTAACTGCTACATGCGTCTAGTTAATTAACCTCTCTAGTTAATTAACCCTCTACATTTCACACCCACGACTTACAAAAAAAACTTAAGGAAACCATTCACTTCTTTCACAGTTCCATTTCCTTATGAACATACAGTAAGCTTTTCTGAGAAAGTTTTGGTAGTCACATTTGGGTCAAGGTCGTATTCTCACTAACCCACAGCGGTCTGCTTGGGACTCACCAATTAGTGGTGGAGCGCTCCTGAATTTCACTTCTCGCGCTTTTTCTGCAGGTTGAGATTTGTCTGACTTTCTGGGCGACATTTCCTCCTCAAGCCGTCCTTGAGATAGGAAGCAGCTCTCGCACGGAAAGAATGACTCTTGATCTTAAAGGGCAGATATCGTGAGGAAGTACGGAGAAATCTGGTAAAGCTGCACAATACTGACTCGGAAGAAACATAATGGGCTCTCAAGTTACTTTCTTTGTTTCCTGCAACTTGTTAGCAAAATTTAGAGTCATTCAGTACTCTCTAGTGACAGAAATCGTACCTTACTTCTTAGCTTCGTCGTTTTAAACTCTTCGCTCAAGAAGAACTTGTTAATGCTAAGTACTCCTTTTTTATTTTACGCCAAGTGGACAAGTTAGATAATCAACAACAAAGAAAAGAGAAGAGATCGAAAGAATTCAATTTCGAATGGTTAAGCAGAACCAATTGTTTCTAAGAAATATCAACATGCATTTATGAATGTCGAAGGTCCCCTTTGTAACGAAAAGTAGCACAACTTTCCTCAGCAATACATGCTGATACAGTGTGTAAACGAATGGATATGAGCAACAGCCGTTAGCAATCCTGAGCATCAGCATACTGTGTTGATAATAAAATAAACACCATCTGTGAAAATGCACAATACAAATAACGTAGTTATAGGAAACAATATTCGTGCAGAGGATAATTGAGCAATAATAGTTTATTTTCGAGACCAACAAGTAAAAGCGATAATATAATAAACAATTAAATAATTTGAATACTTGAATTAAAACAAAACGAAAGGCTGTCTAAAACAAGTGAATATTACACGTGGTGAAAGTGATTTTGTTGTGCTTCTTGGATTGTGCCACTCGGTCTATCGGGTTCATGTCGCAATCTTTCCTACTCATTAAATAAAATGACACTTTTACCAATCTTATCATTAATAACTATTTTATATCCACTAGTAAAAGCGGTTACTTTTAGGGCATACACTGTACGCCACTCGTAAAAGTCCAATTTTAGCACAATTGCTAAAAGTGAGATGCTCAATTGTCGAGATAAAACTGTGAATGCAACAAAGTAAACAAAATCTTCCGTGAGCATGAGCAAAATGATATATCAAAAAATCTCTGCGATGGTCATCGTGTGTATCCGTTGTTACGGTCGGCTAAATGAAAGAATAGATATTCTCGTTCACTGCCTAAACCTGGACGTAACCGGAATAGCCGAACAGCAGAACCCTAGGTCCAAGTCCGCTCACCTTTCACATTGCTGCACGAAAACAATTCCTGCAGCCATTCATTATACTCTGAGCCACTTTGACCTAATGCAACGCAGAAGCAAATATATAACCTATGACGTATGAAAAGGGAAAGAAATGTTGACAGATGAATGGAAAGGGCGGACGAATCGTGATTTGTTCGACCTTCATTTGACTACCGACATTTTAAGTTGTCGACATTATATACACTCTAAACTATTGAACATTACGATAAACTCCTTGTGAATTATTAAAATATGGCCAATAATATTAAAATAAAGCTAACTGCATATAATAATCGTCAATATTGGTCTATAGGTCTCAAGAAAGTTTAGAACTGAATATATTAATGAGCAAGGTACACTTGTGTACAATCCCTCTACTAACGAGCATACAGCAGATGGCAGTTTGCAAAAATCAACGCCGCTCACAGGACTGGGCTACGTGTCATTCAAAAGTTCTGTTTATGAATTGAGAGTTGTCTTCAAAGAAACATTTAACTGTCATCATGATAAATGCGTAAAGAGTAAGTAACATTCCAGAGACCTATTGATAATATACTGTTTATGATCTACAATGTGTTGTACTAACTTCACAGCTGCACTCAAGCAGCTAGAAACCATACCACCAACATCACAACGCTTGACTACAGGAAATAAATTGTTTCCTGCAGTTCTTCCTCTTTTACATACACTTTGTTATAGTCTTCGTTAAAGATGTGTATTTTCCTTCATCAGTAAGTAAACGCAAGTTCAGAATTCTATAGGACAAGTCTTATAATGATTAACATTTTTTATATTTCCATTTAATATTTATAATTTTTTTCCCATCAATAACTAACTTCTTTTCCCATTTACTTGTTTAACGAATGATATTTGCCTGACATTTCAACAATTATATTCAATATTACATAATAACGTTTGAATAATAGAAGACGCAATAAAAAATAAATCACAGGAAAAAGTATTCGTATATCTCGATATTTAAAAGTTTAGACTTTTTACGGACTTTATTGTACAACAAGTAGATTTTAAACAATAAAAAGACAGGTCTGTTCTTCTTTATAATAATCCCCTAAAGTGCATTCCCCAATTATGTAATCTAAGACTATTTATTTATTTATTTATTTAAAATAAATAAATAAATAAATAAATAAATAAATAAATGAATAAATAAATGAATAAATAAATGAATAAATAAATGAATAAATAAATGAATAAATAAATGAATAAATAAATGAATAAATAAATGAATAAATAAATGAATAAATAAATAAATAAATAAATAAATAAATAAATAAATAAATAAATAAATAAATAAATAAATAAATAAATAAATAAATAAATAAATAAATAAATAAATAAATAAATAAATAAATAAATAAATAAATAAATAAATAAATAAATAAATAAATAAATAAATAAATAAATAAATAAATAAATAAATAAATAAATAAATAAATAAAAAGTATTACTCATATTTTAGTTTAAAATTAATTTTTGCAGCACTAATTATGGATTTATTTCACAACTTGCTGATATCTATTTTCCTCATCTATTTTTTAATTAGATTTCTTTGTTATAGTCTTCTTTAAAAATGTCCAAATTTTTACCTGTTTTTCTCCAACCATGTCAATAATTACCTGAATGGTCAATCTATAACTATGCACAATTTGAGATATGGAAATAGCGACGAACAATAATTACGAGCTCTAACGATAATCTTTCTTTCTTCGTAAGTGGATTTCTGCATTTTACAGCCTGTTGTATTGATTGGTTATCGAATGGTCATTATCAGTAAACAAAAGTTACAACTCTACTCTGTCACACGAGTTCTCTATTACGTTACTAATGTGATACAAGCTTGAACAGGAAAAACATTACAAAAAAGAGACATTTACAGAAAATTAATACGTGTCTAATAGAAGCACTTGTCTCTTTGCATATACTTATTAGATTGGGGTTTTAAAAAAACCTTTTTTTTTTAAATTTTTAAAAAACGAACCTTTTTGCTGTGTTTTTTTTTACTAACTTTCTCTATTAGACAGTTGTTCCATTTTATTCAATAAACTAAAGTTCATATCTCTAAAAGGGTAACATCAATCAAGTTTTCAATAATCCTTCGATTCAATCATCTCTGCTGAGGAACTCATATTTGGTGCTACATGAAATATGATCCATGCAAGACTTTTCATGATGGCGAAACTCCACGCACTTTCCCACGCGCCTTGCTTACAAGTTCTCCTCTTCCTGCGGATTTTCGCCTCGCGTTCCGAAGCGCAAACCCGAGTGCACTCAAGAATGTCCCGATTTCTCAGCGGCACTTGGCTCACAATTGCTCTAGCCTCCACACAGCGCTGGCTCTTGATACACCTCCCGGTCGCCCGCTCAGAAACGTCGCGCTCAGATGCGTCGTTAAAGAGTTGCGTGAAGGCCGCTCCTGAATGTGGAATACAAGCCGTGGTTTGCTCTTCGGTATCGTCAATGCAGGTGGCGCGCTAGAAGTTAACATACCCGAATAAAACACAATTTCGAAATTATTGCACCGGTAGCGGTAGCTCAGTGCATCAACTGATGTCACTGCAGCGCCTCTAACCGGGAGGTCCTAGGTTCCCACTCCCCACGGCGGCAGGATTTTCGACACTAGCTTTTCAGCTAGGTCGAATTGAGTCGCTGCCTGGAGGAGAATTCTAGCGGCCGGCTGCTCTGATCGGTATTTTTCCGTGGTTTCACCGATCAACACCAGGCGAATGCCGGAGCAGTACCCTACCAACCGGGCCACGGAGCGCGCGCGATCTGTCCTTCCTCTTCCTTGTCCTATCCTCTCCCCCTTACACACACACTTACACTAACATGCACTACACTACCAGATATTCCGGGAGACGGCCGGGAGCTTAGAGCTTGTCCCGACTGCGGCGGTGTCTCGCTGGTGGGAGAGCCCAGGTTCGGGGGAAACCCCACAAGCCGACGGTAGGTCGGCGCCGGATCTCACCATCCAGCGGGGGAATATCACCGCCATCTCCCGAAACAAACATGCACTACACTGCACTAAACCAAACCAACCAATCGAAATTACTGCCACTGTTTTTTTTTAAGAAAAGGGAAGTTAGCTGGTTTGATTGATTGTTTAGTGCTTCCGGGTTCGTCGACTGTTAAGGTCATTAGTCACGAGTAGAGTATGCTATTAGCTCGCGAGGTGGCGTTTATCTTCCACCGCTGTATGGTGAGATCTGGTACCCACCTACCATCGGCTAGTGGGGTTTTCCCAACCAGAACTATCCCAACAGCGGGGCCCCGCCCCAGCTGTAAGAAGCTCTAAACTCCCGACCAGTGTGCTGGCGTGCGTGGTAGTGTAGTGAATGTAAGTTTAAGTAAGGAGGATAGGACAAGGAAGAGGAAGGAAGATCGCGTGCGATTCATGCCCGTTCCTTAGGGTATTGCTCCGGCATTCATCTAGTATTGATCGTAGAAACAGCGGATAACTACCGATCAGAGCAGCCGGCCGCTAGAATTCTCCTCCAGGAGGCATCTTAATTTGACCTAGCTGATAAGCTAGTGTGGAAAATCCACCGTCGGCACTCGAACCTAGGACCTCTCGGTCAGAGGCATTGGAGTGACTTCAGTTGAAGCCCTGCGCCACTGACCCCCCGGTGTAAGCCTGCTTGACACACACAGGTTCAATTCGCATCGTAGTTCGACGTTAACTGCCAAATAATTTATTGCTAATTCGTTGTTAATTTATTGCCACAACTTAGAATTAATCCGTTTCTCAAAATACTCTCCGTTCCGAAAGTACTTGGCAATTCATTCGAAATTGTGGCAATTTACTGGTACTTTACGACTTACTTACTTATACTACTACTTTACAATACAATATACGACAATATTTATTCGTGTGTGCTGGCCCGGCTGTTCCAGAGCGACACACCTGGTGACTGTTTGCGCTAGTTGCTGCTTGGCGTTGGGCGGGCCGCCGGCGGCTGGTGCGCGACAGTAGCCTGCGATCGCAAGAGCCGTTCTCCGGCGCGGGGCGACCTCGCGACCTGCGCGTGCCGTTGCGGGGGAGGGGGAGGGGGAGGGGGCCCACGCAAGGCCCCGGGCGCGGCCGCGCAGGTGCCGGAGCCCCCGACCGCCCTCATTGGGCGCCCGCGAGGGAGTGCGCCAGGGCGAGGCCGCGGGCGCCGCCCACCTCACGCCCCAACGCGCGCCCGCTCGCTCGTGTAGTCCAGTCATTACGTCGTTTCATAAAACATATTGTGGTGTAGCTTTGATTTTTTGCTCCTTTATGTTTTTGGGGGTGCTGAAGCTAATCTTTGCCAAAAGTATTTCCGTTGGAATTTGAGATATAACAAAAAAATAAAAAGTGACCACTGAGTTATAACAAAAAACAACTTTTTCTGTTTTCTTTTTCCATCTAAAAAATTGAATTTTGGAAAAAATATTCATTACCAAAATATTCTACCTAAAATTTATTATTATTATTATTATTATTATTATTATTATTATTATTATTATTATTATTTGGTTCCTGACTACTTCTTTCCTCACGCAAACAAGCTGTAAATTGGTAGTGGAATTTTGATAAAAAATTCGGGCAACTTACCTCTTGGTCACCTATTAGAATGACCACATCAGACACCTTCGTGTCTGTATTCAGTACAACTCTCTTGCTAAAAAATTTATATCTTAATTATCTTTTTCGTACCATGCAGCACTCTTTGCGGATACTAGGCATAATAAGACATGAAAAAAGGAAGTGCTTGATAGTAGTTGAAGCCGAATGTTTAATTGTAAACCCAGCTCTAACCTTTTGTGGTGGCGATAGTGTATTGATTGGCATATCGGACTGTGCGTACTACAGTTGGCGGGAGAAAACCCGCTCGAAGCAGTGGATTTTTAAGGGCGTCCGTTTAATCCTTCGTATACCGCCCTTCGGAGGGAAATTAAAGCCGGCTGTCACATGTTAGTAGATTTACTACATGTAAATTATCCTCAAGCCTAAATGAAGCGTCTGAGCTAAATTCAAATTGCCTGTTTCGTCGCCCAAGTAATACCTTCTTTCTTGCCTAGTTTGTGAAAGGGGAGTAGCGAAATTTCCGTCCTCAGTCGGAAGAGCATGCCTCTTGGCCTGAGACTCGTCACGCAAAATAAGGAATTAATTCAATTCAACCTTGGCCGGCACGGCGCGTTCGGAAACGCAGAGTAGACGCTTGCTCAAAGTGTCTGATACCTACCTTTCCATTTTTTTAGATACAGTGGATGTTGAAATGAAACGCCTGGACCCTTATTTTCCTGTTACCCTTATTCCATTTTCACCTGAAAAGAGTGATTTAAACAATTATTTGACGGATTGCTAATTTACAGCATTGTTTCTTGTCACATTGACTTTTCGGTTTTTCATTAATATGAGAAAATATTTTCCATAACTTTATGAACGGAAATACATTTTATATTTTAGAACTTATATCAATTTACTGCAGTTTTCTAATCAATGGAAATTAGCGTGAACTGAAATGTATTTTGCGCCAGATATATTTCAAGACAAATTTGGAACTGAAAACTGCAAAATAATATAAAGCGTTGATAGTAATCTAGGTGCTTTACCTTTTTTAAATTGACATTGCAAGATCAAAAAGATAAAAATATCCAATATTTTACTTGAAATATTTCTTTCTCTATTTAGATATTGTTATTTTGTACTTTTTTTATTTCAAAGTAGTGGGATGATTGTTTTGAGTTCAGAAGTGCGCTTAAGCATTCGACATAGCAATGTGTAAAGTGGGTTGCAACTTAAATGCAGCTCATTACTGATTAACGAACTAGACCTTAAAATCGAGTACGTTTACAGTGTAGCAACACTTTCGCACCTGGCCACTAACAATACAGACTTTTACTTCTGATCGCTCTCTCACAACTTGTTCCTTTGGAACGTTCGAATGAATTTCACGTGAATCCCAAAGACGATATGCGGAAGTTAAATGCATGAATGCCGTTCTCCCGAATCTTTTTGTGGCGAATCTTTTCAAAGCGCACAGTTGTAAGTTCTGAAGAAATAATTTGAAGGTAACCGTCACGTCCGCACCAATGCGTCACGGGAGAAACCGCATTGCATAAGAGGCGAGTGCCAGACGGCGGGCCCAGTCGGTGCAGCGAAACGCGATCGGCGCGCACAATGCGGCGACGGAGGAGGCGGAACTGCGCAGCCAATGGACCGCGCTGGCGGCGGCGGCCACGGAGAGAATGCCGGAGGTGCGACCAATGTCAGCCACGGAAACCAACATAAAGATGAAAAAGGAACAGAGCGAGGACGAAGCTAGGAAATGAAGGACAGTAAGGAGGAGGCAAAGGAAAATGAACAGGAGTAAGACCTGGGGGGGGGACACAAGATGAAGAGGCAAAGAAAGAGGTGGCAAAGGGAAGAATGAGAAGCTGACAAAGGGAAAGGAGACAAAAATAGGGGAAGCAAAGAAAAGAAAGACGAGGAGGAGGCGAAGAAGGAGGAAGAGAAGGAGGCGAGGAAGGAGGAAGCAGAGGAGTCGAAGAAAAAGGAGGAGGAGGAGGCAAAAATGGAGATAGCCAAATGGGAAGGAGGATGACTAAAGAAAAAAGTGAAATAAGGAAAGACAAAGAAGATGTGGACAAGGAGAAAAAGAGGTTGGAAAGTCCAAAATGATAAGAAAATTTAGAGAGCGCAATCGAAAGGATATTGTTAAGAAGAAATTGGAGAACAGAAACCGAAGTGGAGGAGAATAAGTTTTAGAAGAATAAAGATTGGAACAAGTGAAGGTAGTAACTTTATCCATGAACGTTAATGAATATTTTATTTCATACATACACATTTCTTGAAAAACTACCACTTTCATTTATTTGCAAATAAACCGTACAATGAGCGTGAGGTTTCAACAGTGCATAGCAGAAAATATAAGTCATTTTCACTCATGGGGGGCTAATCTTTACACTCTTGTGCGAAACAGCTGTTAGTATTATTACAAGGACGGATTAGCAAAATGCTCTTTCAGTATAGCGTCTTTCCGATGTCCAGCTGCGATAAAATTGCATTCTTTCGCTCTAACTACTGAGAATGTTAAGAGAAAATCGAAGAAGCATTACTTAACTTATTATTTATGTAAAAGAATCATTTATTTTTCCCAGAGGTCTAAAAAATTAGTGAAAGAAAAAAACTTTCATTCATAAATTCATTCCGAATTTTTATGAGAATTGCACATTCATGCAAAAACAACGTTTGTTTAAATTTACTTCCTTACCCCACAACGTCCGTCTATCGGACCCAAAGCTTTTCAATGAAACCAATCCAAAGCCTTCAATGGAACGTGATCCAAAGCACTATCTAACTGGGAGGGCTGTGACCCGGCGGGCGGTGGTTGCTGTAGCGGCCGCAGCGAAAGTGGGCGTGTGCGGCGGCCGTGTTGCACTTGTCCCGGGGTTCGCCCGCTCGTCAAAAAGCGCGCTGCGAGCGCCGACGGCGTGGCGGGGCCTGTCGAGCGGTCGAGCGGATCGCCCGCAGCAAGAAGCTGCCACCCGCCCAATCTCCCGCGGGGGAAGATACAATGCGGCGTCTTCGTCCTCCTTCATCTAGAATATTCCTTCTTCAGTTGGTTGGTTAGTGATTCCGGGCGCGTCAACCGATTAGATCATTAGTCCCGTAAGTGTAGGGCATGTTTTTCTCGAGAGATGGCGGTGATTTTCCCCTATTGGATGGCAAGATCCGGTGTCAACCTACCGTCGATTAACGGGGTTTCCCCCTATCCCGGAATCTACCACCAGCGTGTGTGTGTGTGTGTGTGTGTGTGTGTGTGTGTGTGTGTGTGTGTGGTAAGGGGAGAGGATAAGGAGAGAGGATAGGATAGAACAAGAAAGAGGAAGACAGATCGCACGCGGTCCGTGGCCCGTTTGTTAGGGTACTGCTCCGGCATTCACCCGGTGTTGATCGGAGAAACCACGGAAAACTATCGATCAGAGCAGCCGGCCGCTAGATTTCTCCTCAATTCGACCTAGCTGACTGAATTCGACCTAGCTGAAAAGCTAGTGCCTCGAAAATCCTGCCACCGTGGGGAGTGGGAACCTAGGACCTCCCGGTCAGAGGCGCTGCAGTGACATCAGTTGATGCACTGAGCTACCGCTCCCAGTTCACTCTTTGGCGCATCAACAATCCCACTCTCATTTATTCAAACGGGGGTATGTCCACCCGTATGATCACCCGTCAGGTTGCTTCGGTTCCGGCGTCACCCACGTCGATAGCTGGCAGTAGGCAATATGGAGACGGGATGGGAGCTCCGAGCCGCCTGGACCTTAGTTCAGGTGACATCCAGTTGGGCTCTCGGATTCGTCGTGGCAGTAGCCCGATACTCTCGGCACAGAGGGAACATGTTCCCGGCGCTTGTGAGTGGCGCATTGTCGAGACTCCGGTACTAGTCTGGAAAGCTAGGAGCTCTGAGATGGCAGGGTGGCCTCTACCCAGACATTGTATGAGAAGGTTGCCGCGAGGACAAACTGGGTTCCGGCTGGGTCCAGACGTCAGCCCGTCGGCGTTTGCGCGTCGGTAGGGGGTGCGGATTCGAGCCCAAAGAGGCCAAGGTGCCAACTCCGGGGACTTGTCCCCCTGACGAAGCAAAGGGTTGTAGTGTTGTAGACCATACGTTGTTTCATACATACATGCATGACCTAAAATATCTTCGACGAATCAACAAGTCCACTCTCATTTATTGAAACGGGGGTATATACCTGGTAAATTTTTATTTGTTGACTGTGTCTAAATTATCATTTAATCTTTCACGTAACAATTGCTCAAATCTGCCCTGCCATAATAAAATTCATTAGTGGGTCCGATGGACCGTCTCTACAGACAAATTTACGGAAGTTAATTCTCCTCGCAAGAGATTGTTAACTGTTACTACTATTACCCAGGAATAATAATACTCACTTCAATCTAACATTTCCATCTGTATTCTGCTGCAGAACATAATATTACATCTAAACATCACAGTCGATAATTTAAAAAAATTCGAAAAAACAAACAAAACACATTACCATGAAACCCTCGTATTATTGTGTACTGTTTTGTTATTAAGTTCCTCCCCTTGCTTGCATAGCTATTATCTTTCTTAAATTCTATTCCAGAAATTCCTAATTTATTACAAAACTTGATCTTCCTGCAATAAATAATTTAATATGAAACCTGTTAATCACTTTCCTTTCGTGTAGCCTTTGCCTTTTTGAACAGCAATCAAGATTCATTCGAAGTTCCATTTTTCCTGAATCTCGTCCAGACCAATCTGCTTCTACCACACACGCGATTATCGATTTATATTATTTCACTATGCGTCAGACATCATCTCCATCCACCCCTCATTGCCAAACCTTGTTTGCTCCGTTCTTTTATCTTGCGCGCTCTTCATCTGTCTCCTTGCCTGCGCGAAATCGTACCAAAACAAATTTCTCTTTTCGTCCCAGTGCGCAGACTATTCCCTTTCTTGCAGCTATTCTAATTTCTGATTGGTCACTCGCACTCTAGCACTTTATTTGTTTATTCTTTGGTTATTGATTCGTAATAATTTTCCTAATTTACTTTCTCACTGACGGAAATTGCTCACGTTTTTATTTACCAAAATATTATCTATTTTCCGCCGTATCATTATGTTGTCATTCCCTTGTATTCTTATTATTTGCTATTTGATCCTTTGCTTCTCTTCTGTCACCCATTGTTGCTGACGTCCGTTTATACATTTCTTTGAACTTATCGCTCCTATTAATACACCCTGGTGATACCTTATGAAAACATATTAATAATCAAAACATTTCTTGGAATCCAATAAAATATCTAGGTGTGCTTCTTGACATCAGACTAACTTGGAAAGCGCACGTTTTAAATAAATGCAATAAAGCACAGGCCGCACTTTTTAAATTGTATCCTTTAATAAATAAAGTCCGCTCTTAAAACCGATCTCTTCCTATGACTTTACAAAAATGCCATTCGTTTGATTGATTTTTTCGTGTTTCAGAGCGCGTCAACTGCTTTGGTCATTAGTTACCTAAGTGTTGTGCATGTTTTTTTCTCTAGAGATGGCGGTGATCTTCCTCCGCTGGATGACGAGATTCGGCAACGGCCTACCGTCGGCTAGTGGGGTTTCCCCCTAACCAGGACTCTCCCACCAGCGGGGCACCGCCCCAGCCGGGACAAGCTCTAAACTCCCGACCGGTCTCCTGAAATATGTGGTAGTGTAGTGCATATTAGTGTAAGTGTGTGTGTGTGTGTGTGTGTGTAAGGGGAGAAGATAGGACAAGGAAGAGGAAGGAAAGATCACGCGCGGTCCGTGGCTCGTTTGGTAGAGTACTGCTTATAACCGATGCCGAGGAATAAAATCTCTATGCCCCCAAAAATAAGTTTAAACCGCTCTAAAAGAAACGCATGATTTCCCAAACATACTTTCTGTAACTTTTTTCTTCCTGTAATTGTAACTTAAACTGCTATTTTTCAAATTGCATCGCATTAAATAACTCTTCATTATTAAGAATATATGAGAAAGTGTAAAATAATAAAAAGTTCTCTCTTCTCCTATTCGTTCTTAAAAGTATCCGCCCCGTATCTCTCTCCTTACATTTTTTCATCCCATTTGGAACCTCTTTCAAAGTTTTGTCTTCTTTTCTATTTAAGCCGCTTAGGTTAACCCTTGAAAGGGAGCCTAGGTTTGACGCGAAAGTATCCCAATGCGAAAGAAGGAAAAAGGGCTGTGTTTTGTTCGGGGTAGAAGTTGCTCAATGCACCCCTAGGGTGACCCTCCGTAACCACAAGCCATCTCTCCACAGAAAGCAAAATCTCAGGTCTGTCTAAGGAGACTCACGAATAGAGATGAAACGTTATAAGTTTAAACAACGAATTAAAATCGCGTATCTACTTTTGTTCTTTTTAATTGTCTCTTACTAGTTCCTGGTGTGTGGATCCATATTCCGCACAATTGATCTTTCTCATTGAAGTAGTGTAGTAATGATGCAAAAAATTAAAATATAAACAATGCAGAAAATACGCTGCAAATAGTAATATTTAAAAAAAGTGTCAGGCATGTCACAGTCGATTATAAAATAAAATTTAGATTTCATCAGAGAAGCATAGTTGAGAATTGAATTTCGAAGTTCATAAATTCATCTTCGTTAATTTGATTAATAGGTATAGCCGAAAAGGCGGTGAAAAGTGCCCCAAACCAAATCTATAATCGCGATACTCATATGAAAGAATACAAAATGACGTAGGTTCACTAAAAATCAGTTTCCTAGAGCAATCTGTTGCAGAGATATGAGAAACGTTTTTTGCAGGTTTTATTTTTTTCTCAGCACCTATTATGGGTATCCGACTGAAAAAAAAATTGCTGAGACGGGAAAAGAGACTTCTCGGCAGTTCGAAAAATCCTCCAGAAATAATAATCCAAGGATCAAAAATCCCATGGTCGACTTCCCCTATGAAATACCTCACGGTACTCTTCGATAAAATACTCATTTGGAAACCCCATGTCAATGCAGTCATTGACAAAACAAAAATGAAAATATCCATTTGTTCACCTACTATACATCGCCGTTAACCTCTGAGGTTGGAATGCAGACTATTAATCTTTAAGTCAGTTATATTACCAACAATGACTTACGCATGCCAAGTATGGGGTGGTGCTGTATCAAGCACCATCAACAGATTTAGTATTTTGCAAAATCAGTATCTGAGAACATCTCTCAACGCGCCATGGTTAATCCCCAACCATGAAATCCGACGGGAATTAGACATACCAGAATTCAAGGAGACATTAAAAATATTTCCAGTAATTTCTGCAACCACCTATTAAACGATCCCTACACTGAAGTATTTAATCTAGCAATAAACAATTGCATACCGCAAATTATATCAAGATTCCTGAAAGATAAACTTAAACCTTCTAAACTTGGCTTCTCTCTCATACGTTTCCACCAGTATACCATCCTTTAATCTGAGAACAAAACCAAAACTCTTCAATACAATTCAGAAACCAACAGCGACTTAAGAATGGCCATATCCCAAGAAGCCTTACAAGATTATATATCTCCAAACCATCGAAAGACATAATTGTCGAATGAGAAGTGATAAATAAAAAAAAGTATACATCTAAGAATGAACTGTTGCTCGCGTATTGATAGTCTTGAGATATGAGCGGTTTTATTCTTATGGTATTTTGTTACAGAAAAACGTTCGGCCGCCCACGTTGGAACTGACGAGCAAAACGATGTCAAAAAACAACATGTTAACAAGTTTTGGTTTATGGTTTATTAGAGTAAAGGTAATGAAATTGAATTAATGGTGAATAATTGTGTCTGAAAATTATACTTCAACGAAAACTATGTGTGGTTACAAATTAATCACAGCGAAATCAAATTTAATGTGGAATGCGAGCTATACAATTTAAGATCTTTGTTAACAAACAACACAGATTGTTGAATGAGAATGACCTTGGGAGCAACAAAGACAGAAAGGGGGGAAATATTGTAGATAATGAAAATTAGATGGACAAAACAACAAAGGCAACACTATTGGGAAACTTTACCTGTGAAAAATTACAATATTATTCATTCAAGAGTGACACGGAAGGAAATAATGTACTCCGGCAATGTGAAGTGTAGAATATTTCGAATGTTTCATACAACGTCTTTCAGGATATTAAAATCCTCTAAAAATATTTGTTAAAATTATATTGTTCTATCTGGATTCTTTTTATTTACATGACGGATCAATTTGAACATATTACCTGCTTTAAAGACGTTCTGTCGCAAATTATATCTAAATAAAAACATTTTAATAGAAATATTTCGAAACTTTTTAGAACAGCATTTCTTGACACCATTGTGTAAAATTAATCCTTTCACACCTTTATAAAACACTGCTCTTTTTAAACGATAATTCATGTTGATTTTGGTACAATTCTCTCAGGGCAGATGAAAGTGACAGGTCGGCGAAGTCATCAGTAGCTAAATGTTCGAGTTCTTCCTCAATTTTCGTTTCAATACAATGGCCTGAATTATAGCAGTATTCTTTCTTTCTGAGATACCGACATTCAAGAAGGTAGTTCATTACGTCAGCTTTCCTTTTATCTCCGTAAAACATTCCTCTCCCGAATTCAGTCTCGTTGTGTCATGATGAGGCTGTGAGAATCAAATGCATTGTATTGAATCGCTTTATAATGCACGTTTCTCAGTCATTAAGGAGATGGTGTCCTGCTAAGGAAGAAGCATCTTGGGAGATAGAGTAGAATACGAGGAAAACGTGGGAGGAGGTAATTACACAGTGACAAAATATTAAACATAAAAAGGTTCTTCTAAAACTCAAAGGTGTTTCTCAGATGAATAAATTCAGGAATATCATTACAATGCTCATTGTTTCTTAATTTCGATACTTTAAGTGAGATGCAAGGAAACACACCGTGAGCAAACCTTGTTCTTTCCATGTCATTGATGAAATTAATTATTAATAGATTTTATACTTCTTTACCAAAAACCTAAGTCACTTTATGTGACAAGTCATTTTTTAAGAAAAGATAACATTTCTGTGGATGTTTCAGTGATATTATTAGCATAATTACAACAATAAGCTGCTGCACAAGATTCTACTTGTATTAATCTTTCGTCTTCTAAGAAAGATAAAGAGAAATCTAGAAAATAATTCGAGTAAATTAGGAGCTTAGATTTTCTTGGTTAAGAGACAATTGCTACTTATATGTGTACTCGAAATGTTTACGAATATTTGTGCAGAATGTTAACTATTTGATTAATATTTTTTGATACGTTATATGCAAATAAATAGAAGACAAATACTGTACAAAATTATGACCTCATTTTATTAAATAATAAACCTGGTTCATTAACTAATTGGACAAAGTTAAGGCGGAATTCTACCTCTGACAGCCGATTTTACTTTCAAAGACTTAACTCTTGCTGGCCATATATTTACTGTCCTACCAGTTTAATGCTGCACCATCTTGGGTAAATACCAAGGGCACATCGAATAAACATTCAAGCTATATAAATGTATAATTATATTTTAAATAACTTACAAAATTATGACGATAAAAAGGCCTACCATAACAAGTGTTCATTATGATAATAAGGTTTGATCATAAAGCATTAACAGTCGCCGAAACGTGAAATGTGCTCTAAGAACGTGGTTCTCAGAACTTCTGTTGATGTTTGGGCAGACTGCACTGGCACAATCTTTCTTCAAATAAACATTTCTGGTCGTTAGCCATCTTCACAGTTTCGATTATAGTTTGTTCAGAATGCCACAGTATATATGCCTAGTCGCGTATTGTTTAATATATTTAGGTATTAAATCAGCTCAAAATAGTTGTGTGTGACACGACTGGTAAAAGTTACCTTATATGTTTCGGTAAGGAAAAGTTGGAATTAATCCGATAGACCGAGCAATCCTACAAGCCCAAAAAAATCTCTTTTACCACGTGTCATACACTATTCTTTAGTCAGCATTTCTGACTTCCATTTTATTTTAATTCCAGTATACAAATCACTTAATGATATACTAAGTTCAATAGTATCTGATGCGGTTAGAAAGTATTTGTTTTCATTCTTGCACTCAGTTATATCTGAACATTTGAACTTCGTCTCACTTTTAGCTCTAATGCTAAAAGTTGAAATTTTAGAACCCTACACCTGTTAAAAAGAACTGCTTTTTTCTAGTGGCTATGTAAAAACTACACTATGCTCTCGGCGTCCTGGATAGCGAAGATCACCAAGGCGTGCGCTCCTTAACCATCTCGGTTCGAAGGATGTCAGGGTCTAATCTCGCCTCGAGCATGGATGTTTGCTTGGGTGTCGTGGCATGTTTAGAGCTTTTCCAAATCTCTACGCACCACCTAACCAAATAGCCTTTCCTTTCCCTTTCTCCCTTTGCCCAGACGAAGGTGGAGAAGGGCGAATATGCGATGTGATGGCTAATTCCAACGACCAAGTAAAGAATGTACAGTCAATTGGTGAGGCTACGGATTGCTATGTGTGTAGCATCTGTCCACACCTTGCCTTCGTAACCATTAAAAAGGCGCCAAACATCGCAATGAACCCTTCGGAATGTTGCGGAAAGTGGGTGCGTCTCGCAAAGGGTCTAAGGGCCACTGCGAGGTCAAGGTATGGGAGTTTGGGGAAGGTGTCCCACGATGCTAAAATGGTTCACATCGAGTATCAACGCGGCAGCGATGGAGTAACGGTTAGCGTATCGGACTGTTATACCCACGTTAACGGGTTCAAATACAATCGAAGCCGTGGATTTTTAAAGGTGAAAGAATCCTTCGTAAGCCTTCGTTCGGAGAGGAAGTTAAGCCGGCTGTCCCATGTTAGCAGATTTATTGCATGTAAAAGATGAAGCCTAAATGAAGTCTCTGAGCTAAATTCAAAATGCCTGTTTCGACGCCCAAATAATACCTTCTTTCTTCTCTAGTTGATGAAAGAAGCGCAGCACAATTTGCGTGGCCAGACGGAAGAGCAGGCTACATGGTCTGAGTGTCGCCATGTAAAATAAGGCATCAATCCACGCCAGTGCCAGCTTTAGCAGGTAAACCTCCGTTAAATGAAGCCAATGCATCAACCCACTCTCGTCCACGGAAACAAGAGAAGCTGCCTCGGGGCAACGTTTCCCGACACGAGCGCACGCGCACGCGCACGCGCGTAGGCGCGAGACAGTCGCGCCGGAGGGAAAGGCCGCGCGCGCCGCCCACGTCGCGTGTTCCGGGCGGGTGCGTGCTCGTGACTGGGGCGCGGCGATTTCTCGCGGCCGCCTTTAATTGCAGAGGCCGCCGCTTGGGCCTCGCACAAGCGCGCCTCATCGCCCGGCGGAAGGAAGGTCGCCAATGTCGCCCGGCGCGACACGATACATCTCACGCCCTTTGTTTTCTTATTTCTTTTATTTTACACTGTATCACTGACGCCCGTCGCGATTATATGGGTCTCATGGACTTAGCTTTTTTTCTTCTTTTTTTCCACTTTTCCATGAATTATCAGCCGTATTTTTTATTTTTTTTAATTTTTCATGAAAATGAACTATGGGTTGTAGTTTTGTCATAATTACTTAACTCAGTACATAGCTTTTAGGCTGCATCAAGGTTTCCTTTACAGCTACAATGAAAAAATCTTATTAAAAGTATGAACTTATGAAAAGTGTAACCTAAGAATATTAATCTTCTTTCTTTCTCTAATATTACTCACAGTTTCGTCTTCTCCGTATTCATTTCCAGTTCATCAAATTTAGAATGTTCCTAGGCAATACTGTTCGTAGATTTTCGCAAATTTATTTTTAAAAATACGAAAAGAAATATGCTTTGCGATTCTTTTGTTTGCCTTAGAAATAGCAATGATAGGTGTTGACATTCTTGTAAAAGAAAATAATCGCGGAAATTGCCACTGCATCAAGAGGTTTAATCAACGCTACCTACATAAATCTATTTAGGTGGAGTTGGTTTAATTCCGTATCTATGCACCAAGATCGCAGGGCCAAAACACGGAAAAACACGTTTTTGGAAGTTTCTTATTATAGTTTTTGCAAGACGGGAAATCAATTGTGGTAGTACGTAAACATTATCGTCAAACGGAAATAAAGTTTCTTTAGAACAATGATTTTTGCATGTCGTACAATCGAAAATGTACTTTAAAACTAAGAACTAATTGGAACTGAATACCTCTAACAGGATCTAAAAGCTTCTATGGAACATCTGTTTAGCTCTGATTTTGCATTTATTAGGATTACAAGATAGTAAATACATAATAATACGTGAAATCTCATCGTATCATACGAATATGCAATTCTGTTTATCCTCAAAGAAAACTATAGTTTCTAAATAACCCCGCTATTTTACTATAACATATTTATATTGTTTATATGAGGAATGGGAAATGTTTGGCAATTATAACGACCTATGGTTACCGTGACAATCAAATACCGCATTGACCGTGACAATCAATGTAGCCTCACTATATACATAACATTCAAATCCTAAACAGTTATGTTAGTTAATTCCTGACATATTTGAATTAACTTGAGAAAAAATTAACCATTAAGTTCCTGTCATATTATATTGGTAATAAGGATATTGTATTTTTCATTACTTCCATGCTCATTGCGTGTTAGTCTTGAATTCATGTTTAGTCGTGGCGGCGAAAGCTACGTAAAGTGTAAGTTTGTCGTAGATGTCAAAACAGGGAGAATGATGGGATCCGACAATCGAAATCCCGTCATTTGATGCCGGTGCATGCGCAGTACAATTCTCTCGAGAATTTTTGTGTTACGTCTTTCAAATCCACGACTTGCAAAAACTATCTATTATCTTCCGGCCGGACCCGGAAACATTATCATTTTCTCATCAGGAGACCGACACACGTCGACTATGTCTCGATTGGGGCAGGAGAAGAGGTCCAACCGTCAGTGACGAACACAGCGCATGCGCGTGCCCGCAGTTACTCAATGCTGGAGAGGGATGACACCTTTACTAATAATACGAGAAAGCATATCCTGTTGTAACATTAGTTAATGAGAACTTTATATATTAGGAAATAGTCGTAGGGTGCATGTTCATAGAGCGGTTTTAGCAGCATATGAAAAAGAGTTTTGCATGATATGTCTGAAAAAACTTTGTATAAAGTTGCAATGCAATTATTAATGTAGTGTACAAATTGCTTTCACTGCTACTGCTTATTTACGTGTAGTACATGCATGTTACACGCAAAAACCAGTAAATACGCTCTGGTATCGAAAGAAAAAGATTTCGCTGAATGACATTACCTATCCTCATTTGTCACGCTACACGTCAAGAATATTCATGTTCAAGTTCCACAGTCTGTATCTCCTTCTGTTTCCTTCGCAATGTTTCCAACACTAATTAGCTATGCTGCGGACAATTACACAATATAGAGGTTCAAGCACATCAAAGAAACATCGATATAATCCTTTTACAAAATGGAACTTGAAATTTTCATAAAATATGGAATACGATTAGTGATATAAGAGATAATAAAATGTCTAATAAATAAAATTAAGATTGGAGTTAAAACCTCTGTTAGAATATTATAAATCGCAAATAAAAAAATAACAATAATAATAAAAATAATAATAACAACAACTTTATTTCTGAAGAATAATAAATATACTTGGCAGCATTTATTTGGAAAGTTAGTGTCAAATATTGGAGCAAAAAAGCTTTAATTTGTGTCTTCAAGTACATTTTTAACTCATCAACTTTACTTATTCATATATTTAAGAAATGTATTATACGTGCAGATCCTATGATATCAATTTTACCTACTTAAATGGCTCAGGGTACGATCTGATGTCACCGAAGTGCCTCTGTCGGGAGGAGAATTCTAGTGGACGGATACTCTTACCGGCAGTTTTCCGTGGATTCTTCGATTTCAAACGAGACACGCATGGCGCGCTATCTATCCTTCCTCTTTCTTGACCTACCCTCACGCTTTACTGGGAGATACCTCGATTCAGAAATCCAGGTATTGCAATTTGCAAATTGCAAGTGAAGTTTGTCAGTTAATAAGCATTATACAATCTAATTTTATGATACTATCAATAATTCACACCATTTTTTCTTTTTAATTATCACTTATTTTTGATCAGGTCACCTATTCCAAATTACGGCCCCCTCCCCCCTATCCCTTCACATCACAAATCCCTTTTTATTCTCGAGACTATCACTACATTTTGGGATGAGACCTTCCCTTTGTTTGGCTGTTGGACGCGACCTGTAGACCCGGCTTCGTCTCCTGTGAATAATATTGCCAAACCACTTGATGATCGAAAGATAGCCGGTTTGAAGGAGGTTATTTAGTATATGTGGTAAGGGTAAGAAGTGAACTTAGAGGATTGTACATGACGGTGGGGTCTATACCATCATGCTACAACACACAACATTAAGCCTTACACGGAGGAACCCACAGCCCGGATGTAATACTTCGTTGTGCCCAAATATCCTCAGCCCCTGTGCCACCAGCGCTTAATCATTATCCTTATCCTTAATCATTTCGATAACAGCATATCTTGCATTCAAAATTGTAATATGTGGTAAGTACTTGCTTGGTCAACTTGAATCCCTAATTCGGGAAACTGAGGTAAGTATGGTCACTATATAATCTGTGTGTGTGTGTGTGAGTGTGTGTGAGTGTTTGGTGTTCTAGGGTTAAAAGACCTTCCCTGATCGGCTTTTAAGTGCTGGAAGGTGCGTGCCATGTCGATTGGGTAGGAGGCCTGTGCACCGCCTCCGTCGCTCGCCTCGTTCATCGGGCGCTTCCCGGGACGCTAGTCGCTTTCACCGGCGGGGAGGCGCCCCGCCGCGCACCCCCTCCCCTCCCCTTCCCCTCCGCATCAGGTTCAATGCTGAGGCTACGCGTCGGGGGCAGGGCCGGGGACGCCACTGCCGCCGCCGCCGCCGCCGCTCTGCCACGGAAGGCTTCGCGCAGTTGCTCTGGGGAAGAAGTGTTGCCATCTTGGAATGGTGTGATTGCCTTTTTGATTGATTGGTGATTCCGAGCACGGCAACTGTTAACGTCATTAAACTATACGCGTATTGCATGTTTTTATCGCGGGTGGGGGCGGGTATCTTCCCCCGCTGGCAGCCGAGTTCCGGCACCGACCTACCCATCGGCTTGCGAAATTTTCCCAAACCAGGTATCTCCTGCAGGGCACCTTTCCAGCCGGGATAAGCTCTAGGCTCCCGACATGTGGGGTAGTGTAGTGCATGATAGTGTAAATGTATGTAAGTAAGGAGGGAAGATAAGGCAAGGAAGAGGAAGGAAATATCGCGCGCGGTCCATGTCTCGTTTGGAATGGCGTGAGTTTTAGTACATCGACCATTTTAAATGTCAAGTGTCCAGGTGAACCAGCGCTCTAACTAAAGGATTCCATGAAAACATATAACACAGAAGACACAGTTCGTTTGCATTGTTGAATCGCGTGCAGGACCTCACTGATTGCTGATCGCGTCGCGCAAGGAATTTTCGCAGAGGTCGGAGCTGTTGGTTATTATTTGAGTCTCAGTGCATTAATTAAAAATCCTTTTCGGCTAAGAAATAATTTACTACGTGAACGACGGCGCTCCCCGTCCTCGGCGTGAAAGCACTTGACGGAGCCATGAGGAGATTTGGTGAAAATGCGTAAATGAGCCAAGGCAGGAGTCAGGGCAATATCGTTCTTGAAATATTTAGTATTGGTAAACCGATTCGAATGCCTGCAATGTGCTGACAACCTAATTGTTCTATTTTAAGGAACTAAATACTATTCGTAATGTATTAGTGAAAGTTCCCAGTTTTCCTCTGATAACTCTCCCACAAAATCCTAACCTCTAAGATTACTTGGATGACAACATAAATCAAGGTACCAACTAACATTTCAATCGTTTCAAATAAATTGATGACAATAGTTTCATCTCTCCATTGAGAGCATTTTCCTCAATAACCACTGCACACGGAGAGTACCAAAGTGATCGGAAGACTGAGGAACACTATAACACACATATACACATACACATACACATACACACACTATTACACATTTCGACCCGTTGGTGACAGTGAGAACTCTCATATAGTTAGCGAAAAAACAATATTCGCTCACTAGTGCGATGTCTTCCGTCTTTAAAAACAATTTCTCAATAAGTAATTGCAAGCATAACTGGTTTTGTGGCAAGCAACGTAGGAACTACCGCCTTTTCTATGGCAACTGCTGTACCGCTGAACAGCGGCACTCGACGGATAATATGCCCAAACTTCGCGGTGGAGTTTAGGACATCCAGAAGGAAGTTCGAAAGTCGTAAAATAACACAACTCTGGGTATACGACCATCCCCTTTATTGCTACCTCAAATTCAATTTTTAGAAAACACGCTGAAAAGCGTCGCGCTTTTATGGCGACATAACAAGCAAGGCGTCGCAACGTTCGTTACACAGGCCCCAAAGTTTCGGCTGCCAGGACGGCCACGTGTTATACGCACACGTTTTCTTGAGCCCCGAAATACCTACCCCCCACTCCTTTACTAATATTAGTTGAATGCAGAATAAATGATAGCAACAAGCTTTCTTGACAAATTCCCTATAAGGAGAAATGTTTGCTCACGGGTAATATAAATTATTTTGCATCAAAAAACGAGCTACAGATTTCATGTTATAGTTCTGTCAACAAAATAATCACACACATACACACACACACACTCCCTTCGTGTAGTGCGAAATGAGAGCTCACGAAATGTGCGAACATGTCTTGCGCGCCAACCGGCGCACTGTTCGTGGCTTCTTCTCCGCTACTTGCAATACTGCCACTTCGGCAATTGTGAATTGAGGCGCCAACGCGTCGGTTGTCGGCGAATGGAATGCCGCGAAACAGACAGGCAATCACACACACACAGACAGACAGATAATTACACACACACACACACGCAGACAGACAGATAATTACACACACAGACAGACAGACAAACACACACACAGACAGACAAAACACACACACAGACACACACACACAGACAAACACACACAACAGACAAACACACACACAGACAAACACACACACACAGACAAACACAAACACACACACAGACAAACAAACACACACAGACAAACACACACACAGACAAACACACACACAGACAAACACACACAGACAAACACACACACACAGACAAACAAACACACACAGACAAACAAACACACACAGACAAACAAACACACACAGACAAACAAACACACACAGACAAACAAACACACACAGACAAACAAACACACAGACAGACAAACACACAGACAGACAAACACACAGACACACAGAAACGCTGCTACTACCGCAAAATTCCCCCAATTAGAGGTAATATCACAATACTCATTTCTACTAAACGTCCATTTCTGCCGGATCACACGGTTGCTCGCTTGGAACTGATGCTTCCAGCCCAACATTGACACTGACAGCGGTCAAGGTGCGTTCTAAAAGTTTGTTTCGTTTGTTTCGGTAACAATGGTACATCGGCGTTGAGCTTCCTGTCACAGTACGGGCTTCATAGAAACTATGTCTGCTGAATGAAGCTATTAAATCGAGTCATTCCTCTTGTACGTATGCATGTACATTCATTTCTATTGTATGCTATAAATGTAGCTGTAATAAATTGAGTATTATCCTAAAAGGGTTATTTTAGTGCTTACGTCGATTATCAATGCTTTCGTATATCACATGTCACTTACCCCTATCCATCTTAGGATTCCGCGGGCACTGCTAACAATGACGAGCTCACTACGGCAGCAACAGCTGTGTAAGGCGTTTGCTCCTGTGGCTTTCTCCGAAAACTCTGCGATAAATTATCTTTTTGACGACAGCAATAGTTATCACTAGGGACGGATTTTAATGAAATGACATTTTTTTCTTCTCACTTTAGAACAATGCCGTTTAGTATAGAAATTCATGTAATGTTAAAACAAAAGAATATGACCCATTTTTATAGGTCATTATTTTCCACTTTTTGTCGATTTCGGCTAATAAGTCGTTTTTCACCTTTACCCTTTAATGCCATTTTTAATGGTACGTGCTTCAAACAATATTTACTAGATGCAACAAATGTTCTTCACAGAATTACTGAATACCCTATTCGATTTGCTCGCTCATAAATTGTTTTGCCGCAGTTGTGAGATTTTAATTCTTGTGACGTGTATCAGCGACATTGCCGGTTTGGCCGATTTCGGGATATCTAAAAATAGATTTCCTGGTAAAGAATAGTCCAAACCAAAAGTTTGAAAGGTGAGTTCACCCGAACGAACGGAAGAAGCCTGGGTTACGTGAGTAGCGTATCCAACGCCTTCAACTGTTCATCCGAACTGGACTTTAAACACTATCCTTGAAAATAAATTTTATTACATGGGAGTTTTTGTTGTTGTTTTTCTCCCTTTCAAAATTCAAAATTTAAGTAGTATATGACTTAGTGTAGGGATCACAGAATTTTGAAAATGTGCACACAATTCACTTTTCCCCATAGCACGTCATACGCAGTTTTTAACTGTTTTTTGACGTAAAAATAAATAAATAAATAAACACATTTTTTACTTCAGTTTTTGTTGGTTTTCGGGGATTTTACAAATCATTTTATTGATCATTTTTAGCGATGTTTTAGGTCACCAAAATCCACCCCCTAGTTATCACTCTTCGTAGTTCACACGTAATCTGACACTTCGAGTAGATAGAGGGCATGTGTATTGTGCGGCTGCGTGGTCATAACATTGGTAAGTTACACAGATGCTCACGTGAATTATATCGATCCCCCAATCAACATTGTAAGCTGCTTACTTGAATGCAACAAAGCAACATGTATTTTTTACAGCTTAATTGAAGAATATATACAATCAATATATAGAACACTATCTCTAATAAGTAACAGCAAAAACGTAGACTATGGAGGTATTCTAACACCCGCCAGAGATGAATGTGAATGAAATTACGTTCAACAGAGTTCCAAAATGCAGTTTAATCGCGTCGGTGGGAACATAATTGGGGAGGCCTAAGACGGTCTCTTCTTTCTC
Organism: Teleogryllus oceanicus; assembly: GCA_964035755.1. Taxonomy (NCBI): domain Eukaryota; kingdom Metazoa; phylum Arthropoda; class Insecta; order Orthoptera; family Gryllidae; genus Teleogryllus; species Teleogryllus oceanicus. The sequence continues at coordinate 32,612,038 of CAXIVR010000004.1, forward strand.
AATACCACTCCACACTTTCAACTTTAACTATGTTCGCAACACAACGGTAACTATGAGTATGCATCTTCCTTGACGGAACATTAAGAGTTAACCTATTTCGATCAGATTCAATTCGGCCTTGAAAGATAAGAATTGTTTTTGGTCAATTTTATCCCAACTTTTGAATTATAAATTTAAATGTTTATGTGTTACAATAACGTACCAAACAATTATCATAAGTGATTTATAATGAAAACTTGGCATTGAACACGTTCTAAGTGCAGAGAGATATCTATTATGACATGATTGAATGTATGTTCTATTAATATCAATAATTTTAAAGTCTTCCATTTTTTAAGATGAACCTATTTCGTTTCACTTCTCGCATCTTCCGAAAGTTCTGTTCTATTCACGTGACACGCGTTTACGGTAGAGGGACAGTTAAATGGAACTTTCTGTTTTTGGAAATGTCCCTTTTTTGGAAATGAAAACTATTCTAAAAATGGTATCATGTTCAGGAGAGTCATAAAACCACTTGAAAAGCTAATAAAAGAAAATGCTAAAAATTATTTCAACATTTTACATTTATAGCCCTTTGAGTATTTGTTCGCGTTTGCCTTTTCTTCATCAATATTGACTAATCATAGCGGTAGTTTATTAATGAGTAATGACTACCATGTATTCATTACATATTAATTTCATTTCATTAGTTTAAAAAGAAAAGCACGAGACCTTGAGTAATAGCAAGAAATAGAAAAATGATGAATTAGATTATCTAAAATAATCTACTTCCTTCTAAAGAAGAACTTGTTCGAAACACTAGAACTTTTGCTTCTATAATTCTCTCTAAAAAGTAGTAACCTTCGCTCGCATTGCTCTACCAAGGCAGGCAACGCATACCGTTACTGCGTCAAGAAGTGTACTCACACGCTTAAAGATAAATAAATCATAGGAATAAATACTTGACAAAAATTTACATTCGTTTTATTCAAATTACGTAATTTATACTTATTATGGACTTCCATTGAACGTTCCCGAGCTCCTGGGAAGAACATAATTATTCGTAAGGGAATGATACTTCAACCCTACAACGTGCAGAGCAAAATCATTATAAAACTTCAAAGACAGGTGCTGTGTTGATCAAAGAGAAGTGAAAGTTGGTGCGTCATCTGTTAAACTATTCACAAGAGTTTATTCCTACGCTACAGGTACTTCACGATCATGGACAAAAGTATTTCGGCATTTCAACACGACCTCAGGTCCCAAAATGTTATTGTAATATTTCAATTGTACAGTTGGTAACCGTCTTGTTTGTACGGTTCATAATTTGCTCGATAAACATTAATTTTAAGTGGAAAATTAATACTAATGCTTAATATATTACAAAATTACTTACTAATTCCAGTTAAATAAAATGTAACTTTGTACACCTAGACGAAATGGCCTTGATTTTGAAATTCAACAGCACATTTAGTCGCTTGGGAACTATCCGCTAGGCTAAATGTGCTGGTGACTTTCAAAATCAACGTCATTTCGTCTAGGTCAACAAAGTTACATTTCATTTAACTGGAATTTTTCAGTTATCTTTTAATATACATTGCGTTAGTATACATTTTTCGCATAAAATTAATGTTTATCGAGCAAATTTTGGACTGTACAAACAAGACTTACCAACTGTGCATCTATTAAAAGGACATTTATTCCAAGTTGCAACCCACTTCCATGCTCTCAAATTCCAACTCCATCCACTTTCTTACACCTGCGTCAATCCCGGGGCGCTGTGACCTTTTGATTAAGGGTCTCGGGCGCAATTCCTGACGAGACTGCGTAACCGGACCTACATGACTTGCCATTTACCGAGGAAACGTTTCAACGCAGTGTGATTCCGCAACTGCAAACAATGAATTTCCAAGATACAGATCAATCACTCGATACATTTTCACCGTTACCCAAGATGCAATCACCGACGCCGCCACGCACTTCAGTTTGCGGTTTAACCCACATCTTGCACGCGCCGTGATAACCCTCGGTACTCCGAAAAGGTGGCGATCTACTTCGGCGGAGCCTAATACGTCCGTCTACGGAGTTTCGCAAGCCTTAATCATTCGCTGCCTTTCAACACTTCTATTGTGGCGGTGGCGGCCGTGTACTCGGCTGACCGTGTGGCACGCTGCGACACGCCGGGATCGTGTAACACATTCGGTGGCTGTTGCGCGGCCAGTCGAGATGGCCGTGTTGATGCTGGTGCATGCAAGATAGAGTTGGCCTGGAGATTGTTCCGTTCCAGTCGGCAGCTTTCACTTGTATCAACAAGATGTCTATGAATTGAGCCTTGGTTTGTTAATTGGATTTGATCACGGTCAATAGTTCTTAGTGAACAATTCAATACTAGCATAGTAAGAACAATCGCAAGTGGCATTGAAAAACAATTTCAGGAGTTTATGTACATCATTCAATTGCAAACATTTCTGTTATTAATACATTTTTTAACTTTCTAGCCTTGTAAACGTCTTTGAATTAGCAGTTATGAAAATATGCGAATCATAATTTATATATTATTGACAAATTCTAAAAAACTAAAAAGAACTTTTTTGAAATTAACGGAGGAGTTTCGGAAACATTTAACATCGTGTATTATATTAGAAAGTATAATGAAAGTATAGGTACATAATATGAAATTTCGTAATAATCAAATGACAAAGCAAGTCCCAGAATCAATCTCAAAGCACGGAACTCAGGAACAGTGCCGTTATTCATTCAACGTGAGATATCTGGTCACCTCATTACATCACAGCCGATATACCTACCGTTCGCACAGCGCGTTGCTCGGTCAGCGCAACGAACCATGCTCTCTCACAAGTTACCTAATTTATCTCCTCTCAAACAGACCGACACCGCCAACGACCATCTGATTCACGAGAGCGGCCGAGAACCGAACCCGCTCAGCTCCAGAGTTACCGCCACCTTGCTTCGAAGCAGACCTCAATTTTAACCACCACCCGCCGACCGCCACCACCTCCCGCGGAGAGAGGGTGCGCCGGCGGTAGCCCGCGGGTCGGGCCGGAGGTCGTGGGGGCGGGGCGGGGCGGGGCGGGGCGGGGCGGGGTGGGGTGGGGCATGGCGGGGCGTGGCGTGGCGGGACGGGGCGGGGCGGGACGGGGCGGGGCGGGGCGAGGCGGGGCGAGGCGGGGCGGCGGGGGGGGGCGGGCGGGGGGGGTTCCCTCGGGCAGCGATTGTCCGGCCACAGCAGCGCCTCAGGGTCTGGGGTTGGCGGGCGACGGCAGATCAGTTTGATTAGGTGCAGCACTGCCGTTCACCACATTGTCCCAAGCGTGCCCACCCGCCTTTCCATTCGACACATTTTGACAAAAGTGAACGTGCCGGCACGAAGTACGGGTTAAGGTTAATGTACACTCCGCAGCCATTCACCGATTCGATTTACTTTGCTTTTTGCGGGCTTAAGGTCCCGGAACCCATAAAAACAGTATCAGATAATAAAATTTAAGTGTCATGTACCCTTGCGACACGACCTCCCGTTCGGAGGGAGAAAGACAGATGCCCATTCGAGATCGCCGGAACGCTGAAGTGTTGACGGGTGTCGTTGTTGCGAGATCACTTCCCGCGTTAAAGAGAACTCAAGGAGACGTCATATTAAGCGACTATTCCCTTAAACGGAGCGATTACTGCTCGCAAAATCTAAGTCTATGCTAGTGCTGTACATTCACCGGTAGCTTTCGCCTTGACACGTCGAGAGTATAGTGCCGATGTGTTATTGAATAGGGTTGTCCATGAATAACACCTGCCGTTACTAACCACAATAAATTTGCTAGCACAGTAGGATAAGAAAGTTTAGACATCAACACAAGCATTCAATCCCTCTTTTCTAATTAACTAATCGTCAATCTAATGCACTTGATTTTCATTAAACTTTTGCACACAAAAAGGTCAGATAAATGCATTCATCTATGAACTCAGTGATACAGTAAAAAATACCATAATATTAGTATTATACTTTCTTTTGTACTCTGCTATTCTTGCTGAAGTAATGAAATCTTTGGTAGTCTCTTCCATTTGTTCATTACAAGATAACGTTTAAATTAATTTACCTTACACTACATTCAACATTTCTTTTTGCGACAATTGACGATTATTATTACTTCTAACGACATTAGAAATGGGTAAACAAATTAAGCCATATGAACAATTTTTCACTACCAATATAAAAGTCCAATTTCATTTATACACTCTGGGTGAAATAACGATATCAAGAACGAACAAGAACTTAAGTACTGGTTATAATACAATAACTGTAGTTACGTTTAAGCTTTTGTTGCAAGAACACAATCAAACCATCTGAGCCCTATAATTTGTCCACTGTTAATTTTGTTTATTCAACGTCACGACCATCTACGCGGGTTCAACAAAAACAAAATAATAATAGGCACCGCATAATATTGGCTTTTGCTTCCGTGAAATGTTCCTTTCGCCCTTCGACTTAACTATATCGTGAACTGATTGAAGATACAGGAGCGCCAATGCCGAACGAGAACCGTTACACGTATCCTTTCGTGAACAAACACAGCCACCGCACCCTCACGCAACAGAACTGTCTGTTCAAACGGATTCAAGCTGGACTGCCTTCAAGAAGCGATGGAGAGCAAATACAATGGATCGAAGCCTGGGAGCTTTTATATTCTCTTCGCATTAGCTTTGGCCTACATCCGGCTATGAGAAACCAAATATTTCAAGTTCATACCGCAGAGAATTCTCTGCAGGGGAGTGAAAGGCGTTCTATTGGTCTGTAGCACGTTCCGTCTGGAACGGCCGTTACATAAAGCGGGAGCAGGGCGCGGGTTGAATGGCTCATGACTGTCCTTGAAACCTTCCATTTGTTTCAGATTAAGTTGAGATAGCTTCCGGAATAATGATATCGATATATCAGAAGATAAGACATGCTGGGAGATCGAAAAGATTTATTACTGGAGAATATTAAAACTAGGGAACTCACAGTAACTATTGTGACATGAACGATTCATTTTATGGTATTTCGCATTGTTTTGAGGAGCATTACTTGTAATTGCTGCTGACCGATTCTAAAAGAAGTTGATTTTGGATGATAAAAATCTTTTGGATGATTGAATAGAGCACTAAGTTTTATTCACCAACGTACGTCAAATATACGAGTATCACTAGGTTCTTTACTTAGAAAACACATTAACGGAAATTATAGCTCTCCTTCTATTAACTGTAAACATAAAATCAAAATTGCTTATCAGTTAGTACAAATTTGTTTATCATAAATATCACAATGTGTCAGAATAAGAACTGCTTGAGGACATTTTTTTTCCTAATTACGATTCAGTCCATCAAAATCTCTGGACACAATTAAAAGATTATCTTCCTGGATTTTGGATCAAAAAGTAAATTACGTCGACATATTTTCGCTTTATACGTAGAATATGAACAATAAGGACACTTTCTAAAAACAAAATTCACAAAAACATTGCGCCACTGCGTTTCTCAAAAACAACTTAAATCTTAACCTTGTTGAATGTGCACCTTGATTAACCAAGAAAGATATAAAAAGCATTATGCAAAGTTGAATATTACAAGGCCAGAGTATTTACACCCTCACAGAGCATTGTATTGTAAGGTCGGAGCCAGATCTCCACAAACACGATTTCTTGCCTTTTTCGCAATAATTCCGTCCGGAAAAATAAAAATTACCCCTGCCTTATCTGGAGAAACATCGCATAGGACGTTAACTAAGAGCGGTCGTTTTTGTGCAAGTTTTGACCGTCGGTCGGCACTGCTAAATGATCGCATACGCCGACTGACCATATTTTAGCCGACCAAGCAGCCGAGCGTCCACTGCTACCGGTGACATTCCATAGCGTTATGAGGTTAGTTATTACACAGGTTTTGGTTTGTCGCAGTATTCAGGCAGCTTCATTAACTTTCCCTACTTTTCCTTTACATATATTATGTTTTACTCCCTTCTGTTCTTGCTTTCTTCTGATTCTCACTTTTGAATTTTCTTTTCGATGTTCCAGTTGTATGCATTCAAATAATGTTGCTCCTCTAGATGTTGCCTTGCAGGTTCAAAGAAATAATACATTCTCGCCACTCTTCCACCGAGGCAGCAATACCTAGAGAAATTGGGTGATGGATAAACAATCGATTGTATTTTAAGACATTGAAGAACACAGTGAATGATACTTCTTACTCTCAGCAAAATTACAATTTTCAGAGAAATTAACTCTATTAATCGGCAATGAAGAACACTAGAATTAATACACAGCTTGATGTTTTGTAAATAAATAAGATTGGCTAATGGCTGGTAATTCTCATGGATGCACGCAGTGGTCAAACGTAAAAATTAGATAAACTTACTTTTAATTACTTTTCCATAATAATTCGCCCTTACTCTATCCAATAATTATTTATGTATATAGATCATTTATATACATTGAAAACATTGTAGTAACCTGGAAACTGAAGAACTGATAACACTGTATATTTTCAGACAGGTTAAGCTATTTTTTTATTCACTCAGATTGGAGAAAATTTGGGGGATATTTTGAGTTGCGCAATAAATTAAATTTGTTGCATATATTACTCAACGTATTTTAAAATGTATTCACATGAATGGGGAAAGAAATTTATTTTAATAAGAGAAAAACGTGTACATGTATGCATTTGTTTTTTTGTTTGTTTCTTCAAAAAATGCAAGAAAAAATTAAAGGTAAGTAAAATACAAATTTACTATGGTGTTTAAAATTGCTTCCTACAAGCATTTCCAAATTTACAAACACAACACGTCGCCGATTAGGGTCTAAAATTTATTCTAATAGGATGAATGAGGGCTCTTGTACAGGAGGAATTGAATTCTGACCTTCACAATACCACTTTGATTGGAAGCATAAAATATGTACGTAGTATGTAAAATGTTTTCCAGGGCCGACGTTCAAGTGAACAGTCGTACTGTGTAGCCGGTGGTTAATTTCCGAAGTAGGGTGATAGTTAAATGAAAAGTATTCTTTCTCCAAACTCCAACAACGCGAAAAGACTGGAAAAATATTTGTCAGACTCCCGATGAAGTTCCGCACGGACTCCATGCACTGACGAACCTCGAGGGGAGTAAGGGATGCGAGAGTATGCATGTCCTCATGTTGGGGAATACTAAGACAAATTTGAAGTTAAAAATATGAATTTGAATATATAGTTATTTTCAAGTTTTATTTTCAAATTGCTCTGGAAGTCGAATACTCCCCAAATACATTTGAATTCTGCCACATACACAATGCAACTTGAAGACCGTTTCTGAGATGACTACTTCGCAGTAATCGAGGATTCCTAGAAAAAGGGTGACTGGTCAGTGGTCATAAAGGCTCAGTAGTTTTGTTTGTAGTACATTGCGTTGAAGGAAAGATGATTCTCGTTATATATGTTGACGAACTGGTATCTAAAATCTTCCGTTTCGACAAATAAAAATCGATGTAGATGTAAACAAATGTGTAATAATATGTAGTATTAGATAAAATATATAAAAAGATGTAATTTTATCAAAATATGTAAAAATAATTAAAATAAAAAATTCAAAATACATGTAAAATGTGTTGTGAATTCTAGAAATAATATTGAATGCAGCTATTTTATTCGTACAAAAATAAGTTTTTACATGTAAATCCGAACCCTCCTCTCCAAATACGCGTGGGAAACGCACCGTAAATTTAAAATGTGTTCTTTACAGTTTGAAGTTAATAAATCAAAGTTATAAAAGCCGTACGCGCCATGAATAATATAATAGCATTTATGTTTTCAGCACTTAGTACGAATAATAATTTATTTTCGTCGTCTTTAAAATGATATTTGAAATAAGACTAAGAATTGTACACAAAATATTGTATACACATTTTCTTTCTTTGCGATTACGGCTCTTGACCACATTTCCAAATAAAACGTAGAAAATTTCATGTTGCAAAAAAAGAAGTACCTCGATACAATAAAATCATGTAGGTTAATTAAAAGACTACTCACAAGAAATGTTTCCTTGCAACGCGATTGGCGAATGTCTGTCTCCTCGCTCCATTGTGTGTGTGTGTAGTGATTGCTGAGGATGATCGCTCCTCTGTGTTCTTCTCAACCGGAACCGGATCTACTCCAGGTACACCTGGCAGAAGCGCGGATGACGTGCAGAGTACCCTGCCATCTGGTGGAAGACACGTTAAAATTGAAGGCGCGCTATATTTAAATTAAATATCTAACTACACTTTGAATTGAGACACAGTTCAAAAAGTACCTACTTGTATTAACTAACAAATTTGTATTTCACAAATAAATTAATATTCCTAAAGTATTTTAAAATATTTAAAAAAAGATACGCAGACAGATAAATTGTTTCTTCTACTGTCTCTTATTAGTAATATAATAACAAATAGATACAATAAAATAGTAATATTATAAAGAAACTTTAGAATTTATAATAATAATAATAATAATAATAATAATAATAATAATAATAATTATTATTATTATTATTATTATTACTATTATTATTATTATTATTATTATTATTATTATTATTATTATTATTATTACTTGTAGTCCATTCAATACCTTGCTGGCAAATCTCTCCAGAAGATTCAGATACAGCTGTAAGATGTTATTCTTTATTGATAGGTTTTATGAATGCAAGGATTGATCTCTTGTACTTGGAGAGTATATTGGATGGATTTATAAAACCTTCCAGCCATTTGATGATGAAGTGTAAATTCTGCCACCTGTGCGAAGGGAGTTTGGATAACCGTTACAATTAGGTTTAAAAAACGTAAGAGGTTCAAGAACCTTTTCCAGCTCGATGTAAAACGAAAATATGTTTTGAAATCCAGTCTGTTTCGTAAAAATAAATTTTGATATATGTTATGTAATTAATTAAGAGGATTAGACGAAGAAAAAAAGAAGTATTTCAATCAGGTGGCAAGGTGTTGCCTGATGTAAAGCACGTTGCGTCTCTAAATCTTCATATCAAACAACCTTCCAATGAAGGAACACCTTCCAAGTTTCGCCGGTTTTAACAGAACCAGTTGAGTGACACCTACAGCTGAAGCAGGAAGTTTATCTGAAGGCGACTGTTACAGCATCGATTGCTTGTTTACAGGAAATATTTGGGGCATGGGCATAGCCGCATTCTTTAAGAGCGAAAAGAGATGTGCTACATATTTTAAGGGCCCACCTTAGTCATTTATTAGCACTCAAGATGTAAAAGTTACGCCTCAAAGGACTAAGTCATTGGCGAGTTACGTGACAGCAGTGAAATATATTGGTCACGAAGAACCAGATTTCGGTTGGTAAATGACCTTTGCGAGATACGAAACGAAACCTGCTCTGGGGCGCTCCAAATAACGGGACTTGTAAACATGTGGTGGGAAACGTAAAATCAAAGGAAATAATAAAATTAGCACAATTATACTACATTATTCCGTACGTACTACTCGTATAAACACTACAAAGCGAGATATTCTACAATGTTTTTTAATATTATTTTATTTTGCAAAAATTCATCAAAAAATGAATTTCTAATTTCTATATTTTTTGAGAATGCGTATTTATTCTTAAGATAAAAATAATTTTTATGAACACATGAGAAACAAAATATTGAAGGATGTGTGTACGACTGATGCGTCATTTACAATTAGATATAAAATAAAATCTAATAAATGAATATTTGCATGAATGAATATAATATTAATATTTATTTGAGGAACTATCATATAAATAAAAGGTAAATTTGAGAGAAGATGGCAGAATTTTACCACCTCCCGGGATAAAACATTTACTACTCTAATGGGACTAATGACCAAAGGAATTGACCTGCTCGGAAACGCCAGTCAATTAATCTCGATTTTTTACACATTGATGCTTGAAGTAATGATCCCATATTCCTCTTCCTCTAATTTAAATAAACCCATATAATTTATTCATGATTAACAGGCAATTTTCTATTTTAAACACCACTTTCAAACAGTTTAAAAACAAAGGAGCACCATTGAGCAAACTATGATTTCCTCGCTCGCATGAAGTCATAAACTTACGGCTTACCATCTTCTATGTAGAGAGTAATTTACTCATAACGCTCGCTCACCTGAGAAGATGAGTGGGGGTATTTCACCTCGATTAAACTTTAGTTGCATAAACCCGCTGACCTCCTGTTCCTCGCAAGCTGAGAACCTGCAGAACGGTACGTGCTACTCACTAAGAAACGAAACCTGTCACACAGGTTGCTGGAAACCAGGGCTGCCTCTGGATCTTGACTCGTCGCGGTCAAAACAAGATAAGTGAGCTTGTAGCCGAGTATTTTATCAGATGAACAAGCTTGAGCTCTGTGGCGAAGGAAAAATGCATATAATTATTTTAAAAATATATTTGAAATGATATAATTTCAGTGTATTATATTTAAGAGTATCTGTACGCAAATGAACATTGTGATAATCTGACTTGAATATTCACATTAATACTGTGAAATAACTAGAATTTATTAGAAAATGAGCATGTCCTCTTGGGTGGTTGATTGATAGCGTGCTTTCGGTGAGGCGGACCGGGTTCGATTGCCGGTCGGCACAAAAATGAAGCTGTCGCTTTCTAATACGAATTGTCTCAGTTACTATTGTTGCGTGACGAAAGAACGAGCTCAGGCAGGCCAAGATGCCAGGCAGGCCAGATACCTTCCTTCCCCCAGACGTGGATAAGAAATAAAACTTGAGCCCAAGGGTGGAAATACCGCTAGCTGGCAAATTAATTCGATCCTAAAATGCCAAATAAAGAAAATGCGATAAAATACATCGGCATACTTGTAATTATTTTGAATGGTTATATTTTATGCTAAATTGTGTTCTTTTTTCAATGAAGATGTTTTCTTTGTTGGTTTCTTATTTAAATTAGGTAAAGAAGCTCGCCAAACGACATGACCTTCCTACAACTTCTTTAAAAAAATTGAAATTTTTGCAATTATTAGAGACGGTAGTCTGTATGCCTTACCTGTTCTTATATTAATTTTCGTTTCAATGTGTGAAAATAAGATATGTACAGAAAAATAACTGATAATTTGACAGGAATATAAGATCCTTGACACTACTCCACACAGTTTCTCGCGCATTTTATATCAAAATGCAGGCTTATTTAAACTGAATTTCCCTGTGTAACTACAACTAAAATATTTCTATTTAATTAATTACGAGCTGTGTAACTACCAATAAAATATTTCTATTTTTTCGTAATTTCCATCGCTTCAAAAACTGCTCGCAGAGGGAGCGGGGTCGGAGCGTGGCCGCGCGAGACGAGAAAGAGCGGAGAGGGGCGGAATGGGCTGAAGGATTAGTGAGTCCGGGTGCGGCATCTGCTAAGATTATTAGTCTCATACGTGTAGTGCATGTTTTTATCACGTGGGGTGGCGGTGATCTTCCGTCGCTGGATGGCGAGATCGGAGCCGACCTACTTTGCCTTGCGGGGATGATCCCCAACAGTGTATCTCCCATCATTGGCGGGGCAGGACAGGGAAAAGCGAGGCTGGAGGGTCCGGGTGAGATCGGACGTGGCCGGGAGGGACAAGTAGAGCGGGAACGGACAAAAGGGACAAGTCAGGAGGGGCGTGCGGGATAAGGCGGAGCGGGGACAGGCAAAAGGGACGGGTTAGGGGGGGGGGGGAAGGGCACGGGCAAGACAGGGCGGGGCGTGGTGGAGCGTAGCGGGGCGGGACGGACCGGGTGTGGGGGGGGCCAGCCAAAAGGGACCGGTTAGGAGGGTCGGGGCGTGGTGGAGCGTGGCGGGGCGTGTAGCACGTGCCTCCGCGGGTCGCCGCGCAGCAAGTGCCGTTGCGGGCGCCGCCCCTTTCTCCCAGCGCGCGCTGCGTACAGCAGGTGCCGCGCCAGGCGCCGCTCTTCCGCTCGCGACCAACGAGAGCGCTTCCGCGGACCACGCTCTATGGCCACGCCTCTGCCCCGACCTCCCAAACAAACTTTTTCTAGTCTAACATTTCTTTTTAGAATTTATTGAGGAGTCATCCTCCAGAAATGGTTCAATGGACTTAGTACAATTATGTATTTCTAAGAGTAAATTAAGTTTTGTTTTTTCTTGCTTGTCAAACTTGTAGGTTTTATTTATCAACACAATGAATTACTCTTTCCGATTCAATTGGAGCACATTAAAAAGAAATTTCTTATTCTTATGTTGATTTGTTCTCATGTACATTTTGTTGAATATACTTTTATTTTTCATGAAAACATCTTTTAAAACAACAAAATAAACTAGCTGAAGTATTGGGCTAAAAGATCTAAAGATCCAATTTCTTTAAATGGTTATGTCCCAAATTCTATTTATTTATTTAAAAAAATTGTATTCAAGAAATGGGTTTGTTTCTGAATTGATTATAATAGCCGATGTACAACGTTAACCACAATATGTATTTTAAGGAATTGATTTAACCATTTGTAGGAAAGGACCAATGAATGTGACTTGAAAATAATGAAGTCGCGAGAAAGCGTTCAGAAAAATCGAGATTTAAAACTGTAAGGGCTAGGGGTTAGCACATACATCGTCATCTTATTAAAATCTTGCACGTGGTTGGAAAGAAGAACCGGCAACCTCTTCGGCAGCAAGAGGAGTGGCAGAGATCTCGTGGGCGTCCGCACGAATCACAAGTCCCGTTGCGCCGCTGGGTGAAGCAGGCGCCGTTCGTTCAGCAGTCGGGTGCAAGTCAGGGCGCTCTGCTCACCGCAATATTCTGCTCAGTTCATTTATTTTCCTTCATTCACAACCATTCCATGTGGGTGCGGTAAACTATTTTATAGGTATTGGTCCTACATGCATTTGCTACTGCCCTTCAGCTAGACAAGAGTAGTTAGACAAACGGTTTTTCTGAAATAAATAGTTAATATTTATGACGAGAAAAATGCAATACGGGACCTACGGATCTCACGTTCGATCTGGGAGGAACACCGCCACCTCTCGTGAGATACCATGCACTACACTTATGTGCCTCATGACCATAGCATTCATGATCAGTAGGACATCGTGCAGGAGCAATGGCGGCGTGCGCGTGGGTAGGCGAGGGCGCGGCCGGGGAGCAGGTGCCGTTGCGTGCCGCCTTTCGCCGGCCTCCGCTACGCTCCGCACCGCTCCTCAGCGAGCGCTTCCACTGGACACCGCATCGACCTTCGTAATAATAATGATCAAAATAATAATAATAATAATAATAATAATAATAATAATAATAATAGTAGTAGTAGTAGTAGTAGTAGTAGTAGTAGTAGTAATAGTAGTGGTAGTAGTAGTAGTAGTAGTGTAGTGGTAGTAGTAGTAGTAGTGGTGGTGGTAGTAGTAGTAGTAGTAGTAGTAGTAGTAATAGTAGTGGTAGTAGTAATAGTAGTGGTAGTAGTAATAGTAGTGGTAGTGGTAGTAGTAGTAGTAGTAGTAGTAGTAGTAGTAGTAGTAGTAGTAATAGTAGTAGTAGTAATAGTAGTAGTAGTAATAGTAGTGGTAGTAGTAATAGTAGAAGTAGTAGAAGTAGTAGTAGTAATAGTTATAATAGATGGTAATGATTGTAATAAAACATTGTTTATAAATAATTACATATTTTCAAATGAACTTGTCTTGAATGGCTTTCCTGCTGAAACGAACATAAAGAAAAGATGGATCGCAAATGTCCATCATCTGTTGCATTTTTATGGCTATCATATAACTTTTAATGTAAATTAATAATAGATTGTTATTCACCGCAGTTTTAAAACGCTTAAAATATCAAGAGTATTGCTAAAAACAAGCTATTTTCTGGACAGGTAACCGAAAATTATTGTAGAAATTTGCTGAAGACAGTTCTTCGACTATGCCCTAAAAATTCTCTACTACACACATTATCAATAAAATAAAATTGTGAAATATTTCTAAGATGGTTTTTGACACGAGAATATTGGGAGTAAGTTCTACTAAGACAGTACATACTGGAACTCTTCTTATTGGTAGCTTGCAACACTATTGCCATTGTATTTCAGCTGGTGAATAATTTCAGACAGGAGTCGACAGCAAAATGTTTCCTCCACTCTTTTTTATCTGTAGGTTGATATTAAATTGTTTACTTCGTACTCAGATGCAAACTGTTTTGGGAGTTCTGAATAATTTTAAAAAAATATCTTTTTACGTGATATTATTATTTTATTTTTCTCTTCTAGTCATCTACTTTCAAATTTATTACTACTGTTTTGTTTTCTCTTTCCTTTTTTCTATCAAAACTATTTGTATCAAAAATGTCTTGGAGATTAGGAGAATCTGCTTCTGCGAATTGCCAGTTCAATACCGACAAGTGTTCCTTGTTTAACAAGAAGAGTATCTGTTTATTGACTTGCTGAGAGTACTAATTAGAATTACGATACCTATTTAAGCAAATAAAAACATATATCTGGCAATATTGAGGTCAAGAAATGTTATTAGATCCGCAGTAACAATTTAATTGGTGTCTTGGAACATGCCAGTTTCAGTGCAACACACCTTTGATAATTAGTTTTACAGAAACCTGCTCGGGAAGACAACCATATAGAATCAAACGTAAGTGATTATTCCAAATGCAATCCAACGGTTACGCTTTCATAACTTTCCATACTTCACCTCTCACGCACAACTTCAATTCTCTCGGCACACAGTCACCAAATATTATTGCATCATAATCCAACAGAACTTCAGAATGGCACTAGCCACTGCTTACGAGTTCCCTCTAATTGCAGAGAGAAGAAAGTGTAATGACTCCCAGAACTCGGAATGCTGCGCAAGAACGCAACGCATAACTGCGCCGACGCACCCCATCATCTGCGTTCTGGTACGCCGCCCCGCGCCGCCCCGCGCCGCCCCGCGCCGCCCCGCGCCGCCCGCGCCGCCCCGCGCCGCCCGCGCCGCCCCGCGCCGCCCGCGCCGCCCCGCGCCGCCCCGCGCCGCCCGCGCCGCCCGCGCCGCCCCGCGCCGCCCCGCGCCGCCCGCGCCGCCCGCGCCGCCCGCGCCGCCCCGCGCCGCCCCGCGCCGCCCGCGCCGCCCCGCGCCCGCGCCCGCGCCGCCCGCGCCGCCGCGCCGCCCCGCGCCGCCCGCGCCGCCCCGCGCCGCCCGCGCCGCCCGCGCCGCCCGCGCCGCCCCGCGCCGCCCGCGCCGCCCGCGCCGCCCGCGCCGCCCGCGCCGCCCCGCGCCGCCCGCGCCGCCCGCGCCGCCCCGCGCCGCCCGCGCCGCCCCGCGCCGCCCGCGCCGCCGCGCCGCCCCGCGCCGCCCGCGCCGCCCGCGCCCGCGCCGCCCGCGCCGCCCGCGCCGCCCGCGCCGCCCGCGCCGCCCGCGCCGCCCCGCGCCGCCCCGCGCCGCCCCGCGCCGCCCGCGCCGCCCCGCGCCGCCCGCGCCGCCCGCGCCGCCCGCGCCGCCCGCGCGCGCCCGCGCCGCCCCGCGCCGCCCCGCGCCGCCGCCGCGCCGCCCGCGCCGCCCGCGCCGCCCGCGCCGCCCCGCGCCGCCCGCGCCGCCCGCGCCGCCCGCGCCGCCCGCGCCGCCCGCGCCGCCCGCGCCGCCCCGCCGCCCCGCGCCGCCCGCGCCGCCCGCGCCGCCCGCGCCGCCGCGCCGCCCGCGCCGCCCCGCGCCGCCCGCGCCGCCCGCGCCGCCCCGCGCCGCCCGCGCCGCCGCGCCGCCCGCGCCGCCCGCGCCGCCCGCGCCGCCCCGCGCCGCCCGCGCCGCCCGCGCCGCCCGCGCCGCCCCGCGCCGCCCGCGCCGCCCCGCGCCGCCCCGCGCCGCCCGCGCCGCCTCCGCGCGCGCACGCGCCCGCGTGCCGCGCCCGTAACAGGTACCGTTCGCGCGCAGAGCAGGAGCGTTGTTCCGTTGGAACATTCTCCTGCACCACTTTGCCTGGTGACTGGAATGCTGCATTTCATTCTAAACATACCAGTTCTTCCGAAAATCTGCATAACCGAAAGAACTCCACGTCGGCCCATTGTCAGCGCGCTCAACTACTTCCGCGACATTTTTTTAAGATGCGCCTAGGTCGCATCGTCTGGCGACGTCGAGTTCACTTCCGACTCGGACGGGACTGCATCTAACTAATGCTCATCACATCGCCAAGGAGAACGTTTGCGCTAAGCGGAATAAGAGATGAAAATGACAGAGGAGCGCAGGCGTCTCCCGCGGAATGTCGCTGGAGAAAGTGCCATATCCATTGCGCAGTGGCCGCTTTGACGGCGCGGCGCCGCGGCCAACGCGCGAGGGGCGGGCGAGGAGCGCTGCTCTCTGCCCCTTCAACAGGAGCGGCGGTCCTTTCTTCCGGAATCCGCCAGGACCGGCCCCAGCCCGGGGGCGGATCTCGATGGCGTTGGTCGTCGTGGTCTCTGGTGGAGTGTCGTAGACGACCACCCGGACCCTGAGTCTCGGGGCGCTGCTCACGTCGTTAGCTTGAAGTTACAGGCCGTGAGAAGGCGATGCTAAGCTCCTGGTAGTCGGGTTCGCCCGACTACCCACCAGTTGGGCCAATGGCGCGTCGAACTTGGAGCAGGATTGGGTGAAGGATGCTTTTCGTAATACTCTGGATCCCACTTTTAAACTCCGGCGGTAAACTAGTTAATCCCAGTGAGGTTGCTCCGGTGTCGGCGCTTCCCACGTCAATAGCTGGCAGTAAGCATTGGGGAGACGGGATGGGGGCTCCGAGCCGCCTGAACCTTAGTCCAAGTGGTCCCCAGTTGGACTCTCGGCTTCGTCGTGGCAGTGGCCCGATACTCTGGGCAAAGAGAAGGGAACCCCGGCGCATGTAAATGGTGCATTGTTTTGACTCTGGTACTAGCCTCTAGCAGCTCTGAGCTAGCAGGGCGGCCTTACCCAGGCATTGTATGGGGAGGTCACCGTGAGGGCCAACTGCGTTCTATCGGAATCCAAGTACCAGCCCAAAGGCGTACTGCGAGGGTATGGGTGGGGCTAACGCCCAGAAGCCCAACCTGGGGTTAATACCCCCCGGTAAAGGGCAAGTGCGTGATAGGTGTACGGTAGACAATCCGCCAGGAGCGCTGCGAAGGCGTCTGGCCTTCGGCACAATCCGCTTCCGGTCTGGCAGGTGCGCCACACCGCTGTGGCTTGGGGAATCAATTGATGTCACTGCAGTGACTGACTAGATCATGGGGTTGAGGACCTACAATGGCACGATTGTCGACACTAGCTACACCGCGAAGTAAAATGCAGCCGCTGTCTGGAGGAGAATTCTAGCGGCCGGCTGCTCTGATCGGAAGTTTTCCGTGGTTTCTTCGATCAACTCCAGAAGAATGCCGGAGGAGTGCCTTAACAAACGGGCAAGGGCCTTTGGAAGGAAGGATTGGGAAACCCCGCGAGTCGCCGTATACGTCAGCGACGAATCTTCCCATCCAGTGGGACATGATCATCACCAGTCGCCACCTCCGTGATAAAAACATCTACTATGCTTAGGGGACTAGTGAAGTTAGCAGTTGACCTGCCCGGAATCTAGTGAGCAATCAAACTGAATCATAGCTCCTTTCCATGCCGTTCAAAGCGCCACCAGCCGAGTTAGGTTTAGTATTATTTGCGGGTAACTATTTGCATAGTGAAGTGGCGATGTGAAACGATCGAGTAGAGTGTCAAACTAATGCTTCCATGCTTGCTTCAATTTAGGAACGGAAGGAAATTTTATTCTATTGTTGTATGAAACTGCATTGCAGGTTCTTTGGTTCCAAATTTCACTAAGCCCTTAAGGGTTGCAGGCGGCTATGTGTACCGTTTGCTATAAGCCTAAGGGCTGCTGTAGTATGATGAAATCGTGGGTTGGTTTAGGTTATCTAGGGTGTAAAATAGCGAAGCTCGTAACTGAGGGCCAGCTCAACGATGATAATGATGATGATGATGATAATAATAATAATAATGATAATAATAATAATGTTTCCAAACTTGTTTAATTTAAAGGCATAAAACACATAAAGGCGTAAAGGCATAACATAGATAAGTGCGTAAAATTAATAAGCAGAATGCCGGAATCTTGTCACGTGCAAAGTAACGTACCCCCCAGAACCCTAAATATTCCAAAATAAAAGCATTTTAGTAGACCTACGTGTCTGTCATAGTGCCATGGAAGTAGCAGACGGTAGGGGACGATCACGGAAACCTGCTCTCCTGTGAGCGGGCGCGGGGCCGCCGCTCCCCGCCCTCGCAACGGTCGTTTCTCCCGGAATCCGCCAGGGGCGCCGCGGAGGCGTCCTTCGCAACCGGCCGCTTCCGTTCTCGCACCGGACGCCCAGCAAGGCCGGGGACCCGCGACCGCCGGATCTCTCTTGTTGCAGCGATTAACACGACGCTATGACTGATCTTAAACAGAACCACATATATAAAATTCGTTTCCCATCGCACCTCCCATCCCATTCCAATCTAACATTTACTCTTGCCAACAATGTTCAGGGAAAGGGGGAAATACGACAAGAAAAAAGGGGAGAAAAAGAAAGAAAACACCAACCGCATCAACACATTTATTTTTGTAAATATTTAATTCAGACTAACATCACCTCTATTCCTTTATTCTCTCCATTTGTAATCCAAGTGAAAAGATTCGTTCACAAAATGGAGAGGATAATGGTCTGAGCGTCTCTTTTTTATTTTAGTCGGTTGATGGAGACAATTTCATGCGTGTGTGTGTCAGCGTTCAAAAAAAGGATATTCATGATTTTTTATTCCAGATTAAACAGTAAACTATACAACGTAGAAGATGTTAGTCATGTGATAAAATAAATGACAACAAGCGTTAAAAGTACAAAGGAGGAGGGGAAGAAAATTGACGTCAATAGAGGACTGTCCTCCCAACTGGAGTACGGTTGGCAACCCTACCAAGATCCCTCTCCCACTCCCCCCCCCATCGACAAGACACCCCAACAAAATAACTCCTCAACAAAATAATCCTACTTCCAACCACCCAGATTTCCGATTCCCGTCCCGGTACGGTGCAGAGGAATATCTATCACAGTTGTAAACCTACTTAAATTATCTCCCTGCGTGGTCTCTAAAAAGAGACAGCCATTGTTTGCAGACATCAACCATCTCGTCTTCGTCCTCTGTTGTTGCCTCCGCCTGGGTCCCGCCTAGTCATGTAAACTTTTAACAAAATATCGATACTTGATGCATCACCAAAAGGTTTTTGATATCGATGAAAACATCGACAAAAACATCGATGTTTAAAATATCGATGTTTTAAATACGATGGAACATTTCCAAATAAAATTTCCTTGTACTGATGTTATATATAACACGTCAATATTAGTTGAAAATATATTCTACCTTAAAATTGATTGTCATCTTAATTTTCTAATCAATGTTTTGTGTAGTCAAGGTTCAAATTGCGGTCAAATTGCAATATTACCATGTACGAAATAATAAAAAGTGGTAAAACTGGAGACAGATTGCGAATAGCAAACGATTTCGTGTAGTCTGTGGATCGACAATAGTGGCAGTTTCCCATTGCTATTGATTGCCACAAATAAAATAGATACTGCAAATGTTATTTATATTATGACTTTTTTTGAAAACATCGATTTTACTGCACAAATATATCGATTTAAAAACATTGATTTTTAAATTTATTTATTCACTTATTTATTATTATTTATTATTATTTATTTATTTACTATTATTTAATTATTTTTATTTATTTATTTTTGTCTTTTGTAGCCCGGCCGGGTCTCTTCTGGATCTGATATAAATATGAGGTTTTGCGGCAGGTGTCGGAGAAATGTTGGCTGCTCCGTTGACGCCCACTGAAGATGTCGTAAGCAAGATTGAAATACTTTAGTCGCCATTCTCCAGCATTTGACAGGAACAAATGGGTTTCGGGATTAACATTTCAAAAAGACACGGTTTCACGGTGTCTTTTGGACAGCCTTTATGGTAGATGAACTGTAGCTCTAGCATCGTTAGCTGCAACTAAAGTTGTTGGCGACTTGTTAGGTAGTCATTTCACTAAAACTGGAAATTTTGTTTTTCTTTCTTCAAATTTTTCTTCCTCTCTTTTATGTTCTACCTTTTATCGTTTTATTTTGCTCATAAACCTGCTGTTTATTCTTCTTTTTCCTCACAAAATGCCGCGCAGATTTTTGTCATTTGAAAATTGTTTTCATGATCGTGTAGAAATAACACTCTTCACACTAGCCCTAGATTTTTTATCGTAATTATCTTTATAAATTACCATCATATCAACAGTTTACATCGGCTGAAATGGCTCAGTGGAAACAAGTTTTGCATCTGCAGCATCTGCAGCTCTTTGGGTGTGAGTTCCCATTGTGACGGATATTCGACTCTATTTACAAAGCTAGATCGAACTCCACCATTGTATGGAGGACAATTCTAGTGGCCGTCTGCTCTGTTAAGTAGTTTTCTGTGGCTTCTCCGTTCAATTCCAGATGAATGTCGCAGAAATATATTAACAAATGGGCCGCAGACCGCACGGGACATTTCCTTCTTCATCCTTGCCCCATGTTGCCCCATACACACATTACCACATACACGAACTACATTAACATACATAACGGTAGACAGTCTGGAGCATAGAGCTTGACCCGGCTGGGGTGAAGTCCCACTAGGGGTGATGCGAAGAGGCGAACCCTTTCAATGCAACGCGTCAATCGACGCCAGATCTCCCATTTCAGCGGGTGAGAAACTTCGGCACCTTTATGTTATGGGACAGCTACCATTATGTTATGGGAGTAATGGCGAAAGCAGTTCACGCTGCCGGAAACACAAAAAAACACTTATTCATTCTTTTTTACCTTTCACTTAGATAATTTACTCTTTTTTGATTGATTAATTGGTTCCGGGCACATCATCTGCCAAGATAATTAGCACCATAAGTATAGTGCATGTTTTATCGCTGGAGATGACGGTGATGATCCTCCGGATCATCACCGGCGCCGACCTACGCATCGACTAGTGGGTTTTCCCCTACCAGGTACCTCCACCAGCATTGCGCCGCCCCAGCCGGGACAAGTTCTGAGATACTGACTGGTCTCCCGGCATGTGTGGTAGAGTGTGTAAGTAAGGGGTAACGATAGGACAAGGAAGAAGAAGAAAAGTTCCGGCCCTGTCCGTGGCTTTCTCGTTAGGGTATTGCTCAGCCATTCCCCTGGTGTTGATCGGAGAAACCACGGAAACTTACTGATCAGAATAGCCGGCCGCTAGAGTTTTCCTCCCGACAGAGGCCGAATTTGACCTAGCTATTCTGCTACTGCCGAAAATCCTAGCACCGTCGGATTTCGAACTGTAGGACCTCTCGCTGAAAAGCACTTCAGTGAAATCAATATGCCCTGAATCACCTAAGTTGATAGAATTTTCTCTTTCTCAGCAAGTTGATATTGAAAGTGTCCAATCATTTAAGAAATGTTTTATTTGTAGACATTTATGTACTCTGCAGCACAAAATTTCGTTTCGAAGCTATATTATTGCTTTATTTTTTACTCTTGTCTATATCCTTCTCTGCTTTTGTTACCACTATCGTCTGAAATGCTATATCCATATCTTCGTACGTCTCGTAAATATCCACGTGCTTTTACGAAAGTTTAATGAGTAAATTAATATCCGTTTATGACAATTTTACTAAGGTAAGCAGAAACTAGGGAATATGTTTCAAACTCGTGTATTATGAATCTTTGCGGATTGCTCCGGATTAAAATAAGATTACGACGAAGTCGAGTGGTTTTATTAGTCGCTTATTATTTCACAAATAATCTCACTTGTAGTAAATATTGGGAGTAAACAATGTTCATGTTAAAAACAGTAAATGTTATTACTACCAGTAGTTTTTGTAGTAGAATAGATGTATATCACTTTTTTTTAAAAAAAAGTAATGCTGCAATGATACTTTACTGAAGAAAATATTCCGAGTTTTCCATATTTTCAATATAGTTCAATAGTTCTCGACAAGATAACATTCACGCAGAGAAGTTTTCTCTCGTATCTCCTCATTACTTCACTAATCTCTAATCCCACCTAGCAATAGTTGCTCCATCCAGTCACCGCTACATTTACTTCTCATTGTGGCTCGGAGCGGCTGCAATTAACGTAACTTACGAGAGTGGCCTGGGAACTCACGACCGACCGCACACGCCGCACCGCCGCTGCCTCCTCCTCCTCCGCCACCACCGTCAACACCACCACCCATGGCTTCGGACGGCCCCACCGCCACCACTGCCGCAACCGTCGCTCGCCTCCGCTCATTGCAGTCACTGTCGCCTCCGCCGCCGCCGCTAACGCCACCATTCCCTCCTTCGCCACCTCCAGCCTAAATATCAAATCAAACGCCAGTAAGTCTGTAATGAATAGGTCATTTATATCTTAACCATAATAATAATAATTATTCTTATTATTATTATTATTCTTATTATTATTATTATTATTATTATTAAGAAAATATTCCGTCCTATGATTATACCACATGACAATGTTTGTCTAGGAAATCTCACTCTCTCGATAATTCACATTCTAAGCTATCAATAAAAATTCAGTGAAAACTCAATGCACCGGATGAGTGTTGTTATTAACTACACAATTTAGAAACCACAAAGTCATTACTGTTTTCCCGCATTTTCAGTTCATAATTTTGCATCAATTGGCGATGCTTCCTGGACTGGCTCCGACGCTTCCGCTGCCGCTACCGTCGCCACCGTCGCCGTCGCTGCCATCGTTGTCGGCATCGCTGCCAGCGTCGTCGCTGCCGTCGCCGTCGCCATCGCGCTTGTCGGTCGTCGCCTTCGCTGCATCCCATCGCTGCCATCGTCGTCGCCTACGCTGCCATCACCGTCGCTGCCGTCGTCGTCGCCTTCGTCACCATCGCTGCCATCGCCATCCTGCCATCGCGTCGTCGCCTTCGTCACCATCGCTGCCATCGTCGTCGCCTTCGCTGCCATCACCATCGCTGCCATCGCCATCACTGCCATCGTCGTCGCCTACGCTGCCATCGCCGTCGCTGCAGTCGTCGTCGCCTTCACCACCCGCCAGCTAGTCGCTGTGACTAACGGCCCTCCGCCTCGCCCCGGGGGGCAGCCTTCGAGACCCGGAGCGTTCTCCCGGGCGGACTCAGGCGCAGACGTGATCTCTTCGCGGTTGTTTTGCGCTTCGTAACCGGTAGCTGACGTTTTCGCGATTATTAACGTCGCGATACGGTTGCTTTTTCTTAAGTTTCTTCGCATTCGGAAAAGTCACCGTAAGTAATTCGCAGAGTGCAAGGAAGTGAGAGGAAACTGAGCTAAGAGACTATCTTAAATCGCTCGTTTCATTGACAACACGAAGGACAAGTTCCTTAGAAAGTCTGATGTACGCGTCGACAACAACTGAGAGATTCGAGATAGTATTTTATTTTATTTTTAAAGTTAAAATACGGGAAATTCCTGCGGGTAGTTCTTACATAATTGAAAAAGTAATAAGCATTTGTTTCGATAATGATACATCTGGTTAGCGTGAATAGTTAATAACGATATTCATTTATGATGAAGCTCAGAGGATTACAAGCGTTCACCGAATAATCAAAAACTTGCAACTATTATGAAATCTGATGGTGAGGTAAGTAAAGTGGGCTGTTCCATTTTAGTAGATGTAAAAGTCCTCAAGCCCAAATGAAGACTGAACTAAATTCAAATTGTCTGTTTTGTCGTCCTTGTAATACCCTCTTTCTCCCTTTGTTGGTGAAAGAAACGTAGCGAAATTTGCGTGGTCAGGGAAGAGCAGGCCTCATGGCCTGAGTCTCGCCACGTAAAATAAGGCGTCAATTCAATTCAATTCAATTCAATTCAATTCAATTCAATTCAATTCAATTCAATTCAATTCAATTCAATTCAATTCGATTCGATTCGATTCGATTCGATTCGATTCGATTCGATTCGATTCGATTCGATTCGATTCGATTCGATTCGATTCGATTCGATTCGATTCGATTCGATTCGATTCGATTCGATTCGATTCGATTCGATTCGATTCGATTCGATTCGATTCGATTCGATTCGATTCGATTCGATTCGATTCGATTCGATTCGATTCGATTCGATTCGATTCGATTCGATTCGATTCGATTCGATTCGATTCGATTCGATTCGATTCGATTCGATTCGATTCGATTCCATTCCATTCCATTCCATTCCATTCCATTCGATTCGATTCGATTCGATTCGATTCAAAGATAGGTACTGCATCTGAACATATAGCAGAAGGAATGGTGCGGCCGCTTTAACTCGATCAGGACATATTTCATTTATATATTTCATGTTAAACCCGCGATTATAATGACTGAATTTTTAACATCGCGATTCACAAGCTGTCATACAACGCTCGATACGCTTCTATGATGGATGAATGTGAAAAACTACTGTAAAGTGTGGTTAGAAGAAGAGTAATTACTGAGTGAATGTAGACTCTGATGTTACCTGGAAAATGATTAGATTATATGGCACGTGAAATTGCGTTGTTTTGAAAGAAATTGAATACATTTATCCTTTGTTTAAATATTCATTCTTGAATAAATATGGTGGGAAAATAATTATATCATTACTATACTAAAATATCTCGTTTCTATAAGTTGATGAATATTCAAAACAGCCCACTCGCCTTTTGATTCATTATTTCATTATACATTCTGACTTAGATGAAGCGTGCTAAACAGTCCCCGGAGCCTGCTATCAACAAAACCCGGAAAAGCTTCGAGTGGCGAAAGGCGAGGCCCCTACGAAGAAGCCCAGTCCCCGCGGAGGCGTGATTGCACTTATCCGGCGGAGAAAACCAGAGCGTAAAAGCGCCCGCGCCGCCCGCCGAACGCTGGGCGGTGCGTAGGCCGAGATCGTGGGCGCCGCGCCCATCGCACCATCCCACAGTGGGACGTGAAACCATCGAAAGCCGGCAGAGACCAAAGCCAAACACAAGTAAACCATATGCAACATTAGAGGCTAATTTTTGGTTCATTACGTTCCAATTCCCGAACTCTGAGCTCGTGTACCGGGAGAGGTAGCTCAGTGCATCAACTGATGTCACTGCAGCGCCTCTGACCGGGAGGTCCTAAGTTCCCACTCCCCACGGCGGTAGAATTTTCGACACTAGCTTTTCAGTTATTCGAATTCAGGCGACTGGAGGAGAATTCTATCGGCCAGCTGCTCTGATCGGTAGTTTTCCATGGTTTCTCCGATCAACACCAGGCGAATGCCGGAGCAGTACCCTAACAAGCGGGCTACGGACTGCGCGCGATCTTTCCTTCCTCCTCGTTCTATTCTCTCCCCTTACACACACACTTACATTAACATGCACTACACTACCACATATTCCGGAAGACCGGTCGGGAAAATCACCGCCGTCTCTAGTGAAAAACATGCACTACTCTTACGAGACAAATGACCTTAGTTGTTGACGTGCCTGTAATCACTAACCAACCAACCAAATTGAGCTTTTGCGAAATTCCCAAAATCGTGGCTTCGAGGTTTTCCCATGACCGACAAAAAACCTGATCGATTATACTAGAATACGGACTACAGTTCAACCAGGTATCTCTATCCAGCGAGGCATCGTCCCTGCAGAGGCAAGCTCTAAGCCCCCACTGGTCTGCGTGATAGGATCGTTCATCTCTCTCTCTCTCTCTCTCTGTATATATATATATGTACATGTATACAGAGAGAGAGAGAGAGAGAGAGAGAGGATTTTGTATTTCGAATAAAATTGTATGTATATACATGTACATATACATATACATATACATATATATATATATATATATATATATATATATATATTATATATATATATACAGAGAGAGAGAGAGAGAGAGAGAGGATTTTGTATTTCGAATAGAATTTTATATGTGGTGAAATCTAGTGTAGAATTACTTATGCTCGGAGAATGTTTGTGGAGAACAATTTGAAACACAATAATGATTTTTATATTACATATTTTCTACTTTTTCTTACACGTTTTGAAAAAAACAAGTACTTATGAATGTATATGTTTTGCATTTTCTATTACAAAGAATTCCGCTCCCTGTCATTGCGTGCGCTTGCGACCTATTCTGTCCCAGTGTGTGGCGGCGGTTAGGTCGCTGGGGAGTGCGCGCGTGGGCGCGCGTTGGCTGAGGGTCCAGAGGGCGCGTCGCGGGCGCACCGGGATCGCGGGCGGCGCCTCCCCGACGCGTCACGCCGCTGCACCACCTCCCTTGCCTTCTTCCCAAACACGTGCGCTCTCTTCGAAGCTGGATGGCTGGTGGGTTGGTGATTCCTTGCGCGTCAACTACCGAGGTCATTAGCCCTGTAAGTGTACTGTATGTCTTTTCATCAGGAGATGGCGGTGATCGTCCCCTGCTGGATGGCGAGATCCGGCACCGACCTACCGTCGACTAGCGAGGTTTCCTCCGAACCAGGACTCTCCCACCAGCGCGGCACCGCCCCAGCCGGGACATGCTCTAAGCTCTCGACCGGTCTCCCGGAATATGTGGTAGTGCAGTGCATGTTAGTGTAAGTGTGTGTGTGTGTGTGTGTGTGTGTAAAGGAGACAGGAGAGGAGAGGACAAGGAAGAGGAAGGAAAGATCACGCGCGGTCCGTAGCCCGTTTGTTAGGTTACTGCTCCGGCATTCGCCTGGTGTTAATCGGAGAAACCACAGAAAACTACCGATCAGAGCAGCCGGTACTAGAATTCTCTTCCAGACACCGACTGAATTCGACCTAGCTGAAAAGCTAGTGTCGAGAATACTGCCGTCGTCAGGACTCGAATCTAGGACCTCCCGGTCAGGGGCGCTGCAGTGACATCAGAATACATGTGTACATTTGGATTCCTGTAACCTGGTTGTTGAGAGCTGATCAGCTGTTACGGTCTCGGCCAATCGGGAGATTATACGTCAGCACAGTGATGTCATCGTGATGACGTTTCAGCTCTCGATTGGATGACGCCGTAACAGATGATGATGTGTCATCGGCCAGGTTAGAAAACCCCAAATATAGCTGCACTCAATGTGGTGCCAGTCACTACACTCCTCGAATGCACAATATCACCTTCTGCATATTGCATTTCATACACCGGACCATGGCGCGAAAACAATAGAATTTTATAACACGTTTCTTAAGCATAGTATACACGGTACAGTTTTCGTGAAGATTGGACGTACAGAAAACGTGCAGTTTAGACTGCACGTTTTCTATTTGAACATGTTTTTCATGCAGAAGGGTTACAGTTTGACTCAAGCGCCTCTAGTGGCAGAATCGTTCACTAACGGTGATACTGCCATTTCGATTTTGTGGTTAGAAGGGTTAAAGTTCGCTTGTGTGAAGTTATATATTGCGATAAATTTTTATTCACTATGCTCCTGATAGTTAACTAATACTAAATAAAGATCACAGCCAGAACTCACTAACAGAAATACCATCACTAAAAATACTCCGACAGGGCAATTCAGTTGTTTCTCGTAAGACCCCCTAGCGGTGTCTTGTAGCGTTCGTGCAGGAAACGTACAGACAGTGTATGCGCGACTTTCGGCTTTTATACTTCTAATTAGGAATCTTGAAGTTTCTGTACAGAAACTATATGAGAATCTGCACGAAAACTATACGTGTATACCGGGCTTTATGTTTCATTACACCATTGTGTCATCATAGTTCTATCACTATCATCGTCATTCTGCAATTATACTTTACAATTATACACTCGTATTCATTATTTTCTTAAAACTCATTACTCCTTTTTTCAAATAGTGAAAGCATACACAGGAAATGCTCACGATCTTTTACTTTTCCCGTTTTCAATTTCTCTCCCTCCATTCTACTATTTCTAATTTTTTCTCCCGCCCCTCGCTCTTTCCCCGTGATTTTGTATTATCATTTTCTGCATGCTCATCATAAATATTATTACAATTTTGTTCTACCTACCCTATTTCTATTTTTTAAAATTATTTTTCTTGAAAAGCTATATACAAGAATGTGAACTTATATAGAAAATAATTTTAAAATAATCACTTAAGGCTATCTTAGGATGGTAAGTGGCAATGAAGAAATAATTTAAAAAATGTAATTTGATTCCTTGCAACTGAGCCGTAGGCAACATCGGAATAATTGTCATGATATCCATAATTGTTTTTTAACTTAATATTTAAAGGCTTTCAGTGTATGCCTAGTATTTATTGAAATACATATTATGTGTGTAAATACTATGGAATGATCATAGTAGTAGCAGAATAAAACAATAAAATTACTTACGGATTTACAGTTAAATTCTGGTAACGTGATACACTTCGCCTCGAAACTCAATTTCTGTCTCATGTGGCACAAGAATTTCTGTTATCGAAACCTTCATTTGTAGAAATTTCAGGGTGAAGAAAATAACCCATGCCAACTCTGATTTGTCAAAAGACCAAACTAATTCGCAGGTGTAGGTTTCGCGAATATTATAGAGACATATCTCGGGCAAACGCTCTGCTTAGTGGCGTTGTTTTCTTCCCACATTGTGGGACCACAGATGTGAGTGCATGAAACAAATAGAATAAGAGTTGGAGAGCGAAAAGTTCATTTCGAGAGTAATTTTACACGTTTGGAAACCGGTGGATTAGAAAAAATAATCCTGAAACTTCGTTCAAGGGTAAAATAATTTGACATTCTTGATTTGTTACTCGGTAAGAACATTCCTGTGATGTCTTGGTTTAATCCATCCTTATTGTTTTCTCTGTCTTAAATTATGGGGTTCTCTACCTAAATACGGATTTTACCTTGAGATGGTCCCATCTCGGTCAGAAATGAGAGCTGAAAAATGTTTTATGATAGAACGAGGTAAAAGAACATGAAATGAAATCAGATAATATATATTTGTTCACAATTTGCCTTTACAAATCGAAATGTTGACCTATTGATACCGAAAACATGAATAAGCTTCTAATTTGATAATCTGTTTTCACATTTCTTCGCACAGTTACTCTCTTGGTTGTGAAAGCGTGAAAAACAGAATTTCTTCGAAGATGCTTTTCTCAATTCGTCTTTAAAAATTGAAAATGTGCGCAATTGATATGGAGGACTGATTTTTCTGGCTTTATGCAATAGTGTCTATCATATTTCTTCCCACTGCTGCTCTATCACTTGTGGAATCGAAAAGAGAATTTCCACTATGATTAACTTACCTAAGGTGGTATCTTGATTTCCTTAACATGTAATACCACGTTTTGGAATAACATTTCAATTCATTACGGAACCCACCCCGGTCGAGATAGGAGCGCTTGTCCGAACAGACAACAAGGGCATCTGGAAGGCCAAGGAGGGCGGGCGGTCAGTCAGCGCCGAAGACCAGGTAGATAACGAAAGCAGCCTTCGCCTAACCCACTTCCCCCCCGCCCCTCCCCTACCCTCGCCTTCCCTCGCCCCTTCCCCGCCCTTCCTCTCCATCGCCTCCACTTTCTGTTGCTCATCCTTTTTCTGTTCCTCCTTCTACTCTTTTCTCTCTTGTCTCCGCATCCTTCTCCTCCTCCTCCTCCTCAAAGTCCTCTTCCTTCACCTCGGCTGCCCCTTCACCCTCCGCGTTGGCTCCTTCTCGTGCAATGCCACTTCCTCCTTTTGTGGCGCTTCATCAAGCGCTTATGATTACTCTTCCCCTCTTCCTTCTCCATCACCGCTGCTTCCGCCTCCACATCCTTCTCCTCGTCTTTTTCTGTTCCTCCTTGTACTCTCCCCCTTTCCTGTCTCCGCATCCTTCTTCTACCCCTCAAGCTCCTCTTCCCTCGCCTCCGCTACCCCTTCCGCTCCCCGTTGCCTCCTCCTCGTACAACGCCTTCCTTTTTCATGATTACTCTTCCCCTCTTCCTTCTCCATCACCGCTGCTTCCGCCTCGTACAATGACGCCAATTCCTCATCCTTTTGTTCCGCCTTACACCTCCAGCACTGACGACCCCTCCTCCTCTGATTTCTTCTTCTTATCCTCTGCTTTCGCCTATAGTTTCTGCTCCTCATCCTTTTTCTGGCCCTTCTTCTACTTTTCCCTCTCCTGTCTCCGCATCCAT
The DNA here is from genome assembly GCA_964035755.1 of Teleogryllus oceanicus. NCBI lineage: Eukaryota > Metazoa > Arthropoda > Insecta > Orthoptera > Gryllidae > Teleogryllus > Teleogryllus oceanicus. The sequence continues at coordinate 32,642,046 of CAXIVR010000004.1, forward strand.
CTCCCCCTCCTCAACCTTCCCCTTCTCCAACTCCTCTTCCTCCACCTCCGTTGCCTCCTGCTCGTGCAAAGTCGCCGCTTCCTCATTATTCACTTCCAGCACTTCTCACGACCTCTCCTCCTCAATCTCTGCTTTCGTCTCCTCTTTCTCATTCTCTTCCTTCTACTACTCCATCTCCTCTTCCTTCACCTTAAGGACCTTCGCCCACCCCCACGGCGCTCTCCCCCGCTCGAGGCGCCGCCCTCGCACAATTACACGGCTCGGAGACGCGTCCGCGCGGCACGTAACTCTCGGGAGGCCGCGAACGGGTCAGCGTGGAGCCGGCCTAATGACAGGGCCCGCAAGGCCGGGGCGCCGCGCGCCCGCCGTAAGTTCATTAGGCGCGGAAGGCCTGCAGACCCCCCGCGCGCGGTGTCCTCCGGCGCGCTAATAAGCGCCCGCGCCCACGAGCGCTGGCGCAGCTAGTTCATGCGCGTGCCACCCGCGCGGACGGCTCAACGCCCAGCAGTTTCCTAAACGAATTATTTAATGCCACAGTTTTAATAATACCCTGCGTCTTGTAATGTGTGGTTCTTTAGCTTTACAAGTTCTCGACCTCCCGTTGGTTTCGAAACTAATGTATGGTGTATGGATATCCAGTACATTGCCCTCTCCTTCAATTATTTTTGGGGAAAAATAGATGATTCAACAAATTAATCGTGTCTAGTTTAAGACATTTCAAGTCACAGAACATGTAACAACTTGTTCAAAATTATTGCTGCATGAAATTAAGAAATTTTGTAAAACATTACGTGAAAGTTTTGACGAACATACGTTTTGAATAGGAAATTAGACTAATACATTTTTCGAGTATTTAGTTTCGATGAAAATGAGAATTTCCGTGCAGATGCGACTTAGAACTTATCATATCATGAGTTCTACCATATTGGCATAAAAAGTACATTCACAATTTTAGGGAATCTTTCGAAAGAGTGATATTTAGAGACAAATCAAGTGTTTCAGAGACTTCCTCGTTTGCGGCAAACAAAATACCACAAAGAAAATTTCGCGTTCTGTACACGTCTCTTTCAAACAACTGACTATCGTCCGTACGAAACGAGACATAGGAGTAGAGGCGCATTTCGACAAACGAAAGCTTTTCGAGATTTTGGCTCAAAGATAAGCAATAATCCTACGTTAAAACCTGCAAACTGTTGCAGGTATTCCCAAGGAACATTGTCTTAATTAACGTCGCTTAAAAGCCTTTTCTCGAACGCGTAACACTTTTCTTATATTTCATGTATCATAATTTTTTACACAATAGCCTTATAATGATTGTATTTCACATATCAAGGAAATTGCAACTTCCACAGTACTGTCGGCCAATAGAACTCTCTTGCCACACTCGTATACATTTGAATTCCACACCCGTACTTCCACAGGTTTGCATAGAATGGCCGGACCCCGAAGGCTACAAGGACAGAGCGGCAGGCGGCAAGCATGTGGCAACCCACAGCAGGATTTGCGTCGAATGATGCAGCTAATTGTACTGCTATGCAAGCGGGTGGCCCTCTTGACATGTCCTAAGACGGAGCTTATCTGCAGACCTCCGCTGCGGCAGTCCAATGTACTTGCTGAGACAGTCCGATGGCAGAGGAGGAGGTGAAGAAACTTGAGTAGAGTCGGTCGAAAACTCAATAGTACGAAAGTATGTATGTACATCGGCGCATTAGCCTCTGACGAAGTCTGGGCCTACCAGCGGCGTGGGCTATAGGGTCCGTGTGGTTAGCACGTACATATCCTTACGCCGTGTTCTGGTCTTCTCACCCCGAGAAGTGAGTTTTCTCATCGTCACACAGCAACATACTGGCATATTGCAAGGAAAACGCACACTATATTCTTGTCCTACCGGGAATCGAACCCAGGGTCGCGTCATGGAAAGCGAGCACGCTGACCAATGAGTTATCCGCGAAGGCGAAACTCAATAGTGGCGATTTAAATTATACTTCTTGAATACTGTCAATAGTTTTTTTTCAAGCATTCCAGACCACCTACGATATCTACAAAAAATGTAAATGAAATTTCCAAATTTATTAAACGGGATGGTTCCGACAATTTTCGATTTTTTTCTCGTCCCTTGAGAAATTATTTTGCAAAACGTTTGCTGAAAACACCGCAGGCTACAAGGCCGACGACAGGCGATGAAAAGAGGGAAACCCACTCCAGCAACATCCTCGCCTCCTGATGGCAGGAGAAGCAGGGGGAAACAGGCGAACTGTGTGTAATTTTGGGCGCGATAGGCTCTCGTCCAGTGAAAACGGAGGGGCACGCGGGTCACACCTGGGCTCTCTGGATCCAATTTTTCATTCGAGCAGCGCAAGCCTATAGTACAGAATGAGGTACAAACTGAGGGATTTCCTGTTTCACTTAGATAACGATCGATTACTTTTAATAATTCAAGGAATAAGTTTCACTTACTTAAACGAATTCCCTCGAACACGTAACATATTTATTATATTTTATTTATTATACTATTTAACACAATAACTTTGGAACATGTGTGCCAAAGAGCCGAGATTCGACCTACCTATAGAATGGGGTGAGTGAGTATTTCGTACTCCCGGGGCCGTCAACTACTCTATTTTGGTCACAGGTGCTGCGAGTGCTGTGCATTTTATAACCGTGAATGTGCGGTGTTCCTCTCCGGCTGGAATGGAAAATCCGGTGCCAATCTATACGGCGGCTAATAGGGTTTCCGTTTCAGATATCTTCGCCAAGGGGGGTATGCCGCTGGGGAAGGAGAAATTACGCTCCGGGTCCAATTCTTTAAGATAATGCTCCGGCATTCGCGTGGTATAATGGGAGAAAACAGGGAAGACTACCACTCAGAGCAGACGGCCCCTGAATTCTCCTTCAGGCAGCGGCTGAATTCAACCTAACTTTTCAGCGAATGTGGAATGTCCGCAACTGTTGGAACTCAAAACCTACGACGTCTCAGAGACCCTGCAGCAGCAATAGTTGTTCCTCTAAGTTATTTCAACCGAGGAAGACGGGTAAGAATACCCAAATATCTAATAAAGTGTTATAATTTACTCGCATATTAAATATAATTATCCTTCATAACAAAACACAAATGTATTCAACTGAATGACTGAACTGTAGGGCTAATATTCATCGTTATCGTAATGAAGTTACGGCTCATTTGTCTAATGTACTACGTAGGCACGAATGACGGACATTTTACTTGTGTAAAGTAGCACTATTTTGTCCTCTATATTTTCACGCAAAATTACGCGAGAAGTACTAAAATTTTCGAAAAATTGTACATCAGGTGATTAAAAACCTATCTTTAAGAAACAGATTTTATTAAGGAAAAAATCTGCATCTTTAATATTTTACTTGTAACTCTTTTTAAACGTTCTGCACAATATCTAATACAAAAAGTTAATAAAAATGATGGAGCCGTTTTTCGAAAAATTTGGAGAATGTCCCAGGTGCTTCATGTAAAGTACCCTCCCCCCAAATTGCAATATCGGTTTCAAATTCAAGGGACCGCGACATCAGCCAATCGATTGAGAAATATCAATTTTGGAGAAAATCGGCTGAACGAATTGGCCGCTATAGTTGTTCACAGACAGACAGATGGACAAACGGACGGGCAGACAGTTTTGCCGTCATTCAATTTTTTGGCATCAAGGACCCACAAAACATGGATTCCGGCGGCACCGCGAGTTAGAAAATTTCTTTTCTAAATTTATCAACTGTATTTTTTTCACTTTTTTGTTACCAGGGCCCGCCGGGGGCGAGCCGAGGGGCGCACGCCGAGGGATCCCTTGAAGGAAACTTAAAGAGGCCAGAGACGCTGAAGCGGCCGCAGTCACTGCCCCCGAGCCATCCCAGGCGGCCCCAGTGCGTGGGCCGCCACTGCGGGGCGTCGCCGCGCCGGGGGCGAGCCGAGGCGGCCGGGGGCCCCTTGGGCGTTGCACGCGCTGTCACCCAAGACTCGCGGCTGCGTCCGGGTCGGCGGGCGCGGCCCCTGCTCCCAGGCGCCTGTCGGCTGCGCGGGAAACCCAGCACGTCCGTCCGTGCCTGCCTTGCATGTGAAATGCGCTTCGGCACATTGATAGATTGATTATTCCGTGGTTCCGGGCGCGTCAACTGCTAAGGTCCGTAGGTGTAGTGTACGGTGTAGTGTAGGTGGAGGTATTACTCCCCCGCTAGTTGGTGCTATCCGGCGCCGACCTACACGTCGGTTGGCGGGGTGTCCCGAACCAGGAATGTCCCACCAGCGGCCTTCCCGCCCACCAGCCACGCCCCCGACATGTGTGTTGGTGTAGTGCATGAAGGTGCAACAGCAAATCTACCGGGAGCGGTAGCTCAGTGCATCAACTGATGTCACTGCAGCGCCTTTAACCGGGAGGTCCTAGGTTCCCCCCCCCCACGGCGGCAGAATTTTCGACATTAGCTCTTCAGCTACGTCGAATTCAGTCGCTGTGTGGAAGAGAATTCTAGCGGCCGGCTGCTCTGATCGGTAGTTTTCCGTGGTTTCTCCGATCAACACCAGGCGAAAGCCGGAGCAGTATCCTAACAAACGGGCCACGGACCGCGCGCGATCTGTCCTTCCTCTTCCTTGTCCTATCTTCTCCCTTTACACACACACCTACACTAACATGCACTATACAATCACACATTCCTGAAGACAGGTCGTGAGCTTAGAGCTTTCCCAGCTGGTGGGAGAGCTTGGTTAGGGGGAAACCCTACTAGCCGACGATAGGTCGGCACAAGATCTCGCCATCCAGCGGGGGTAGATCACTGCCATATGCCGAGAACAACATGCACTACACTAACGGGGCTAATGATCAACGTAGTTGACGTGCCCTGAAACACGAAAAAATCAATCAATCAATCAATCAAACAGCAAATGTGAGCGGAAGGGGAGAGAAAAGAAAAAGGAAGAGAAAGGAAAAATCGCGCTTGGTTTGTGGCCCGTTAGGTACTGCACCAGTATGCGCCTGGTGTTGATCGGAGAATCCACGGAAAACTATCGATCATGGCAGCGGACCTCTCGAATTCTCTTCCAGAGAGCGAATGAAATCGACCCAGCTATCTAGCTCGAGTCGAACGCCCTGCATCCTTCGGAAGTTGAACCTTAGGACCTTGCCGTCAGAAGTACTACAATGACATCGACTAAAACCCTGAGCCACCTAAGGATGCCACCTATGAACAATGAAGCCACTGTGTTCGGCAAAACGATTCAAAATAAATTTTCAATTGAAACAATCTACCAAAAGCATGGTTTTTACATTGTATTTTTAACATATTCGTGTTTCTTACTTTTAAAATAAAAAGCAATCATAATATTGACATATTTTAATCCCAATTAACAAAAATATTTTTCTGCCTAAGAAATGTATTGATTAGGTCTACTCTAAAGTAAAAAAAATGACCTGTATAAGTAAGGTGATTCATTTTGGTGGGTACAGCATGATTCTTATTATTTTTACCACATTGGCTTCAGAAGCGTAGATTCGTGTAAAAAGTTTTTTTTATAATTTGACAATTTCGTCGCAGGCGGTATGTCGCATGACCTTTAGCTCATATTGAAGACTTGAACTTACAGGATTTACTTGACAGGAACTTGCATTCCTTTCTACAGTCGACTGTAGCGTCTTTAATAAGTACACCAACATTGATTGCGTCGTGATGTGGATTTCATATCTTATCAGTGACGACTGGTGCACCAACAAATTGTAGGGGGTTGCAGCTCCATCAAATAATGGATATGTAATATCCAGAATTCAAAACACTAATATACAATAAAAAGTAAGCAATTCATGGAGAGTAAAATTAAATTTAATAAAATTATATATTGGAACATTTACATATAAACTTTTATGCATAGTGTCCGTGTTAGGTATGTTCTCCTCTCGCGCAAAAGATTGTGACTTTGATTTTGTATTTTGTATCAGTTCTCCACTGAGACTAGTAGCGCTAATAGAATTCATACAAAATAAAAAAGAATTTGGTGTCGATAATACGTTGATCGCTCTCTAGCACTTTGTAACAATCAGTATTTGGACGTTTCACACTAGTTTATTCATGGTTTTGGAATTTATTCTGCTACTAATGATGATAACGGAATACAATGATTTTATTTCAAAAATTTCACTAACCTGGTATGAATTAGATTAATGAAAGATCTAACACATACACGACGCTCGCAGACTGTCACTGCTGCCGGGAAGGTTATTGAACACACTGCGGAGAGACAGAAAGGGACAAACTTGTAGAACGGCCAAAGGGCTCGTCAAATGAGTCAACAAACTTAACATCAAACGAAAATAAATTATCCAAGCATATCATAAATAATGCATCCAACATTGTCAAGAATTGACTCAACTTGTGTACTTCCAATAATCCGAAATTTATAAAACTAAGTAGCAACGAGTGTCTGACGAAGACAGAAAATTGGCATTTCCCTCGGACGCTGCACCGCTCTCCGGGACCATACGGGGGGGTATGCCCGCCCCCCGCCCCTCTGCACTGTAAGATGGTGGCCAGTTGCCGTGCAAAAACAACCAAGTCCCTACGTTGAAGCATAGGGCCAAAGAGTAAAGACAGAAAAAGAGCTTAAAAACGTTCCTTCGTGCACTACCTGGAGCAGCACCAGACTCCCTGGAAAGCACTCGTTGAGCACTCATTGATTTCGAAATTATTTGAATACGATATTGCTACAATATATTGAAAATAGAGTATTATGGAAAAGAAAAGGCGTATACTAACATATAAGCATTTATTCGATTATCTAGGGGTTGTGCAATCGTACAACCAGAGCATGACACTGTAACTTGTATAAACAAATAATAATGAATCACTTGGGCACACGATACTGACCTTTCGTTGAAATCAGTCCAATCAATAACAAATTTTGCAGATCAATCTGCAGAGAAAATGTGAATAATAATTGCAATAACATTAGTGTTGTACCTCCTTTACGTGTACTTGTTAGATTGGTAGAACGTAACAACAGGTAATAATTTCTGTTTCGTAAGATTACCCTACTGAACAATGAAATTTTTATCTAGAATTCAAGGAATTATCTCAATATGTAACTATGCGCCAATACGATTTCACATGATCATATCTCTGTATACGAAGACTATAATCACGATTTGTTCCAGGATAAAAGATGAGATTTCAAAAGATAGACAAAAAATTAACATTTCTTTAAAATGTCCATTCAGACATTGTGCTGTTGGCAATGGTTTTGATGCTGGAATATCACTTTGTCTCACAAATGGCTCAGTTTAAATCACTTCATAGCCAAGCTGTCATCGATACGAGGTCTCCGCAAACGTTTACTGACGTAGACCTGCGTTCATTATATTTCTATTAACCTGGGAAAACTCAAATTTCGTCATTTGAAACAGAACATGGTGTCTTTGGTACGATAATTGTTCCCCTTCTCTACTTCTCATTGGTGCGAGGCAATATTCATGTTGATATATCTTTCTGGAATTTGAAGTACCACAAACCATAGTGTTTCAATGACCATATGCGAATCCTAGATTAGAATTTTCTCATATTTTCTACAGAAATAATGAATGGTGGAATAGATGATAAATACAACTAATCATGTTATTCATTTGAATATTGATCACATCTTGATATTTAATATAACCCATGTTTTTGATACTCAGACCAAATTTTCCAGAGAAGAAGAGAAAGAAATTATTGAGTCGAAACCGCGTCAACTTTGAATTTTTTTAAAAAAGGCACGAAAAACACTAATCACTATTCATTCAACCTCAAATACCAAACCCATGACCTTCTCACAGACAGTCGCTCCAACCGCGTGGAAATCCCAACATTTTTTGCATCGAAATATTGAAATTTGTCGATTTGTGAGTCGCAAATAATATCAGCAAGGAAAAAACACATAAATCACTTTCAGACAACTAGTCCTTCCAACTGGAACCATTGTCTGCGTTGGCTCACTTAGCATCGGCAGTCGACTAATTTTCCAACGCCCTTCTCGCGAATCAGCCAGCGATTACGTCATGGCCTCACCACTTGACCCCTCCGCAAACCCCGCCCAGTGCTGACCTCTGTGGGCGGTGCTGCCGGTGGGACAGACAGGCAGAGGTCGAAAGGCCAATGTATCAAGCCCTAGATCTATCAACCCTTCGACAGAGCAGATTAATTGTTCATGCGCCATAGATTTAATTACTACTCCCGTAGTCGCAGTTTTAGTTCGAAATGAAGCAAGTAGATCTGTGATGGGAGAACTGTACGTACCTAATATAGGTGAATCGTGCTAAACGGGTTAATGATACCCCTTCGCCAAATTCTGAAGTGCGGAATCAAGCCAAGCATGTATCGTAAAACAATTGCATTACTGGAAAACGAATACTCCCGACTCGGATTAAACATACCCATCTGAAAATCCTGAAGAGCGGAATCAAGTCAAGCATGTATCATAAATTTACTGTTTCTCATTTGGATTACCAAAATTTGGAATTGAGGAACTTCTGACTGAAAAAAATCATTTTTCTATCCAAGAATGTAACTGACGAATACTAGCAAATTCATTCTTATCTACCAAATATTGGTTGTAATGAGACTGACAAGTTTTAATTTCCATTATGACAATCTATACCGGGTCACATGTTGTTTGTAATAATACCAAACTACTCACCTAGTAATGTTAATTACACACTGAAAACAAAATTTCTTAATAATATGAAGTTACTGTGAATTATTACTGTTGTAATGTCTCTCAATTCATAATGTAAATATATATTTGAGAGAAAAATGGTACACAATATTAAAATATTTCACTAGACATATTATATACACACAAATATAATTTGTTTGCTCCAATGTAGTTTTTGTGCATCATCTGTTCTCTGCCTGTTGTCTAATTATTATTTTAGCTCTTGTTTTGTTAAAGAAAGATAATAATCGATCTGGTTATTTTAAAGAGGTATTACATTTCATTTTCAATGTGACCGGAGTATCCGGAATCAAGTATATAAGATATTTTAATGCCAGTATAAGCAGCTATCTAAAATCCACTGTTATTTGGTGCACGAATATGCACTACCGGATGCCATAAAGCATAAGAAACCTAATCAAAGTGAAGGCGGATGCATTAGGTGTGAAATATTGCTTGAAAGGAGGCAGACAGGACGTATTCGTAACACATTTTGGCTAACAACTTTGAACTAGAACAGAGAAAGGCACGATGTGAAAGAAATCAGAGATAAATGTTAATAATGAAGAAACAGGCAATACCTTTGTAATAATTATGAGTTCAACTAAAGACTTTTCATTATTCAAATATAATAACAGTAATTCAATCTTTTTCGTCAACAGTACTCTATTCTGCTTGTTGAATAAAAAGACACACTGTAAACAAAGAGAAACGGTGTTTTATATTGGGATATTTTGTAATAATATGAGTAAAATCTATATAAGAATCTTCCAAAACCTCATTTTTACTTGATTTTAACCAAATTGGTAATGCTCCACTGAATCGTAACAACCGCACTCTGGAATAGGAGGGGGAGGGGGTAGGAGATGGGTTGACATGGGATGAGACAGGGGCGGGGACGGGTCGGGGGACGGGGAAGGATAGGGGCGGGAGGGACAGGTGAGGCACGGGCGGAGTGAGATGGGAAGAGACGGGATGGGTTTTTATTGAATTGATTGATTAGTGGTTCCGCGCGTGTCAACTGCTAAGATAGTCCCGTAAGTGTAGTGCATGTGTTTTCATTGACATGTGGCGGTGATCTTGCATCGCTGGATAGTGAGATCCAGCGCCAACTTACAGTCGGCTACCGGCGTTTCCCACACCGATGTCTTTCACCAGCGGGACTCTGCCGATTGGTCTCCCTATATGTGTGTCAGTGTAGTGCATGTAAGTGTAAGTGCATATAAGCAAAGGGTGAGGATAGAACAAGGAAGAGGAAGGAAAGGTGGCGCGCGGACTGTTTATTAGGGTACTGCTCCGGCATTCACCTGGTGCTGATCGGAGAAACCACGGAAAACTACCGATCAGAGCAGCCGGCCGCTAGAATTCTCCTCCAGACAGCGACTGAATTCGACCTAGCTGAAAAGCTAGTGTCGAAAATCCTGCCGCCGTGGGGAGTGAGAACCTAGGATCTCCCGGACAGAAGCGCTGCAGTAACATCAGTTGATGCACTGAGCTACCGCTACCGGTCGGAGGGAAGTGAATTCATTCATTTTCCCGACTAATAGGCTACTGTCATTAGTATACCATGGTAATGCCGAGATAGTAATTCAGCACTTATCTTTATATTTCGATTGTTATCTCATTGTCAATGCAGTTTAAATTGCCAATATTTCGAAATAATTTCTAAAGCTATTTGGACATTTAACTCTACAGAAATATAAAATGAATTTACTGAATAGTCATTTCCACAATCTTACCGTGTGTAATACCTATGAAGAGCACATGTGCAGACCAATATTTAGCCAAAGATGCAACATTTTCTTGCACATAACGTTGCAATCTAATATAATAATAAAGTTTATCTGGCTTAATCATATAATCTATGATAATAGTATTTTATATACTATCTATAATAATAAAGTTTTTTCTGGCTTAATCATAAAGGTTGTGCAATAATAATACACAAACACTCGGAAAGGCACTTGTTCATTTTCCATTGTGAAAGAGAACTGGTGACAGTATTACAGTCAGAACTGATTCCTGAGACACGAACACAAAGGAGATTTCGTTAACAGACAGTGAACAAGAGTACATTATGCTCGACTTGTTCACTCACGAAATGGAGTGAGGTTGTCATAAAAGTCTTTCAAATGTGCACATTGTACTAAACAATCTGATATTATACTAGGCACGGTGAACGTAAGAATTGCAAAGTAATCCAAACTAATGAGGTTAGGTTTGTGGTGCCTTATTCTTGGAAGCAGGTTCCTCGAATTCCAATGACCTATATAACAAGTGGACAGACTACGAGCATTCTAGTACTTCCATAGTGGACGAGGACAATTCACTCCCTACTACAAATCTTGGAGCGAGTTTGCTTACAGATATTATTAATAGAAAGAACGAATGGGTCTGCAAAGAACTGCGGTCGCCTTTCTCGAAGACTAAAGGACGTTGCATGAAAGTGAGCGTGAAATTGCAATAACAAGTTCCGAACGAAAGATCTTATGACATACCTCTTGGAGGAATACAAAATTGACATTGGCTACCTTAAGCAGTAACCACTAAAACCACAATCAAGGACCAAGCAGATGAAGCGCATTAAACTGCGAGAGAAACTGGAGAAGAGAGTAAAAGTCAATATTGTGAATATCGTCAGAGACCGAATAAAATAAATTACTGATTGGCATTGAGGCCTTATGGTTTTTAAAGGGCTTTTTCCAGTCGATTACTCCCAACTGTCACTGAGGTTTTTCCTTTCGCCGAACCCTGAGACAAGTTGGCTTCTCGGCTAGGCTATACTTAGTGCGAAGAGAGAGATTTTGCGCTACATCTGGAAACATCACGCTCACTGCACAATTCGAATTTATGACGCTCAGAACAGTTATGTTCTCTAGATCCACACTCTAACCGTCTAACCGTCTGGTCTGATCTATTGATTTCTTCAAATTTAAAGAAAAGGGAAAATATTATATAAAAGCATCCTTATTAGGAAAAGCATGATAAAAGCATTATAAAGATGATTTATTCTGCACGTTAAAACTGTCATTTACTTTTCATCCAAAATCGGGCGCTCATGCTCTGCAATCATCAACAAAACCACTTTCTAAACCATGTCAACTAATTTGAGTCAATCTAAATGGAAAGTCCGCTGTGCTATCTGTAAAACTTCTTAGGAACTGGTGAAATACTGCATTACGAAGAACCCTTGTTAGTAGGCTAAGTAGCAAAAAGCAACATCATTAGCGATTATCTGCTTCTGCTAAATCAGTGTAAACCGCATTTTCACAAACATACCAGTATTATTTAAGAGGTAACTCTCATATCCAAAGAAAGATATAATGTGGTATGCCTGCGGACATGTTAACGAACGGAATTTTTGTGAAGATGGAGGAATTTTGGTGGTGGAGATTATTTTTTTAGGAGAATTATGAATCAAGACGATATGTTAACATATTAGATTCTGATGAACTCTTACCAGTTTTGCTGCCAATTAATAAGATCCATGTGTTTATTAGAAATTCCAAGAAATTAAATATCGTGGAATTAGGTCTAAGTTAACGCAATTGAAACTTTCCGATTACGGGATAGTAAAAGAAGTAATCAACCTAGAAAACACTATTCTGATCTCAATTATTTTAACACAAATAACTTTAACAATATTGTTTTGAAATGCAAATTAAAAGGTAAGGAAAATTTAGAAGAGTTCTTGAATAATACTCACAGTCATTCCTCCTTAATACAGTTAAATGTATTGAATATTACGTAACCAAAAATCTGTATCTTGTAATTAATGATTATATCGTCCAAGGTATATCAATGTGAACAAAGACGAATACGATAACTATCTTATTAATTGTATTTCATACCAAGGCTTGTTAGTGATCAAGGCAATTTATCTGTCATTGCATCGTTAGAAGGCATACGATCATTGCGAAAGAGTTTTGAATAGTTGTGGGTCCTGAAAGTGGCTACGAATTTGGGCGATATAGAAATTGAGGTAGTGCTGACCATCTAATTTTATTATTTTTCGGATAATACCTAGTCAAAGATTTTAATGTCTGTAAGACAGAATAAAAAGAAAATATTTTTCAAACCATGAACTTCACACAATATTTATTTTCATATTCTCATATAATATTTTAATCCTCGTAATAAATGGATATATATATATATATATATATATATATATATATATATACTAACACACCCACCTACTGCTTTCCGCTTCCAGCACGTGGGGAGAGCGTGGTAGTATGAATGCTCGTGAAGCGAGCTTAAAATTCTCAGAAAGCAGGAGCTTTTGGGTATGAGACAGGTCTCAACCCAATGAACCAGATAAAATACGAATAAAATGATAAAATTCAATGAAAAAAATTACAATGACAATTATATAACAGGATAATGCACTTTAAGTAGTTGGTCACTGAAAAAAAAACAGAAAACAAGGCAAAACAAAAAAATTGGCATCACCTCGCCTGCCTGAACACACTTTCACCAATTACAATTTATAATTTACTCATTCCTCTTTCTAAATTTTCGTCTACCACATTATTTTATATTCTACTCTAGTTTTTCCGTGCACGGCTTTAAAATGAATTTTACACTTGTTTTAAGGTATCCCGTTCACAGGTGCTAGCCTTGGGCTTCGCACCCACTATAACACTGAACTTTAAAGATAAAAAAACGATAAAACGTAACATACACGTTACTTAAATCTGACCCCTTTACATATCACAGAAAACAATTACTTTTAACACAATACAATAAACTGAGTTTTCCAAATAACATCAGCTGTACAACATGTGAAAATCATGAATTATTTAAGTAAAATTGTACAAGGTATGACCTCTTTGAATGAATTCAATAACACGCGCAGTAAATGAAACTGCCACTCACATCGTTCGGGATACATCTCCCACCTATTCTGGACTTTTCACCCACTTTTAACACGAATTGTCGTGTATTTTACGGCTATTCTCTTTCCCCAACTGATCGCCGCGTTGCCAGTTCTTTTACCTCAACAGCTTCGCATCGCTCGCCTGTAGGTAACCTTGGGGATTTTCTGCCGCTCGCCCCGCGTTGCCACCGTCTTCGATTGCTGTCCCACGACGTTACCAGGTTCCTTCCCTCGAACACTGGACTCCGCTACGCCTACAATTTCCACACCCTTATCCCGTTCTCCGGACTCGTACGATTCTCGTTCCTGTCCAAATCTTTCTCACCTACACTTCGCCTTCGGTCGTCCTTCTTCTTCTGCCGCCCCTCGTACAAGTTTGTTCGCGCTTCCAGCCTCGAATAATTAATGTTGCTGAAGTTATGCTTTAAATACTCGACCTACCTACCACACTTTGGGCGTGTGTGGTCTCAGCATGCAATGTGAGATGCTGGATTTAGTTAATGTCCTTCTGCGCGAATTTTACAAATTTGAAATTATTTCGGAGTCAAACAGTCACTTCACTTGCTCTCTCAAATATTATGAATGCGAAGAATGTTTGTGTACTCCACTTCTTAATTACCTCACTCGAAGATACGCTCCACAAGCTAACTTTTAACTACCAAGTTAAAATAAACTCATATGCTATCAAGTTACAACCGCCGTCGCTGCTGCAATCGAAGATAGCTCAGTGTAGTCGCCGTCGCTTCTGCAGTCAAAGAGAGTTCCTCCGAGGCGCGCCGCGATACTTATGGTACTCGCACCTGGGGAAATTTTGGAGGGGTGAATATTCTCCTCTTTTCGTGACCTCCCGGAAAAACATTATTCGCTAGTTCGGGCGTCAGAGTTCGAAAAGCTGTGGGTAGATGGCGCATTTACAAGCCATCTCTCCGCCGCGTACACTACTCCTCTCTGTTCGTGGGCTTCTTTTCGTAGCTGATGGTGGCGTTATGGGCTTGTCTAATCCCATGACGTCACAATATATATATATATATATATATATATATATATATATATATATATTGATTTTTTCGAGATGAACTCCGTTTGACAGATCTGCATGAAAGTTGGTATATCTACGTACTTTTTATGGAGAAGATTTTTATTCTGATCATTTTGTTGCAACTTCACTAGATGACGAGAAAAAGGGAAAGAGAAAGAAGTTCCAGTTGGGTTTTGGGGCCGGAGAAAAGGAGTTGGAAAGTTGAAAAGGGGAACGAGTGAGACAGGGAAAAGGAGAGATCGGTGAAAAGAGAGTGAAAAAGAGAGGCAAAAGATAGTTGGGAAAAAGAAGGGAAAAAAGAGGGGGGATAGAGAGGAAGATAGAGACGGGAAGACAGAGCGGGGAAAGATAGAGAGACAGAGTCAGAGAAAGAGAGAGACAGAGAGAAAAATGAGAGAAATTGCACCTGTGTTTAATGATAAACATTTTCAATGAAAGATATTTTTAAATTTTATGAAGAAAAACAACAAACACATAACTTACAGGGTAATTATTGGAGATCAAATACAGTATTAAATATTATATTTGCTTTATTAAATCTTTGGCATATTTTAAAAAAAAGTTTGATAATCACTCCTTTGATAATCACAAAGTGATTATAGTATTTACATAACCTCTCTCTCTTGCGGAGGTTATGTAAATACCTTTCCAATCGTTGGCCTTGTACATTGACTTATTTCCTACTGATACTTGAAGTAAGGTAATACTCATCCATGAATAAACGAAGGACAAGTTCACACATATTTTTGGGTTGAAATAAATGTGTTTCCGTTGAGAACCTAACGTTTACTTTTGCTTCCAGAAGAATTTTAGTCGAAGAAATGTACTGTATTTCAGAGTCGTAAATAACATCGGGGTTACTGCAGAAAGTCAAAGAACGAGAATGCAGTCACGTCGGAGGTCAAGCTGCAGAACTTTCTCAATTACGACAAAAATGTTTTACATGCCCAGTTAATTTGAGTTTGCAGCCAAACCTAATGCTCTTTGCTTTCTTCTTTACGCAACAAATGAGGTTGTGTGTTCTGGAATTGAAAAATTTCCTCAATAATGAAGATTCTATTTGCAAAGATTATATTTACAATGAACCACTAAAGATCATATTTTGAACAAAATGTTCTGATGTGCATAGTGAACATTTCAGATGTAATATTTCCCTGAGAATATTTATATAATCTCCATGAAATATTTTAATTTATTAAAACAAAACTATATGCTGCAGTCATGTGGCTTTGATTGGTTTTCAAATGATCTAAGTAAAAGTAAATATTCTCATTGGCTACAAGTTGAAGATTTGCTCGTTTTGCAAACGAAGATTACGTAAGAGTATTGAATCATGTTTATAAATTAATACTGTTAATAAAAAAATATGGAAAATGGAGGAGTAGATCAGCACTGTCTAAATCCGAGAATACGATCTACCTCAGGGGACAATCCCATTTACTGATAAAGATTGAATCGAAGAAATGTTTAAATATTGAATCGGAGGTGTCTGCTTTGCTGGGATCTGTAGACCAGTCTCATTTATGTCAACAGATATATTTAAAATATGAGCACGAGGGCATGCCCCTTCTTCTGAAGTTTTATTTCAAGGATGAATTTCGGTAGCGCACCGGGGACCCAACCCTTTTTCTGGCAGAGGATTATGTTTAATGTTGGAGCTCAAGAAACTAGTTTTGCTGTGATCCGGGGACAAGTCCCTATTTATCAGAACGTATGTTGCAAGTTAGTGGCCCAAAGCCGCCGTGCCCCGTTGTGTTCCAAAGGTCAATTCCGTTTTTTGGCAACCATTTATGCGTAAGTTTGAGCAAGGAGCCTTCACTGTCCCGCAGCGAACCGAATCTTGGGGATCACATTACTAATTTCATTTTTCTTGGGAGCGAACAGACCACTGTTAAACAAGAAAAAGGGACAACATTCCAGCATCTGTTGTGATTGGGAGGAGTACGGGATTTACGTTTACTTTTTTACAAGCTGCTGATCGTGCTACCAACAAAATTTCTATTGCTAGCACTCCCATAGCGGAGACTGTCCTGGCGCGCTATATATAACAGTCGCACTCCTGTTCACAGCAGTGGAGGGGGGAGGCGAGTCAACGACGCCCCCCAACGTATTTTACTTTCTCGCTATGGAGAAGAGATAAAGTAATGCTGCGCGGAAAACGGCGAATTTTTGCAGAAAACTCTTATAACCGGGCCATGCTAACGAAAAAGTGGATAAAACCACTCGCTAAATTTAGGGAGAAATCCTTTCACACGTGGTGTAGCCAGAATTCGTTTTGTGGGTTCTTGTTACCGAAAAATCGAATGACGGCAAAACGTCAGTCTGTCAGTATGCATGACTACCTGTCTGTCCGTCTGTGAACAACGCTAGCGGCTAAAACGTTCAGCTGATGTTCTTCAAAATTAATATTCCTCAATCCATGTGGCTGATGTCGCGTCCCCTTTAATTTAAATCCGATATTTTAATTTTGGGGGTTACTTAGCCTGAAACCCGTGGGACATTTTTAAAATTTTCAAAAAACTGGCTTCGTTTTTTATTATATTTTGTTGTTGGATAGTGTGAAGGGCGTTTAAGAGAATAATGCAGTATTCATGTTCGTTGAAAACCATTATTTTTCGAAAAATGCAAAAGTTTAAACTTTTTTCGGCCTCGTCCTACAACTAAAATATTAAAGATACAGATATTTCCCTGAATGAAAAGTGCTTTCTAAAGATAGATTTCGCAAACAGTCATGTACAATTTTACGAAAATATGAGTACTTAAATTATTATTTAATTGTTATTAGATTAATGAAAATTTTGCGTGAGAATGCGGGCGAGAAAGTACATGCTTGTTTAGCACCACTAGTTTTCTTCTTTGTTCGGTTAAGGAGCTACTGCTTCATCGTTTCAGACAAATTATTAGAAGGTTCTGTATCAAGTGAGTTTCGTCTTTTTTAACAGTTGTCGGTTGTTTACACAATCTAAACCGTGGCGTTACCCAATCGCTTCGTTGAAAACTCCAGCGTTCTTTTGCAGCCAGGCCTGCCCAAGCATATACCAGTTGGAATAACGCCATAGCTGCATTTCCTTTTAAACAACTTACTCTCTAAATATTCTTTTACATCGCAAAATAACACAATATCTTATCGTACTTAATGTTTACTTTCTCGTCCTTACTTCGTTTTTTTTCTGTATTCCAAATTCAAGTAGTATATGGCTTAGGGTAGGGATCACATAATTTTGAAAACGTGCACAGTATTAACTTCTCCACATAGCACGCCATACACAGTTTTTAACTGTTTTTGACGTAAATAAATAAAACAAGAAGAAGCATTGCAATCGTGAACCAGAGAACGGCGAATTTTTCACAGAAAAAAGCTTATTGCCGTGCCCTGTTAACGAAATGTGGATAAATATTGTTTATAAACTAATGCAAAGCAAACGGAACACATTATGATAAATTTAATATTAACGGTATTTGGCGACAAAATATTGCCACAAAATGGAACACGTTGCCAACCCGTTTTCCTGTCAAAAACAAACTTCGGGGTAGCAACTGAAAATAAGGGACTGTCCCGCCCAATACAAGACGTCTGGCCACCTTAGGTGGTGGGGCATTTCATTTCTTGTACAATATCCTGCTTTCGTTTCCAGACGGCCTTGCGCGTTCATTGTGTTTTAGCCGAGTCAGACGCGATCTTTTTCCTCGCACAGTCGGAACGACCACTTCCCGTCGTGTGTCACCCGCCGGGAGCCTTGCCCAACGGCGCGACAGAAGCAGGCGGGAACAGAGCAGTCCAATACTATCGTCGAGACGTGTACGTAATGACGTACGGAGAGGATGATGGCCGTATGTACGTGATAGTAAGAAGACATAGAAAGTGCAATCTCCAAAGAGTAAAGATGTAGGACAAGATGCAGTAAGGAAGAACAAATTATATATTACACGGTTTCTTTCTAAAATTATTTTATTCACACTAATTAAAATCAATCTTTAGAAAACTGATACAAGTTTTGTGAAGTATAATTAAATAACACATTTTGTAATGGTACATAATGTCCCATTAACAATTATCATGATTATTTTGTCATTATATTTAGACGAAACATTGAGATTTTCACCAAAAAACAACAAAATTGAGCTGTATTTGAATCGTAGCATCTTACAATACTTAATTGGCTTTCAAATGTGGCCGAATGACCGTACAGACGATAATAAAACATTTCAAGAAGAATTAGAAAATGATAATTAGATAAGTAATATCATAACAGTGCTAAAGGAAAATTGCACTCTTTGATTAAAATTTATCAGTAACAAAGCTAAATCAAATGTATAAACTGTTTTTAAAAGAGGAGGGAGAGTCCTAAATTATGAATCTGCACGCCCAAAAGATATTGAAGAATGTCAAACATTACAATTGAGGCAAGAGTGAGATAATTCTCCGAATAACTTTGTTTGGTAGACTGAAGATGGTTCTCATATCCGTTGCGAGATCTAATAGTAATAATGATTAGGCAGACGCGGGTGAAGGCGACCGTTGGCAGTGGACGGGTGACGCAAATGTCTGGGGCTCTCTCCTCTCCGGGCTTAACTAACCTAGTGGAATTATAACAGCACATACTTTCTCGCAATATTACAATGATAGCGTTATGTACCACGGGACGCCCACATGTTTCATTAATTTGAAAAAAAACAACAACAACAGAAATCACGCGAAAACTACTAACTTTTACCAAAAATATACATGAGCTTTTTAAAGATCTGATTTTATACAACAGACTTTGTCTGAGGCTAAAATATCTATTTTTCAATTTTGTAGTTTTGATTCTTTTGCAATTTTCGAAAAAAAGAGCAATATCCAAAAATAGAACTTGCGCCATATTTCTTACCGTACCTTATTACATGTGTACAGAAAATTTTAAGAAAACCAATTGGAGCGGTTTTTGAGAAACAAATAGTAAATTTCAAGCGCAAATTATGAAAAAACTACTCGGTTTTTTCAAAAAATTGTACATGACCTTTTAAAAGAGCTAATTTTGTACAACATACTTTCTCTGACGCAAAAATGTCTATCTTCAATTTTGAAGTTGAAATTTTTTTGTTGTAATTTCTGGAAAATCAGGGATTTCAACGAAAATGAGACCTGCACGATTCTTAAACGTCCTTTGTACTATTCAACAAGAAAATTTAATTTAAAAAAATCGAAGCCAGTTTTTTGAATATGTCCGACGGACTTCATTCAAAGTACCCTCCAAAATTAAAATATAGGTTTTGAATTCCAGGGGCTGGGGCAGGGTTTTTGGCACATAGGCGGCCAAAATTAATTGAAATTTGCTTTCTAGGAAGAGCGGTAGAGAGCGCCACGGGAGGGGCACCAAGAAACGAGCAGAGAGATAGCTCATGTAAAAAGCGAAGAAATTGAAAGTTAGAATTTTCCGTTGGCAGAGGTCTGGTTCACAGCAGTGCTGACTCCGGGAACAGAGTTTTGGCGCGTAACCTTTTCCTAACATTTTATTACTCCTGAATTTCTTTTCGCCCACACAAACGAATTTCTTTTCACCTTCTTCAATACTCAATAATTCTTACGATGAGGTAAACTAATAGTTCTTGAATAATTGGCTTTTAGAATTTTCCCTTGTATCAAGAGTGTAAAAAGGCGGCAGGAGTTTGGTTTACAACCCGAAAACATCTCCAGATGGTCTCCCTCCAAAAAAATCTGAAGCTATTTTGAGCCTCACAACGGTTAATTCACTAGCGTTGTGCATAGACTGACACAGACGGATGGACAGACAGACAGATGTTTTGCCACCAATCAATTTTTCGGTATGAACGACGCACAAAACATGGATTCTGACTATACCACGTGTTTGAGAATTTGGATTTATTCACTTTTTCGAAACAGGGCCCGGCAATAAGAAATTTTGTTTCGATAATTCGCCATTTTCCGGCGTACGATTACAGTACTTTTTCTTCTTATGTTAGCAAGTGCGAGAAAGTAAAAGTTAGAGCAATATCGTGTTAGTGAATTTGGATAAGTAACCTGTAAATTTTGATATAGCTTAATAAACCAATCCATCCATAAATATGCTACTTTACAGGTTTTTATATTTTTAATTTTTATTTATTTATTTTTGGTATATCAAAAACCACTGTTTTATGAAATATAAATCCTACAATGGTTGTTTATAAGCTCCAGAATTGTCTAAGTCTATGGAGCCAAAGTGTGCCGGTTGAAGTCATGCAAAAGAAATGTGTATTTTGATCATGTGGTTGTGGCGAGGTTGGTTCTGCATATTAGCACGTAAGCTATCTAAACCATCATTCTATTTACCACCATTCATTTTCTGTCGTTATTTCACCATCATCATCATCATCATCATCATCCTTATAGCGCGAGACAAAGCGCAATCACTATTGTGACCGTCTCTCTAGGAAAGAGGAAGCAAAGGCACCAGCTCCATCGCCTGCATGCAAATCCACTAACCTCCGAGCTGAGGAATATAATTATTAAATATAAAAATAAAAATTCATACAATGAACACACAATGGTTACATTAGATTTTACGGCAGGTATTGTTATATAAATGTCAGACGATAAGAAGAGGCTGTGAATGACAAAGTAGCGTTTATATAGATTGAGAAACAGAAAATCAAATGACCATAGAATGGTTATAGGAAAGGGAAGAAATATTCTTTCATTCCTTTGCGGATTTCAAGTTCCAATATGACAATACGTGTACGGAAGTATGGTTTGAAATATGACTACCGCAGAGGGGGCAGCTGGCGGGGGAGTGAAGTAAAAAACATCGCAGGGACACTGCCATGCATAGTGACCCAGGAGTCGTGGCTCTGAAACAGGATCTGCGGCTGGTGTGTGCCCCGCCCTCACACCTCGCATACGTCACGTCGCTGGCATGCTGTGAGCACACGACAATGCGTGCCTGCACTCTCCTGTTTATTCTGTCTCTTCCGGGAATTAGTATCCGGGAACCATGGAATCCCACCCTCATCAATTGTCGCACAAACCAGTCTCACACAACTAAATCGGAAAGAACATCTAATGAACGCACGAAAATCAGGAAACCTCTACAGACACGTTCATAGCAAACGTTTCGATATTGAATGAGACAGCATTTAGAGAAGTATTTAAAGCATTAAGAGAAGACCTATACAAAATAAATCGAATACAATTGGGGATGAACATTCAAATGCATATAGATTCTCTAATAATATGTAATTAACTTTTTCTTTGCAGTTGATTTCAATATTAATGGAAAGGGGAATGATAATACACTGAAAGGGCTGAAATATTTGTGGACTAAAATGATACAGAACTTTCAATTGAAAATGAATAAAACATAAAACAAAATAAAATCATGTTCTAAAAGAATCAGCGTAAAATATATCATTCGTTGTTAAAATGTTTACAGGCTTAGATTTGATAAAATATCTTCATGTGACATGGTCATTTATGAAGTCATTCGCATGTTTCATTTTCCAATTACAAACACGTCTCTACTAAAGCTCTACATCTCTCATTCTTAACAGAAAGCTTTCATCACGCTATGATTATGTTATTATACTATATACGGACTTTACCTTATTAACTAGAAGAAAATCTATCATATGAGTGACAACTACATAGACCTCACATGCAAAAAAAACCGAACGTTCACCCCATATTCATCCAATTCAAGGTGAAAGGTGTTGGCACGTTCGTTGCTTGTCAATACTTGCATTATATTCTACGTGAAGGTAATGAGTGAGCGTTGCATACACATGCAAGTATATATTCTCGAATATGTATTACTTTCAGAATTTAAATATATTGTTAAAATGCAAATATGTTGACCCTCGAGCGCTCGCGTTGGTGGGAGTCAACCATTCCCAATTCCTTGTTGCAGTAATCTAATCGCTGATTGTTGGCTAACTGACACTTGAGTATTTTTTAGCTGTATTATTAACATTCTCCAGTAGACTTTACAAGAGCGTAGAAGCAATGTAATTGTAGAGAAGTTAAATTATTTTCATCGCTGTGTACGTTTGTTGTCGGAATCCACCACGCGACCGGAAATGTAAATATAATTTACGTTTAAAGTTTGGTTTAGAAAAACACACATACATAACAATATTTATAAAATAAGCAATTGATATAAAAACAGTTTTGCGGCCGTTTATAACAGAAAATCACGAAAATCAGGAGGAACCTCCAAACGAAAGAAGGAGCGGTTGTACAATCTGCAGAAGCGTAGATAATACTGTTATCACTATTAGATGCTGCAAGTGCTTTTCGTTTGACAACAGCATTGTTTCATTGCTTGTCAAAATTGTGTGCATAGTAACATGGTTAATATACCTGAGGGAGATCAGAATTACATGGCTAGCTAATATGGCCAAAAAAATGTAACATAGGCTACGTATGCCAACACGATCACTTGTGTTACAAAATGGGACATAAGTACTTAAGGGTTAATTTGCACATATATCTAAAAATTGTATGATTTATTTTATTTCACAATTCATGGTATAGAATACAATGATTGATTGATTGATTTTTCGTGTTTCCGGGCGCGTCAACTGCTTAGGTCATTAGTCCCGTTAGTGTACTGCCTGTTCTTTTCTCGCGAGATGGCGGTGATCTTATCCCGCTGGATGGCGAGATCCGGCGCCGACCTACCGTCGGCTAGTGGGGTTTCCCCCTAACCAGGACTCTCCCACCAGCGGGGCAACGCCCCAACCGGGACAAGCTCTAAGCTCCCGACCGATCTCCCAAAATATGTGGTACTGTAGTGCACGTTAGTGTAAGTGTGTGTGTAAGGGGAGAGGATAGGACAAGGAAGAGGAAGGACATCGCGCGCGGTCCGTGGCCCGTTTGATAGAGTACTGCTCCGGCATTCGCCTGGTGTTGATCGGAAAAACACGGAAAACTACCGATCAGAGCAGCCGGCCGCTAGAATTCTCCTCCAGACAGCGACTGATTTCGACGTACCTGAAAAGCTAGTGTCGAAAATTCTGCCACCGTCAGGACTCGAACCTAGGACCTCCCGGTCAGAGACGCTGCAGTGACTAGAATACAATGAAGACTGTACAGAACTAATATGCAGTTTACATGCAGGTAAAATTATAGATGTTACAACATGTTTCTATGATCAAGTGTATGCATTCCATTGATAATTAATTTCAAAATAATGATTGTGAAAGTATTATCATTTAGTGCATTTCATAATATAATGTTAATATTATAATATAATATAATGTTCATAATATATTTTAATAAATGATGCATAACAGTGACATGAGAGCGACGCTTTATTGAGTTCCTAATATTTGGCGTCAATTGCAGACTACTATTTAAGTGGGATTCATGACTTGAGGCGTTTTTTTAATCCTGTTCGACATACTACACCGCTCAGCATATCGTGTAAAATATAACATGAGGATTAAATTTCATTTAGCAATGCATTGATCGGAATAATTGAAGAACTAACTATATTCATCGCTTGGAAAGAACAATAACTGTAAGATTTAAGCATTAAAGGCAGCAGCAAAAGGAATATAAAAAAATATGAGTCGTTTAAACCGCCAGCATCCTCCGACTACGAACTGCAACTTCTCGCAGGATGTTCGAGTATTTAGAGGCAGCATTTTCAGGGAGCAAGCCTTGGACGCGTTAAAAACGTTAGGAGGGCAGCTATTCGAAGGATTTTCTTTAAACACTACTCAGTTCTTTTGAATATCCTCTCTCGTGTTCGCGTTTACTCGCAGGAAAAGCTGAAATGTTAGTAATTATATCGAGCTATTCATTAATATATAACTTGAGCAATTTTTCACAATTTCCGCTTCCTGGAGTTTTTGCTTCCCTTGGGGCGTCTCCAAATCGCAGCGCCGGGTCGCGGCGCACACCCCTTGCCTGCAGCGGGCGGAGCGCTCCAGCGGACGCGGTTTGCCCGAGGGGCGCCGCGTGGGGGGAATACGGCACCTCGCCCCGCAGCGCCGGACGCAGCTGCTGTGCCGCACCGCCGACAGCGCCGGCGGCGGGGCGTCACGAGGCACGCCAGGCATTGCGGCCTGCGAGAGGATGCGCGGGTAAAACGCTCAGGTGTACCGCTTCACCAGCAATGCCATCTCTTCATTATTATTATTATTATTATTATTATTATTATTATTATTATTATTATTATTATTATTATTATTATTATTATTATATTTTTCAATTTTTTCATGCTTTTTAAGTTTTGGAAGTAAGTACTTGCATCCCTGCGGTACACTCGCTGGTAAACGTTACTAGTGCACACGCGGTGATCTCTCAGATGCATCATTTGAATTCCAGCTTATCTTGCTTCCCAAAGTGACTCGGGTTTTCAGGCAGAAACCTACATTAAACACATTCAATAATATAGATATTTTAAACTTTATTGAACTACAATGATTCTCTATAATGAGAACAAGATATAGATTAAAAAGATTCAGTTGTAAATTGTACTACACGCTCTGACCTGCAAAACGCTGAGCTGCAAGCGGTTTGACTGAGATTATTCTCGTGACGACAGCGTAAAGCTTATAGGCACGAACTGTTAGTTATGAGATCTGAATATAGTAGTAGAGAGGTTCTGAGAACGACCGTGTTCTCAAAAATGTCTATGTTTCTCTATTAAGGGAAAAACAACTCAGTGTGCCGCAGGGATTTATAGTGTTAAGGGAATTAAAGTATATATATTTCAATATTTATATTTAAATGATTTTATAGTTTGAAAAATAATTTTATAGTTTGTTTGGGTAAAAGCTGTATCCTATTTTCTTGCATTCCTGATGAACCTCACTTTCAGATTGAATGCTACATACTGGGATCGGGTAACCTACGTGTGTCCGTGTTGCTTTGTGTCGGGTATCCGTGTCCTTACCCACTTAGGCCACATTCGGATCATTATTTGGGGCATGTGAGGTGTCAATTTATGCGTATTGAACTGCTAACAAACTATTTTTCTCGAACCTTTCCACGACATTCTAAACAAAAACCTCAAAAAATGGGCATTGACTTTTTTTGCACCCAAAATATGTTAAAGGTGCAAAGATTTACCCAAAACACGTTAAAAGGAAACTTCAGAGGTTATCAATAGCTCATTCAATTCCTAAGAATAATACGAATCGAATAGTTGCATGCTTATAAAATTATCTGGGAACAATCTAGAAAAAACCTGTTTTGGGGTATTTCAAGGCACCTAAAATATTGAAACGCTGTGAATTACTATTCTGTGCTTGTTATAATGAATAGTTTCATGATTCATCAGATTGTCAACAGTTAAATATTTCATTTCGTTTTTAGTGATTTCTTCACCTGCTCTAGGTTCTTTTTGGCATGAGCCCTGGTTGCAGTCTGCAATTTGTATTCGACAAAAAACTTAAGTTGTGGGATATAAGGGCTTTGGACGAATATAGGTCCGACGGAAAACTAAACTTTCTTCTAACCAGTGAAATTACCACAAGGGCGTTTCCCTGCCCTTTGACAGAGACAAAAATTCGGCACTGAAGCCAGGCAAGTCTCACTGCATAAAATTATAAGAGATTGCAAGTAGCAGAGGGAGGGGAATCGTTCTCCTACTTTGCCTTGAAGAGAAACATTTAATCCTCATTTGAAATGTTAAATACGTCTCCCAAAAGGAGGTTATGAAGACTGACATACGAGGTCATGTACGGTTCGCGGGACTCGGGCTATCGCCTCGACTGGCCACTGACGTGAGCGCGCAGCTTCATAGCGGGGCGCTATAAGTGACTGACAAATTACGAGGCGAGAATCAAAACTGGGCGCGTGAAATTGGGAGCAAATTATGCCATATTGGACATGAGTTAATTAAAAATGCAAGGAGTTTGCAATCGCAATGGGAACAAATAATAATGAATGTGAAACAGCTGACGAGTGTGCAATCCCTCATCAGATCTACGATTTAAATATCTGTTACCATTGCCTCTTTCTTAAAATTAATGTAAAAAATTATTATTTTGAAGGTACGGCGAATATAACAACTTCGGAATTAATATCTTTGTTTTTAAGTGTCTCTACAGAAAATACACCATTCAGTAATTTAGTACTGTGTTGTTGTTTCCAACAGCAAATTTGTTTTGCTACAATTTATTACCAACTGCTAGGATGAAAATGTGGAAGAAAATTTTAAATATTATTCCAAAAATAGAACATCTAGACTAGTAGTGTTGAGACAAGTGATAGTATCAACAGCTCGTTTCAAAAACTCACATACAATACATGTAAATTATTTTACAACACTTTGCCAGATGACATTAAACGATTAAATTCGATAGAAAAGTTTAGATCCCAAGTGAAATCGTTTCTCCTGAATAACTGTTTCTATACAATTCGAGACTATACTCAGCGTTGCAAGGGAAGTAACATTAATTTTAACAGTGATCTTTAATGTATTATTTACCATTTCTTCTTCTTCTAAAGCTCTATGACCTTCAGATGAATGCCTTGGCCTGCTCAACTATCCTTATATTATTGCGGTGGTAACTAGGGTAATCGAGTACTTCAGCTGCCACCGTTGCCGGTCGTAAGCCGGGGTAAAGGAGGAGGGTTGGGTGATGGGCCAGCTCCCCATCACCCTTAAAAAATAGTTAAACTGCAAAAAAGTTAAACTACGATTTACCATTTGGACTGTTTAATTCTAAACAACCTGTAACAAGTATTGTACTGTAACCTCTGGGTCAATTACCCCCATCTCGATCAGAGTTTTTCTCCAGTTTCCCTGATCCTTTGAGCAAAAATGCTGATATGGCTCCATGTATTGCTTCTGGAGATAAATGTAACTTCATTATCTGCGCACGTCGTCTTGAATTCAGTGGGAAATATAGTTATTCAAATTATTGTTCTCCATGATGTCGCGGCAGAAAGTATGATTAGTTGACGAAGGACATGATGAGGGATAAGAACCCAAATCTATTGCTGATTTACCCTTGAAAATAGATTTTATTATTTGGAGCGAAAACTTTTGTTAACAATGCTTACAAGAAACCTAATGTGTACTGTGCCACTGTCCATATATCTGAAGAAAGGTTCAGATACAAGCAGAGTGGCAAATATAAACGCGAAAATATAAAGAAAACGCTACATTTATTTATTTGTTATCTTTTATAAGCAATTTTTATATTATCCTGTTCAGCGTTTGATATCAAAGTGACCATATTTTTAATTACAAACGTAGATGTCAAGATGGAAGTTTGTATTAAAGTAAAGTAATATTCAAAATAGATTACGCAACTTTTATCATTATTATTAATACAGTATAATTAATGATTTCAAACCAAAATGGATCTTAGCTTGAAATAGCTTCAAAATTATATGGTTACTACTTCTCACAACGTTTCCTCGATATAGAAATGAAACTGTGTCTGTGACTTTGTCAAAACTTTCAGGTAAAAATGGAGATATTCATGTGGGATACAATTTTTTTGAACATTGGTTATTTTTTCTGTTGATGAATGAGTATTGGATAAGTCTATCAATATACTTACGTGCCACGAGATAAAAAAATGTTCTCTATCATATTTTAGCCGCTTATTCTTGGAAAGAGTCACAGCAGGCTCTCAATGCCAGAAAGAGCAAGAGACTTTGTTGTCTTCTTAAAATAGTTCGATAGATCGAACGCCATGTTTTGAAGACTATGAAGTTCTCAGTGTTTATTACTGTTACCGTGAAAGCATTTAGGCAAATTATTATTAATAATAAATGAAAATGCAATGAATCCAGAAATTTCTCAGCTCTCTCTATATGTATATAAGAGGCCTTTTCTCATTTTTCCAGTCAAGAATTTTTATTTGGCAATAGAATACATACTTTAAACCGGACAGGTTTTATTTTTAAAGAGATCTATAACTTGATGAATAACAAAGAAAATGTGTATCTCAACTTTTTACGAAAAAAAGCGGACATATTTATTTTTTTAAATCAGGAATTCAACTGAGAGGGTGCATGGGCAGGCATGAGTTCGTATGACACAAATATCCGCTCCCGGTGGAAAAGGCCACGCTAACGTTCTCGCATATTACAAATGTTACTTTAGTGTCTGTCGATATAGAGAACAATTGTGCGTTCGGAACCACACTGAAAATGTTGAACCGGTTTTTCAAATAAAAGATATGACCATCAGTGTCGCCATGGAAAGAAAGGTAAGAAAAGAAAATATTCAGAATATTTATGCCCTTGACGTACCTCTATATAATTGTATATTGTGCTACTTATATGTAATTGACATCCCAAAGTAAGTGTGAGAATATTTTATCACAAATATGCAGAACTTGCATATATATGTTTCTAAATAGGTGTAGCGTTATGTGTATAAATTTCTCCTTCAAATAAATCGCTATTTAACCTGGGCTACACTGCTGACAACCCCATCATTAATGTTCTCTGGGTACCGTAATACCATTATACAGTTATATCATTGGTATGCAACTGCTATTTCCGCAAACCACGTATTTCCTAGCAATGCGCCAAATTTTATCGTGCGAAGTTGGCGGGATTAGAATCCCGCCTCCGGCAAGGATGTTTGTGTGTTTCGTGTATTCATGTTATCCGAATGTGTGCACCCCTTACAATTACCCTGAAAGGTATAAAACAATATTAGAAAATTACAATAGTCGCAATATGACCGGAGTAGTTACAAAGTGATCTTTAATAACAATAACAACAATAATAATAAAATAATAATAATAATAATAATAATAATAATAATAATAATAATAATAATAATAACCGAGCGTAGTGGCTCAATGCGTAAAACGCTGACTTCGCATTCGAGAGGCTCGGGTTCGAGTGCCGGGCGGGCATCCTGACCGGGGTTTCCGGGGTTTTCCTCGGTCATACAGACCAAAGCTGAGATGGTATAAAAAGGACACGATCATCTCTCATCATAAATTTATCATCTCATAATTTATAATTCAAGGCTTGACTATTTTGTCTTACCAAGGGATGCAGTCGAAAAGCTGATCCCCATAATTACACATGTCTCTCTGCAGGGTAGAATATGACTGGGCCTCGAAAGAGGCGTAGCGTGGTACGATTGATTGATTTTTCGTGTTTCCGGGCACGTCAACTGCTTTGGTCATTAGTCCCGTTAGTGTAGTGCATGTTTTTCTCTCGAGAGATGGCGGTGATCTTCCCCCGCTGGATGGCGAGATCCGGCGCCGACCTACCGTCGGCTAGTGGGGTTTCCCCCTAACCAGGACTCTCCCACCAACTCGTTCCCTGATGATACTTGTGCTCGGCTGCCTACCCCTGACGGGGTTCTTCAGCTGGGGTAGATCTGTGATGAAGGGGTTCCTTAGCTGCCGTTGCCACCTCCACTCCCCCGTACAGAGACGGGGATTGGGAGGCTGGATGGGAATAATGTAGGGTTGGTTTGTGGTGGATATATTTTTTTTAGGTGTTGGGATAGAGGTAGGAATAGGGATTGGGAAAGGATAGGGATGGGGAAAAATATTTAATTTTATTTATTTATTTTTTATTTATTTTTTTTTTATTTTTTTATTTTTTTTTATTTTTTTTTATATTTTTTTATTATATTTTTTAAATTTTTTTTTTTTTTTTTATTTTTTTAAATAATTTTTTTCTCTTTTTTTAATTTTTTTAATTTTTTTATTTTATTATTATATTTTTAATTTTTTTTCAAAAAAACACAGAGGAGGAGCGGATTAGAGGTAGGGGTTTGGGACAGGAGTGTTGTAGGCGTCGTCATTGGTCGGTCTTTTCTGTCTCTGTCAAATGGCCCGTCTGTTGTGCACGTGTTTTGTCCTTGCCTACTGCAGCTCAGGTAATAGGGGGTGGGAGTTGGAGGATATCGAGGGGATGTTTTTTGCGGGAGTGTCTGGGAGGATTGGAGAGGATATGGAGGTGTGGGGTTATTAGGGGTTGGAAGGTTGGATTGGTGGTGAAGTTTTGGATGGTGGAGATTGCGGAGTTGTGGATGTGGGTAAGGATGTGAGGGATGTTTTGGTTGGAGCGGATATCATTAAATCGGGTATACATAGGAGGGCGGAAAATGAGGCGAAGGACCCTGTTCTCGGTTCGGGTGATATAGGATAGGTTGGTGGGAGATGTGGCAATCCATGTGGGATGGGCATATGTCAGGATAGGTCGGATGTAGGAGAGGTAGATAAGGATTCGCTTTTTGGGGGTTAGGTTTTGGTTTGAGAGGAGGGGGTAAAGGGCGTTGATGATTCTATTACTTTTGGTGATGGTGTGCTGGATATGGAGGGACCATAGGAGTTTTTGGGAGAAGGTGACACCGAGGTATTTTACATGGGATTGCCAAGGGATAGGGATTTGGTTTAGGGTAAGGGGTGGGGAGTGGATGGGGATTTTCTGTAAGAGAAAGGGTGGCTTGGGATTTGGTGGAGTTTATGGTAATATTGTTTTCGTTTGCCCAGAGGAGGAAGGAGTTCAGGGCAGTTTGAGTTTGTGTTAGGGAATTTTGGAGGGGTAGGTCGGGTGCGAGGAAGGCAAGGTCATCGGCGTAAAGGAGAGTTTTGACACCGGGGGTCAGTGGGATGTCATTAATGTAGAGGGAGAAGAGGATCGGGGAGAGCACGGCGCCCTGTGGGACGCCGGCCTGGATAGGAAAGGTTTTAGAAGTTTTGGAGAGGTGCCGGACGTGGAAGGATCTGTTGGATAGGTAACTTCTGATGAGGGTAAATAGGTGATCGGGGGCGTAGGGGCGGAGTTTCATCAGAAGTATTTCATGGGATACGGTGTCAAAAGCCTGAGTGAGGTCGATGAGGATTGCTGGTATCTCTTTAGGGATCTGGAGGGGAGTGGCGACAGAGATAGCCAGGTGGAGGGATTGGAGGGCCGTGGAGCGACCTCGCGGAAACCAAATTGTGTTGGTAGGATTATGGGATCGAGGATAGGAGTGAGTCGGAGAAGAATGGTTTTTTCAAGGATTTTTCCAAGGATGGGCAGGAGGCTGATGGGGCGGAAGTTGTTTGGGTGCCGATGGTCTTTGCCGGGTTTGGGAATCATGGAGACGCGGGCGGTCTTCCAGGCGGTGGGGAAATAAGATATTTTTAGGCAGGAGTTAAGGATTAGGGTGAGGTGGCGGATAGCGTTTCTTGGGAGATGTTTTAATTGGGAGGGGAGTACTCCATCGAGTCCGGGGGCTTTACTATTGTCAATGGTGGATATGATGTGTCGCGTCTCGTCGTCTGTCGTTGTCCAAGTCTGCTGTTGAGTTGGTGGTAGTGAGGGGTATTTTGGTAGTTACGGATGACTTGTGCAGGAAGTGGGATGTTGGCGGGGCGGAAGCGGTCGGCCAGGGTTGGGCAAGGATTTTTTGGGGGGGTTAGGATATTTTGTGGAGTAAGGAGTGGGAATGTTGTGGTGGGGTTATCGCGCACAGCCTTGATGACTTTGTGTAGTGCGCTGGGGCTGCCTTTGTCATTGATGAGGTTGTCATATTTGTTTGTTTCGTGTTGTCTTAGTAGTCTTTGTAAAGTGTGTTGGGTCCGTTTTAGTTCTTTTTTGTCTTCTTCTCGTTTGTATCTGTAGAAATGTCTTTGTAGTTGTCTTTTCCGTCTTATTAGTAATACGTTGTCAGGAAGGATTGGGTGGGGTTTTGGGAGTAGGTGGTGTGTTTTTTATAGGTTTTGACTATTTGGTGTGTGAGGTGTTGGATAGAGGAGAACAATATCTTGGGGATTGGATTTCGGAGGGGGTTTGGATTTTATTGGAAAGGGAGTAGGATTTCCAGTCAGTGGCTGGAATGGGAGCGGGTTTGGGTGTTAGGTAGGGTGTGGTGGAAGTGGAGTAGAAGACAATGGGGAGGTGATCTGAGGAGTTAAACAGGTCATATTTAGGATAGGGGTGGAGACATGGATGCTTGGGGGGTTATGTCTGGTGTGGGTTCAGGGGGGCTGTTCAGTTGGATAGTGGGACTGTTGTCAATGAAGTTTTCAAGTTTTTGTCCCGTCGTGTTGTTTGTCTTGCAGCCCCAGGACGTTGACTTACTATTTAGGTCCCCAGCCAGGATAAAGGGATAGGGTAGGTTCAGTAGTATGTTGAGGTCGGAGGTAGGAAGGGGTGTTTTAGGTTTTTTGTAAGCGGAAATTAGGATTATTGGGGGCTGGGGCCGGTGGCTGTGCACTCAAGGGCGGATGTCGGGGGTAGCTGGTAGGGGGCGTGAGGAATGGATTTTCGGATTAGGATGGCCGTGCCTCCGTTTGGGAGTAGGGTTCTGTCATTGCGATAAGGGATATAATTTTGGATGGTGAAGGGGATATTAGGTTTAAGGAAAGTTTCTTGTAGGAATAGGATTCCGATGGAGTAGTCTTTAAGGAACTGGGTAAAGAGAGGTTTCTTCTGGTTGATGCCGCCTTGGACGTTCCATGAGGAGAGGGAGAGGAAGCGGGGTTTGGGAGCCATTTGGGGGAGAAGATTTCTACAATTTTCATACCGGCGGAGATAATTTTGGTTAGGATATCCTCTGGGTCACGTAGGATATCAAGGATGGGTTTTAGGTTGGATAGGATTTTTTTAATGTTAAAGGATTGAAGGAAAGAGAAAAGGTCTTTGATTTCTTGGGCGGGGGAGGTTTGGTTGGAGTGGTTTGTTTTTGGGGGTTGATGTTTAAGGGGGGTTTAATTTTTTTTACGGGTTTCACGGGATTTTAGTATGTATGGGCAGGAGGGGTGGAAGGCTGGGTGGGGTTGGTGACAGTTATTACATTTGGGGAGGAAGTTAGGTGCATTGGCGTTGGGGCAGGTTTCAGTGGGGTGGCATTAAGAGCAGTAGGCACACACAGTAGGTCGTCTGCAGTGGTTTCTTGTATGATAGAGTCTCTGGCAGTTTTTACACTGAGGTACCCGGTCGGTTGTCTTATAGTCCTGTATGTTGATCTTGTAGTAGTCAATGTAGTGTAGTCTGTCTTTTATCGTTGGTATTTCTTGTCGGGGCACCTCAATTGTGTATATTCCAAGTGGAGTCAATTGTCCGTCTTCGTCTCGTTTTTTCATTTCGGCAAGGTAAAAGTGTTTTATCTTCTGCTTGTCCAGAGATTCTTTGATCAGGTCAGTGTCGTAGTTGGGTGGTAGTCCTTTAATGAAAAGTTTGTCTCGTGTCTCTTCTGTGCATCTATTGTAGTGGTAGTTAATGGTCACAAAATAGAGGGCTTTTAGTCTGGGGTCCGTTCGTATCTGGTCTAGCCTCTCTCTAATTTTATTGTGGGCCGTTACTGTCATAGGTTGTATTAGTAAGTCGGTCCGTGTGCATTTAACTGTCATCATCTTGTTTGTTACTTTCATAAGGTCTTTTGTCAGGTCATTGGTCGAGAATATAGATTGTAAGTCAATTTTAAATGCTCCTATCTTGGGTTTAGTAAGTGCCTGGGTTGGGTTTTGCTGGGGTGTAGAGCTTTGGGTGGGTTTGGGGGTTTGGAAGGGGTATTGGGTGGGTATTGGGGGTTATGGGTGTGAATGGGAATTGGGGGAGGTACAATGGTGGGAGGGCTTTTTTGGGTTTCTTTGCGGGATTGAATTCATTGGTGGGGTGGTGTGGTCGTCGGTCCCTGCCAGGAGAGTGGGAGTGGTTGCACCGCATGGGGTGCGCTCCTGGTGCCGTCGGCATGGTCCTTACCAACTCTGCCTCGACGTTGGAGATACCACTGTGATCCATCTGGTCCTCAGGCCGCTCCTTCTTCCGTCTGGGGTCCATTTTCTCCTGTCGCCGGCCCCGGCCGACGCCTCCGGTGTTCCGTCGGCTCGATCGGGTTTTCTGGTTTTCACGCCTCGCCTGGTGAAAAGTGGGTGACTTCTCTGGTTTCCTCAGCCACACGGGCGCCAAGCCGCGCTGCCACCGCCTGGATCGTCCTGCGAAAGAGAACAGTAATGTTGACTGTGATTCGCAGCTAACAGCGCAGTGCCGCACGCAGATAGCGCTAGCTAGTAGTCTGGTCTGGTGAGCACTGGAGGTCCTCACTGCACCACAGCTACTCGCTCAATACCCACCAACGGGGCACCGCCCCAGCCGGGACAAGCTCTAAGCTCCCGACCGGTCTCCCGGAATATGTGCTAGTCTGGTGCATGTTAGTGTAAGTGTGTGTGTAAGAGGAGAGGATAGGACAAGGAAGAGGAAGGACAGATCGCGCGCGGTCCGTGGCCCGTTTGGTAGGGTACTGCTCCGGCATTCGCCTGGTGTTGATCGGAGAAACCACGGAAAACTATCGATCAGAGCTGCTGGCCGCTAGAATTCTCCCCCAGAAAAGCTAGTGTCGAAAATCCTGCCGCCGTGGGGAGTGAGAACCTAGGACCTCCCTGTCAGAAGCGCTGCAGTGACATCAGTTGATTCACTGCGCTTCCGCTCCCGGTGAGGCGTGAGGGCGGGGGTGGGGGACAGACGCGGCGCAGCGCGCACGCGCAGATGGCGTCCGCCGGATGAGCGGAGCGGAGGCCGCCGGGCGTCCGCCTGCGCCGCGTTCTTGAACTGACGACCGACGAAAATTCGTTCCACTCCGTTTCCCCGGGCCACTCTCGCCTAATGACGGTCTTCCCTTGATAATTTCCGCCTCTGCTCTCAATGGAAAGAGGATTTCGCAAAGCGTTAAATTCAAGCTCTGTCGCCGACGTTTAACTTCGACATGAAATAACTTTCTCACGCTTGGACTTCCGTTGCCGTAATGAGTGAGGTTTCTGTCATAATGTTCGGAATAGTTATGTCACACCTTAAAACACTGCAATTTGCTAGAAGATCTTTCTTATTACTCGTAATTATTCGTATGTGTAGGAATAGCCGTAACAATTCTTACGAGTAATTCGTGCCCTCGTATATGCCGGCCCAGACACAGCAGGCGGATGTGTCGGTTAGTAATATACTCATTGTATTATATGTATATCCTGCGTAGTGAGTTTTATGTTTCAATGGTAAGAACATGTATGAAGTTTCAATTCAGTCATTACAGCGTCGAAGTCAAAGATATACTGCCACATATTCCCTCATGGCATCTACGCCATTTCAGAATAGCTCGACATTACCAAGAACCACTGCTCTCTAACTTCAATAGCCGAGCTACAACTTCCTAAAAGAATTCAGAGATTTAGCAGAAAAGAAAGAAGAGAAACAAGAAAAGAAGAAGTATAGGAAGGTCAGAATGCAAGTATGTTGAACATAGCAAATATTCTTTTAATATAACTCACAGTAACAGAGGATTTCGAAACAATATTATTTGCAGTGAAATCACTGTACCTGAAATTATTATTATTATTATTATTATTATTATTATTATTATTATTATTATTACTGACCTGCATATGAATGTAATTTTCAAAGTGCAACTATTAAAAAGTGCGTAAACAATAAATTGTTTGTTTCATTCTGGAACTTTTCCTAATAAAAAAGCATTTAACGACGAGTATCATCACATTCTTGTAGATTCACCTAGATTATAAGAAAATTAGTGTATTGCAGAATGTTACTGAACGAACTTATGTGCTATGTTTCCTACTAAGCATGTTCCCTTTACCCACAAGTTAAGTGCAGCCCGCACGAAATTTTAAGTATGTTCCCTCTGAACTCATGAATAGTCAACATCACGCTTCAGAGTACAGTTTCAGAATCATACACTTTATCATATTAAAAACAAATATATTCAAAGGATTTTCAAATATTCATTGGTAGCTGCTATTTCATAACAACTGACACAATAAAAGCAGGCGTATATAACGTCAGGGAAATATCATGGAAAGCAGTTCCCCTTTCTCTTAGCAAATTATGGTGATTCTGTCATGCCTTGGAGTACAGATGTGTAAATCATGTTTACTCATGCAATGCCAATGGCACGAATTCTTTGTAACCCCTTATTAATCATTTATTTTGTCACTTCAGGTCACAAATTTACGTCAACACTATATTAGTATGTGACATAATAACAGAAAATTATAT
Organism: Teleogryllus oceanicus; assembly: GCA_964035755.1. Taxonomy (NCBI): domain Eukaryota; kingdom Metazoa; phylum Arthropoda; class Insecta; order Orthoptera; family Gryllidae; genus Teleogryllus; species Teleogryllus oceanicus. Next base: position 32,678,581 of record CAXIVR010000004.1, read on the forward strand.
TGAAAGGTGTTAAATTACAGGCGCCTTATCCTGTATATGGTGCCTTTGACTGACGTAAATAGTTCATATGTCGAAACCATACAAGTGAGAATATGCTCAATGCTGAGTAGCAATTATTTGTTCAATGCGTCTCTTTACTTCCTTGCACGCAGGTCTTTCCAATTTTTTAAAGGGAACATTATAAGACACATTATGTTTCCCTATTGGACATTTTATTTTGTCAATTAAAATAATTTAGTGAGATATTCCGTAATGTAAGTGTAAACATATGTGAAAATCTATTGTTCATTTTTATTCTGCTGGGATTTTGACAAGATGAGTACCCTGTCGGGGTATTCTCGTGTCAATTCACGCCGTTCAAAATCATGTTTTCAAAAAAACATCAGTCATACATTTTTGGATAAGCTGAATTTTTCTTATAGAAGAGCTCACTTATTTCTAGAGTTAAAATAAATAATGAAATAAAACAGGGTCCTAGGAATAATACGTGAGATTCAGTAGAACGTAGTACGATATGACATCGATGGGACAAATAAATGTACAATTTATGAGTTGAGTAAGCACAATTAAAAAGTCAGCAGTTTAAGTCAACTGCATCACAAGAATCGGTATGTGGGAAAATATAGTCGTTGAAAATTGTAACACTCACACACATGCCTTTCAACACGTTTGTGTTCTAATCAGACCATGGAGCGCTCCAATTTCAGCTTCAGGAATTCCATTCACGACCAGCTCGCTTATTCGGTCGTGCGGGATATTGCGCGTGCTTTCAACTGTGGGAATCTGTAACGCACAGCATTACATTCACACATTAACTCCTGGCCTCTTTTCAACTCGTGCGTCCTTCGCGGCGATAGGTGCAATACTGGTTCATGTGAATATAATTATTATCAATTCATCAATTTCTGAAAATTTCAAATTGGCAACGCGAGAAACACTTTTCACAAGCGTTATGTCCATAAAATAATGAAATAATTATCTCAAATTTATGGGCTCATGGACTATTTCTTGTAATGTAAAATCTCCTCCTTAAAATAGAAAGTACTGACAGTATTTGTTTAGAGTTACAGATACAGATGAAGTTTAAACGGCGCGGATAAAAGTTCTGGAGTAAATATTTCCCTTTCTCTTGGTTATGAATTTCATAGGCATATTTAAATGTATTCGTACCTTGTACAATACTGTGAAAGTTACGTCTGAAAACAAAATACGCCGCTCTATTTCACCAGAATAGATATGTAATGATAAAACAAATCCATATTATCCTATATTCAAATTGCGACTTTTGAACTACGTGAAAGCCTTCTTGCGACACGAAGGCACGCGTTCCGTTTCATTTCACCCACTCACCGAAGAGTTGTTATTTGCATCCAAACTACGTATTTTGCTGAAAGTCACGCTCGATAATTGGACCCGGTAATTAAGGGAGTTCGCCTCGCCGAATGACGTTCCCCGCGGGAGAGGGGCGGTTTCGTGTTGAGCTGAGCACCGAGGGCGGGGGCGGGGCCGGGTGTGCCGGGGTCACGGTGAGGGTCGCAGATGGGTGGAGAGGGAGTGAACAAGGAGCTCTGGAGGATGACAGGGGTGCATTGATTAATCTTTCGATCCTGTTTCTCAAATACTTACGTGGACCCTGTTTGGGGTCTTCTTTGACCCCAAATGTTTTACGCAGAAATTTACAAGTATTTGATGCACGAATGTTATTTGAAATTATTAATTGAGAAAACGACGTTATTTATTTGCTTTGTTTACAATATTGTACTAAATAACAAAGAATAATGTTATTTCCAGACAAAACATTCTAGCATATTCTCATTACTATACATAGGTGTCTGTCTTAACAGCATGAGAATGTTTAAAACAGTGCTACCAAATTGTAGTAGACAAATACATCAAATTATCACACAGAAACCTCCACATAATATTACAAAACCGAAATGGACACGTTTTAACAATCGTTCTTGTCATTTAGATGTCTAATGTGGCATTTTTCACTCCAACGGCATTGAAATCAAATTATTTCCAAGAAACAAACTTATATAACTGAAAAGATTACAACATATGTAAAACTCGACGCAAATGGCATATCTCAAAAGAGAAGTTCATGCGAATAATTTCCAGAATATTGCGAAACATTATTTGTCACTGGGACCGAAAGGGGCTCCAAACAGAGTCTAAGCGTTAAATGTCATTTTCGGGCACGTCACCTCCTATGGACATTAGTCCCGACAGAGAAGATAATTTTTTTGTTCCGGGAGGTGACGCGGTTCCTCTCCGCTGATTGGTGGGATCCACCGCCGACCTAAACATCGGTTTGTGGGGTGGATTTCTCTCTCCAGGTATTTACCCCATTTGCACACCGAAACGAGATCTATGCTCCTGACTGGTCTCTCGATATGTGCGGTAGTGAAGCGCATGAGAGTGAGTGCTGTGTGTAACAAGTATGGACGTTAGGTCAAGGAAGAGGAAGCACGGATCGCCCGCGGTCCGTGGTTCTTTTTTTACGGTACTACTACTTCGCCATTCGCCCGGTGTTGATCGAAGAAACAACGGCTAGCTACCGACCAGAACAGCCGGTCGCTAAAATTCTCCTTCGAACAGCAGGTGAATTTGACCTAGGGATTTAAGTAATGTCAAGAATCTTCTACCATCGGGACTCGAACCCTAGGCGTCCAGTATCGGAGTCGCCCGACCCTCCCAGCAGAGTCTCAGCTTGGGGGCGGAGATGGGTGGCGGTGGTGTGACGGAGTTAGACGAGGTGTGTGCGGTGGAAGAGCCAGGGGTTATGAAGGCGGAGCAGTGAAGGAGAAGAGGGAGGAGCATAGCTCGGGGATCTAGGAGGTAGCAGCTGGTGGGGAGTTGGCGTTGAGGCGTGGAGAAGATTGAGGCGGGGTCGATGGAAATGGAGAAGGTGAGAACTGGGGAAGAGCGGGCGATGGGGTAGGGAAGAGAGTGGAGGCGGGAGAGTGGGCAGTGGAGGGGGGGGAGAAGTGGCGAAGCGGTGTAGGTGGATCAACAAAAGGGGGTAGGTATCGTTGAGGGGGGAGACCTAGGAGCAACAGAAGGCGGGAACGTTGATGAGGGGGAGGGCAAGAGGAGACAGATGTTGCAGGAGATGGAGAAGGCGGTTCAGGTGGAGCAAGAGCGGGCGGTAGGTAAGGGAGGGGCAGGAGGAATGGGGGGGGGATTTGGCGCGTCCCGGGGGGCGCCGGCGTGGGCGTGAGCGTGGGCGGGGGCGGGGCCGCCCAGGGCGCGGCCGCGGCGCTCGAGGCCGCGGGGTCGAGTCCTTGACAGGGCGTCGGGCCGTCGCGGGCGGCCGCGTGCCCGCGCTTTCGGGTGTGTGTCGTTGCCCAACGGAACTGTTTCACATTCACCGCACGCGGCCGCGGCCCACGAAGCCCCGGCACGAGGCGAGCCATATCGCGCGCGCGGCGTCGCGCAAAGGTCACCCGTGAGCAGCAACGACCTTTGCCTCCCCGCCCCGCCCGCCGATCCCCCTCCGCCCCGCTCCTCTCCGCCCCGCTCCCCTCCGCCCCGCTCCGCTCCGCCCCGCCCCTCTCCGCCCCGCTCCTCTCCGCCCCGCTCCTCTCCGCCCCGCTCCTCTCCGCCCCGCTCCTCTCCGCCCCGCTCCTCTCCGCCGCTCCTCTCCGCCCGCTCCTCTCCGCCCTGCTCCTCTCCGCCCTGCTCCTCTCCGCCCGCTCCTCCGCCCGCTCCTCCCGCCCTGCCTCTCCGCCCTGCTCTCTCCGCCCCTCCTCTCCGCCCGCTCCTCTCCGCCCGCTCCTCTCCCGCCCGCTCCTCTCCGCCCGCTCCTCTCCGCCCTGCTCCTCTCCGCCCCTCCTCTCCGCCCCTCCTCTCCGCTCGACTCCCGGCCTTTGCTTCATTTAACCTCTTTAACTCCTCGGCACTAGCTCTTCCTCCGTCATTATACCCTCGCCGCAACTACCCGTGCCTCGCTCCCTTTTGCTGTGACCTTTCCTGGTCTCACTAAATCCATACTATTGGATGAAGAATAGCAACAATATGCCATCACTCGTTTATATCCCTGTTCATATCATTTCACGTAACCATAAAAATACATGATTTTGATCTTTTCCAAAACTCTACGGCTCTAATCGGGACGTCTTTATTTAATTATTTATCGTTGAAAGCAGTTAAGATTTGTAGTTTGGGAGGGGAAAAGATAAGGGTAAATCTCACATCAAATTGGAAAGTGTGAAGACGATCTTGTCAGTAAATATTTAGACTTTTCTTTGATTGGTTACATTCTGTCATGTCCAAGGGCGAAATGTTATCCAACTAAGTAAAATACTTGGCTATCTGTTCCAGACAGGATAATAAACGACCATCTTAAACCATCATTTCTCCATTCCCATTTCCAACCATCTTTACAAGTAAAATTTCAAATAACATGAAAAAAAGCAACAAAAAACTGTAGTGAAGGCTGAAGAAGAATTCAAAGTCTCAGTCATTATCCTTCAGTGATAAACCATAATATGCAAAAATGTACTACATGGTTATTTATTTGTTTCTGTTGTAACACTTCTGTTAGGTGTTTACACGGCACGGAAAAAAATTAAATGAACCTACTACCGCGCTTGCTTCCATTCAACGCGCCACCGTTCGATCGCCCTTCTTTCCGGAGATTCCGTCCCTTCTGCTCTTCTGCAGCGAATGTCTCCATCTGCTATGAAAATATTCAAATTGTGGCCCATGGAACGACTTGAGCAACCTTTTGTGATCCTAAAACATACCTCGAGTGATAAGAAGGAATTTATAAATGGAAACTTTTTACAACTGGTTTTACATCCCCTTTGTTTTAACATTAAGTTGCATAAATCGACGAGCCAAAAATTAATTCTTCACGGTACTACATTTTTTACTTGAAATTATTAACTCTACATGCCATTGTTCTCGGTTGGAACAGACATGAGGAAACTTCACTACTCAAATTCACTACTTGGTATATGCCCGTGTAGTTAAGTGTAGCAGGAAAGACTTAGTTCACTGAAAATATCAATGTATCCGCATCACTTCCATTTATATGATTATTTTTCTCAGACATACGAACTAATAGCAACAATTCGGCAACACTTGTCACAAAGCAATTTCCAACCCGAGTTACCACGTTGGGCCTCCGTCCTCGCCGAACGATATGACGCACGCCACTGTTGCTCCACTCCCCAAAATCGCGCCGCTTATCTCGACGTGAATCGGCGACGGCGCGGGTCGCGCGCGCCCGCACTGGCACATTACCCGGGCGATTTGTATCTAATGAGCAGCCGGCGTTCGCAGCGTGTGTTTTGGACAGAAACTAGAAATTACCCGCTGCGGTCGCTTGCCTCAGCCTGCAAGTACGGGAGGCGCCGGGGCGCGCGCGTGGGCCGGGCAGCTGGCTGGGGAGAACTGGCGGCTGACAGGGGAGTGGGGGTCGGGTCAGTGGGGCGGCAGCCTTGTTACACAGTGGGCTTCCAGGTAAGAGGGTACAGGCATCTGGGAGAGTTAAAAAAATGAACCAGTAGCTCTCGAAGTGGGAGGCGAGTGAGTGAGAGTATGAAGTGTTGCGGGCGCGTAAACTACTATGATCATCCCGTAAGTATAGTATACGTTATATCCGGGATGGTGACGGTGTTTCTAACCCATCGGAATATGAGATCTGGAGCACACTTACACGACCTCTTCCGGTCTTCTCCCCCGGAGGTGAGGGGTAAATATTTTATCGCCCATCGTTTTAAATTAAACCAAGACAGACAAGAAAATGTCATTTACAATTTTAAGAGAGAAATGAAAAATGTATTTAAAACATTCCTAATTACGAGCATTTTTAAATATTACAGATCGATCAGGGCAAGGTAAGAATTCCGGGGCCGCTTGGGTCATCACACTCTAGCAGTATTATGTAGAATGTGCGTTAACAGAATGCAGATAATTTTGTTTGTAATATGGTTTACTTTCACAACAAGTAATTTTGAATATTATTTCAAACGCAGAACACTAAATTACATTACTACACCTACAAACACATTAATGTGTTTTACACGTTTTATCTTCGTAATGTTTTTCCTAGCTGAAAGAATACTCTTCTTCCAAAGCCCAGTGCATACTTACAGTTGTGTAGTTCGTAAAGAAGGCGAGGTAGAACAATCAAATCTTTAAAAAACAGGTTTTAGTTAATTCAAAAGTTCGAAGTACTAATCGGACGGGTGGCATTTGTGGTACCTAGTACTTTCTTCACAACTCTTCCAATAATTAAATGAAACCGCGTATTCAAATACCCCAAAAGTAAATAATACCACCTATATTTTACGATTTATTTTTCTTATGTGAAAGAAGTCAATGTTTATGTAAATTTTCTCAAGATGGGGGTAGATTTTTGTTAAATAATAAACACTTATTACACTGTTTATTATTTATGAATTGTAGTTATAATAATATACAATATTATTATAAGAGAAATTTTCCGGGCTGGTAGGCCGTGGTCCAGTTGGCTTTGAAGAGCCAAACGTTTCGTCCACGTCTGCGGTGGACATCTTCAGTGAGGGCAGCGTCGTGGGCGTAGAAACCGGGTCGGTGGCTGGCTAGCGATTGGCCCCCACGACGCTGCCGCCACTGAGGATGTCCACCGCAGACGTGGACGAAACGTTTGGCTCTTCAATGCCAACTGGACCACGCCCTACCAACCCGGAAAATTTATCTGATATTGACTCCGGCCGTGAAAGCCTTCGATGCTATGTATACAATATTATTGTTTACATAATTATGTATTTCAAACATAAATAAATATTTAAATCAATTTTGCCGAATAAAGGAAGGCAAACGAAAACTCTAGGCCCTTTAGATCGTGAGTGGTAGCACAGTACATGAACTGACGCCATTGCAGCGCCTCTGATCGGGAGGTCCTAGGTTCGAGTCCTGATGGCGGCAGGATTTTTGACACTAGCTTTTCAGCTAGGTCAAATTCAGTCGCTGCCTGGAGGAGAATTCTAGCGACCGGCTGCTCTGATCGGTAGTTTACCGTGGTTTCTCCGATCAACACCAGGCGAATGCCGGACTAGTACCCTACCAAACGGGTCACGGACCGCGCGCGATCTTTCCTTCCTCTTCCTTATTCTATTCTCTCCCCTTACACACACACTTACACTAACATGCACCACACTACCACATATTTCGGGAGATCGGCCAAGAGCTTAGAGCTTGGCCCGGCTGGGGCGGAGCCCCGCTGGTGGGAGAGTCCTGGTTAGGGGGAAATCCCACTAGCCGACGGCAGGTCGGCGCCGGATCTCGCCATCCAGCGGGGGAAGAGCACCGCTATCTCCCGAGAAAAACATGTTCTACGCTAACGGGACTAATTACCAGAGCAGTTGCGCCCGGAAACACGAAAAAACCAAACCAATCTAGGCCTTTTAGAAGGGGACATGGCTCCGGCAGTGATCCTGGGTGACGAAGGTCCCAATTGCCGCGTGGTGGGGGCGGGCCGGCCGGCCTTTGGCGCGCGCGGCGTGGCTCGTGAGCGAAGGCGCGCGCAGTGTTAAGGCCCTGTCCCTGCGCCTGCCCCCAGGACTTTCCCGGCGCAGCGCCCGCGGGCCCCGCGACGGCCTCGCCCACGCCCCCGCGTCCTTCGCGGCCCTTCACCCGATTCTAATGAGCGCGCGGCGACGCTCCGCTGCCGGGCGAGCGCGCCCGGCCCTTCTCTCCAAGTCCGCTTCTGATTTAGGCCCCGAGGGCGTTGCAAGGGTGCTAATGTTCGAGCGGCAACAAAATGCCCGCGAGCCTTTGGCCCGAAGGCTTTTGATTTTATTTTTTACGTTATTTTACTGATTCAAATTTACTTCTTTACTAATTAACTAGATGTTAACGTCACTCGATTTGTCTTTTCATATTTCTCTCCCATAATCCTCTTTCGTTATTCCCTCTCATAATTCCCTTCATAAGAACATGTAGCATCATTCAACTGTTTTCATGTTTTCCTCGTCACCGCGATCCTCTCAATCCATGTAAGTTATGCAGCGAATATCGAGCTCCGTATGGAAGGCAATGACAAGCTATAACGTACCAGTAAAAAATGAAATAAATTTGAATTGATCCGTCGAATGTTTTGGTGGCTCAGGGCATCAATTGATGTATCTCTGATTCCGAGGTTCTAGGGTTAGAGTTCCGACGGTGCCTGGATTTTACACACTAGCCACTGGAAAACTTTAGCAGCCGGCTGCTCTGATCAGCAGTTCTCCGATCAACACCTGGCGAATGCCGGAGCAGCACCCTAGCAATTGGGTCACTGTCCCCGCGCGATCTTTCCTTCCTCTTCCTTGTCCTATCTTCAACTTAGTTTTGCACACACTTACGCGCACTACACTACAACACATGTTGGGAGACCAGTCGACACCTTAGAAGTTGTCCCCGCTTGGGTTGGGCGTTAACCCACTGGTTGGGGGTATAGGAGCCGACATCAGGTGCGCGCCAGGTCTCCACATCCAGTGGCGGAAGATTAGAACCACCTCCCGCGTTAAAACATTCCCTACACTAATGATCTTAGTATCTGGTACGCCCGGATCACTATATATAAGTAAGTAAATAAGTAAATAAGTAAGTAAATAAGTAAATAAGTAAGTAAATAAGTAAATAAATAAATAAATAAATAAATAAATAAATAAATAAATAAATAAATAAATAAATAAATAAATAAATAAATAAATAAATAAATAAATAAATAAATAAATAAATAAATAAATAAATAAATAAATAAATAAATAAATAAATAAATAAATAAATAAATAAATAAATAAATAAATAAATAAATAAATAAATAAATAAATAAATAAATAAATAAATAAATAAATAAATAAATAAATAAATAAATAAATAAATAAATAAACAAATAAATAAATAAAGCAATCAATCCAACCTATTCGCACCCTTTATTTACACACACTTACATGCACTACATTACTACACATGTCGGGAGACCAGTCGGGAGCTTAGAGCTGGTCTCAGCCGGAGTGATGCCTCGCTGGTGGGAGATACCTGGTTCTGGAAAACGGAAGTCGATGTCTTATGATATGTCGGGGCCGGATCTCGCTATCCAGCGGATGAAGATCGCCATCTCCTGTGATAAAAACAAGCACTATTTATAGAAATAATGACCCTAACATTTAATGCGGTAAGAGTCACTAATCAACCAATGAAGCTAAATAAATCGAAATACCGTAATTTGAATCCCTGATATATGAAAATGTATTATTTTTTTCATAAATACTCATCAAATTTTAACATAATTATTTCGAAGTATTTGACTAAGCCCCCTCGCCACCGAGAGTTCTTGAGGTCACGATCCAGCAATTAGGCTCCTCGCCACGAAGGAAACTGCAGGATGGACTAAGAGGGCAGAACAGCGTTAATTCGATAATTTGGATAATATTACCTAAAGGAAACTAATCTTAAGTGATGGCGAGACAAGTAATGGCCTCCAATTACTTACTTTCTCTTTTTGATTCTTTTATTGATGTCCCTCTGCCCTGCTACTTCATTTCTATCCGAGACTTTCATTCGACAATGGTCTACTCATCTGTGCAGAGATTCCTGGCCTATCGGTTCAGTCTGACCTTCTCATCACCTGTGACCCAGAATTTGTGTATTGTTGCTAAAGGAGAAATGTGACACATCTCAAAAGTTGTCTTTTGTAGATTTTTTTTCGAACGAAACCATATATGAGGCCAAAGGCAATGTGTTTAACTCTGTATACCGGCTGACTTGTGAAGTATTTTTACGAACTTTTTGCAATTTTTTAATGATATTTTTAGAGATTAGTGTTTTAGATATTAGATATTTAGTCTTATTTAAGTACTGACGTCAGGATACAATCGTTTGTACACAACTTTGTCTCTTGCACAGAAGGTCTCGTTTCCTTTCGGATGTATCTAATCCATCGAACGTGACCTACACACGTTGAGTGCACTTCTCTTATGTTCATGAACGAAACGGAAAATGTGTTACACAGAAACATTGATATTTTATTACACAGTTATTACACAATAACTAGCGTCACTCTCTCATGTTATTACCTGTACTACAGAATACGTTTTCTCATTCTCTATGATTTACATTCCCCTAGATGTTAATAGAAAACTGTATTAGGTGAAAAGTACACCTTTGTTGGGGCCATTAAAGTACCAACTTGAATGAAATTGCTTGTCATCGACTGGAAAATAAAACCCCACAAATTATTCAATTCTACTTAATCTATTGTTCTGAAATAGAATGACCTACTGGAGAGGTATGAACAGTGGCGGTCATTCCTCCATTTACGTACAGATGAGTGATTAACCCACATGCGAAGACCTTCAAGATCCTAATTATTAGTCATTGAGGAAATTATGTCATATCAAGATCTCTTTCACGTTCAGATACTCTCTGTTGACAGACTCAATTACTGTCGTTTTCAGTACCACACATTTACAGCTTTCACTGAAAAAGGTCGAAGTAACCAAATAATTTTTCTTAGAAAGGAATTACTTATAACACGATGATGGAACGAAGTGCATCAGATGTATATGAATTGAAATGATATCAATATCCTAAGTAAAAAACGTAGTATTTCACAACATATCTACCCCGTTAATATTAAAATTACCGTTACATTAAAATTGAAAGAAATTTATAAATACTGAATCTGTTATTTGTATAAGTTTCGAAGTAATATAAAAATAAATATATTTTACAACTTTTAAGTTAAAAAACTACGCAAATTTTTCATGCTCTCATTTTAAATCATATTTTAGATTATGGTATTTTAATTTATTTTTTTATCTCTTCTGATGAGTGGGTGAACTCTTTTCGGCACAGGCAGCTATTAAATAAATAGCCATGAATAGTTTCATTGGTATTGTCTTTGATCTAGTAGGATCAGTAACTGCTGAGTAAAACTTATTTATATATCAGGAGCTTAGCAATATAATTGGATGTATAAGTGATAATTAGTATTCCTGCTTCTGAGTGAGAATTTTTTTCATTTACATAAACATTGGCCCCCTCCAAAATAATCGCCTGGATCCGCACCTGTCCAGGATAAACTATGAGGGTACTTCAGCGTTCATTACATGATTTAGGTAATATGAACTAGAGGAAAAAAATACTCTTTCAAGTCGAGACGACACAATGGGCTCTAATGGTCACTGTTATTCTTATGGAAGATATTCTACGATGATACTCATATGGAAGAAAAATTAAGAGTCCGGTAGAGAAAAGTATGAGGAATACGATTCCATTCATGGAAAATTTGCCATTTAGTTTCTTTCAAAAGAAATGAACATGTTGTATTTTTGAGCATCTAACTTTTAAACACATTTTCATTCAAACCGTTGAAACATATCCAAAAATTAATGGAATTATTTTGGAAAAAATACTATATTTCAGTGTTTCCAAGCTGGGGCTTTCATTTTATCAATAAGTCGAAATGCGTTTCTTTAAAAAATAAATGTCACCCACAACTGAATTTTTAATTTACATTAAAATAAATCATCAAATTAAAAACTTCCCGCGATTACGTTTTTATAGAATGATTAAAAGATTAGTACCAGTGCGACTACTAAGTAAGGTACTCTCTCCTCATACTCTTCCCTTTCCTCCTCATGAAAGAAAAGTGGCACATCTACAATAATTTCATTTTGGGAGAGAACGGTTACAACCTGTGCCGAGCAGTTTATTTCGTGCTTAAAGTCAAAGCGTTTTACTTTTTTTGGTAGTCTTTTGAAGTATCATTAGCAATTTTTTAAGAAAACAAATAGACTTCATCAAAACATACATTATTTACTCTTTTAAGTAAGCAATTGCGATTATTAAAATGTGATAATTTTTATGTGCACAACAATGATACGATACACTTTGTAAAAATTGAGACTGAAATAAGGTTGCGTGATTGTGAAATTTTTATTCCGAATGCATAAGATATTGGAGGAGAATATTGAACAAATTTTTTGATAACGTGAATTCTCACTACATAGAATCTTGAAGGAAAAAATATTTCATTAAAACTTACGATAAAAGAAGATGTAAACAATTTTTTTTAAAAATTAACCAATTTTTGTTACTTGAAAGACACAAATGCATTTGCGTAGCTGTGAATTTGTACAAATTTTAAGAAGGAACGTTTCGAAAAATGGATACTCGTGAATTACTACAATTTTTGAGAAATGAAATGTTAATTCTCACAATTTTGTAGATGGGTTTGAAAGCCCACATTTTGCTTATGCAAACTATTGAGTCGTCTCCCCATCGGTCTAGAACTGCCCCTTCTATATCGCAAAGCACCGGTTGCCCTCCAATCACATCGCTTGGAGTGAATATTCAACAGTTCGTATACTCGTCATGAACATGAAAGTACGCATAGCGAGACAAACAAGTCTGTTCTTTATTTCGACTACTATTTCCAACCAGAAATGTGAGATTCTTCTCCTAGACATTCTCATCATACGACACACGCTTGTGAGCTATCCAAACAGGCCTTAACGTTCATTTTTATCATTACCACTCATACTAAATTAAAATTTTTGAAGATGTTGAAGATAATGCTATTTTGAGAAACTGCATAATAAAAGTAAAAAAAATTATTTAAAAGGAAGACGTTGAAGGAAATGGTGATTTGGCCAGAGCGAGGGCCGCGAGGGCCGCGGCTGCCTCAGCTCGAGGGGGCGCGAGTTCGAATCTCACCTCGAACATGGTTGTTTTTGTGTGTTTGTGTTGTCCTTACGTGTTATTCCTAGAGCTCTCCCTACAGTCAAGACAATCACATGGATTGCTATATGATCAAGATGTTAAAAAGCGACCTTAAAAAAGTGGCGAGTTGTTTCTGTGGACATTTGACGTACAATCTTTTAGAAATTTGCGACTCATTTGCAATGTTATCAACCTCAGTGAAAGTTATTCGTTTTATTAATTATTTAAGGCAAATTAACAAAAAAAATTGAATAGAATGTTAATTTTAAAAAAAATATTTAGTGAGACCATCTCTATTACTGAAGATGCTGCAACTGTCGAGTACGCCCTTGGCCGGGAATAGCGAAATTTTTACAGTGAATCAGAGACAAGTTTCTGAAATTTCTCTGCCTTTCGGAAATATACCGAAGTCGCTCAAAGCAGAGAGGACGGACTCTCCGAACGAATTGACACACAATGAATTAAGAAAACCAGCCACATGATGTTTATTGTGGAGTATATCACATCATGCAAGTATGTGCCTTTTAAAAATCGAAGTTGTTTAAATCTTCCCGATGAACGATAATACTAATGGGAATATACTGGTGGCTTTTTGCAACTTTGATTTATTCTTTTCGTCTCAGTATTTTGAATGATTGTAACATACATGTAGATTGGGGGAGCGTTTGTTGAAAGGAAAATTTGACCGATGTGGTCCTCAAAGTTATAGTGCCCTGCAACTTGCGGTTTGGAATCAGCTGAGCTACCCGGTGCCGCGCCACGAACGTTCGTTTACCTACCTTTCGTATGATTTCGCCAGATTTCATACTCCTTTTTGCTTTTAATTATTTATCAAATACCAACATATGTGATATTGATGTGAATTTGTCTTTTTAAGACCTTTCTGTTTGTGTAAAAGTAGGTAGAGTGATACAATATTTTTCAAAATAAAAAGATGCCAAAAAGTTAATAACTATAACTGATGAGCCCCTATCATCTACATCTTTTGGTGAAAATTTCATTTTGTTATCTTGAACCGTTTAGAAAATATTCGAGGTGAACGTCTTTATTGACTAACCGTGTGTCAATATTCATTTGAGTGCATCATATTATTTAAGTATGCAAAGTACATATCCCACAAAAATAAAGAAGTAAGACAAAGGTATTAATTAGTAGCTCTTTGACAATGTTATATTTTTAAACAATGATCAATGATAAAACGTTTAGCCATACCAACTTGTTTTAAGGTTGCTTAATCCAAAGTCTTTGTGGGAGGGTTTGGTCTTCAGAGGAATACACTAATCAAATACTAGGAATTCATATGCTAATCTCTACAACATATTTGTGGGTATCACCTTTGTTTAACGTTCCTCGGATAACGATAATTATTTTAAAACATAATTAATATTCATAATACGATTGTGTTATATTTACTTTTGTCATACTGTTGAAATCCTGTACGTGTAGGATCTAATGTGAACTTCCTTGAGAAAAAGTTATTTCATATCTATTTCTCAATTACATATGACCCATGAAAGTTTTTATTTTAGCACTATATGAGTGCTTTTCATCGTGATTGGATTAAAAGTACAAGTCATAAACATTGCAAATGTCATATCTTCTCTTATGATTAATCATTGTTAACAAATATAAAAAACGAATCATTGTCTTCAAATATGATAGAATTTTACTTCGACTATTCCACTCGTGAAATTAAAACCAATAGTGTTTAACTGTACATTCCAAATATGTCAAACAGGGCGGTGTATCTCAGAAAGTGTATAGCTTTTCTATCCGATTTTTCTTACCGTTCCACCCTACTGGCCAATCAGACTGAGACTCATCTATCTTAGGAAGAGGTATGCATCGATCGCTATGTCGATGTTCTTTAAACCCCGTGTATACAATGTATAACATAACCTCTTTGATTTTAATATAGCCTCAGTTATTTTCAATATTTGGCTCATTTTAGAACTCTGATGGACGTAATTTTATTCGTGGAATAATGCCACTTGGGATTTGGAAATTCTCATATAAATCCCCTTCCCGCTCCGTGAGTCGGGTATTTTATTGACAATTTCCAAAGCACTCGTAGCATTATCTATAATAAAGCCTAAATTTCATCATCTAATGTTTTTATTTTTGTCTGTTTTATTTCTTGATCTTCGCCCAAGCAAACTGTTCAGGTTGAGCTCTTTTCCCCTAGAGTGGAAAATCCACACCAAACCGCAGAAAGATAAAAAAAATGGAAAAATACCGTCTTGGATTGTTTTTTGTCTTCCAAGGATTCAAAAACTCTGCGACGTGCGACACCTGTTCGCCCAAGATCAACCACAACCGCAGAGAAAGAGGAGACTCAGCGGAGCATCAGATTTCTCTGGCATAATCATCGCACCAAAACAGCGAAATGAAACGAAATTGTATAAAAAGATAGCGGACATCGATTTCTGAACCAGTTCTGGAAACATTTTCTTCAAGAAAACTAAGATCTATTGTTTTTTCACTATCATATTGTGTACCAGCATGCAATGTGATGGTAAATTATGAAGGAAACTGAGGAGAAAATACTAAAATTACGTTGAGGACATTATAATGAGCCAAAAATAAGGATTTGAATACTGTCAGTGATCCGCAGTGAAGGCCATAGTGCAAAGATTTCAACCATTCTCATTTGGCCTTCCTCTGGTATAGAAAATGTATGAAAGATGCGCGGATGCGTGCAGCATAATAGCAACTGGAGATTAAATGGGAAATTACAATGAAATGCTCAATTTGGAAATGGTAACTCACATTAATTTAAGGAGACTGCAAATGGCAGAACAGAAATATAGCAAGGATTTGAATGCCCTCAGCTGCGTGTCTGACACAGCATCGAAGGCCGTATTGCCATTGATTGGATCATCCTATCACGGCCTTCTTCATGGCTGAAAAGCCTACAGCTTTACATATTAAGGATGCAAAAGACCTGTTAGGCACAGGCGCTTGAAATATGTAACGAAGGGGCATGTGAAAGCCGAAGAAAGCACACAGTGTCTTGGAAGAACGTTTCAATTCACCCGCGTAATTTGGTACTATTGTACAGTTTAAAACCTCAAATTGAAATAGGTTGAAATGTTTATTGGTAATGTTTGTCAAAAAATAAAAAACATGAAATTGACATAAAAAAAATACTGCATGGTGTAATTGACAAATACGCAGAAATAGGCAGATACAAACGACTATCGTCGTCTTAGGCAAGCGGAAAGAGCTGAATAGTACGTTTCCACCAGACCGAGCTTCCAATCCCCCTCAGCCCGACCACTTCCGCATCGCTCTTGGTCAGCGGTCGCCTTGGGTTAAGGGCGGCCTCCGCGTGCTCGTGGAAGGCGGGCGAAGGTTGCGGGCGCCGCCGCCGCGGGCGCGCAGGTGCGCCCGCAAAAACAATGGCCCGCGATTTACAGCCCGCGTGTGCTGACGCGAGCGTTAAAATCTATTTGTTTCAATTAACGCACAGCGGCTGCCTTTACGTGCCGCCGGTTATGGGCTGTTTCAAATCGTGAATTGGTGGGTTCAACGTTCAATCTAATAAAAAAATCGGTTTTGTACGGTTGTCGTGAAGTTGAAAGAGATTAAAAAAATAATATGACAATGCGTCTGAAATAATTAAAAAGAAATGAAGGTTGTTAATAAGAAGTGTGCACGATTTGGGTGCAGTATCCGGATTCACATCGTTCGTGGCACGTGGATAATCCCTTCACTGTTCTGCTGTTCCAACTGTTTCGGCGTCAACATAAACGTTGTTATGTTCGTATTTGAATAGAATTGTGAATTATATCGGTATGGGTTTTTGTTAGCGTTTTTAATTACCCAATTGAACACCGTGTTCGTTTTGAATTAGTGATGTACAGGTACAGGATAAAGCGGTGATAAGTATCGCTTCTAGATCAGATCTCAGCTTCAGATAAGTTCTAATCTTCTGATCTACATTGTAAAGTGTATCCATGAAAAGCAATAAAAGGTAATTAGAAAAGACGATGAATACAAATCTCTTATGCGTGATCTCACGCGAGTTACAATAAAAACGAAGAATACTGTAAAGTGAGAAGGATGGCTTGCCTCAGCGTTGCACCGAGATATGGTGTTGCAAAGGTTAAGATCTTTATGCGGTGAAGCGTTACAGAAAAAGAACGCAACAAAGAGCTAAATATAAATGAATTGTTTTAATATGGATTGTATAAAACAATACCAAGCTTTTCATCAGAAATGAAAAGCCTCTTGAGTCGTTAAGCATATCGCTGCCTTCTTCCCCAGCAAGTGCATTCAAATTAATTGATGGGATTCAGGGAGACCATACTCGCTTGTATTCCAGACATTCTTACTTTGCGCCAAATTTAACAAATGGAAACAATTTTGGGCAAATTTTTTGTGTACAAGGGTTTATGTTGTAGAAAAATAGCCTTTCATTTCATGATGGGAGAATTTCTGCAGTATATCTTAGGTATGAAATCTTGGATTGCTATAATTCAATGCAAGCGTTTTTCGATTTCTATAACTACTAAAAACATTAGATGAAGAAATAACAGATCATCGCATTAATAACGGAGGTTGCCATATTTATTTAGATGTATTTATTTAGAGAGCCACTTGATATATTTATTTAGAGAGTCGGCATTTTACGGCTTTGTTGTCATAATTCCCACAATTAAAACATTTGGATAAAATTAAAACTTTTTCGACTAATTATGGCACAAGGTGATGGGATGTGTGTTTCCATATGTTTATTTTTTTATGAATGTAAATAAGTGTTAATAACGTTTAGAACAAGATGAAAACAGTTTTCAACTTATTGCATGAAGAGTTGACGGGCTCCAAAAATATTTGCAACGTTTGAGTGGAAGTAATGGTTTCTGCCATTTCATTGAAATTTCAGTCTGAAATTCAAATACAAGATATTTACCATGCAACGTTGTCCATTGAATAAAATATAATAATCAGGTCTGCCAATGTTTTCATACAAGAACAATTAAAGAACTCTCAGTGCCAGGATCAAAGGGCACATGAACAACCGTAAATGAGACAGTGATAGACGTAATATTATATCCAAACATATTCTTGATACTGGTCACAAAATGCGATGAGACGAAATTAACATTTGTTTAGGGATAATAATTTCTTTAGGAGGGTAATCTCGGAATGTTTTTTTATTAATAGGAAAACCAACACTTATCTATAAACATATGATATAGATTGTAGCGGCTGCTTGCTTTTATTTGTTATGATTGCTAGTTTTGCAACTTCTCTCCTATCTTTCAGCAGTGTTTATTCTTTGATTTTGTACTGTTTAGTAAAGTTTACTAATCAATGAATATCACGCATGGTCCCTTCAGGAATAAAACTTAATTTTGAGACTAAGTTACAGACATGTGGGTTTTTTTTTTTATTTTTGTTCTCTTTCAACCCTCACGTCAACATCGTTAAACGATTCTATCTGCTGCTTAGAACACCTGAGGTTAGCCACAAACATTTATCCGAAGCATTGTGATTGTTAGCATTAAACGTTTTACTTTTTCTATTTGCATATCTTAGATGCATTTTTTGCACATAATTTTAATACCTGACGTGTATTTTAATTCAATGAATTGATTTATTAGCAGTTAACTCTCTACGATGAAGTGCCATTTCTCCTCTCTGTTGAACTTACGATTAAAAATTGAACGTCTTAGTAAGAATTACGCAGACACAAAAAGGAATTTCTTGAATATTTACACTCTCCCGCCCTTCCCTTTTCTTTTTTTTCAGTTTTAACTTTAATCAAACTTATTGATCTCTTCTTTTACGTTCCGCAAAATAAACCATCAAACGCAAACATTCCGAATCACATGCACTCGGACTTAAAAACAGATACAAATCTCCACGCCGCTCTTAACCCGGGAGTGCCCGCAACAGGTACATCACGCCAGTGCCAGCAATGTATCTCTCAGATATAGCTGAAAATTTTTGTGAATGCAAATGATTTCAAGGTCCATTTACTGAAATACTTATATTATTCAGTTTGTACAGGTCCTCCAATGCAATTGTTAATTAATCTTACACTGCAGAATTCTTGTCTGAATAGTTAGGGTGAGAAAGGTAAAAATTGACAAAGTACACTAAAAAATCATTAAACATCTTATAATCCTATTAAATAATATTAAATGCAAATTCTTCTTTATTTTGGCGTGTTATGAACAAAAATATATTTTATTTTTTCACAAAAATATTTAGAATCTTTTTCTATTTTGGAAGATTCCCATTTTTTTCATTTTCCTACAGATGTCTCCTGCACATCTTCTTTCTCTTTGGTAAGAAATTGTGACAGCCGATTGTAGATAGGGCAAATTATTACATTCTGTGAATAGGCACTTGTCGTAGACACGGCTGCAAAAAATGCCATGATACGTACCGCTCAGGACAGGAGCTCACAATGCAATTGCACCCAACGTATATGACAGATATCGCGCAGCACAGCAATTAAGTTTGAACATGTCCACGGCAAATGATTAGGCGAAAAGATAAAAGCAAAGGGCCAGGCGATCTCAGAAAAGTACAATGAAGGAATACATGAAATATCAAAAAACTACTGTATCGCCATATTTCAGGAACCTGAAACTGCCGTGGCTTGGACCTCGCAGATCTATGGCGAGCACTCCCAGGCTAATGAGCAGCGCTCCTTTCGGCGCCTATCTGCATCCGCGAGCGGCTGCCGGGCGGCCACCGCTGCGGCCGGACACGGCTCACCGGCGGCGGCGCGGCGCACGCGCCGATATGCGCTCAGATCGCGCGGAACAATGGGCGCGGAGTCGCGCAGGTCAAGGCGCCGCGGGTATTTAAGACTCCGACGCGCCCTTGGGGATTGCGAAACCCGATAAAGCCAATGGCTCCGGAGAACGCCCCGAAACCGAACGGCACCGAGTCAACCACGCCGAGCCGGCCGCGCCCGGCGCTGGCCGTCAGCCGCTGCAAATAAACGGGAATGCTTTCCGACGGGGACTGAAATACGAGCGTGCTTGTTACCGGTAACAAGACGTGAATATGAACATGGAAGTCTTGGGTGTCCGGGAGGCTGGAGTGTTTTCTAGTCTGTGTTGCCCAGTTCTCGACTTCATGCTGCGCACAACCTTCTTGAGGAAGAATGGAATTGCGGGCGTTGGTACTGAATATATTTGTGGTATGAAGGCTGAATTGTGGGAATTCTGATTTGGTGTTGTTCACCTTCTTATGAGAATAAATAAAAGAGGTCATCTTCGTCAACATATTAGTCAACAAATTAGTAAATTAAGAATAATATGTTGACGAAGATGACCTCTTTTATTTATTCTCATGAAGGTTGAAACTAGGAAACACTGTCAATAGTGTAGCGTCATAGACTTGACTCCCTGCTCCAGAGAGTCAAGTTGCAAGGTATGGGGATGAGGGAGCCAAAAATAGGCTTCCGAACAAAGGCCAACCCTTCAGGGAAAGTCCAAAAGGGGAGAGGGCTTGTCGGTGCCGGGTGCAAATTGCAACGGGAGAAGCAGACGCCTCAAGACGAGTGCGTGGGGGAAAGAGGACGCAGGAAGTCATGTGACTCGAGCATATAAAAGGGCTGTCGCAGAAGTCCTGGGTTGGGTAGCGATTCTGGTTTCCCTGCGGCAAAAACCGCAAAAACTTGTCCGCCAAGTCTGGCGCGAAGTGCTGTAGGCACATGTAGGTGTTCGAGTCTCGAGCACTGTGAAGTATGCTTGATACTTCGGGGCAGATTGTCTGCCGAGGCACACCAGGTGCCATTTGCGATTGCCGAGTCAGCTAATCGCAGGCGCGGCCGCAAGGCGCGTGTTGGGAGAGGGGGGCTGCTGCAGGTAGCTCCGACAAACACCTTAGAGTGAGGTCTGTAAATAGTGTACATAAATTAGTGTAAATAAATTGTATATACCCACTCCTGTCTTCTTTGTGGCGTAGATCCCTATCCACGACGTTACAATAGTATCAGTTATACCCATAAACAAATTGGGAGGCTCAAGCTTATCAGTAAAGCTTCCGGTCTCTTTGACTGCCACCACGTATTCCGTCATCGCGTTTTCCTTTTCACGATTATCAGTTATTTGGTGTTGGCTGCCACCCACTGGAAATAAATGAGAATGTTTTCCGACAGGAATTAAAATATTAGTGTGCTTGTTACTGATAACAAGACGTGAATATGAACATGGAAGTTTTGCTTCTCCGGGAGTATAGAGCGTATTCTGGTGTGTGTTACCGACGTTGTAAACTTCAGGGACAATGGAATTGCGGGCGTTGGCACTGAATATGTTGGTAGTATTAAGACCGACAAGTAGGCAACACAGTCACCAGATTCAATATTACCCACAAACAACTTTAAAAGGTCAAGATTATCAGTAAAGCTCTCACTTCTTATCCACTACCGCCTACTCCGCCATTGCATTTCCTTTTCAGTATTATCAGTTATTTGGTGCTGGTCGCGAGCCGCTATTTAAGACTCCGACGCGCCCTTGGGGATTTCAAAACCCGATATAACCAATGGCTCTGAAGAACGTTCCGAAACCGAACGGCACCGAGTCAACCATGCAGAGCCGGCCGCGCCCGGTAAAGGTGCTGGCCGTCAGCCGCTGCAAGTAAACGGGAATGTTTTCCGACGGAAACTGAAATACGAGTGTGCTTGTTACCGGTAACAAGATGTGATATGAACATGGAGGTCTTGGGTGTCCAGTAGATTTGAGCGTAAACTGGTCTGAGTTGCCCATGTTGTCGGCTTCATACTTCGTACAATCTTCTTCTGGGTGAATGGAGTTGCGGATGTAGGCACTGAATACGTTTGCAATATGAAGTTCGTAAAGTAGGCAACACTGTCAACAGATTCAATTTTACCCCGAATCAACTTGGGGAGTTCAAGCTTATCAGTAAAGCCTGACTTCATGTCCACCATCGCCCACTCCACCATAGCAATTTCCCTTTCAGTATTATCAGTTCTTATTTTGTACTGGCCGCTAAACGCTGAAAATGAACGGGAATGTTTTCCGACAGTGATTGAAATATGAATATGATTGTTACCGGTAAACAAGGCGAATACGTACATGGAAGTCTTGGGTGTCCGGGAGGCGTGGGCGAGTTCTGGTGTGTGTTGCCAACGTTCTAGACTTCATACTGCTCACTCCGGCAGAATGAAATTGCGGTCGTTAGCTCTGAATACGTTGTAGTTTGAAGAAGATAGATCCACGGTCAGAAGTAAATATTACTCACTAAAAACTTCGAAGACTCAAGCCTATCAGTAAAGCTCCCACTCCACCTTTCCTCTCCCAGCATTATCATTTATTTGTAAATTTATTTTATTCGTAGTTTCTATTTCTGTATTCTGCTATCAGGCAAGTAAGCCCCATTGGACAACAAAGTTTTTATTACGCTATCAGGTGCAGTCTTGCTTCTTCGATGGAACGTTGCTGGGGGAAGAGTGTTGAGATTTTCTGTTTGATTGATTAGTGTTTTTGGGAGTATCAACTGCTAAGATCATTATTCCCGTACGTGTTGTGCACTTTTTTATCGAGGGAGTTCGCGGGGTCGTTCCCTGCTGGATGGCGAGATAAGGCGCCGAACTACACTCGGATTCCGGGGTTTTCTCCTACTACGCATCTCCCACCAGCGAGACACTGCCTCAGTTGGGACAAGATCCAAGCTCCCGACTGGTCCCCCGAGTGCATGGAAGTGGAAGTGTGTGTGTGAGGCTGTGTAAGGGCTGAGGATAGAACAAGGAAGAAGAAGGAATGATCGCGCCCGTTCCGTGGTTCGTTTGTTAGGGTACTGCTCCGGCATTTACCTGTTATTGATCGGAAAACTACCGATCAGAGCCGCCGGTCACTAGAATTCTTCTCCAAACAGCGAATTTGACCTAGCTAGTGTCAAAAATCATGTTACCGTTTGAACTGGAACCCTAGGACCTCCCGGTCAGAAGCACAGCAGGGACATCAGTTGATGCTCTGAGCCACTTAAACTTGTTGAGGCTTTCTGTGTGGGGTTCTGGGAGCGAGGATTACTGGGAGCGAGTGAAATGATTGGTGCGACAAAAGGAAAGAGCAGGCAATGAGATTTTCTTCACATACGGAAGATTGTCTGTCGTACACTTCAATTCACTTTCATGTATTTGGCCACAATATTTTCATGTATTTGGCCAAAAGTTTCTTTTTGATGTTTGGTTTGTTTTAAATTGGTTAATCTCTATGTGTTTACTATATCGAGTGCTATACATGATTTTCTTTGTAATGTTCTTATTTCTTTATAGTCTTTTCTTATAATATTGTACAGTTATCATTTCATAATTTCTCTGTTACACAGTCTAGCCTGAGGGAGGGGAAAATGCGTTCCCCGAAACGTCGCTCTGTAATTTCCAGACAAATTCTGTATATATGGGTATAAAATAATAATAGGGTCTTTGTAAGAAGCTGTCTGTTAAAAATCTTGTGGTCAAATACATGAAACTGGAATACGATTTTCTACCTGTTCGACAGAATATGACGGCATCCGGACTACCCCATTTTTTGACTGCAGTTTCGGAATTCTTCATCAAGACTAAGAAAGTGGAACGTAATCAGCCACATATGCACATTCATATTAAAGAAGAAAAAAGGGACACATGATAAAATTGAGCTATGGATGATCATAACAAGTACATTTGCCTTACATCTCTGAAACTTGCCTTGCAATTAAGAATCTTCCATCTAAGAATTTTACACTGACATGATTTGAACACCCAGCTGCAATCATACGACGAGATTCCGTGTTAATGGTGGCGTGTACATCGTGTTACAATACATGTTTATTTATTGTAACTAGGCCAAACATGAAATCTGAGTGATAAATGCAGGTTTAGAAATATTCTAGCCTTGTCTTCTACTCAATGGTTGCCGGGAACCAGTTATGTTAAGAATATTGGTTACGAAAACACTGTGAAGAGTTGGAAGCTTGTTTAGTTTATATTAGTAAACATGTATTATTAAGTGATTAAATAAAAACTGTCTTCAATATTACTTATCATACCACATCTAATAAATTAGATGTTCACTCTGCATTCAATGACCAAGGCTCTTGCGGAGTTTCTAGAAGTTGTATTAGTTATTGCCGGATTATTTTTGTTATATAGCATATGATTTTCACTCACTGGTGTTGCAACTTCTTAGTTGTTTAAAGTTCTATCTAGTGTAATAATAAATGATGCTATTTTCTACTTGAGAAAAGAAATAATCGTAACATTCGAAGGCGATGAATTATTACCAACGTCCTTATAGTATTAGAAAAGGATGAAAAGAAATATTAATTCAATTATTAAAGTCACATACCTACGTTATATTTTTCTTTTTTAATCACTTATTGTTACGAGCATTCAGAATATTTGTCTAAAAGACTTTATGTGGCATTGTCCTAACTATTACTGAAATACATTTACCTAAAAAGTAGCTCAATGGAGGGAAAGGAAGAAAAATTAAAACCAAGCATATGTAAACACTATTTTTACAAAACAATGCGCATGTATCTGAGCTTCCAATACTAAAAATATGAAATAAAATACAATACAGGAATTTATTAAAACTTTATAAAGGAATGTATAAGAATGTCTAAAGGAATTACACTAAAAAGGGTCAAATGACGTCACATGCGAGGAAAGCTAATCGAAAGAGAGAGGATGCGAAAGACTTCGTAAGGCAACGAAACATAATAAATTAAACTAATGTTGAAATACTATTTGCAATGACCCACTTGTTAATTAGTCCATAAATCGAATTTAAATTTCATAATTAAATTTATTCCACATGTCAAATGCAATGACGCAGGTCAATTTCTTCTTACAGGCGAGAGTTAGAGCGAGACATTAATGTAGACGGCACATTAGGTACGTGAGTTATTTTAGTTACAATGCTCATCTAATTGACATTAATTTGAAAATATGATTCGAACAAAATATAATTTAATGCTGAACTGAAAGAAATTTGATTGGCCACTTATTTCACAATGTCAATTGATACGACATTAACTCATTTATTTCATATTCTGTTCCAAATAGTTGGCTCGTTAAAGCAATTAGATTTTCAAAATACTTTCGTTGATGTAATAACCTATGACGGAAGGCAAGTAGGCCGCAGACGTGAAAGCTGCGTGAGTTTCAAGACAACTACAGCGAGACTGGCACTGACGGATGGACTCTAGAAGAGATGCGGACCACCTAATGTGCAAAAGTAAGGAAGTCATAAAAGCAAAATGCACACATGAAACGAAGATTCCCTGTGTCATTCATATGATAATGATTCGAGAAATCAAATGCAACGTTTATTGTTCGGTGAAAGAGAAAGCGTTAAACTGAAGAAAGTTACGTGTAATTTCCATCCCTACTGAAAAGGAAGTTGGATCAAAACTGTCAAGAATTTGTAAATGAGTCAATTCGGATATGTAGCCCGAAATTTTTTTAATAATAATATTAATTTATGTTTTTGTATGGCAATATTGTGGCATTGTAAAAATATCTTTCATCTACACTATTCTTTTTAACTGAAAAACAGTTGAAATAATTGAAATGATTGAAGGCGTTGTCATTGTCAACAATACTATTTGATTCAATAAGAGCAGCTTTCGATGGCTTAGCCATCATCATCAGTTTTATGATACTGAAAACGATCTAACTCTCCGCCCCTTCTTTCTTTCATTCTTTTCTTTTCTTTAATTCTTCTCCTTTCATTTCTTAAGATGTTTTTTTAAATTATGTAACTATGTTAATTCTAATTTTATATTATTCTTGTATCAGAAAATTGATAATGGCTAAGCCATCGAAAGCTACTCTTATTGAAATAAATAGTATTGTTGACAATGACACCGCCTTCAATCATTTCAATTATGTAAATGTCGACAACTGTCAAGAATGTCAAGAATGTCACCACTAAACCAATATACTGAAAAACAGTGTTAAACGTATACCGTATACACGCAAATATTTCTGTAGCTGACGTTAAAATGTAAAAATAAAAAGTGATTTATATTTTAAATTTTAAATTATTAACATTTTAAAATTTGTATCCACTTTTTTATAGGCAAGTTAAAAGGCAAGTTTTTCGAAACCGATTTGAGTTTCTTAATAACACACTGAGAACATAGTGTTGGGATACCGTCTCGTGTCGAACCTACTTTTAATAAAACAATGTAGGCTTTCACGGCCGGAGTTGTAGTCAAAGATTTCTTCCGGGCTGAACCTACTTTTGCCCAGCGAAGTGCAGCAACTCGACGTGGTGTGGACTCAACAAATTGTTGGAAGTCCCCTGCAGAAATATTGAGCCATGCTGCTTCTATAGCCGTCCATAATTGCCAAAGCGTTGCAGGTGAAGGATTTTGTGCACGACCTGATCTCTAGATTATGTTTCTTAAATGTTCTATGGGCTTCATGTCGGGCGATCCGGGTGGCCTAATGATTCAATCAAATTGTTCAGCATGTCCCTCATCAATCCAATTGCGGACAGTTGTGGCCCAATGATTTTGCGCTGTTTGAGAACATGAAGTCCATGAGTGACTGCAAATGGTCTCCAAATAACTAAACAAAACCACTTCCACTCAAAAATTGGTTCATTTGAACCATAAGACTCAGTTCATTTGGTGCAAAAAGCGCCCACACCATTATGGACCCTAGACCTGCTTGTAAAATGTCTTGTTGACTTGGGTCCATGGCTTGGTGGGGTCTGCGCCATACTCAAATCCTACCAACAGCTCTTACTTAATTGGGAATTGTTTATCAAGTCACGGTTTTCCAGTCGTCTAGCGTTCAATCGATATGCTCACGAGCCCATACGAGGCGCTGCAGACGATGTCGTACCGCTAGCAAAGGCACTCGTGTCTGTCTTCTGCTCCCATAGTCCAGTCAAGCCAAATTTCGTCCCACATTGATTCCTGTGGTTATTTCATACAGCGTTGCTTCTCTCTTTGCACTGACAAATTTACGCAAACGCCGCCGCTGTCAGTCATTAAGGGAAAGGCCGACGGCCTAGCGCCAACTACCATTCCTCTTAAGAGTCCGTCATCCGTCGTGCGGTCTTCATCATGTCAGAAACCTTTTCACACGAGTACAAATAAAATCTCTGCCAATGAACTGTGCTTTTATACCTTTTGTACACAATACTACTGCCATCTGTATATTTGCATATTGATATCCCATGACGTTGGTCAGTTCAGTGGATAACAAGACTAGTGTTATGTTAATACACGGACAATTATAAACAATTATAATTAGTTTCGTATAGATTATTAGAACCTTAACGCGGCGTTTCTGGAGGTTACGTATGTTGAACAATTTTATTTGTACTAAGCATAATCATAGAAAGTTTAAAAACATTTATCTGGTTCGTCTAATTTCAGGATCAGAGAATTATAAAAAATGTATCGATAGTTCATTCTTAAAAACTTCGATTTTCTTTACATAACTAGGTTTAATTATCGTCTATCTTATTAACCATGGTCTACGGAATGACGTTATGCCAGGAAGATTATGATAATAACCGTTATGCCAACATACTAGTTCTGAGAGTTCCACCACTGTAGGTGTTTTAAAACCCTACCAAAAATTCTCAGTCTTACACGCCCGGATAATTAAAATTTAAAATGACTCTACCTCAGAAAATGGACTTTGAATACAGAAAACAGAACTTGCCAGACATTAGGAATAAATAGGAAAAAGGAAATAAGGAAATTATAAGAAATAATATGGATATAACCAGCTGGTCAGTTACAAAAAATAAAGGCAAATGACGTGATAAAAAACAAATTTGTACACTTCTACAACGGAGTAGAATACCAGAATCTCTGTAGTTGTAAATAAATGTCTAAATAAATGTATGAAGACTTTGAAACGTATAAATAATCGTTATATGAAGATATAACGTAAATAATTACAATTCAATAGTTGAAAAAGTTGCTTTAGAACTCTAACTCAACGATACTAAATAAAAAATACCCATTTCACTGAAATAATATTTCCAGGAGACTTCCACAGCAGAGTTGGAAGAGAAATGCAACCAAACTTGCTGGTCAATATGGGGAAGAAATTTGAAACGAAAATGGTAGAAAAGTTATCAACATCTCTGAAGTATATGAAATTAACAAATACTCTCTTCTCGCACAAAAATATACACAAATGCACCTGGTATCAGGACCCCAAAAATCTCAAATCTATTATACAAAAGATAAAATATCTCTCAAAATACAGGATGTTTGAGTGAAGTGAGAGACTTACTGTGTATAAGATAATTGCTTGGTAACAAAAATGTACACATGATTTCATCGAAAAAGTTCTCGTAAAGAAGTCCAAGAACAAGGATACGTAATACAACCTGTAAACTATAATTTATCCAGTTTATTCGATGAGAGTATGGCTCATTTTTATAGAACAAGACTTGAATCTAAATTTCTATCAAAGACATGGAGGTACTAGAAGGAAAATGTAATGATATAAAGGAATGTATCCACAATGCCGCTGAAGAGACATTGGGAGAGAGAAGAAATCAAATCACTATTGGTGGGACACAGATTTAGAAGAAAACATTAATTAAAAAGATAGAAGAATTAAAAATGTAGAACATTAATTTAAAAAATGTAATTAACATGTTCGAAACATGTAACGAAATATAATCAAAAGTTAGATAAATGTGATTACATAGAACAACATGGGTGTCATGGAGTTAGGATGCCTAGAGAGTAATTAATTCGATTAAAACACAAGAAAAGAACACATTGTTACACGGATAATAAACATACACGGATTGTTACACGGATAAAAAAGAGAACTTATAAAATCTATTTTTAAAAAACAAAAAAAAAAAAATAGATACAGATGATAATTTTTTTTAAAAAAAATGAGAAGTAAGTCTAGATGATTTAGAACAAGCATTGAAAACCATGAAACATAAAAATCTCGTGGTCGAGGGCACTGCACCAGTTGCACTGCTGAGTTTTGCTCCATTTAAACTGCACCACATACTCATATACAAGTTCTCAAGGAGCTTGAATGAAGAAGATCCCCCTAAGGAATGGCGAACATCTTACCTTATAGCATTAAAAAGAGAACCCAGAGACAAAAATAAACTTACAGAAGAATTGCAGTGAATAGTTAGGGAGGAAGGCTCTATAACAAAATAATTCGGAACAAAATTGAGTGGGAAATAGAAGGGAAAATGGAGAAAAGCAATGTGGTTTCAAGCGTGGTAGTCAGTAGTGGACCACGTACAGAGCCCCAAGAAAGTCTCTGCGCAGTGACATCTTGGGGGTTGCAACAAACATGTTGGTAGGAGCGTGTAACAAGAGCAAAGTAAATACCGCACTCACCCTAATCATAACAGACGCTGGAAGTGTTATCCCCTTCACTTGTTTCCCAGCGATGTGTTTGCTACCAAATAAATGCAATTTTTAATACGATGCCCTTCCTGGCGCACAATATTTATCTTAAAGCAAATGACAGAGAAGAAAACAAGGCGAGAAAAAGAGATGCATTAGTGTTTCATCGATGTAAAAACAGTAAATGATAATGTACAAGTATCAAGAGTTCGGCAAGAAATATATAATTTTCAAGTAAATAAGAATTAAATTGTCACACAAAATCTATATATCTATAATGCGTCTCAAATAAAGGTTGACAACAGGCTCTCTGGCCTAGTGAGTAAAGACCTTGCCTGCAGTAAGTAAAGTTTTGTTCCCTATTCATTTCGAAATATATCTAAATATGAATTTAGAGGGGGTGACAAAAACTATGTTATGATTTTCCAGTGACAATACAAGAGAATAAATTCCACACTTTTTATTTCGAAGATGATCAGCTAGTTATTGCTTCAGAAGGTGCTGTCTGTGAGTTACATGATACATAAACACAATTGATTTACAAACAGGACTCACGATTAATAATGGACAAATCTGAATACTTAGTAGTTCGTTAAATATTTTAGTAGATCTGTCTTTGTAAATACCATGAAATGGAAGTGAGTAGAAAAATGTAAATACTTGTGTGTTATTTTTAATAAAATGGTGTACGAACCAAAATTAAATAGAAAGGATAATCGATTTAAGAAATAACGTGACCCGTTGTATGAACTCCGAAGTTATGGAACAAGGATATTAACAACACTACCAAAAAACTGCTTTACTTCACCTTAGTAAAAATGTTACAATTTATGGGTCATAAACTACATGGTAGATAGACGAAAAAATAAGACAAGGTCTGTTGACTTTAGAGAAGGACTTTGGCGCAACAGAAAAGTGAATAATGATGCAAGGTCAAAATGAAAATAGAAAAAGCAATATTTAATGAAATAGAGGAGGGACATATGTGATATGGCCACGTTGATCACTTGTATAATATTAAATGGCAAAAGGATCGTCAGAAGAGGGGAAGACCCAGCAGTGCGTGGAAACAAGGATTTGCCGAGATAGCCATTCAAATACAAGACAACTTAAGGAGACAGAAGTGCCTGGAGATTGAAAGCGGAGATACGGCCACAGATGTAGAGTAACTCCCCTATTATATAAGAAAAGATATAGAAATAGCTTATAGAATTATAGATAAAGAAATAAATATAGAAAAGCTTATATTTGAATGTTTATTCCCGCACAATTTCGGGTTTATAACGGGAAGTTCGGAAGTGATTATTTGAAGTTAGAAATCAGTATGAAACTATTTTCCATTTGTAAAATAATGATTTACAAACTGTTAAATGTTCACACTGGTTTAGATAGTTCACATTAAGTTTGTACGTATTTAAAAATAAATTTTTACGTGATTCCTTTCATGGCATTCCTTTCACTCCTGCCCGGCCTGGGTGGTACAGCGCCAGGGCCAATTGCCTCCGAGTAAGCTTTTCATCTTGGCGGTGGGTTCGAATCCTGCATAAGTCATGGATGTTGTGAATTGTGGTATAGTGGTACAGTCCCAGTCATCCGTGTATCTTCCTCTATAACCATTATTTACCCACTCCAGATTCTGATAATCGTCACCAAACCGGCATTCTCCGAGATGGGGTCACGGGGTACTTTGGCAACACAATGTACCTACCAAAATGACGGAGAAGGGCCTAAGGTCCTCCTCCTACAGTTAATGAGGTGAGGTGGTTCCAACCCAAAGAATAAAACCGGAGACGAAATAGAGTGGCAAGAGAATTGTGATGTCGCTGAGAGTGCCGTAATGGTTAGAGGAGCCTGATCCAAATATGTACACATCACAAAGATCGCATGTGCAATCATTCTTGCATAAACTGGATAATTGGCCTACGGATAAAATCAAAATGTTCTTAAGAGAACACGTTTCTCGAATTTAAGAACTTTCCCTCTTTTGTGTTGCAATACTGCAGTCCGAAGAATCTACTGCATGCGTGTTATTATCAACGACCCACATTTGTTCCCAGAGCAAGGATTGATCTGATAGAATGAACGCTGGCGGACCGTCAGAGCTATTGTGTCTTTGAGAAATTTTTCCAGCTGTACGTAATGTTCTTCATTGTTTCACTCCGAGCAACGAATACGTACTAGGGGAGAAAGACGTATGTGACATATTTATGGCAGCAGTTGAAGGAGATAAGCAGATCGTGGTAATCTCTCCTATGAGTTCACGAACGCGTCGGGTGGTCATACATCGACACACATGAGCTGAGCACATACGTGTTTTGAAAGTTAGCGAATTGCAACGCTTCCTTTCTCTTTGCAAAACGCTCGCACATAACCATGAATATAACTTATGACATAACGTTTCGTAAGACACAGTAAAAATCAGAAATATTTTTATATATCATGCGATAATTAAATATAAAAGCAATTTCTGCATAATATGTTATACTTCATTGAGAAACTAAAATAAAAGTAACTTGGAAAAATAATAAGTATACCCTATTTTCCATCGGATATGCTCTCAACTTCAAAACTAAGAGACAATAAAGAAAAACAATAATTTGATAACAGAGGGATGTAACTCAATTGATTCACTTATATCACACCATATCAATGTTCATTGTTCATAGTTTTTTTACAATATGTATTCGAATTCAATGAATACATTATGAGGAGAGTCAAAGCAAAACGTTCGATTTAGAAATTTGGCCAAGAAATATTGGCAAGTTCAGGAGAAAGATAACGTACTTTAAACTAATACTAAAGCAGTTTTACAACTGAAGAACATTGTGACTATAAAAATTGTGTTACTTTTTTTGTATAATTCACTGTCGTAGTTATATTTTGAAGTCAAAAATCTATACCTGCGTGTTTCTTTATTATCCTAATTAAATTGTAAATGTGTAAACTTCTAAGTTTTGTAAACAAATGAATTATAAACAATAAATATGCAACTTGTTTTGCCCCTTATTAATTAATTTCATTTAGTAAATTTAATTTATATATTATAAAACTGTAATTTTGTATCATAATTATTGTATGCTAATTAAGTCATGACTAATGACATCGTTATAGAAAATAAATAAGTCATGACTAATGACATCGTAATAGAAAATAAATAAAAAACGGTTTCCTGGACGTAAGTTATTAAATATATTTCTAGTTACAGAAGGTAGTCCTTTTCTTGATGACAAATCTACAGTCAAATATTCTTCTCGTTATGAGGAACCTACAAACTCAACGAAACTAAAGCTAAAACGCGTAAACAAGTAGGCAGAAGCCTAACCAGAAAAACTATTGCAAGAGCAATCACTTTTTTCTCTGAGCCCCACTTTGGGCTCTGACCTCTGCATAAGTCGTCCCCTTCCCATAATTTCCTCATACAAGAATTTGACAAGAACTCCGTAAGACTTCTATACAAACCTCACGCATGATATCAATACTTCCGCCTACGAGAGAGCAGCATCAAGAACGGTTAGATCATGAATCCGAGATCGCGTGCGTCGTTATCGCAGCAACTTCCGCCCGGCTCCATTTTATTGATTGATTGATTAGTGATTACGGGAGCGTCAACTGCTAAGGTCATTAGTCTCATAAGTGTATGTTTTCATCGCGGGAGGTGGCGGTCATCTTCCTCCTGGCTAGCAAGACCGGCGCCAACTAACATCGACCTACGGGGATTTCCCCAACCAGATATCTCCCACCAGAGAGACACCGCTCTAGCCAGGACAGCTCTAAGCTCCCGATCGGTCTT
This sequence comes from Teleogryllus oceanicus, assembly GCA_964035755.1. NCBI lineage: Eukaryota > Metazoa > Arthropoda > Insecta > Orthoptera > Gryllidae > Teleogryllus > Teleogryllus oceanicus. The sequence goes on from CAXIVR010000004.1 coordinate 32,711,417, forward strand.
CCGGCATGTGTAGTAGTGAAGTGTATGTAAGTAACTGTAAGTAAGGGGTGATGATAGGACAAGGAAGTGGAAGAAAAAATTGCCCCATCAGTTTCCTGGCGAGTGTGGTAGTGTAGTGCATATTAGTGTGTGTGTGTGTGTGTGTGTGTGTGTGTGTGTGTGTGTGTGTGTGTAAGGGGAGAGGATAGGACAAGGAAGAGGAAGGGAAGATCACGCGCTGTCCGTGACCCGTTTGTTACAGTACAGCTCCGGTATTCGCCTGGAGTTGATCAGAGAAACCACGGAACACTACCGAGCAGTGCAACCAGCTGCTAGAATTATCCTCTACGCAGTGCCCGAATTCGACCTAGCTGTCTAGCTAGTGTGGAAAATCCTGCCATCAGGGCTCGAATCTTAGGACCTGCCGGTCAGAGGCACTGCAGTGACATCAATTGACGCCCTCAGCCAGATTTGCCGGTTCCCGGTTCGAGTCCCGGGCGTGGAGGCGGGGCGGCGGCGCCCGAAGGCCGGCGCTGCCACTGGTGGCCTGGTCCGGCGGGCGGCGGCGGGCAGTTCCCGCTCGCTGGGCAGCCCCCGCAGATAAGAGAAATTGGTTCAGACTGCGCTCGCCGTTTAGATACAAATCGGCAATATGGTTTCCTTTATATGTGGGGGCTATAACCGTTAATTTTTCACCCTTCTCCGCCGAATTCCTGCGTCCAGCCACCGCCGCGCCCCGCCGCGCCGCCCTGCGCCGTCGCCGCTAATTATATTCAGAGCGGGCGAGAGGGCCGGCGCGTGGTTGGGTGGGCGAGGCGGCCCGCGGACGTACGGGCGGGCGGGTTCACGCGCGGCCGGGCTCACAGATGCTCGGGTTACGTTCTGTTGGTCTTTTACGTACTTACGAGCAGTGAGGTTTATGAGCGAACGGATGTGCGGATGGCCGTGCTTACGTATTGTTGGGCGTTTTCATATCTATCGGTAGTAAGGCACGTGAGTGAACGGGCTTACGGAAGAACGGGTTTACGGATGGTCGGGCTTACTTATTTTTGGGCGTTTTGGTACTTCCAAATAGTGCTAGGAGTGGAGGCTTACGATGACCACGATTATGCATTGTTGGTCATTTTGGTACGTATGGGCAGTATAGCCTATGAGCAAACGAGCTTACCGGAGGACTGGCTTGCGATATCACGGAAGGACAAGGTTACTGGCGGACATGATTACCGGCGAAAAGACATAAGTTTTCGTTTTTTACTCGAGGGCGAGATTTCTGGAAGATGAGATTTCCGGTGAATCGTCTTACCACTATGGGCTTGCGGGTGGTCTTTCGAGCGAATGCAATGCAATGTGAAGTGCCGTTTTGCGAGTGGGGGGGAGATTTGGGCGGGCGCGCACTGGGGCGCGAAGGGGCGCTTGTGCAACCCCCGGTGCAGCTCGGCGTTTCGCGTGCGCGCCCGTTTATTGGATGGCCCGCGGGCGCCGCTGCGGGCGACAGGTGGAGCGATGTCGCCTCCCAGAAAGGGCGAACGGCGCTTGGCGGGTGGGCGGGCGGTGAATGTTACTTCAGTTTGGTGAATGGTCCAAGAGGTAAGACTTGACTTAATGGAGAGAATAAATTTTGCAAACGAGGTCCTAAGAAGTATCGTGGACTAGTAACAGCGATCTGCGACGCAAATGTGAAGTTTTAAATTTTGTAATGTTAGCCATTGCCTTTTCCATCTATCTCCTATGTTTAGTTTTCTGTAATTGTTATTACTTATAATTAAAATAATTACTTGTTCAAATAAAAAAGCATAATTAATGCTCGGTGACGTTGGGAAAATTACGCTTTGGTTGAAGAGAATTTTCCTACTCTTCTCTCATTTATTCACTTACTACATAGTAATAGAATGCGGCGTTGAAAATGCGACACCAAGTAAGGTAATAAAACAAATGCAATATTCAAGAAAATAAGGATAAACTGGAGGGAAATGTAGAGACTTTATAATAAAATGAGCTCAAATTCGCTGAAAAATTTCACCAACGTATACTTAGTTGTCTTGAGACATGGTCTAAAAATGGTAACCTTCACATTTAGATTTAAAAAATATAATTTAATTAGGCAGATTCCTTTGCACATATGACACACAGTAGTGACATCAACAGGTAAGGAAGAGTATACTCACAAATTGCGAAGTCAAATCCAGATGTAAAGCATACAATTTGATGAAGCGTGATTAGTTCGACTTACCGTGAATGATAGCATGGTTAGTAAAGAAGGAGTGCTGTTACCATGACCGTACAGTGCGTGGTACGTGAGTGAAATTAAATAAATTGAATGAATGTAAAATAGTGATATTTAACTGGCAGGAAAAGTTGTTCAGAAGGAAGCTCGGTATTCTCTTTAAACGCTTTTAAGTGCTCTTTAACTGACAACTTTAACTGCTTTTTTGACGTAAAATAAATAAATAAATAAATAAATAACATAACCTTGTTTAGACATTTAACAAAATGTGTGCTTTTAATACGTTTTACCCTACTGAAATATATCATCACCCCATTACTTCCTCAACGATTAGCGATTCAAATGGTATCAAAAGCTAAGTTCATTAGTCCCGTAAGTGTTGTGCATGTTTTCATCGCGGTTTGTGATGGTGATCTTCCCCCTCTAGGAGGTGAGATCCGGCGCGGACCTACGTCGGCTTGCAGGGATGGTGACTCGCACCAGCAAGGCACCGCCCCAGCTCTGAGCTCCCGACTGGCCTCCAAACACGTGCGGTAGAGTAGTACAAGGAAGTCTGTGTTTAAAGGGCGAAGATGAGACAAGGAAGAGGAAGGAAAAATTGCGCGCAGTAAGTGGCCCGTTTGTTCGGCTCCAGCATGCGCCTGGTGTTGATCGACTGAAAATTACTCATACCAATTAAAACAGCCGGCCGCTGAAATTCTCCTCCGGACAGCGTCTAAATCTGACGCAGCTCGTATTACTTCCTCACGTGTCTCAGAGCGAAGTGGCCCCCTGTCCCGTTCCGTCCCGTTGCCTCGCAGCGCAAATTAAATGCACAATTACGTCCCCGCCTCGCGTATCATGCGGGCGATCGGGCGGTTGCACCTGGGGCGCGGGGGCGGCGCGGGGGCGGCGCGGGGGCGGCGCGGGGGCGGCGCGGGGCGGCGCGGGGCGGCGCGGGGCGGCGCGGGGCGGCGCGGGGCGGCGCGGGCGGCGGCGCGGCGGCGCGGGGCGGCGCGGGGCGGCGCGGGGCGGCGCGGGGCGGCGCGGGGCGGCGCGGGGGCGACGCGGCCAGCTGGACGGGGCGCGACCCGCGAGGCGTGAGCCCCGCGCGCGCTTTCAGCGCAGATGCCGCGAAAGTAAACCCACGCTGGCCGGCCGGCCTGACCCGGCGCCGCGCCGCCACACCCACGACCCGGAGAATTGATTCCGAGCGGCGCCGCCTGCGCCGCGACCCACTGATCAGCAGTGGGCACTCACGTCAACGCGCCGAGCAAACGGAATTCCTTTTTTAATTTAAAAAATTAAACGGAAAAATTGAAATATCCCTATCCGTGCATGGTATTGGATCTGTTTGTCCGTCTCACCAGATACCCGCTAGACGACGGTTTCTTCCCTTTCAACGCGGCAAGACCACCTCTAGACAAGAAATGCTCACCAAAATAAATCCAAGTCAGTCTCACCAAAAAAATACATCATATATTATTATATTATTATTATATTATTATTATATTATTATTATATTATTATTATATTATTATTATATTATTATTATATTATTATTATATTATTATTATATTATTATTATATTATTATTATATTATTATATTATAATTATATTATATTATTACTGTTGTAATTATTATTATTATTATTATTATTATTATTATTATTATTATTATTATTATTATTTTCTGTACTTAAGTCCTTGTAGGTTTCTGACTCTTTCTCCGCCAGCGAATGTTGGCTATGTCGGCGTATATATAGAAATTACTCCTACACAGTGTCCTAGCACGAACTGAAGGAGATGGTTAGGAGAGAGAGAGAGAATTGAAGGGATGATATTGCAAAGTCTGTTTTTTGTTATGTATAGAATGTTGCTTCCACATTCGCCTGGAAATGAATAGGGACCGCGGAATCACCTTTTAGCGTTTTCATGCTTATCTCGGGATGCGTCAAAATATTTCCGTTCAGAGCTTCCAAGAAAAGAAAAGAAAAGTAAAGAAAAGAAATATGTTTAAAAATATATCTGAAAAAGAATTCATGAGATAATTCATACAACAATAAAACCAAAGACACATTTTAATCCGAAATGGCACTGATAGTTTTTGTTATATAAACTGCACACTGAAGTTTCACGGACACCAAAGATCTTTATTGCAACAAAAGATTCAGAAAATTATGGATGATTCAGAAGTGTTTTATAGTGTTTTGTTTTCATTTAAGATGAAAAAATAACAAAACAAAATTAAAAAATTTAAACAAAACCACAATAAAATCATAACATTGAATGAGCATTACAAGAATAATAGTATTCATATTTTATTATTTGTGAGCAGAACAATCAGAAACTACACACTGGGTTCCAGAGGTCCCTAGCTGCACCACTGACAAATTAGCCTGTATTCTCGGCAAAGTATTGGCGCCAACTGAGACTGTAAGTAGCATGAGGGCAAGCCAATGGGTTAATTCAAGTTTACGTAAATCGCTATACGGCTGTCGTCAGAAATTTCTCTCACAGTGAATTTGAAATGTTGTTAGGGCCTAGTCGACCCCAGTGTGAGATTAATCTTTAATCGTTAACTAATAGTTAATTAAAGCGTTATTGTTTGTTGGTTTTGATGAGTCCGTTGGGAAGCAGGAACCACTGTGCACTTCCTGCAGCGCCGCGGACCTCTGGGCGCCGCTTCGTGCAGCGGTGTGCAGGGCGACCGCCCCGCCTGGGGGCGATGCGAGAAACTGGGTCTGCTCGGCGCGCTCTCAATGGCAAAGGGACACATAAATATCGCGCGATCAGAGGTCGAAAGAGGGGGCTTATCAAACGCACGATCTCCACTCTAAATCCGAAGATTGCGATTTCGTGGGGTCAAGATTGCAACGAAACGGTTCCCACTACTTTGGGCTGGGACTTTCTCGAAAAGTGCAGACTATCTTGTAAATCTCCTCGACTGATTTGACCGCGGTCTTTTGACGGGACGTCACGATCTTTCTCTTGTTTATGGACGTAAATCCTTGTGACGTAATTCTTTTACAAAACGTCGGGCTGTCTCGTGATTCGTTTGAAAGGACAGGTGCAGACAAAAGCCAAAGCCATGGCTTGAAGTCGAGCTCGTTATTTCGCACAGTGAATGTTTCACGAGGTTACCATCAATCATGTCATTGAAAATATACTTAGTCTATCGTGCTTAATAGGATTTCGATGTTGGTTAGCGTTCCTGAGGAATTACAATATAAGTTTAACTACCATAACAATGTATGTTTTATTATGAATAGTCAAAGCTCTGAGGAATATGTTCCAATGTGTACGCATCTATTATTTATGAATATATTAATTCGTGTTCCTGTTGATTATACTCATAGTTTTGTAAATATTGTTAACATGTTTTACTCAACAAGACCAAGATATGAAATAAAGATATTATTTAAATTTTTCACGAATAATGCATGTTAAATACTCAAGATAAAAACAAAAGTATTGAAATAATGGAAAGAAATTCGCAGTCCTATTTTCTTACTATCAGAAATGATGTGTAAATATTCTGTTCTTCAGTCATCCATATTGCTTTTTAAACTGGACATTTATCGATTTGGGGATGTTAGCATGAATCAAATTAATATCACTGAGTGTATAAGTTCATTTTCTAATCTCGTATACGTCTCAGAAAACTGGTAAAACCCGGCTTACCTTAAGCGCCGTGTTCTTTCTTCTTTATTGAATGATCAAAGGTGGGCCTCGGTTGTGACACAATGCTTTCTCGATAAATGAAAATTCAGAAAACCACAAACCGAGAAAAATTATAATTCTAGGAGAAAGAATACCTGTTTCTGACCTCTGAGAAGAATTGACTAAACGAGTTTCGGTCAACAAATTATTCTCTAACAAGATGATCGTCCATATACACAATGGTCAATTCCACGAAATATTTCTGACGACGGACACACTTTCTACAATACTCTTACCCAATTTAGCGTCAGAAAAGGGGCGTGAAAGATTAGGGAGAGTCGCTTTTTCCTTTTGAAGCTTTGTTTTTGTACGCTTTCCAAGTTCTTTGCCTAGCTGTTGCTTTTCCAGCTTCTAAGCTCCTTTCAAGGAAGTCGACCTCTTGAGTTATAAAAGAAGTAAGAATAATCTAAAATTATAAATCGGTATTCATTTTCTATCTGAGATAGAAAGTAATTTTTCATTATAAAAATAGATTAATTTATATTAAAATTTTAACATTTTTGTGGATATGATTCTGCATTTTAATGTAACACTAATAATGATAAAGGAAAAAAAGCTTTGAAGACTCTTTGGCCGGTTCGCATAAAGACCGTATCCCAAGTGTCGTTGGACGTTTTCGAAACCTGCACAAGGGGAATTTAATTACACTGCTTTCTTCAACTCAGTGAATAAAAGGAGATATGCATCGGGCCACCCGTAAGAATGCGGTGCGTCTAATCAACGATCGTCTATAATTACCACGCGAGGGGAGTTGGCCGGTTAATTGCTCCGCCCAAGACTGACGCGTGGAGTCGCTCACGTGGCGTCGATTAATCATCCGGGGGAATTGCCCTATCAGCTGCCAGCTGAGCCATGAAGTGTCATTGGCCTCATGATTGTCGCGTATGTTGTTTTTAATTTTAGCAAGAATTGGCTGGTTACATTATACATATTACGTAAATACATTCTCTACGTAATCGAGTAACCTACGTGACACCATCACGCTGTCAGTGAGTACGTATTAAGAGAGAATCAAACCTATTGGTGGGGCTTTGTATGCAATTATTGTGTTGCTTGACTACACGGTCATTTGTGTTGCGATGGTTATGAGTGGGGGGCGGATTTTAATGAAATTCCATTTTTTTCTTTTCACTTTAGAACATTGCCGTTTAGTATACAAATTCATTTTTATAGGTCATTATTTAGCATTCTTTGTCGGTTTTGACTAATAAGTCATTTTTTACCCTTTTCCGTCATTTTTAATGCATTTATGCTGATTTCGTCGATTTTAATGTCATTTTTAATGGTGCTTGCTTCAAACAATATTTACGAAATGCAAAAAAATTTTCTTCACAGAATTACTCAGAAGCCTATTCGATTTGCTCAGAAATTGTTTTGACAGACGTGAGTACGTAATTCTTGTGACGTATATCAGTGCCATTGCCGATTCGGACGATTTCGAGTTAACTAAAGGCAGATTTCCAGGTAGAAAACAGTCCAAACCAAAATTTTGCAAGTGAAGTTCACTCAAACAAATGGAAGAAGCATCGATTATATCAGTATCGCTTGAGTTATTGATCCGAAGTGGTTTTGATAAGATTTTTTACGTCATTATTCTTTGGTTTAAGGTCATTTTTAAAGCACTTAAAGAGTGTTTTATTGATCATTTTTGGCGATGTTTTAGGTCATCAAAATCCGCTCCCTAGTTATGAGAATAACGATATAATTATTGAAGGAATAAAAATACTTTATTAACCCACCGGAGATGAAGGATGAGCGCCACGCTCACTTTCAAACTTCGCTTATCATAACCAGGCATTGCAGGTATTCTAATAGCGTTTTCCATGCGTTGCACTGAAACCCACCCTAGTGCAGGGCAGAAACGTCATCGCTCCGCAACAGTGCTGCCCCACACGCGTGAAGGGCAGCTACGAATGAAACGAATTCCAGAACTGAGTCAGTGCTTGCGCTACACAGTGAAATTATACACAGCTGTTCTTGGTCAGTCACACTGATGGAACTCTACAAATAATAATTTTGAATTCTGATCATTGTTGTAAATGTTATGAAGTCTTTTGGTAATTCTTATTTCTTAATTCATAAACTATTAGCGTGTGATTTCTTTATTTAAAAACTACGAAAACTTCAAATGCTTATTGTTGCAATTTCGTTTTTCGTGATTTACCAGTGATCGATATAGTACACAAGATTTTGAACCAAAAGGCTTCTGAGAATTGTTTGGTTATTGAAAACCATAAAAATATTAACATGAGCATTTCCGCTGGTATATGTATGGGCGTGCGAGAAACATTTCTTGGCACATATATTTGAATGATTTTGTAAGGATCACTATTTTTATTTTCACTTTATTAGCGTTTCGAAATTGAACTACCTACACTTTGGTTTCTAAATAACACTGTATTTGTTAACATGAAGTTATTCAAGGTTACATTTTTTCCAAACTTCGCGAGTCACAAAAATTATTTTAAGACATTTCTTGCAAAATATAATATACTTCATCATTCGAAGTACCCCTGCGTGACAGTAGATCCTCAATTGCCTTCACAATTTCACCACGAATCCAAACCAGCATGGATAACTTCCGTACGTAACCTCACAATGGCCCGGTGCACTGACGCGATCGTCACTGCAGTTTAGGGCACCCCGAGTGCACCCTGGTTCCGTGTCGATGTGCGAATGGAACATGCGCTTCTTTGCACTGGTGCGTCCTAGCGGTCGAATGGAACACGAAAGCTGCCCCGAGTGCGCACTGAGTGAGCACCAGTGCGGTGAATGGAAAACGCTTTAAGGGTCTGTGATTGCTTCTAACTGTAATTTGAAATACTGACAACGAAAGGAACTTGATTAAATAAATGATGTAAACATTCAGTGTTAAGTAAAGTGTCATATGTGCAAAACAGTGGAAAAGTAAGAAGGGCATTCACTCTCAACCTACAGCATTAGATTTTTATGACGAAATTCTATTACTAACCTATTTACAAAAATATTGTTTAGCGCGGAGCTTTCGAACATGAATTATGCTATTTATTCTTATTTTATTAGAGCAAAATTTACCGTACAGCAGAACAAATTGATCACTGATTAGTAGAGAAAGCCGGTGAAGACCTGTAAGTTAGATTACAATTTATTATCTTTTACTATATTGGCTCGATCATCAGCTCTTTTCAGCTCAGAACGATAATTTTGAGCATGTCCTGATCACAAAAGCAGTGTTGGACTATGATCGTAACTGTTTTTGGTAATTTTACGCTCAAATATTAGGAAATATTGACTAAAAATAAATATAATCATTGTATCGGCAATAAACACATTACATTGTTATAAACACATTTCATATTACAGGATTTATAAACAACATATTGCTATTTCTTTCTGAAATAAGCATGGAAGTTTAATTTCAAATATGCTCAGCTTTGACCGGACGGTGTGATGCAATCAGTTTCCCCACTTTGTGGGTGTAACAGTAGTTTAATTGGGGTGAAGTGAACGACTTTACATGACACAATATTTATTTGTGAAATTAAGCAAAGTGTAGTTTTCGGAGGTTCACCCCGATTATGTGTTCTATACGGTCTGAGGAAATACTTTAAAATAATTTATAAACACAAATCAGAGTGCCAGAAATTTGCATAATAGGGAAATATTTAATTCCAGAAAGAACACAGATAATTTCGGTTAGTTGAGAATCATAAATCAGAATGGTAAAATGTCATCACCTTATGGATGACGGTTGTGATTGATGACTGCGAATTGAAAGATCACTCTTCAGTTGCAGAAAGAATTTTCAGACTGTAATCAATGTTAAATTTTGCAATGAAAGGAATAGAGATGAGAATGGATGCAGGACGTTTCAACCAATCAAAACCTAATTATTACTTCTACGTATTAAAGTATATTATGAACGATATGCCAAGGCAGACACAAACATGGAAGACAAAAGCTCAATACAAGATCGCCTAGAAAAGATTCCATAAGCAATGAATGCAGTTTCTTCATCCTTAACAATCGTGTTGCATCTTCCAATCATGCAAAAGCGAAGAAAGTCATTACACACGTATTAATCATATTCTACACTTCACTTCTCGCTAGGAGCAGATGAACTCTTCAGTGCACTTTTGCTATTAACAGAGCACAAAAACGTTCTATTCAACGTTCCGGGTGAAGTCCAATGACGAACCCCTGTGGAGCGGAGAATCATAGAACATAATCTCTCTTCTCATCAGTTCTCACTCCAATCACTCTAAAACTGAAAAAGAGGAGTAAGATAAGACAAAGAAAACATCAATATAGCTGACAAAGATGGATGTGTATACTTATATAGGAATTGAACGCATCAAATTTACGTAAGAAGTGAGGTTTCCGCTTTAGCTACACGTCTTAATGAAAGTCACACAACCGATGGCATACGGCGCCTTCCTCATTACGGAAAAAAATCTTCAGATGAATTAAGAACTCTATTTTTAATCGATAATAGATTTTAATATTAATTTGTATTAATATGTGTGCCCAATAAAGAAATACGTACAATTTATGTATTTCACAAATTTTTGGCGACTTAAGCCAATCTATCTTTTCCACTTTGAAACTGACAGAAGAGCATTTGCCTCAAACGTACATTGTGATTCTCTCTTGATACAGCTTTTTTACTTTCTCACTATAGAGTAGAGAGCAAGTTTTGTAATGCTGCGCGAAAAAAACGGATTTTCGGCAGAAAAACTCTTATTACACGGCCCTGGTAACAAACAACTGGACAAATTCAGTTCCTAGCTTTAGACAAAAAGTTTTCTAACACGAATAGTATCAAGAATTTCTATTTTGTGGGTTCCCGTTACCGAAAAATCGAATGACTGTCTTCTTTCTGTCCGTCTGTAAACAACGCTAGCCACTAGCTGATTTTCAGCCAGTGGCTAACGTTGTTCAGCTGATTTTCTTCAAAATTGATATTCCCCAATCGATTTGGCCGATGTCTCGACCCCTTGAATTTGAAAACGATATTTTAATTGTGGGGAGGCTACTTTACATAAAGCTTCTTGAACATTTTCAAAATTTAAAAAAATGGCTTCATCGATTTTAATTATTTTGTTGTTGGATAGTGTAAAAGACATTTAAGAGAATGGTCTCATGTTTGTTGAAAATCTTAATTTTTCGAAAATTGCAAAAGTTCAAAATTATTTCGAAGTCTTCCTACAACTAAAATATTCAAGATAGATATTATCCCTGAATAAACTCTGTTCGTTAATGATTCGATATGAACAAAACCTTGTACATATTTTCGACACTTAGTACTTTTTACGTAATTTTGCGTCAAATTACGAGCAAGGAAGTACGTGCTGTTTTAGTACCAGTAGTTTAAAGATAAAACTGCTTCCCTTATAGTCTAACGGTGAAGTAAGTAACGGTGAAGATGGCGGCAGTAGCGATGACAATGTCACAGAGAAGACGTTTCCCGGACATTGTCTCGACTTTTTCTCCTGCTCTCCGCTTCGTTCACTTCACCGAATCATCGTTCTCCAGCCAGTGACTCCCAACGTCGATTAGATGCATTCAGTTCTCTTGGTAACAACTCAGTCACCACCTCCTCGACAGCTATTTCGAGACAACAGAGCAGTCATCGTTAGCGGATTTCAATACCGCTGCCTGTTGTTTTTATGCCTATTCCGGGAAATAGCTTTCGAGAACGTCTTGTTTACGCGAACGCATTCTCGTTTGTCTAAATGTTGCCTCCACGACCGCCTTGCTAAATGAGATTCCTACTGATTAAAATTCCTTTTGCGTTGAGACCTCGAGACGTGCTTCATTCTTCTTCTGCAACCCATTTCTTAGAAGAATGAAATTTATCGTATTCCACACTTTTAAAAACTGTCGCAAGGAATTCCACTCTCGTTAGACCAATCTTGTGGAAGCTCTCTAATAATTGAAGCACGCACTTTATGGAACAACATTATGGCTCATTTTGAGAGAATGAAGATTAAAAAGAGATAAACAACATTCTTAAAATGTTTATTTTTTTATTTATTTTACGTCAAAAAAACAGTTAAAAACTGCGTATGACGTGCTATGGGGAAAAGTGAATTGTGTGCACATTTTCAAAATTCTGTGATCCCTACACTGTCATATACTACGTAAATTTTGAAAAAAAAGAGCCCCCATGTAATAAAATCTGCTTTCAAGGATAAAAAGGCAATAAATTTTGGCTCTTATCCATGTTGTCCTTCGGAATAATACTTCCTGCCGCGACAACAAGGAAACGATAATTTAAATAATTGTATTTCCCACTGAGTTCTAGAAGACGTGCACAGAAAGTGAAGTTACATTTATGTCCAGAAGCAAAACAAGGGGCCATCTCAGCATTTGCTCAATGAATCAGGGAAACTGGACGAAAAATTTGATCGAGATGGGGGTCATTGACCCCATTAATTAGCTTGTAATCAGTCGTTTTCGGTGTATCGAGAAAGGTCTACAAGTATCAACATTTTCAAGTCATATCTGCTGTCAATTTCTTCTATTTTTGAAGTCAATTACTTGTACTACCTAGAACAAAACAGTCAAAGTTTTAGAAAATCTCGAACAAATCGGTCAACAAGAGTAAATATCTTCCCTGAAATTTAGAAACAAATTATTAGTATAATATTTGTGATGCATTCTAAAATACATTTTAAAGAACACTAAAATTCAAAATAAGTTTTATAGAAGTTTTAAAACCTTCATTTTCTTAAATGACCTCCAAAAAAAGCTCATTCCTATTCTTAATCTCAAGTTACATATTTTATTTAAAAATGTCGTTTATCACCTATAATTTTCGTTAGTGGTTAAACAATTTCTGACGCAAGGCTATTGCATGTCAGTAATTTCTATAATTGTTAATAACAATACAATTTTCCACCCTGATAAAAATATTGTTTATAAGCTTCTCTTGAAATGTTAATAGTGTAGCAATCCATACATCAAAGAAGTTTAAGCAATACAAACTAGTATAAGGAGTTTTGCTTTGTAGAGTAAACTGCATGCTATATATTTGGGAGATCATTGTTGATTAAAAATCATGTTTATATAATAGAATACAGTTTTGTGAATTATTCTCTATTCAGTGAAACTGAAACTTTCAAACTGTCAAGGTAAAGAATAAGAAGAGAAAATAAATAAATAAATAAAACACAATATGTGTAATTTATTATACGTCTTTTATGAAAATCATAGGGGATTTGTTGGAGGAGAATCAATTTGCGCCAAAACGTAGGAGAAGAGATCTTATAGGAAAATGGTTTGGGCTTACCCATGCCACCGCTGAGGTCCCAGTTCGATTCGCGGCCCATCCTTGTAGAAATAATGGAGGGCAAAGCAAGATAACAGCACGATTTCTGGAGGTTCTCCAGTTCGTCTTACCTCCTTTTCCCTAATTTATTCATCAGTATTTACTCTACATTAATTTTCGCTATCATCAATTGTTAAAGGATCATTTATTGGTCTAAATGATTTCATTAATTGAAGGGCCCATAAACATCTACCTACAATTTTTTAATAGAGCAAAATCCTATTATCTGTGAGAATACAATTTAAAAAATAATAAAAGCTCTGCTTTCCTTGAACTTTATGCATACATTCGCAAGGAGATTAGTTCGTTTAAAGTGAACTAAGTAAAATTTATTTATGACTCCCGGTCAACTGAGATTTTTCTTACTGCTGGGACGGTAAATTATTTAACTGATACGTTTTTAAGAATCTCCAACATTTCACATATTCTCATTAGAGGGAATGTACGCAATTTGTACTATCATTAAGGGACTTATTATCTCAGTACTGTACTAACTGAAATGGATAGCCTATTTTTGGTTACCCATGTGTTGGACGGCTTGAACATTTAAATTGATTGTCGAGATTTCAAAAAGTCATAAAACACGGGGTAGTTGACTTAGAAATGTGAACCTTATTTTATTGTGAACTGGAACTCATTTTTTAATTTTTTACAAACATTAAAAATGCTGAATATGAGCGCTCTTACTCACTCGACACACATTCACCCGATTGTCCATTTCTTCCCAAACACTCTCCAACATCTCAGCAGTGCTGTTTAGGAAGCTGATGCGCTGCTTGAGTTCCAGAATATTCGTCGGCAGAGGGGGGATAAAGACTATCATTAACATGTCTTCACAGGAAAAATCACACGGCATGAGGTCTGGTAAACGAGGTGGTCAGGGTAGCGTCCGATTCACCGCTGTGGAAGTGGCTCGTTTAAAAACGCTCATTGTCGGCCCGGTGGCCGAGATCGCTAAGGCAGTAGTGTCGTAGTGATCTCGGACCGAAGGGTCGCGGGTTAGAGTCCCGCCTCGGGCATGGTTGTATTTGTGTTCGTCCTTTCACCCCTTATCATCACCATCTCGTTTCATCCTCATAGTTACCATACCGTTAACAGCAATAGTGGTCGCTAATGACCTAAGATGTTGATGCGACCTGAAATAACCAAATAAAAAAAAACGCTCATTGGTGCCTGTGGAAATGAGATGCTGCGCCATTTTGTTGTAGTAGCAAATCATCCCTGTCGTCTTTCAACTGAGATTAAATCCATTCTGAAATCATATCAAGAAAAATCATCCCTGACGCTGTCTGTTCAGTGAAGAAAAACGGCCCATAGACCTTCGCCTTTGCAACGCCACAGAACACATTAATTTTGGAGGAGTCTCTCACATGTTCCACATAACAATGGAGTTTTTCTGCTCCCCAAAAGCGAACGTTTTCTTTATTTCCTTTTCTATTCACATGGAAGATTGCTTCGTCACTAAACACTAGTCTGTCACAAAACTGTCATTAGTCTCTCCTCTTCAAAATGTTCTTGCAGTGTCACGCAAAAATTGAAACGCAAAGCTTTGTCATTATCTGTTAAATCTTGACAAAGCTGTAAACGATACGGTTTTACCTTAAGGCGCCTACGTAACACGCCACAATGTGCTCTGAGGAACATTCAGTTCCCTGCTGCCCCTTGTAGTCGATTTTTTAGGGTTACGGTGATAAATTGCCCTGATCTGATTCACTTCCGCTTCTGGCACAGCGGGACGTCCACTTCTTCGTCCTTTGTACAAACAGCCCATATCAACAAATTGAGCGTACCATCTGCAAATGGAGTTGTTGGAAGTACGGTCGTTTCCGTACTTCGTTCATAAATGGCGCTGGATGGTAATTGATTGATTGATGTTGATGAACTCAAGAGTACACAACGCTTGCTCGTTACCGCATACTGACATTTTGTAAACACTGCTGTAACTGCCATCGGACGTTAACTGAAGTAACTGCAACTGTTGCATAACGAAACTTCCGGAATTTATCTGGCAACCGCTGCAACTATAATAATCGTATTTATTTCCATTGTCTCAAAGCATCATGAAGCCCCGACAATCATTTTGAATAACAGTTTGATTCTGTATAGTATAACATAGCTCATGAGTTCGCTATAATGGTAATACGAACATACAGCGACTGAATTCGACCTAGCTGAAGAGCTAGTGTCGAAAATCCTGCCACCGTGGGGAGTGGGAACCTAGAACCTCCTGGTCAGAGGCGCTGCAGTGACATCAGTTGATGCACTGAGCTACCGCTCCCGGTGCTACGGTATTAATGGATGCCCTGAGCCACCTAAGCGGGTACCATCGGCATATGTCCTGCGTTTGTTCCCTAACATGTTATAGCAGGGCTGTCCAACTGTCGACCGGCGGTGCTATTTATTGTGGCCCGCGAAAGGTTTTTATTGAATAGTGAAACTCCTTCGCATCTATGACGGGCGAGAACACTGTGCACCTAGCGCAATCACCCTATTGTGGTCAAACCCACTTCATGTAAAATAGATTATGTTTAGAATTAAGGATTCTTTCTGGTTAATTCAGAAATTCAAAACTAACACAATGTGTTTCACTGCGTTATATATGCAACGGTCTGCTATCACTCATGGTTCCATTCCCCCCCCCCCCAGTCGTTTCAGAGCAGCCGGGCAAACTGCCGAGACCAACAATGAGGAGACACGTGTACTTCGCCCAAGTAATGAAATTATGGTCCGCAACCATATCAAAGATTTTAATTGAGGCCTTGGAAGTTGGACATCCCTGCTCTAAAGATTGCATAAGGATCAGCCTGATATCACTCATGGTTCCTCGTGTGAGAGCAGCCTCGCAAACTCCCAAGATCAACACTGCGGAGACACATTTCGATCGCCCGAGTAATGAAAATATGGCTCGCAACCACGTCAAAGGTTTCAGATGCGGCCCTTGAGACCTTGCAAGTTGGACACCCCTGCTCTACAGGTTGCATTCCAGGAGCGATCGAAGCGTAGGATGCGGGCCACAGAGGAAGCCCGAATGGGAAGGGGGAGGGGGCTGCTAATGAGGGGCCGCCGCGGAGGCTCTCGCGCCCGCTGCCCTTCCCCGCCACGCCCCCCCCACGCGCACACGCACGCGCCAACGCCCCCGGCCGCGCTCGCCACGCTCCAGACGAGTGGTGCCACATCGCCCACGAAACATCCATGTTTCTAAACATCGCATTTCAAAATTTAACCATCGATCCTAATAAAACATGGTCCCCAAAACATCGATTTCAGACAAAAGGAAATACGTTGATTCGGAAAGAATTGATGGGTTTCTTATGATCTATAGTTTCTAAAATTCATCTGTATAACATTAGTTACATTTCCAGATACATTCAGCTCTCTTATATTTAATAAATCTAGCTCTGATTAACGGAATGTTAGTCTCAATGATTCCCCAAGTTTATTGCTTAACCCTATGAGGCCTACGGGGGTACAGTGTGTACCCCAGAACACGTTTCTGTCATTTATTTCAGTTATTGTTACTATCTGTACGGCAGTTTTTTTCTAGCTGAATATTTTCCCCTAATATATTTAAAATACCCTCAGTAGAAAAAAATCAATTTTTTTTCTGGAAATACATTTTTCTCGCCATGGGGTCCAAAATGTATCTCTTTACTACTTTGTGTCATAGGTGGTTGTCAGTCATTCTACTATTTTTCTGCACGAATCGCTAAGAGATCGGTTTAAATTTACATGTTATCACTTGTAATTGTGTGTTTTTTTAATATATCACATAGATATTGCTATTACATTGTTCGGGGTCTCTAATCGTGGCTTCATACGAATGTGCTAAATGAATACATTATTATAACATCTTCTGTTATATTAACTGTTTTTACAAGATTCTTATTTTCAACAGTAATTATGTTGAAATAATAAATGTTGTGTATGTAACAATTTTTTTTAAAATTGTATTACACTTTGTGAACGTTTGTAAAGTTTCCAATAAATGTAAGTTTAAACGTAGGCTTGTAACTAATTTCTAATCTAATGCAAATAACAATACTTAAATACATTAGAAACAAATTAACCATTAGAGAAAGAACATTGAATAGAACATTTCTAGACATAATGACTAGAAAAAAGAAAAAGGAAGTGTGGTCCATAATATACCCCCTCAGTACTCTAATGGTGTAAACGTGCTCAGCTCTCCGAGGGTTAAACAAAGATGTTTATAGAACTGAATTAGTAACGTTACTGTTAACGCCGGGACAGGAGTGTAATATGATGGTGGTCGCTTTCTTATTTTTAATTCAGATGTAACTAAGAAAAGAGTCAAAGTGATCAGGACAAGTCACAAAAAATCCACTTGGATAGTTCTTAAAACTATGAATTTCATTTGTCAACGAAATATTGATTTTAATTATTTTTCACTCTAGGTCACTTTATTCTGACGAGTGTTGAATATATAGATATCTGAAAATTATTGCAGGTTTTTATTACGATGATTCGTTTTTCATTAAATTAACAGCCATGTAAAAACATAGAAAACGAAACATCGATGTTGAATAAACATTGGTTTCTAAGTATCGATGTTAAATACAACGATGATTTTATAAAAACATCGATATCGATGTCGCATCGCTACCACGGACGTGACGTCGGAGGCTGTAGACGAAATAAAGCTGACTGGGTAGCCAGATCACTTAGTGCGTACGGTTCCAAGAGTTGCCGGTTCGCTTTCTGCCTCGGGCATGCTTGTCCGCTTGTGTGCCGTGGTGGAATTGGGGCTTTTCCAAGCCGCTCTGCATCACCTACTGAATCTACTATTTCTTCCCTTTCCTCGTTCTTGCCCCGTACATGTACGAGGGGGCAACACATAGCGGAAAGACATCAATGAGACTCCTAAATGCGACACGAAGAGTAATTGCTGGTTAAAAGCTTGATTGGTAATCAATGTGATTCAAATTCAAACGTATTTAACAATGAAGTTAGTGTTGAGGATGCGTCAATAGACAAGATTGCAGAACCCAGGCTTTAGACAAAAACAAACTTGTAACAAACTATGTAATTGTTGGTGAATAAAACAGATTTCCCTATTTCGTTCCCCTCCCATTCCTTATGCCACTCATTCCATTATTTTTTAAACTTTATTCAATCTATCTCCGTCTGTTACACATACTTCTGAGTTTACTGGTTATCTGCAGAAAAGGTCTTATGTTCAATTTCAAGAATTCCCAACATATACATCATCACGATCATTTTCTATGACGTGTAGCAAGGAAGCGAGAGGAATGATATGTATATTAGTATTTTTACTCATAAGTATGCTGTGAAAGAACAATTACTTGGAAAGGAAAATAATCTACGCAATTATTTGATATGAGATAAGAATTACTAGGAAAAATAATTTATATGTTCAACTGTTTGCCTGAAATTCAATATATTTTTTGTTTACTGCGGTGCTCTTTCTATAATTTAGTACACCTCAATGTCAGAAGAGATATAAATCATTTTTTATTAGAGTGATCGATTATTGATTCCGGACCGGC
This sequence comes from Teleogryllus oceanicus, assembly GCA_964035755.1. Taxonomy (NCBI): domain Eukaryota; kingdom Metazoa; phylum Arthropoda; class Insecta; order Orthoptera; family Gryllidae; genus Teleogryllus; species Teleogryllus oceanicus. Next base: position 32,730,163 of record CAXIVR010000004.1, read on the forward strand.
CAACAACCTAGATCATTAGTTCTCGAATTGTAGTGCATGTTATATTTTAGAAGATTGCGGTGTTTCTCTCCCTATGGAATGTGAGATCCAACGTTCTCTTTCAGCGGCGGCTAACGACTTTCTCGCCTTCAAGTAGCTCTTCAGCGGGGACCACATCTAACCTGCAGACTTCACACCTATCTTGTTTGGTAGTGTAATGAATGGACGTGTGTGTGTAAGGGAGAGAAATTGACAAGGGAGTGTCGAAATAAAGATGGCGCGAAGTTCGTGGCCCGGTTGAGAAAGCAATGTATTGTTGCGAGATTCGCTTGGCACTGACTAAAGAAACCACAGACAGCTACCAGAATAGCTGATTGCCGGAATTCTCCTCCAAAAACGGATAGACTCGATTGAACCGTGTAACTAAAGCTAAACATCTGCCACGTTTAGGACTCAAGCCCGAAGACCTGTCAAAGTTGTTTTGCTACGTAGGCTGCAATATTTTAAAAGAACCTTGTTACATTATTTTTATTCTCTTCAATCAAGAATCGCGTTCTTTATGTGGCTACTCATAGTGATGAGAACTAAGATATATTTTTAAAACGGTGAAACATTCGTTTGTCTTGCATTGTTTCGTATCACTCCCACATGATACAGATTTCGTTTAAGTTCTCTATGTTTCAAAAGATAAACCTGGGGATTGGTCAAGACAACAAATCCAGAAACTAAGAACGTCATTGATATCAATTCGTTGACGTAATCAATGCTTTCCATTGTATATCGACAAATATGTAACTCACACTCTGGTGGAACTTCTCTTTTGACGAACTATTTATTTATTATAAACATATAATATGCTATATTTAATTATTTATCCAATCTATTAGTCATACCATTTGCATCTATTAGTCATTGCCTGCCATTATGATGCATTCTATTCCTTCCCGAACTATGTATTTCTTTTCAACCTTATAAATATCTAATACCTTATACTTCGAAATTTTATTCTATTTATTTATTTCCGAAATACCCTATCCTTCCGCCGAGGTATATCCGCCGGGAGAAAATGTATTTGTGAGACCGACAGAACCGTCTGTACAGAGTTGCGGTGACGAAATGTACGTAAAGAACATTTATGCTAAATAATTATTTGGATTTAGGGATTCTCTCTACCATTACTAAATTAAAAATATTCATCATTGAAACAAATAAAACGTTATACGTAGCTTTTCTTCTGCTTAAAACAGAAATCATACATATAATAATAGCAGGAAAACAAACAATAACAACACATGAAAACCTTTACCACTTAACACTTCCCATTTGTAACTTTATTTACAACAGACACACACTTCTTTTGATTTTCTCGTGTACGCATGACCGCTTACACTTATTATGCTAATTTAAATCACTTAATAACTAAACAAAACTTGAGCTTCTCACAAATATGTCTTTTGTGAGAAGTCTGTCTCTTTGTCACTTCCCTGGTTCGTCAACCCTCTGCCCTCTTGGACGTCGATGTTTGCTGTTCTTTCCAATTATTAGCAACATAGTGCAACACATAATCGGTTATATCCATTTACTACCTTTCTTGTTACTATAACCAGCTTGTTTTATAGCTTCTGGGACCACACAAAGACTCTTCCATCCAACCGCCAGCGCGGCTGAATAGCTTCTGCCCCCACAGTTCATAAACCGAACTGCTCACTTATTTCCTCTCATTTCGTTTCTTCTTCTTCGTCGATTTTATCCTACCTTTCACGCCTCCTCTTTTCTAATTTAATATATTATACCTCGGCGTCTCATACTGTGTACTCTTTGTTTATTCCGTTTAGTTAAATAAATATGCTCATTAATTCTATGAAATTGATGAGCATATTTATTTATTGATTATTGATTATTTCTATATTAATAGCATGCGTGCAATTAAAATTCCACCGTGCAATTAAAAATGCACCTAGTAATCGGAATTCAGAAAAAGAGCCAAATTGTTTAATTAAGAAAATATAACACGGACATAGCAAAGATATTTCCAGTCGGACATGGAACCCGGACAAAAATGTATATCACATATTACGTACCCACAACAACTACATAAAAACAACGAATGAATAAAACTAAATTGAGGAAGAATACGTTAAGCTACTTGACTTATGGAACAACATAAAATATATAACGTGAATAAATGAAATGTTGTACGTGTAAAATATACGGGCTGATCGGGAGAATAGCTACCCCCTATGTCAAGGCTACATCAAGTCATATACGTTTCTAAGCAATTTTTCCCATTCGTTTGTTTCATTTAATGAAAGTCATTTGCTTTATGCATTCTTCTCCACATATATTGATAAAGGCAAGTTTGAAATTATTTTTTAATTGCATTTCCAGTGAATTCAATTGTATTGGTGAGAATGAGTGATATTTTAAATGGTAATTTGTTGTGTGAGTTACGTTTGAAAGAAAAATTAGAAATTATTAAGTGGTGTATGAATGTTGGAATAATTGCAAGTAGACGTGAATGTTCAAAGTGTACAAGAGAAATTAAATTTTAAAAAAAGCAGATGAGTATGCTTGTTTTTTTTTTGTAAGAAAGGTATGAATGCACATGTTTATACAGTTTCTGTACGTAAGGATTCATGGTTCAGTGGGAGTAAGTTAAGTATGATTCAGGTTCTTGGTATGACTTCTTTATGGAATGCGCGAGCGAATGTTAGGCTCATTATGAATGATGTGAATGTAGATGCAAAAACGGTGACGGATTGGATGAGTTTTTGTAGGGAAGTATGTTGTATGATTCTGGAAAGAGAAAGTGTACCTTTGGGTGGTGAAGGTGTATTGTGGAAATTGATGAAAGTAAATTTGGCAAAAGGAAGTTTAATAGAGGTAAGAGAGTGAATGGAAATAGATGTTTGGGGGAATTGAACGAGTGTCAAAACGCTGTTTTTTCAAGACTGTTGAAAATAAAGGCAAAGAGGTTCTTTTAGACATTATAAAAACTTTTATCAAACCGGAATCCATTGTGATCTCGGATTGCTGGAGATATTAGAATTGTCTAAAAGACGAAGGTTATCGGCATTTCGCCGTCAACCACTCTTTGCACTTCAAGGATCCTGAAAATAATGAGCACACCAATACAATCGAAAGCACTTGGAGTGCAATTAAGCGCCAATTGCCTCCGCATGTCGTCAAAGACCAATTTCAGACTTATCTTTTTGAATATATGTGGAGAAAAAACTTGTTAAAAAAAGTATTAGTGACATTATGTGGAAATTCTTAACATCTATAGTATCAATTTACGGAACTTCAGAAAAAGACTAGACGTGAGTACAATATTTTTTACTTTTATATTTTTTTAATTTTCTTAGTTAGACATTTTTTAATGTCTATTTATTTACTATTCCCTCTAAAAAAATTCTTAAAAGCGAGTGTTCCCTTTAAAATAAATTCTCTTAAAAGTGAGGGAGGTATATAAAACAGCGTGAGCGCCGAAGCGACAGCGGAGGCGCGAACCAGGTCTCGAGAGCGAGGGCCGGAAGGCCCTCGCGAACATAGCACGTTGGATCCGTCGGGTAGCGACGTGCAGTAGCACGTGAAAAAAATGCGTTGGTTAAAGAATTGTGTAGGTTATAAAATTAAATTTGTAGCGTGAAAAATACGAATAATCAGTTCACTTGAGAGTACGTTGCTACGGAGATTTATACGTACAGGGGGCTTTGGAGCAGGGAGGAAGCTATTCTCCCGATCTACCAATATATGGTCTTAGTATTACGAAAGTAAAAAATATGAACGACAATTGTGTTTACCAGTTCTAAAATGTAGGCAATAGCAAAACTGTGTCAGAGTGACTAGAATTGTCTCCAATATTTATACATGTTGAATTCTCTCTTATACCTCTCTTTACTTTTCGTGGGAAGTAATGTTTGCAGGTCAGTTTCCTGTAATATTATATCCGCAATATCTTCAGTACCTTCGATACGCAAATATTTCTGGCAAACAAACAGAATGCAATGCCCGCTAAAATAGATATTTTTAGAAGCAATATGACGTCATCTAACACACGCCTGGAATCGTAAACATGTGCACCTCTTTATGCACTCTTTTTCTTCATTAATTATCCCAATAATTAATCCCAAGGGATTTCCTTACGTGTCCATATCAAGTTTAGTATCAAAACAATTTCCACTCTTTTTCTGGTCTATTTATCCCATTTCACTTTCCTTGAACTCTCATTATTTATGTAATCACAATTTCTTTACTGCAAATCCCCGTAGTTGACATTTCACCTATTTTTATAGTGAGTAACGACGGCCCATCACAATACATCACAGTCAACGTTCAACAATTTTCAACACTCAATCAATGTTTTAAATCTCAATGATTTAAATTCTTCCCCCTCAATTTTACCATTCTTTTTGTATGTAATGATATGTCATCACATGGATAATATATTCAACATTCTCTACGGATGAACATTTTAAAATAAAAGCTAATTATTTTGTGGTCACGAAGTTTGTGAAACGTAAAGAAATAACGCATATTATTAAGTAATTTGTTGTCTTGTCATCGATCTTCACAAACCCAGAACTACTTAATTTGCGACGGTATTATCTTTCCTAGTATTTTACAAATATTCTTCATATATTGAAACGATGATGTAACTTATAATATTGGTGTATCACACGCAAAGTTATTCTATTAATATTTTACATCAGATGGCCACACTGCTTATATGTATTTAATTTGGAGTGACGAATTGTTGCAAAGAACCCAAGAAACATTGCATGATTCCTCGTACAGAGCATTGAACGGCAGGTCTAGAAAAATACTACTTCTTTCTGTTCGTTGGAGCACGTTTCCTGAACTGAACAATGCCCATTGAATTCCTGCTCGAAATTTCTCATTTATTGTTCACATGTTGCGTGAAGAGAAAGACACGAATCCCGTACGCCTGAGGTCGGCATCTCAAGAATGCTCCTCTAACGAACTCTTCGATTGCTTCAAAGAGATACGTCCTTTAGAAAAAAACTGGTCCGCTCGGGCCTCCAAATAGGGAGAGTTGCACAGAAATGCAGAAAAGTAATTGTTTCTCGGCGTGGAACTTGGAGTGATGCCGTTTTGTTGACACAAGAGACGCACAGAAGAGAAATCGCCACTTCACCCCCGATGTGCTCTTCCGAATAAGATGCTGTTCGTATTCGCAGGTGTATCTTGGCGTTGAACATGCACCCTCAACTCCTAATGAACGTTTCTCTGTTCAGGCCAGGAAAGGAAAAGAATTCAATTGATACAATTGAATTGCTGCATTTAACTCTCTATTCTTCGAGAGAGGAGAAAACGACAATTCGTCAAGTGAAATGCGGCACAATCGTAGAAAGAAACTGGATACACTTTGTGGTAAGATGAGATTATTTAAATTATTTCTTTATTTCGAAGACAACAAACTTGAATATTTAAATTTAGTTTTTTTTTAGATTTCTCCTTTCAGCAGAATATAGTTCATATTTTACTCTTATAAGTGTCTACATGTGAAAATGAAATTGAGATATAAACATAGTGAATGTTATAACATCATATTATTAATATTTATGTAAAATCAAACTTTACGTAACCGAGTTCAGTTTCGTAGTAAGACTCATTAAAGCAAGTGTTTTAATAATCCATAGACTTCTGTACACTAAATATGAAGTCTATCACATTTTGCAGGATAAATAGTTCAATTAAACCAAAACAGCGATGCTACAATGTCACATACTTTCTCTTATTATTTGTAACAATTAAGTCATATTAAAACGGTACTTGATCTCGCAAAAGCGGTTTTTGCAACTCGAAAATCTTTTTCAAAATATTTTGCATAACATTATTGAAAGATTTAATTTTGAAAACAAAAAAAAATTCATTAACAAAAAATCTCTCCTCAAGATTACAGTTGTATTAAGATATCAAACGATTTTAAACTTGCAATTCTTGAAAGCACACCCAGTTTGTAGACAAATTCCGCAGTGATGTAACAAGAAAGTTTGCATAAAATATGAATTACATATTGATGACACGATTCATTAGTTCTTTAAATTATGTATTTCGGTAAAGAATACAGCTTTAATATTATTGTAGGAACAGGAAAGTGTATATTTCAGTTTTGATATAACTTTTACACTTTTAGAATTGTATTTCAGAGTGATCAATAAATACACAAACAAGTTAGTCTTCTTCTTTTTATTATTATTATTATTATTATTATTATTATTATTATTATTATTATTATTATTATTATTATTATTATTATTATTATTATTAATAATAATAATAATAATAATAACAATAATAATATCATGATGATGATGATGAAAAGAACAATCTTTTTATTCCTTTTAGGCGAAAATACCTGTACTACATTACCGCCATTGGTTTTTTTATTTCAAGACGGTTAAAAACCATTTCTAATCTATCGTCGTCTATATTTTTCGTTATCAAGCAAATTATTCCTTTTTATATAACATTTTCAATTGTATTTTACGTTTTGTTTTTAGAAAAACTCATTTTTAATATGAGGAATGGAAAACGAAACGTATTTTCTTGCTTCAGAAATTATTTACAAGAAAATAAATATTTCTGTTCGCTTGTGAAGATTTTCTGCTAATTTATGAACATATTACTAGTGTATTAATTTCTTGTAAATGGAGATTATTTTTTGCGAACTGAACTTATTCTAATGTGTTGAATTATTGCATGGACGGATTGTAAAATATCTTTTCACTATCTTTTGCTTTTAAGAATTTGATATTTTCTAAATGTTTATAATGTCAAACGGGATCTATACCCTAATTACTGATCATAAAGCCAAACCGTTTATATAACTGTTGTACTGGTTTTATGATCGCAGATAGGCAACCATCCATGCAAGGGTGCCTGGCAAGTTGCCTTTCAGCATAGGGGGAGTGAGCACATTGTAAATGGACACATCGTTTAATAAATTCTTAGCAGCAATAGTAGACTTTTTTTTTTTTTTTTTTTACAAAGCCAGTTAACCATTTTTCAGAAAAGTTAAAATAATAATGTTCATTTGACAAAAGAAGTGCCAACGAATACGAACGAGAAATCTAGTATTAGGAAGAACACATTTAAGTAAATATGATTTGTCTTTTTCACTTTCTGTTGCTAAAACAACTTCAACATTTTTAAATATTCAAATTACCGGAAATAAAAAATATTTGTATAAAGTTAATGTTAGAAATGAATTATAATTATTCTTTGAATGACAGCAATTTACATTACGGACCATTTACTTACATAAAACAGTTCTTGGTTCTCATGCAATCATTATGAAACATTTAGGGAGACAACCATCCATAATAATGAAAAAGTGTATATTAGGATTAACAAAAGCGTTGATTGACGCACTCGCCATCGCCCACGCTGGCGTTTGCAGACACCTCTTTCCGCAGCCGCGCGCCGTCTGCGCTTGCGAACCCGCTCCGATCGCAATTTCGCACAACTCGTCCACCGGGCGCGTGACCTGCATTTCATGGGCGGATGCATGCCGCCTTGCCCACTCGCCCCCCCCTCAGCGCCACTCCTTCTTTTTCTGCCCACGCATTCGCCTGCCAGGCCTCCAGCCGCTCTCGCACGTCTGGTCCCCCCCCCCGTCGTCCTTCGTACCGGCAGAGGTGGCTCGGTGCATGAGCTGATGTCACTGCAGAGGCTATGATCGGGAAGTCCTAGACTCGAGTCCCGACATGGGCAAGATTTTTGACACTAGCTTGTCAGCTATGTGGAATTCAGTCGCTGTCTAGAGGAGAATTCTACCGCCCGGCTGCTGGTTAGTTGGTTGGTTGGTTGTTAGTGATGACGGATGCGTCAACAGCTTAGGTCATTAGTCCCGTTAGTGTAGAGCATATTTTTTCGGGAGGTTGCGGTGATCTTTCCCCATTGGATGGCAAGATTCGGCGCCGACCTACCGTCAGCTAGCGAGGTTTTTCCTCAACCAGGTATCTCCCACTAGCGGGACACCGCCCCAGCCGGGACAAGCTCTGAGCTCCTGACCGGTCTCCCGGCATGTGTAGTAGTGTAGTGCATGTTAGGGTATGTGTGTATAAGGGGAGAGAATAGGAAAAGGGAGAGCTAGTAAAGATCGCGCGCGGTCCGAGGCCTATTTGTTAGTAAACTGCTTCGGCATTCGCCTGATGTTGATCGGAGAAACCGGATCAGAGAAAACTACTGACAGCGGCTGAATTAGTCCTAGCTGGCCGACTGCTCTGATCGGTAGATGTGGTTTCTCAGATCAACACCAGGCTGATGCAGGAGCAGTACACTAACAAACGGGCCACTAACCGCGCGCGACCTTTCTCTTACTTGCCCTATCTTCATCTCTTATAGACACATACACTATCATGCACTACGCTACCAAACATGCCGGGAGACCGATGGGGTGCTTAAAGCTTCCTCCGTCAGGAACAGTGCCCCGCTGGTGGGAGATATCTTGGAGAGGAATCCCCGGTAGTCGACGGCAGGTCGGCGCCGGATCTCGCCATCCAGCGGGTGAAGATTCCCGCCACTTCACGATGAAATAGCATGCACAACACTTACAGGACTAATGACTTCAGTAGTTTGAAATTTCTACTACTAAAATTTCTTTTTAAACAAACATTCTTGTTTTAATTTCATAGATTTATTGACTGATTGCAAACTCTATGCAGTGACGGCCCAACGCACATGCTTAATCTACCCACCCCTGGCAACACCACACTCCACTTGCGCATTGCGTCCGCGTGTCGTGACAGCACATCCGTGACCACTGCCTTCAATTTAAACAAGAAAAAACACAAAATTCCGTTGAGTATACAACTTCAATCTCTTTCTAAATAAAATCGTATATTGTTTCAAACAAATATTTATGAACCGTTGTTGTTTAAGAGAGTTTTGGGGGCCTCTATCCAGCGGGCATCCAACATAAGTGCTTAATCCACTTATTATTCTCTCACTCTACAAAAGGGTGTTTACTCTGAAAAAGTACCACTTTGACAGGTCGGGAAACAAATGAACGTCATGTAAGGCGTGCGATCTCAAGAAATACTGCTGAATCCGTTTGCAAATGAGCTAAATGAAAACGAACGCACCACAAAATGATTTCATCGACATTATTTACGGCTGCCAGCAGTTAGCCAAGCACCAGCTGTCAAAGCGGGCCCTTCTTATAGTTAGAGACCTGTTTTTATGTAATTACATATTTTTTATTTCTATTACCTGTACTCAAAATTGTAGTTTGGGCAAATCCGCTCTCTCCTAACACAATATTTAATTTTATCGTTGAACATTTTACAAATTTTGTACTATATTACATATTTACTCATTTGTCTATTTTCACAATTTTTTTTATTCTAACAATTATTTTGAATTTAATTACGTGTTTATGAAAAGAAGTATTTAAAAATATCAGCATTCTCCGTTGATTATTGTTGAAATCTCAGTATGAAAAGTATCGTTCTATCCACAGCTTTAGTGACAATTTCTGAGAGACTTTGGCGATCGCCGATGTGTAATACATCAACAAGAATGTTGCACATTTTAATTAACTTGTGCTGGTCGTAGATATCACCACAGCATCTATTGCGTCTAGTTTGGCTCAATGTGCATATAACATGGCTTATATGCACCTTGATCTGGCTGCTAAACTACGGTCATACATAACAGCAGATTAATCTATTACTACTAACGTGAAAACGTTTGTATTATTTTAAAATTTTGTTTACAAGTTTTTTTATAAATGTAAGTTTGTATTATGTAAATGTGTTTTGCAATTTACAGTATTGAATATGACACATATCCCAATTTACATATTTATTACATAGTCTTACGCAGTGAATGATTTATAAAATTTTAGGCTCCTGAACGCGCCCCAAATTATTTTCGTAATATAATTTTTTCTAATTGTACTATTAATAATATTACAATTAAGAATAATTATTATCCAAAACAATGTGAATCACTTCTGAATTGTTTGAATCTGATTTTTTTGTGCATCACCATGTTTCTTTCTTAACAAGCACTTGACTTGCGATGAATTGATAGTTGTTTACGTTGCTCAGGATGTTAAAACCTGTTGCTAAGGATGTTCAGTTTCTTAACATACAGGTAGGTGCAAGTGCGCTTAACAAACCTGCAGCGTTGCATGTTCACAGGGAATAAAGACGCATGAGAGCGATAAATATATTTACAATATAATTTAATAAATTTCCCAGAGGAACCGGAAGGCCGTTCCGTCGCGTTCCGCCGGAAATCAAGCCCTGTCTTTTCTGTTTCCATTTCATATTTATGTACACATTTTGTCATTTCATACTACATATTTTTCCGGTCACTACTTACAGTAATCTCTCTATAACACAGCATTACATACACGCATAACATCGGGAGCGGTAGCTCAGTGCATCAGCTGAAGTCACTGCAGCGCCTTTGACCGGGAGGTCCTAGGTAGGAATTCAGTCGCTGTCTGGAGGAGAATTCTAGCGACCGGCTGCTCTGATTGGTAGTTTTCCGTAGTTTGTCTGATCAATACCAGGCGAATGCCGGAGCAGTACCCTACCAAATGGGCCACGAACCACGCGCGATCTTTCCTTCCTCTTCCTTGTCCTATCCTCTCCCTTTACAGACACACACACACTCACACACACACACAAACATGCACTACACTACCACATATTCCGGGAGACCGGTCGGGAGCTTAGAGCTTGTCCCGACTGGGGCGGTGCCCCTCTGGTGGGAGAGTCCTGGTTAGGGGGAAACCCCAATAGCCGACAGTAGGTCGGCGCCGGATCTCACCATCAAGCGGGGAACATCACCGCCATCTCCCGAGAAAAAAACATGCACTACACGAACGGGACTAATGACCAAAGCAGTTGACGCGCCTTGAAATACGAAAAAAAATTAAAAAATCAATCAATATACGCATGGCGGGCGCGCGCCGAAGGGAGTGGCGGGTCGACGGCCATGCCGGAGGTGTGGCGGCGGCGGCGACGAGACGCAGTGGTCGAGGGGGCGCGCCGCGCCGCGCCGCGCCGCCTCCGGCTGCGTGCGTAACAGGGGGCGGGGCCTGGCGGAGGCGGCGCCGCCGAGAAAGCGATCCGCCCGGGGACTTCCCGCTAACAGAGGCGACCCACCTCGCGGGATTTGGAGCGGCCATTGCAAGAAAGGTTTGTTTTTAACCGGGTAACGACGAGTTCTTGCCGCCGACTATCAACCGCTACAATCAGTGTAAGTGCGGAAAATAAAACGCCGAATTCTTGAAATATTTTCTGGGAGAATTCTTGTATTTACTGCGGAACTGTTATAAAACGGAAATGTCGTCTGTTTAGTATCACTCTTGTTGTGGAAAAAAATCGATGATATACTCTTTCAAAGCTGAAACAATCTGAAAGTGCACCAAAAGCGAGATGTTTAGCAAGCCAAATCACAAAATATGTATTATACTTTACCTTCTGATCGGTCTGTGTGCTGAACCTCCCAATGTTTCTATTACCTGGATAAATATATCTTACGAAATATATATCACACAACAATAATAGAAGGCAATGGTGGTGTAATATACTTCTTTAATCTAACATATTCTATTTTAATGAGGATGCTATTAAAATAATTATTTTTAAGTAACTTCTGCTTTCAGAATTGATTTTTTTTAATTGCACATCTTACTTCACACTACTATCTGAGGAAACTTTCTCCTCATTTTTATTTCATGTTTCACTATTGCTCATCTACACTTTAGGTAAATTAAAGTAAACGTTCATACTTGGGTTTTGGCACTTATGATATTTTTAAAGGGTTTATTTCAAAACTAGAATATAAAACTTAAGGAAGTATATATCTTATTAAAATAATACAGTTTCGATTCGTATACGTAACCAAAATTACCGGTCTAGAAGATTTTGGGAAATTAATTTGCATATTGATTCAATACATTATTGAAACATGTGTGACTAACTGTCGCACATTTGACATATCAAATATTCATCCTCTTCTACTGCATTCTGTTTTTCCCGATTTTAAAGCAATGTGTTTGAGTGCTTGCATTTCACATATGTATAACCTAACACACTTTTACTTAAGTACATGTAGAACACGAAGCAATTCTATTACTCTAATAGAATCGAATAAAAAGAAGGAAACAAATACATTCATAGAAAATAATTTTTGTGAATTAGAAAATCATAGAAACATTGTTTAAGAAATATTTGTGTTATTGATGGGTCTATATTTGTTTTCCTTACTGTCTACATTTTAAGTATTTCCGTAGTGTGCAAACACCTTTAGTACATTACTAACACTTTTGACACATTTTACACGGAACACAATCAGTAACTATAAAATGCGTGGACACAAAGGACGCAAATACTTTATATTTCTAATATTTGTGACATTTATTGCTTTCGATGCTCACAAAACACAGTTTGCTGTGATGCGATGTCCACCAATGAAATCCAAAATGGAATCTGCCTCGTCCACCCCTGCAATTTCATCATTTTCGTTTTGTCACTGTCGTTTCCTCCCCACGACGTGAACTTGTTCCCAGTACAACATGGCTGAGAAAATTCCAAATGAACGTAAATGTCCTCTACGTCTAGAAATTATTGATGGAGAAACAAGATAAGCAAGTGAAAAAAACGTATGTCCGCTTTCTCACTCCTAAGTGTTGTTAACTAAAATCAAATTCGTGGTGTAGGAATTGTCTCATTGGTCAGACTGAAATTTCTAAAATACCAATATTTGTGTTCAAAAGCAGGTTTTGCAGCAACACAAAAAAATTACTACTCATTCAAGACGCCGGACAATAATTTCACGTTAAAATGTAAATACAAAAAGCTATTAAAATAAATTGGGAGTGTCTGCTTTTAAAAAAAAATATCTGCAATTAAAATGAGGAACATCATTCTATTCTGAACAAAATACGCAATTGAAAACAATAACTTAAGTTCCAGAAGCAAATAAAACGTCACCAGCTACATATAATTTCAACAACTGCACATTTCAAGGGTCTCATTTAATTAAACGCAAAATTAATAGAGGTGTTATATTCATACACACAAGATATTTTTAGTAACTGATATTCTAAAAGATGTTACTAATTTAAGAAATAAATGTTTTGCATTATTGACATGATGTTCTGATTTCACTTTGGTTAATTAATACAAAGGGCCTTCACTTCACGGCCGATGCGAGAAGGAGTATCTTATAGCAAAACGTCAGTATTTATAGTATCATTAATTATTTAGATACTGTTCATATTAAGATTAACTATTGACTTTGTTTTTTTTTCATTCGTGAAATAATCTTCATAAATACCACTCGAGGTTCTGAGCTTCCCAGAAAGATTCACTCGTCACTGTGCGGCTCATAAATTAATCGGTAAAACCAGAACTTGCCGTGGTATTACCTTTCAAATTACCATGACTGAACGAATGGGTATCGTTCTAGTGTCCAATTTAATGAGATGCTCCATGGAATGAAAAACAACATATTATGTTACATATCAAAGTTTACCGAGAGGTGGCTCAGTGCATCAGCTGATGTCACTGCAGTGCCTCTGACCGGGAAATCCTAGGTTGGAGTCCTGACACTGGCAAGATTCTCGACATTAGCATGTTAGCTATGTCGAATTCAGTCGCTATCTGGAGGAGAATTCTAAAGGCCGGCTGCTCTTATCGGTAATTTTCCGTTGAACACCAGGCGAATACCGAAGTAGTACTCTACCAAACGGGCCACGGACCGCGCGTGATCTTTTCTTCCTCTTCCTTGTCATATCCTCTCCCCTTACACACACTTCCACAAACATGCACTACACTACCACATATTCCGGGAGATCGGTCGGGAGCTTAGAGCCGACGGTAGGTCGGCGCCGGATCTCGCCATCCAGCGGGGGAAGATCACCACCATCTCCCGAGAAAAAACATACACTACACTAACGAGACTAATGACATTAGTAGTTGACGCGCCCGAAATCACTAACCACCAACCACTTACCAAAATTGTGCACTTTGGTGTTAATATAAAAACGGCATGTATAAACTAAATATTTCACATAATAAAGTTATTTATTTTATGTATTGGTTCACCGTAGTTGCGTAGCTGTATGGCATACTGTGACTAATCAAGAGAAAGAGAACCTACTAATTAAGCCTCAGTCGAGCTAATTATCCTGTATTATTGTAATGAGAAGGATTTTCTCATCAAGAACTATTTAAGTGCTGCTTTCGTTCACAGTGTCACATTTAATTGAAAGTTTCAGCGAAGCGCAAACCTAAGGTAGGAAACGCCGTCGCACTTCCTCATACTTTCCTCTTTCGTCAGTGCCCCTGTTGGCGACCCCCTCCCTCTCGGGGCACCCCCCACCACCGTCACACGCGTCGGCACGAAAGGGCAGAAGGAAAGCGCGCAAACGCTGCTCGACTCGGCTGCGAAAACGGAACGACTGCTATCCCATGTGAGGGATTGCGTAAGGTAATAATCGAATCCAGTGGAGTTGGATGGCGCAGTTCTCGATGTATTAGGTCACAGGACGTAACACGACGGCCACAGGATGGCACACCGGAAGCTTGTAATAACACGCAGGTATTTTTGAATTTTCTTAAAATTATATTCAACACACCATCGATAAAATTTAAAAATTAGATATAAATAATTTTGAGGAATGAACTTCTCAAGGCACACGGTAAGAAACACAGCAGAATGTTGGTGACATTATTTTGTAGTCTAAAACTCAAATCTTTGCTAATGTTTCTGAATAACTGACGAGCAGCTTTCGTAATCGTAGTATCATCATCAAAATTGTTGCGAGAAATTATGAATTCACCCGAGGACAAGTAACTACAAGACAAGATCAATTTAAATCAGTTACCTAATACCAACAACACCGTATGAGGCGATCAATTTGATATTTTCTTCCTAACCTCACCAATTCCAACATTAGTACAAGTCACTGACAAGTAAAATCTGACACAAGCAGACCACTGCGCGTCGAATTTCGTTCACAGCGCATCACTGAGGAAACAAACACCCATTTGCCGCAAAGTTTCAAATAGAACTTTAACCTTCTAATTCCAAACAACATCCGAGAAAAACCGTACTACGTCGCCTCGTACATTAAACACTGGAATCGCCTGTGGCGCGTTTCACAGTTTAATAATCCTGCACAAAAGAAACAAGGAGAGCGGGACAAGAGCCGCGCTCGGGAAAGTCGACGGCGGCGGCGCCGGCGGGGGCGGCGATGGTGGCGGCGACAGCGAGCCCGGAGTCTACGGCGTGGCACCCGGCAGAGGCGAGGGCGCGTCCTGCACCGAGCGAGCCCCCGACGGTTATTCGGCGCTGCACCGGTCGACGTCCCGTCCCGGCGTGACGTCACGGGCGCTGGGGCCATCTGCGCACGCGCGGAAGACGCCTCACCCGCCCGCGCCCCGCCCCGCCGCCGCCCACAACCGCGCGCCTGAGTGAGGCGCGCAACGCGGTGCCCGCGGGAACTAGCGCCTCGAATGATTGGAGATGGTGCCTCTATAGAGATTAGCGCCTATAATCATTATAGATGATAATGATGAACCATCTTTATCATCTATAGAAAGTCGAAAGGATAATTAACGTCAATATTTATCGGCGTAATGTTAAAATTTGTATTAACTCGTATAAGAAGCTAAAAAAAAACAGTTTTTTTGGTTGTGAACGAAGCACTGCAGATAAATTGATTCAAATTCGGCGAAAAATGTGTTTTTTTTACACATCAGTCACGATGTTCAACATAAAGAATGTTATCCCCGGGGGCAGTTTTGCATATTTTAATCCGCTACTCTTTTTTTATATAAATAACGTGTACCAGGAAAGTGTCTCCGCACTGTGCCGAATCACGGGCTATTACCAACAATTGCATTTATGGTCGTAGCAACCAAATTACTGGAAACAAGTAGAGGGAACAACACTTCCCGTATGTTATGATTGCGGGGAGTACGCAATTTACGTTTTCATTTTTTACAAGCTGCAATTCGTATTATCAACATATTTAATTTAAATAAATTGATTATCACTTTCCAAAAAAATTAAATTTTTTTTTTCATACATACGCATTAAAGATACTTGAAATAGTGTAAAAATTATATTTTTCATTATTGTAATTGTCACGTACAATAAAATAGTAATTGACTGTTATACAAATTTCTGAACAATAACTGACTATAATATATATGTACTCTTAATGTAATTAATCCAAAAATCAACGAAAGTAAACAAACAATTGTCAGGTATATCTGAGTTAAAAGTTACACGAACTTTCAAATGAAAAAAAAAGATCCACAAATTTTATTTTTATTAAAGTATTTTAAGTATTTATTTTTTAAATACGCCTATTTTATGTATTAAAATAAATCTCCAAAATACATGCCCAAAAAACTGAAAAATACAGTTCTTCAAATACAAAATGTATTCAAAATTCTATTTCAAATATAAATATTTAAATACTGCCGAACCCTGAAGATGGTAGATTTTAAAAATTGCTAAAAATGCAAAACATTCCAAACTCTGAAAAAAAATGTAATGTATGTTTGACGGTTGGTGCAGTTTATTTCTGAAGGTTTTCAAACTGCGATAAAATGCGAAATCGATCGCAAAATGCGAAATCACAGACAAAGTGCGAAATGGTCGCGAATCTGCGAAATAATTGCTAAATTGCAGTTAAACGTTTCATTCGTGTTCGCTCCCTAATAAGAATGCGACATCGACAACAACACATCGATGTTTGAAAATATTTAATTTGAGAGTGGCCGTGTTTATAATGAAGATTTCACTGACAAAACAAAGTAAAACAAAATAATGAGAACATAAAAATTCTTATTCTGAAAATCTGAGCGCTCAGGGTCATCTCAAAGGGTCTCAACTTTCTCAGTTTGCTGTAGAGAGAAGGTCACTGTAAGAGGAGGAAGGCCGTAAGCATATGCCGAACAAGTTTCTTACGCTATTACATTTGTTGAAGTTAACAAATGGCGAAATATTAAATTAGTTCCCTGAATTCCTGATTTTAATGGGAAAATTAAAATAATTTTATCTCAAAAAGTCCTATCTTAATAATAATTTTCTCAATAAATGATACAAAATAATAAATCTTAATTTTTATATTGCTATAAAATGCGATAAATCTGTTTCCAAAATGGATTCTGTAAAGTATAAGTGCTAAATTCTACCGTTACTATTACTTACGTTTGCATATCAGAATAGGCGGCTAGATGTGGGGACAGCTGACTTGCCCCAGGCCATCTCATAATTGGGGCCGCGAATTTTTTTTTCATTCAAAAGAATGGTTATCGCGAAACCAAATTGAATGCTGTAAGTTATGTCTGATCCAGGGAGAAATGAATTCTGTTTTTGAATTGGGGAGGAGAGATTTTTTCGTTTGAAATGAGCCCCCGAGGATCAACTACACCAGACCCCTGGTTTACCTGGGCGCCCGTGAAACTTGTGAACAAATGATTAGAAAGGTTCATTTCAAGAAAGCATCGCCCATGTTTATTTTAGTTGCAACAGTAATTTGTTAGCTGTCAAATACCATATTAACTAAAATAACTTTTACCATTTTCATGATATTTTCTTCATTAATTAACGAACGAGTTCGGGTGATCTGAACACGACTTCGTTTGTACACAGCAGCCCTGCATGCTGACTCGAGTCTGTTACTGATGAAATTTTATTCTTTTTAAAGTTACTTCTTGGATAAGTGTATAAAACAAGTTAATAATTAAACTTCACTTATATTAAGTTTTAGAATTTTGGCTAAGTTCGCAGAACGAAAGCACTACAGCTTCTATTGAAAACGCGAGCTCATTATGTACGTCGCCAGATTGATTTTTTTTTGTAGGATCAATTTAGAAATAAGTAAATGCAAAAGGTTTCTCAAAGAATCTAAGAAACACAATAACGTAACTATTTTTTCTCAACCATGCACATAATTTAGGGTAACAGTTCTTCGAAAAGATCGAGCACAGACAATGTGTTTACCATAAACCAAATAATAGAAAAGAGACGAGAGTTCAATTTAGAGACCCACATAGCTTTTATAGATTATGAAAAAGCGTTTGATAGAGTTAATCGTGAACTTCTCTGGCAGATTCTTCGAAAAAGGGGCTACCCTTTCCACTTGATAGAAGTTATTAAATCCCTTTATCACAAAACAAGTATTAATTTACAAGTTCAGAACAAAATGTTGGAAGAGTTAGAAGTAAACAGAGGTGTAAGACAAGGGTGTAGTTTGTCCCCCACATTGTTTAATATTTATATTGTCAACATTCTAAGAGAATGGAAAAGTTTAATTAAACCAAGTATTTGGATAAATACAAATACACCTCTACAATCACTTCTGTATGCTGACGATCATATAATTATAGAAGAAAACGAAATAAGTCTGCAAAAGTCCTTGTACCAGCTAAATAGAATATGCAAACCATATTGTCTCTCAATATCTGTCTCTAAAACTAAAGTGATGGCATTCAGAGGCAAGTATCCTATCAGAACTAAAATAATAATAGAAGACAAAGTAATAGAGCAAGTGAAACATTTTAATTATTTGGGCTGTGATATCACATACGATTACAGTGATGATATAAAAACAAAATTACAACGTTTCCAACATACTTTTGGAACAATAAACAAATATCTTCGCAATAAAACTAGAAAAGAGACACTGTTAAAATTTTATAAAGTCATGGCAGTACCACAACTGCTTTACGGGTGTGAATCATGGACATTAAGAAAACAAGATAAAATGAAGATACAAGCCTCGGAAATGAAATTCCTCCGGAGAGTAAATCGCTGCACCCTATTGGACAAACTAAAAAACGAAGATATAAGAAAGCAACTTAACATTTTTTCTATCAAGGAAAAAGTAAATGAATACAGATCACGGTGGGTACAGCACTTAGGAAGAATGTCTCACGAAAGGATCCCCCGACAAGCCTTTATGTACAGACCACGAGGAAGAAGGGACATTGGCCGTCCACGACAGAGATGGTGTAACGAAGCCGGAACAGGGAATTTCCCTAATCCGTGAAGTGAAGAAGAAGAAGAAGAAGAAGAAGAAGAAGAAGAAAGAAGAAGAAGAAGAAGTTCTTCGAAAAGTGATCGTATTACTTCGTGACAAGTAAGAGAGCAATATTTTCTCGTATACATAGAATTCATGGGTGAAGCACCACCGGGAGAACAGGGTAGAACAACTATTTGCTGCAGAACGGCTGACCGATTTTCTTTTTTCGATCATTCATGCTTTGTTGGAAAGTTTTCGTCTATAGATTTCTATGTGATGGACACAACTTTCATCTCTTTATAAGATAGTCAAAAAGATGCTTCTAAACTAGCAAAATTATATTTTTCTTACACTATTTCACTTTCAAGGATTTTTCTGATTTGGTATATTATAACGTAATTCGATGTCCATTCACAAGTCGTAAAACGTGTTCATTAAAATTCTTGATAAACAAAAACTCTATTCTCTACATTGGAAGACTTTATTGGTTACAACAGGAGAAGTTATCGATTACCTTCTGAATTTTATAGGATTACATGCGAAACTTTTACGGGCTTCTTCAAAACCGAGCACATTTTTATAATTATCCAATTAAGACATTAAGACATACATAAAAATCATTGTTTCGTATTGAATCTTTTTGTATTAACAAATGAATTACGTTGAACAAATGAATTACCTGTTAAATAGCAAGTGAAAATCCATATCCCGTTTTTACAAACTAATGCTCACATCTACTAAATTTAACTATTGGTTAAACTAAAATAAGTAGTAAGAAAATCTAATAAGTAAATGATGATAGCGTTCTTTTAGCTTAATTATAATATTTGATACAATTTAAAAGACTACCACTTCTCTACAGAAGGTAAAGTTAATATTAGGCTTAAAGTTTAAAACATGTTTTTTATATATTTTTAAATAGGTGTAATATTGCACTTATGATAATATTACACTTCACAAAAAAACGGGTTTAATGACACCCCTTAACCGGAAAGAGTCTTTCAATGGTCTCAACTTCTTACCTTTTTTCTGTAATTATATGTTAGTTATGGCGCTCCCATTATGCATTGTATTTTTTTACAAAGTTTACACTGCACTAATAATCCAAACACAAACATGGACCGTCTCCTGCCCACTAACCACTCTCTCGCTCAATATATCACGAAAAGCGTATTCAAAAAGAGAAAGGACAACGAAATTTTTATTTTTTAGTAAAATCTATTTCATTTAAGCATTATTTGTAAATTCCGTTTAGGGTAAAATGCAGTATTTATGATATCTATCACTTTATCGCCCCTTTCACTGCTTAATTACTTCATAATCTACATAGAAACCCATTTAAAAACAACCATATTATTCAGTAGGTTTGTGGCTTAAAAGATATTTCTGTTGAGTTTTCGATTTACTGCAGTAATTAGCATATTTCTTAAATGTAAAAAATCAATAACAGATTGAGACTAACATTTTTAAATTTAAGAAATATTTTATTTAGATGTGCATAAAAGCGTTGCATACGTTTAATTCGACACGAAGTTCGAGATTATACGTTAAGGAAGGATGACGTTTTTTCACGATTTACAAGACATCATCGACTTAAAACTCTGGTGAAGAGTAAGTCAAATGGCAAAAAGTGTAGAATATTACAAAAGAATTTTGTGGAGGTTCCTCTACAAAATAGTCTGCAAGCACATAGAATTCAAAATACCTCTTATGATTTTTTTAATAACGTGCGCAACTTGTAAATTGTGTTTCCAAACCCTTGAAAACAGGTTTTGTGAGGTTTATCGGTTACTCTTCTTTGAAGGTTTAGCATTTTTGGATACTCCCACTCGCAAGTGGTCTCGAACGGTCAGGAGCTTGCAGATTCTTTAAATCTATGTGAAATTAAAGTGATTGTGATATTATATGCAATTTAATCGCAATAGTTTCATTTTCTGCTTCGTAATAAACTTTAACAATATTATAATGTTATTGTCTGAATGATGTAACGCTCAGTTCAGTTAATCTGGCAGCTTGACTCAAAAATATTTTATTTTAAAGAGATGATTTAAAATGTGCAGAATTCAGCTAGTTTTATGTATTACGAGATAGTGTATGATGTCTTGGAACGCTAATAGTTCA
Source organism: Teleogryllus oceanicus (assembly GCA_964035755.1). Classification (NCBI taxonomy): domain Eukaryota; kingdom Metazoa; phylum Arthropoda; class Insecta; order Orthoptera; family Gryllidae; genus Teleogryllus; species Teleogryllus oceanicus. The sequence continues at coordinate 32,751,299 of CAXIVR010000004.1, forward strand.
ATTGGTTCCACATACCGTGAAATAAGCACTTATTGTACGACTAGAAATTATTTCATCGTGATAGTTTTTATATACTTTGAATTACGTTTTTCGTATGTTCCTATAGGAAATGCTCAGGGACTATTAAATTTCCTGCTGTCTTTACAATCTTTGTCTGATTTTTATCTTCTTGAATCCACTTTTCTAAGTATTTTAGTCGACAACAGAAAGCAAGTTCTGGAGGATCCGCGGTGAATACCCTATCTGTGGATGAGTGTACACAATGAGTGAGTTCAGTCACCACCGTACAGCCAGTCCTGGTTATCAATAGAGCCCGGAAGTTTGGCAAAATGTCTTTTTGTTATTGTTAATATTTTATGACTTTTAAGAATAGGAATCACTTACATGTACTTCTTGGGTTGTTTTAGTAGGCGCCTGACGGATTCTCAGTTCACGATGTTAGCCCCCCGATCGATCGCTCACAAGAACTAGACCTCCGTGATTATCCTGGAGGTAAAGTACTTTGATGTCGAAGTGCTATCAGTTGCTCGGTAAAGAGCTAGTACGACTAAATACACAGCCAACTAACCATATTGGCCAAAATTTTTGAAAATACTTATTTGGTTAGATTGTAGAAAACGATTCGTTATTTGTGTTATCTCGAGGTCCGCTCTCTGCAACTAAAATATTCGAACAAGCTCAAAATACATTGGCTCTAAACATAATTCGTTCATTTACAAATGTAATAAAAATAATGGATATTTTGTACTATATTAATTAGCAATTAGGAACTACACGTAGAACTACGTTTTTGTTAAAGAGGAATCGTAAACTCAATTTTTTGCTTATTCCCATACAGAGAAACATTTGTCAATCCAAAGACATATAAGACCTTTAGAAACGCATTACTCACTCCTTAAAAGGACTCGAAGCAATTACGATGACAAAATTACACATGCAAATAATTAACACGTTCATTAAAAGCTAGGCATCAGGCGACGGAGCAAAGCCGAGGGAATGGCCGAAGCAACGCGTTTCATTTCCCGCAGCTGCGCTCTCATTCCATTACTAAAACGAACCTCGAATCTTTTCCCGTCGAGCGACTCTCCAGACGAAAATTCTTCTCCGATAACAAAAGAATGTCTCGTTCAGAATTGAAAATAGAAACATTTTCATTAGAAGACTATCAGTAAAAATACTCTCCAGACAGACATTCTTCTCCGATAACAAACGAATGTCTCCTTTAGAATTGAAAATAGAAACATTTTCATTAGAAGACTCAGTAAAAGCCATTGAGGAAGAACCAAAAGCGGAATGTGTTAAAAACTTTAATCTAGGACGCTCAGCAGAAGACATTAAAATTATTTCAAGATATCCCAAGGATAAATTACATCCATCATAAATGGTTCAATAAGAATTCAAATTAAATATAAAGAATTATTAAACATACAAACATAACATTAAACAATAGAATGTGACAAATTCAAAATAAATAAAAAATCTAAATTAAGAGAAAAGTAACAAAGTATGAGGGTGCTTCCACTAAATGAACTCCCCGCCTGCCTATGTCCTAACCCAGTTCTAGTATTAAGTCATGCAAATTTCTGTAAAATCAGTGGATTGAACAGATAGAAAATAAAGCTGTTTTGTAAAAAAAGAATGCTTAGTTTGTAAGGTAAGTCTAGGTCTTCAAAGAAATTTTCTACCGAGAATAAATAGAGAGCCCGTGCAAAACTTGTATGTTACAGGTTCATCCACACGAGGAGAGTTGTGTAAAAAACAGTTGTCTGCCTGCTATTGGCACTTCATTAAATTCGATATTAAGAGGCATACTAAGGGTATTCTATTTGCATGAGAACCACAAATCCTTTTGTAAATTACTTTTTATTGGCTGTTAGAAACAGAAAACTGTTTCTCAGAGAGAAATTTTGATAGAATTGAGAGAAATTACATTTAAAATACATACAATCTGATTTTAAATATTATTCTATTGTTTGTTCTTATTTCAACCACAAATAGTAATTACTTTTCTGAAGCGTACTGCAAATGTTATGAAAAACAGTGTAAATTATAAGTATAATATGTATACTATTTGTAGTATGAAAATACTACTAAAATTGTAAGGTTTATCATGCCAATATTATTACGTAAAAATGTTCATTGTCAAAAGAAAAATTAATAAAAATTTAAAGATTCAAATAAGAAATTTTATTAAATAATTTGATGAAGAAAATATGAAGATTTATATAATTTGAAAGTTGCTTTGGAGAAAGTAAGAAGTCCTATAAATAGCTGTCGGTTGAGAGCAGCTGAAAAAAATCTACTCTCAATTTGAAAAGCCGCTTTGCTGACGGATTCTCAGACACTGCATTACACTCCATTACAGCATTTTGTTTTTCTTGAACAGTCTCGGAAGGTCAAGTTTAAAAAATTACTGTTATTAATGTCAGTTGTATTTATTATTTAAGAATGAATGAGACACAACTACCATGAATTTATACAATTAGCAAAGTGAATAGGTACGACATAGGTGACGATATGATCTACATAATTAAAAAAAAATTTCGTTTAGAAAAGAATTCGAGCTTTCTAAATAACAAAATGTCGTGCCTTTTTTATATGAAAGACAAGTGACTCTTAATGTGTTATTGCTTATTCGTATGAACTGGTGTTATTGTTAAAACACAAAATTTTGTTAATAATGAAAGAATAAACACCATTTGTTCAAAATGCCTTTTTTAAGACCAACTACAATACAATAATATACAACAAAAATTCAAACTCTGAAATGGCTATCAAGGTTCAGGAGCTACACCACCTTATTCAAAGGCTTGGTAAAAAACTTGTTATTTTCTGGATTCCCCTTCTTCTAGATATACCACTGACTGCACCAGGAAGTCATTTTCCAACATCACTAGTCGACCTACGGTCAGTGAAATATGTACATAATATAGCATATACGACAAGTGATATCTGGAAATACTTGCATAGAAAAATGAAAACCAAATGGAGCCAAGAGTGGAAGAATTGCAAGGCTAGCAGTCTTCATAAGAAGATAGAAAACTTCTACAACCTACAAACTTCAAAAAAATATGCCGTAAAGATCAAGTTACAATCACCAGAATTAGATCAGAACATACGAAGCTTACTCACATCCACCTATTAAACAAGAATACTCCCCCAATTTGCAATATATGTAATGTACAAATAACAATATTACACATTATTCAGGAATGTCCTAAGTACAACCAATCCCGCCAATCAATCTTACAGAACTTTAATGTTGATGCTTTACTTCATTCAAGCACCCAACAAGAAAAAATTATAAAATTTTGTAAATCAATTAATGTCTCTCACGAACTGTAATACTGTTTTTTTTAGTGTATGTATTGTGTGTATTACCATAACATGTGAAATATTAATAATAATATAAACTGTAATGTAATATAATATAATACAATATAAACTGTTAATATAATATAAACTGTAATGAAATTCACTGATCAAAATGTAAAAAATGTAAAGAAGTATGTAACCATGCTATGTAACCACCAAGTATGTAACCACCCTTATTGTAACTTACTGAATAGTCGCTAATAACCTCGCAGTTGATGCGACTATAAATAAATGTAATTAAAAAAAATAATAATATAATAAACAATACTAGGATATCCTTGCATGATAAGTTTATTATTTAGAAAGTAAAGATAACAGCGTTTTAAGTTCGAAGATTGACTATTGTAATAGAAATGTTATTGAGTATATATGAACAAACGCCATGTCCAGCAATGGTCTGGCACAACTGTCCCTTTCTAAAAACCTTTCCAATATTATGATTAGAAGTAATGTTTTTAAGTTAATGTGTATAGCAGAATGTCTTAAAATAGACTACTGCTACACACAGGAACTGATCTATGTAAATATACATTTCAATTATATTTTCAAAAACATGTTTAACTCTGCGTTCATAAAGAGCAGTAACTGAACTCTTACAAATTGGACACTACTCTCTTTTATACAGTTTTGGAGAATAAAAATGACTGGAAACTACAATGTTTGGGTGTCAACGTTCTTTGCGGTGCATATGTATTATTTTCCATTTGTAACTTTTGTACAATTCTTCACTTTGTCCGATATAATAGTAGATGTTCTAGTACTTAATAGCAGAAACTAAATTATGGATTTCACATATTTGCTATCATTAAAATTAAATATAACAATATTAGAAGCTGCCAAAGGTATAGGTGGAAATAAAAAATCTAATATATGTGAAGAAGGTGGCCCAAGATTTAGAAATGAATGTCCAAATTTCTTGGTCAACACAAACATGCGGGCAAAATTGTAAAATTGTATGATTATATATAACGTAAGAACTATCAAACTTATATTAGTGAAAAATTATACATTTTCTAATAATTGTAAAAAAATTAATTCATTAGTTCTCACATTGGAGTGGTTCAAAATCAAAGTCTTGTAGGTGATTATACACAATATTTCGATTAAGATTTTAGAATCTTTTGCGACTCGACCATAAAACGAACAACATAAGCTTGACAGAGTAATACCAGAACATTTTCCTTAAATAATTGGTCTGTCGAATTGTACTAGAAATCATGAAGAGGTTGAGGTTAACGTGTGGATTTTTTTTGTTTTAAACTAATGGCGAGACAATCATTTATGTATGGAATTTAATTTTAATAAAATGTAGCACCATAGTATATTTGATTAAATTTACCATGGTCTTCGTCATTTGTTGTGGAATAAGTGATTCATTCTTTTAAGAGTGCTCGGATATTTTTTTATTTCGTTGTTTTAAGGTCATTACACAATTTGCATTATGTAGTGCAGGATAGAGCGATAATAAATGATAATATAACGTGGTCAGTATATAAATTTCTAGTAGCCTTTATAAATTGCCAGCAAGACAGTAACGACGTGCCTCACAGAAATAATCTTTCTTCTAAATGAAACAAATCGCCATTATCCCGTGAAAAAGGACTCGTCTTAGCTCACGCTGGGGAGTTCCTCATTCTTCTCGGGAGCCAAATCTCTTTCTTGACGTACGCGTAATCGATTCAGTGGAGGCCTTTAGACAGACTCAATCCCCTTGCTGCAGCTTATTCAATCTTGGCTCGTTTGCGGCACGCACGAGTGTTAGGCGCTGCTCGGTCATCTTCATTACTCGCAGCACGACATAAAGGAAATTAATTGAATGGATTTCCTCGACAAGTGATTACTTCAAACTGTACGAGTCCGCAGTAGCAGCGGGGAGCTGGAGCAGGAGAGAGACATTAATGCAAGGAAAAAGCCGATGGTAACGGCTGGTGAGGAGGCTATGTGAAAGATATAAATGGAATAAAAGGAAGAGAGGGTTGGAGATCGTGAAAGGACTAAACAGACGTAAAAAATAAAATAGTAGCAACTGGACGCTACATTGAAAGAAACGCTGTACTGGGCAGGGAAATCAGATTAGGGAGGGTCTGAAGTTAACATAGTTAAGATGGTTGTGCTACGACTTCATCATTGTGAGTCACTTTTAGGGCAGAATAGTTCTTTATGTTCTAAGTAATGATAGGTAGTACATTATTTGTTTTGTCCTTAATGGATAAAGAAGTTGTTTTCAAAATGCCCAAAGTTGCTAGATGTGCGGAAAAGAAAGAATGTTCTTTGATTGTTTTATCTTGATTTTGTTAACGCAGATTACCGCCATTTTCGTGGAAGGTACAGTAAAGTCTGAATTTATAGTTTGTGCAAGTTTTCATAAGCTGTAAATTGTGTAATTTTAGATATGAAAAATGAGCATCAGTGGAGTACGCACGAAACTGGTGTTTGAAAGAACATCATTTAAGAAAGAAGATCTTCGTGCAACTTATTAGCTAAGATTAACCTGTATGAAGAAACAGAAATGTCTAAACGTCAAATTCTATCCTCTGAAAACTATGAATAGGACAGACTTGGAAAGAAGTTCTAAGAGATATAACAGTGAAAATGTCGGAGTAGAAGTGAATCAGTAAGTGAGAAATAAAAGTAAAGGACCGTAAATAACAAAGAGACGCTTCTAATACGGTGCAAAGTAATGATGAACAAGTGGTGCTAAAACAGCCCGTACTTTTTTGTCTCTATTTTCAAGCAACATTACTAAAAAAAATACTCAAATCTTCCAAAAATATGTACTACATGGCTATCTTTATTAATCCATCTTCAAGGAACAGGTTTCATTAAGAGAAAAAAACTCTCTCTTCTTGATTGCAGTTGTAGGAAGACGCAAAACAAATTTGAACTTTTACAATCTTCAAAGTTACAAAAATAACAGTTTTCAACGAACATGAGACCTACATCTTTCTCTTAAACTTCCTTCAGACTATGCCGCAACAAAATAATCAAATGATGAAGCCATTTTTTTAAATTTGGAATATGAGATAATTGTGGAATATGCGCCACATTGATCGCTTGATTGATTCACTGATTGATTAATGACACCGGGCTGCTAAGGTAATTTTCTCCACATGTTTTCATTGCGGGAGGGAGCGGTGATATTCCCCAGCTGAGGGGAGATTCTGCGCCGACCTAAGTTAGTTTGTTGATTGCCATTTCTAGGAAAAGCAGACACGGCACTCACGTATTGTTGGTGATGGTCGTGGTGGTGATGGTGAAGGAGTCGAGGGCACTGGACTCCTCCTCCCAGAAGCTCATTAGGCGTCGTTGCGGAGGCGGTGGTGGAGGTGTAGGCGGAGGCGGAGGTGGTGGCGGTGGTGGAAGTGTAGGCAGAGGTGTAGGCGGAGGTGGTGGCGGAGGCGGAGCCGGAGCGGAGCCGGGGGCGGTGGCGGAGATGGAGGCGCTGGCGGAGGCGGAGCCGATGGCGGGGCAGGGGTGGGAGCGGAGGAGGTGGTGGTGGCGGTGACGTAGGCGGGGGCAGTGGCGGGTCGGAACAGTGGTGGTGGCGGGGGAGGAAGCGGAGCGGTGGTGGTGGCGATGGAGATGGCGGTGGCGGTGGCGGTGGCGGGGGCGGGGGCGGGGGCGGAGGCGGAAGCGGAGGTGGAGGCGGAGGCGGAGGCGGAGGCGGAGGCGGAGGAGAGATGGAGGCAGTGGCAGTGGCGGTGGCGGTGTTTGGGGTGGCGCTGTTGGACGTGCCCACGGTTTCGCCATCAAGCGTAATGGCTCGTTGCCGGAAGGCGCGCGCAGCCGAGGTCGTAAAGGGGACGGGTCGCGGAAGCTCGTCGAGTGAGGCACGAGGCAGAGCTCATTATGTCCAGGATAACAGAGTAGTGATTTTTTTTTCATGGGATCATTTTTCATTGATGTTTTTCCCGCTGTAACAGTAGCATACCAACGCCTTTACGGAACCCAGAGAACACCAATCAGGTCAACACCGGTCCTCAGAATAAATTGCAATAAAATCAGAGGATTTTTCATAGTTAAGATGTAATAATACATGTATTTTGCTACATTAAAAAATAATTTAACGCATGTTGGTTTAAAGTATTTTTAAGTTTGAAGTGAGGCAATGGCATTATATTTTGAACATTTTCTGGTCATAGAGATCTTTCCAAAGTGTGATGTCCTTTTTCTCAGTAACAAGTTCACCATTCATTATGTAACTCCGATCGGGAGCGGTAGCTCGGCATATCAACAGATGTCGCTGCAGCGCCTCTGACCGGGACGTCCTAGGTTCGAGTCCTGACAGCGGCAGGATTTTCGACAGCTAGATGGAATTTAGTCGCTGACTGGAGGAGAATTCTAGCGTCCGGCTGCTCTGATCGGTAGTTTTCTGTGGTTTCTCCGATCAACACCAGGCGAATGCCGGAGCAGTACCCTATCAAACGAGCCACGGACCGCGTGCGATCTGTTCTTCCCATTCCTTGTCCTATCCGCTCCACTTACATTAACATACACTACACTACCACATATCCCGGGAGACCGGTTGCGAGCTTAGAGCGTGTCCCGGCTGGGGCGGTGCCCCGCTGGTGGGAGAGTCCTGGTTAGGGAAAAACCCCACTAGCCGACGGTAGGTCGGCGCCGGTTCTCGCTATCCAGCGGGGTAAGATCACCGCCATCTCCCGAGAGAAAAAAACATACACTACACTAACGAGACTAATGACCAGAGCAGTTGACGCGCCCGAAAACATGAAAAAATTCTTTCATTTTTGTTTAGTCCTCAAATCCTATTCTTATTCTAAACATATCTATCCTTATCTTATATTCAAATCACATCATCAGAAATTAAATCCAATCCATAAATGTTACTTTTTCATATCACTTCATGAGCTCTAATGAAGAGACTGATTACATTATTCCATCAAAATGAATAAGTTAATAACCCTAATAACCCTAGAGCCTATTTTTAAAACTTCCCAGTGCAAATATAAAATAAAATGGAACCAATAAGGTAAAACACAAAAGTACGCACGACGTCCAAGATGAAATAGGACCAGCATCCACCATGAAAACAGCAAGTGCTGAAATCAAGTACTTAACGAGGTGTGAAATAAAGAAGATCAAAAGGATAAGAAGAACTCACAATCTAGAAATGAAGAAAATCACAATCTATTTGACATGCAGTGGTGATGAACACTGGTGAACTTAAGGATTTTTATTGTAAATTATACATACGGCTTCAACAGGGAGAGAAAATAAACAACAAATTAAATCTAATCTTCCACTGATTATTATTTCCTACTGACAGGTGGAGCACCCCTTTCTTGTATTTAAATATTGCATTTTTCTTTGAAAAAAACAAATATAAACAATGGCAAAATGTATTTTAGTGCTGTGTCGTATCAAATAACACTTAGGAACGTGGGAATTGTAAAGTAAGAAATAATTCAACATTAAATTTCTAATGATATTTTATAAGAAGGGCCGTTAAATCATTTATTTATTCTTAATCTACAATGTCATTATGAATTTAATACTATAATTATTGTTAGGATTTTAAAATTGAATCCATATCAGTGATCTCAATTTCATTTTACGTTCTTCATAGAAAAGATAAAATTCAGATTCCTGACGGAAAACTGAGGAACTCGGTTTCTAAATAAGTAATATAGGTACTGATTCTGTGCTTTATAAGCTAATAAACCTCACAGGCTTGGAAATAACTCTTGAGATGCTATAGCAAGGTACTCTAACTTACAATGCGGGTAGCACAGTTTCGTGCTGGTAATTAATTAAACCAGTTTTTCCCTCACGACGTAGTTTGTTGTAATTCTCCTGTCACACTATAATGAGAAAATAATGGGGTTTGTTATTTTCGGCGAAGCCACAAGCCCGCGAAGAAATTGTTATAAAGCATTCACGTTTTTCACTTTAATGGCTTTTAAAAATCGTCTCCCTTAGCCATTTATACTACCAACAGTACATCAGGACATCAATTTCATCTGTTACATTCTTTTATGTTTGTTATAAATACATTTCTCTGTAACTGAAATAGAAAGAAAAACTTCAAAACAATAGGTGTTTCTTGTTAAACAAATTCACATGCACGAAGTGAATTTGAGAATATATGGTATTTTGAAATTGTAAATAAACATCAATGTGGCAGTGAGTAGTAAAATCTCGTCTTTACATCTATTACAATTGTCTTTTCATTACAATGCTTGTTTACAAATATACACTCCAAGTTCTTTACATTTACATTCCGAATAATGTATTAAGCAACCGTCGTAAACTATTACATGACATTTCACAGCTGAAAATTAAGTGCCACTCAACATCAATGATTTATCACGATGATATCTCAACATGATGATCAACCTTTAGAAATCCAATTGATGCCTGATTTTTAAAACAGTAATTCAAACTTTTCTTTACATATTTATCTGTAATTGCCTTTCAATTACCCTTCATTTTAGGTTTCGACATGTTCGTGTTGTCTGCATGACTCACAGGTTATTGTCCATTCAAAATCGCGGTATAGATTGGAAACCCATTTAAACACAGTCCATACACAATTATTGTGACTTCTCATCATAAAACATTCGATTTCATGACGCTTCTGTTGAGAGCGGAAGTCCTTTTATTTAATATCGAAGAATAACACCATATTACATTAATACTGCAACTTAATGATATAGATATTATCAATCTTAATTATTCAATTTGCATGTAAACTTACCTTTTCCACTAATTTACCTGAAATGTATATAACAAACAAAGTTCTTATTCCTGAGATTCCCACTGTATTTCAAGCGCCATTATGTAATAAATTCCGGAAAATTGGGATCGTTTATGGAATAGTTATTTATACACCAAGAGCTTTATAAGGATTCTAATCATCTAGCTCATTAATACTACAAGCACTAACTAATGCTTGTGGTACATACATAATTTTATTTCTTACCTAATTTTATTGGTTCAGATTTACTTATATACAAATTAACTGGTTGTTAACTTGACTCAGTTTGTCTCTTCATATGTCCCTCTCATAATTCCCTTTCATACTTCCATCCATCAGAGAACATGTAGCATCATGCAACTGTTTTCATATTTCCCTCTCAGGTAACCACGATCCTCTCAATCCAGATAAGTTATGCAGTGAATATCGAGCTCCGTATGGAAGGCAATAACAAGCTATAACGCATCAGTAAAATATAAGAGTTATTTAGTAACAAGTACAGGAAGTGAGTATTTGCCCTACGAACGAAATGTTTACAGATGAGGTGACAATCGGAGTGGAGTTCGCTATTTTCAAATGTGTACACTAAAGACACTTTCGGACGAGTTGTGTACTTTATTGTTAGTACGAATTCATGGAAACTTACAAGAAAGTATTCTTGGTATCATTCTCATTACGAGAAGAGTCATCCATGTTCATTCACGTCACTTCACTTATTTGTTTACTTTGCAGCACCTAGTTGTTTTCTGTGTCCATGAATTCTTTGGAATACGCATATGGCAAAGTCAATTGTACCGTACTCGCACCTCAAAGGGACAATTTGAAGCAATAAATAATGAAATTAAGAACTAGAATGGGCGCTGAAAAAAAATTACGTTATCATTCACACTAAAGTGATTCTTTCTAGACGATAAAAGAAGATAGGCTCATTTATATAAAATTATATACAACAGCAAGTAAATGAAAATTTGTATGCCCACTGATAAAAAAATGCTAACTAATGAAAAAAGTTATTCTTATTTTGAGTTACTTGTACTTCGAAAAATATGAAGAAGTGTTTAAATGTATATCCTTGTTTTATCCAATTTCTTTTTAACTCGGAGAGAAAGGTTTGACAAATGCTCACTTACAAAAATAATTATCTGTAAGAAAAGAGATTAGGAATCACATCAAACATGACACAATGATTCAATTGTGTTGTGATAACGTTCTTGCATTAATGTTACAGAGTACTGTAAAACTGCACAATTGAAGGGAATAACTTGTATTCCACGTGTCCGCCTTAAAATCAGAAATGACAGGATTAAAACATTCAGGTTGAGACCTCTGGATATGAAAACAGCAGTATTCAATGTGTAAAGAGAATATTATACATTCTTTCCAAACGACAACCTGGTTACAATCCGTATTTGTTCAAGTTTCTCGTACCCGACAATAAAAGGCCCAACACACATTGGGCGACAGGTGCCAAATTTAATCTAGCCAAGTTTGTAGACAATTCGAGCAGTCTCAGAGAGTTGTGGTTTTGATGCCTCTGGATGGCGACCATGAAACCGTCTGTGGTGAATCAAACAACGATCAGATAGTAGTTAAGACCGTTCTAAGCTCAGTTGTTGTGATTGAGAACCTCTCGCTACCCCTGGCACCAATAAACCTTACTATTCCTTGTTACTATCTAACAGCACCATCCGATCATTCGCATTCCAATGACACGTTTGCGTTCAATCTAATAAGTAAACTTGGATTCTGTTGAATATGTAAATCGCTTGAGCAATGAGTTTTCCGCAACATGAAACAGACATCCACTATGTTGGAATAATATCTTTCATTCATTTATAGAGCATGGTTGGTAGCTTGTTAACGGCCTAGAAGCATTGCAGTTCATCTAATCACATCTATGTGATTTAGCTGCCTGCTCTGCATTGTGAGTTGGTAAGGAACCGAGTTAAAAAAATTTACGTCTCTGCTGAGATGCACACCACTATTTTTTCACACTCGCCCCAAATCCGGTACTTAGATCTCGAGAAAAGTTCAAAGTGACAATATATAGAGAAAAAAGCGTTTGGCTGCAAAGTAGACTCCGCCCCTCTTAAATTAAAACAGTTCACCTGCGAAAATGGCAATTTTTCACATGTGTTACTTTTTTGTGTAACATTTGTTTTACTCAGTTTCGTTATACATTACAGAAGGTTGTTAATGATATAGGGCTCGTCAACTACTGAGGTCTTTAGTTCCGTAAGTTCAATGCATGCTGTTTCATCGAGAGGTGGTGGTGATCTTCCCCGTTGGATGGCGAGATTCGGAGCCGACCTACCGTCGGCTAACGGAGTTTCCCTCAACAAGGTATCTCCGCCAGCGGGAAACCGAACCACCGGGACCAGTTCTAAATTCCCTACCGGTCTTCCAGCATGTGTGGTAGTGTAGTGCATGTTAGTGTAACTGTGTAACTGTGTGTAAAGAGTTAGGATAGGCCAAGAAAGAGCAAGGAAAGATCGCGCGCGGTCCATGGCCCGTTTATTAGGGTACTTGCTTCGGCATTCGCCTGGTGTTGATCGGAGGAACCACGGAAAACTACCGGTCAGAGCAGCCGGCCGCTAGAATTCTCCTCCAGACAGCGGCTTAATTCGACCTAGCTGAAAAGTTAGTGTAGAAAATCCTTCCGCCGTCGGGACTCGAACCTAGGACCTCCCGGTCAGAGGCACTGCGGTTACATCAGTTGGTGCACTGAGACATTTCTCCCGGTATTCACGTTTGTTGCATCATTACAAAATCATATACTGTTTTAGTACAATCCAACTATATCGGAAATATTCATTATCCGATTAGGTTAACGAAAAAGTGAAAGTGAATAAGAACGAGAGACAAAAAATAGACAATGAATTAACATCAAGACGACAGAATTGATAAATAGGGAACATGTGTACTAATAAAGTAAAACAGAATAATCTGTAAAAGAACATTATCAATGAAAATTTTCCTATTGTAAAATTCTGCAAGAAAAATCCAAAACGCGATAGGTTAATAAATAAGACGATACGTTTCGGATTTTCACTACAGAATGAATTCCTCAATTAAAAAAGATATTCCCAAGACCATTACAATCAAGAAGTACAGTATATCAATATGACATTCACACATACGTATCTCTTGGTACTGTCTCATTCTCGTAAATCCTTGAACTGATTCATGGCCGAACCGCAGAAACAGGAGGACGTGTGCTGGTCGCAGTCACGCAGACAGCGCGACCGCTGCAGCACTTCCGTCCCCTGAGGGTGACGTAGTGGACGAAGGGACGGCGGCCGGCGATGTTTATCTGTCGTTCTAACGCGCGCGGAGCGCACAGTGGGTCAAAATATCAAAAGCGCGTACAGAACACCGCAATATACGGTGTAACGGTGGTATAACGGTTTGCGTATCACGCTGTAATACCCACGTTTGTGGAAAACCAATCTAAGTCGGGAATTTTTAAGGGAGAAACAATCCTTCGAACGCCTTCCTTTCGAAGGAAAGTAAAGCAGGCTGTCCCGTTTTGTAGATTTACTGCATTCAAAAGGTCCTCAATCATAAAAGAAGCCTCTGAGATATATAAGTAAAATAGCCTCTATTCTCGGCTGAGTGACACCGTCTTCCCCCATTGGATGCTGAAAGGGGCACAGCGGAATTTGTGTGGCCAAATGGATTGATTGACTGTTAGTGATTCTGGGCGCGTCAACAACCGAGGTTTTAAGTCTCGTAACTGTATTATTTAATCGGGAGGAGGCAGTGATCTTCCTCCGCTGGCTGGTGAGATCCGGCGCCGACCTACCGTCGGCTAGCGGGGTTTCCTACATCCAGGTATCTCCCACTAACGCGGCATTGCCGCAGCTGGGAGAAGCTCTAAGTTTCCGACCGGCCTCCCGGCGTGTATGGTGCATGTTAGTGCAAGGGGTGAGGATAGGGCAAGGAAGTAGAAGGGAAGATGCGCGCGGTCCATGGCCCGTTTGTTATGGTACTGCTCTAGCATTCTCCTGGTGTTGATCAGAGAAACCATGGAAATCCACGGATCAGAGCAGCTGGCCACGAGAATTCTCCTCCAGACAGCAACTGAATTCGACCTAGCTGACAAACTAGTGTCGACAATCCTGCCACCGTCGGGACTGGAACCTAGGACCTCCTGTTCAGAGGCACAGCAGTGATATCAGTTGATGCACTAAGCCACCTCTCCCAGTGTGATCAGATGGAAAAGAAGGCCTAATGGTCTGAATCTCGCCACATAAAGTGAGTCATCACTGAATTTGAATTGAAAATGTAGTGACACTTCAACCAACAAAAACCAAAGAAACCAATAGCAGTAAACTGCATATACTATATTTCCGCAGATCACATACTTATCGTTTACAATATTATTTACTACAGAGTAGGAGGAGGAAGTGATGATTTACTCCTTAATGACATTTCCTCGCCTCAATGTCAGATTTTTCCACTGATAGTTTATCATAGCAATTCACTGTTCTCTGGTGATCATAAGTTGTAGTTGTTGAGTGATTTGCTATTCTAGGAGTGAACGCCGGACTCCACTCCAAACGCCGGACTCCACTCCAAACGCCGGACTCCACTCCAAACGCCGGACTCCACTCCAAACGCCGGACTCCACTCCAAACGCCGGACTCCACTCCAAACGCCGGACTCCACTCCAAACGCCGGACTCCACTCCAACGCCGGACTCCACTCCAAACGCCGGACTCCCTCCAAACGCCGGACTCCACTCCAAACGCCGGACTCCACTCCAAACGCCGGACTCCACTCCAAACGCCGGACTCCACTCCAAACGCCGGACTCCACTCCAAACGCCGGACTCCACTCCAAACGCCGGACTCAACTCCAAACGCCGGACTCAACTCCAAACGCCGGACTCCAAAATGTATCCCCTCGATTCCGCATACTTACTGTTCTAAAGCACTACACCATCAGGGGAAGGCGGAGGGCAGGCATGCAACAAAAACTACTCTAAATTTGTTTCATTCCTTCCGGCTACGCGCGCCTTTCGGCTCCTTCCAGGCCAGCGCACCGCGCCGAGATGCTTATCTGCCTTCTTAATGCGTGCGGAGCGGGGCGGAGGGGGGGGAACGCCGGGGACTGGCCGAGCGGCGTGACGAGCGGCGGGCAGCGCGGGTGTAAAACGAGCAACGCGTGCGCGCGGAGAAAGTACACGCCCCTCGATCGTCGTATTTTCCGGTGGCCGCGCGCCATCGCCCGGCTTATCAGAGCGGCACGCATTGGCGCCTGCGCCCCTCGGGGCGACTGACGTCCGGCCGGGCGGCTTCCGCTCCCGACCTTTTCTCTCTTCCTTCATGAATGAAGGGGGGCGGAAAGATGGAACGGGACAGATGCAATGGTCAATGATAGACACGGTGACAGTTCGTAATTATCGTTCTAAACCTGTTCCTGAGTTGATGATTTTCTGAGATAAGGTATCAATGTTATGAATACTTATTAGAGAAATGTGAACACATTCCAAATCCTCAATAGCCATCAACTTTCCGTTTCTTGTTTATCTGCACCTCAGAACTCAGCAGAAGTCAATCTCCATAAAATAATCCTCGTTATTTTCATTTGAAACTCTCATCGTTTTTGCAGAACGAAATGTAGCGACATGTAAGCGTGTGATCTCTTCGGATTCGATGTCAGTGACATAT
Source organism: Teleogryllus oceanicus (assembly GCA_964035755.1). NCBI lineage: Eukaryota > Metazoa > Arthropoda > Insecta > Orthoptera > Gryllidae > Teleogryllus > Teleogryllus oceanicus. The sequence continues at coordinate 32,767,067 of CAXIVR010000004.1, forward strand.
TCCATGCCATTTCACAGTTCTGTTCAGCAGCTTCGTTCAGAGCAATAACAAAATTTGCGGAAAAGAAAAACAAACGAACGTATAGGGAAGTAAGTTCGATCTTACGTGCAGTTTCCGTGTTCATGTTTTTGGCTGCTTCAGAGGAAGCTGAGAGTTTTAAAAGAGCAATTTCCTTAGATTTCTCAGGAATCTATCGCAGTTATTTCCTAATGAAAAAAGCAAACCGGACTTTTAGAAACTCGTATTTATTATTTTGGAAGTTAACATTGTTATCTGCGAGTTATGTCAATTCACATTCTTACTCGTTCTTGACACTTGAACATGAATAAAACATGAACTACATTTTGTCCCAAGGAACTTAAATTAGTTTTCATTATTGAAACAATTTACAAAGTGTAACGAAGTAAATTTTCAATCTATGCAGAACTTATTTCTTTTTAGAATAAGGAAGATGGGGTTTTGAGGAATTGTACTTTTAGTTAAACTCGTTTCGAATTTGTTAACTTAAGTGTACGTTACGGGTAAAGGGCGAAACTTGTTAAATACTCTTTAGCTGTTTAATATTCATATTATCTGAAATAGGTGGAGAACGTCTCAAGTAGAACAGTTTCCAACCATACTTTGAACTTCAATGGGGTTAAGTTGAATGACTAAGGGAGATGAAGTAGGTTACGGGGATGGCGAATAGCAGTTCTGTGATAAATAGGGAACAGATTGCTGGTGAAATGTTTCTAAGGCTAGTGAGGGCAAAATGTGCAGTTACGAATTCCACTGACAGTCGGAATTGTCTATTTACACGATGCTACCAAACATAACGTTATTATACTTCAGTTGATGCCTCGCTAGGCACATCTGAGTTGGCGACGAGGCTCCGTTCTTCGGCCGTTGCGATTTACATAAAGCAGCCGATTTACATAAAGAGTCAGTGTAATTCATAATTCCCAACTGATTTTAATACTAAAGTACTCTTGGGATCGCACAAGCCACTACTCACTCTCAAAAATTGCTTTACTTTAGCCTGCACTCACTACTCGTTCATTCCAACATTAAGCAGATGAAGTCCATAATGATTTGTTCATCGTTAATCTTACAGCTTTAACAACGCCGTCGGCTAATGTGTGATTGTAAAAGTCACCCCTAACATTAGCCATATTTCAGATATAACGTGGGACGTTTAGATTTAATTCATTTCCGAAGACATTTTAATAGTATTCCTGAGAGACCAATGAAAAGAACACCGACTTTCTAGGGGTTTCGACTTATTACTATTTGCACTGTAGTAATGGCATGTCAAAGAATCGACAAAAACCGTTCAGGTAAAGAACAGAACCCTGTGCGGTTTAAAGCAAGGCGTTCTAACGAGAACGCGAGAACTTTGAATGAAAAACTTGCCATGGGATGAATTAAATGAACCGCTACAAATCACATTTTAATTTATTTTCTCATTTCTTTGAGGCATGTTCTTGCACACCCGCAAGCAACATTCTTACTCACAAAAAGCCACATCCTTCAGACTGCATAAAAAGGAAGCTGTCTCATTTTTCGTAAAGTACAAAAAATAAAGAATGTCGCAGTTAAGTGCATTGCACTATGTAAAATACGTCCCCATCTTACGACAGAAAACAAAGTGGGTTGCATACATTTAGGCTAAAACAAATAATGTGCTGCATACAAATAATGTGTTTATGCAAGACAAGCCTACGAAGACACTGAAAAATTCTGTAATATTTTACGTTCTTGTGACTGATAATTCCACCGGCGTAAAACATAACTTAATCAAGAATGCAATCATATACTCCTTGTTCATGACAAGCTCCTCATCTTAGTACAAGAACATGGTGCAAGGGCTTGAAGTAGCGTCCAGAGCCTAAGACAATGGGATTCCATTCCGCGAAAGCATTATTCGCCGCTAATGATGACCTCATCATCCTTCTTACGTAAAAGGCAAAATAAAACTATCACTATGATCCTGAACCCAGGAAAGGAGAGATCATAAATAAGTGATCTGGGCTGTCCGGGTGACGCCGCGTCGAAGGCTGGGGTGCCGACGTTTCGACCGACATATCGCGGTCCTCTTCAGGGCTGTGTTCAGGGAAGTCAGCATGTCCATAAAGCTGGCAGACACACTATAGCAGAACACAAAAAAAATTAGCTCATAATTTTAGGCTAATTATAGGCTAATTAAATGCTATATTCCCAAATTTTAGGCTCTTGTAGTTTTCTCGAAAATTAATGTTCTGCCAGCTTTAGAATAAGCCAGCAGACACAAAATCAAATATTAAAGTTAGAACAAACTTACTTGTACACAAATTATAGGCTAATTTTAGGCTCTCCAATATTAATAATATTATTAATTATTAGTATATTATAGTAATTAAATATACCAAATTGCAACACCATTCAACTCGTACTTTTAAACGAACGAACAGAATATACAGAACATTACTTTCAACATACTATTCATACCATAACATACTATTTGTCGATATACGAATCGTTGAAGTAAGTGCTCGTGAACTTTAGCGAAAAATGTTGCTACAATTCAACAAAACCTCTCAAGTACGTACATCTTCACGGCATTCAGAGCTTCATAATTTTTAAACTATACGGCCGAACACAGCTGTCTTTCAACATATTACACGTACTGTTATGTAGTAGTTGTTAATATAGCCCTTGAGTTAAGTGCTCGTCAACTTTAGCTAGAAATGTTGCTAAAATACAACAAAACCATTCAATTACGGATATCTTCACGGCATTCAGAGCTTCATACTTTTTAATCTAGACGGCAGAACACAGTAGTCTTTTAACATATTACACGTATTGTTATCTAGTATTTGTTATAATAGTTCTTGAATTAAGTGCTTGTCAACTTTAGCGAGAAATGTTGCTACAACACAACAAAACGCTCAGGTACGGGCATCCTCACGGCAGTCAGAGCTGCATAATATTGAAATTAGACGGCAGAACACAGCTGTCTATTAGCATATTAACCGTATTCTTGTTATGTAGATTTTGTTAATATAACTCTTGAATTAGTCTGTCAACTTTAGCTAGAATGTTGCTCAATACAACAAAACCCTCACGTACGGACACCTTCACGCATTCAGAGCTTCTATTTTAACAGACGAGAACCAGTTTTTTAACATATTTATTTTATGTAGTATTTGTTAATATAGCCCTTGAATTAAGTACTCGTCAACTTTAGCTAGAAATGTTGCTTCAATACAACAAAACCATCAATTACGGACATCTCACGGCATTCAGAGCTTCGTAACTTTTAATCTAGACGGGAGAACACAGTTGTCTTTTAACATATATGTATTATTATGTACTGTTTGTTGATATTGCCCTTGAATTAAGTGCTCGTGAACTTGAGCAATTACTCAACCTAATCACTCAAGTATATTCAACCATATCATATACCATATCACTCAAACATATTTACGGCATTCAGCGCCTAAATTTTTTTTAAATATACCCAGATAACTGATTCCTTTTAACATATTATACGTATTATAATGTGCTGTTGTTAGTCCTTGAATTACGTGTTTTTCAACTTTTGCAAAAATGGTTGCTACAATAGAGAATACCAGAACGTGTGCCTTTTAGTAGTTTGGAGGGCAGCACCTTGCCACGTCTGGGTGGGAAGGGCAGTCTCCTACCAGCCGTGAGCTTGTGGATAAAACACATGATTGTCGATTTTCTATTAAAACGTCGTTGTCATTCTTCGTTGGAGGTTTTCCTCTGCCTATAATGGTTTAAAAAGGTTTAGAGAAGATTGACTAGCCATTTTTGGGTTGCAAGCACCATATGGGGGTTATTTTAATAAAAAGATTACATGAATGAGAGTGAATTTGTTTTGCTGGAAACTTCTTGAAGAACGTTGATTTTTGCGGAAACAAAATGGTAAGACATTTTTTGAATTTTGAATTTTGTGCCTGAAGACCCTTAGTGAGATCGGCAGCAATTCTCGAAAAGTATTGGTTAAAGAGATTAGCCACTGTTGCCGAATCGTTCACATTTATATCGTTATATTTTAAAACAACATTCTCTACGGGTTTTCTAGTTGATTTGGTAGTATTTTTTATTATTTATTATTTGTCAACTTGAACAATTAAGAATTAAGATTGAACAATTAAAAATAAAAAAAGGTTCTACTTATAAAGAAAAGAGTTCCTTATGTTTAGTTGAGATTAGTTGAATTGCATATGGACGTGATTCATTAATAAACTCGTCAAGATTGAATTACTTCCCTTATTGCCTTGAGGATAGAACTAGAGATATGATAAACGTATTGATATAAATCATTTCACATTAAAAGTTTTGCATGTTCATCCCTGTTTGTGATGGATATTATTTGTTTTACTTTTCCGTAGCATTCAGTTACACGGAAAGGATGTAGTTGCCCATCATGTTCCTTTACTTTCTTTAATAATCGTACTACTTGCAGACGTTGCCTTTTGGTATGCTTTCATTCTTCTTCGTACTCTGTTTACTTTAGTAAGATACTTTGTATTGTGTGATAGTAACTATAGAGAAGGATAGGATACGGGATAAGCGACTTTCAATAAAAAGAATTGTGTATTTGTATACTCTATTTTGAGACAACAGATATGTTTATCACTGCTTATATGATAAGATTGTTAAAAAATAGGAAAATAATCTGTGATAATGAGAGTAGCCACATACATCCGGTAGTGTTAAGGTAAAATCAATGGCACTGAACTTGTCATTGAAGCTGGTGTTGAGTGGACGCAAAAGGTATAAATATCAGTTCACTGTCATCTACATTAGATTGTGCTCTTAAATCAGTTTAATCCTCATAAGGAATGATTTTTGTTAGGCAACATTTTTTGGGATTACTGCTGATTTATTTCAGTTTGAGAATATTCCGTCAGGTAATGATTGACGTTGTGAGGACGATCCAAAGGGAAAATGTCTCTTTTATGTACATTTGTAATATTTGTTCAATAAATGGAGTTATATTGTGTTATTAAATACTTGTTGAAAATATATTGCATTATTTTGTTACATTACCCCTCATTTCTCGTAGATCTGTGTATATTTGTGTCACAGAAATTCAAACGAAAACTTAAAGATGAAATATTTAAACTCTGATTCTTTAATACAAAATTACAAATTATTATCAAACTTTTATGTTAAAAAATGATGATGGCCAATCATTTTCCGTTAGTCTTTTTTTGCGGGTGATTTAGAATTGTACACTATCAATACAGTATTCGTACAGTCTAAAGCCGAAGTTGTCCAGCATTTAATTTCAAACGGATATCAAACAAAAATAGAATAACATGCATAGTATGTTATAAACATTATTCCGAGTACTACTTGGTGCTCTTTCCATAAATAAAACGAGAAGTGCTAGGAATGGCACAGACTATCTCGTAGTAAAGTTTTATAATTTCTTTGATGTCGACGGGTGCTGTAGTTTTGCCTTTCCTTCTTGAGTGATACAAACTATCTTCGCCCAAAATATCTTTTTTTTTTAATTTGAGCGGTCGGGTCCTTGAGCGGTTGGGTTGTAATGTAGCAACATTTTCGCTAACTTCACGAGCACTAAATTTAAGGGCTATATCAACATATAGTACATAATACTACGTAAATTATGTTAAAGACAACTGTGCTCTGCCGTCTGGGGTCATAATTGATAGGCTCTCAAGGCCGTGATGATGTGCATCCATGAGTGGTTGGTGTATAGTAGCAACATTTTTCGCTAAATTCACGAGTACTTATTTCAAGAACCATATCAACAATTACAATATAATAATACATATACTATGTTAATTGACAACTGTGTTCTGCCGTCTAATTTAAAAATTATTAGGCTCTGAATGCCGTGATGATGTCCGTAATTAAGTGGTTTTGTTGTATTTTAGCAACATTTTTCCCAAAGTTCCGAGCACTTAATTCAAGGGCGATATAATTAAATACTACATAACAATACGTATATTATGTTAAAAAACAGCTGTGTTCTGCTATCTAGATTGAAAATTATGAAGCTCTGAATGCCGTGAGATGTCCGTACTTGATCGGTTTTGTTGTATTGTACGAGTAGCAATATTTTTCGCTAAAGTTCACGATCACTTAATTCAAGGACTATATTAACAAATACTACATAACAGTACGTGTAATATGTGAAAATACAGCTGTGTTCTGCTGACTAGTTTAAAAATTATGAAACTCTGAATGCCGTGAGATGTCCGTACTTGATCGGTTTTGTTGTATTGTAGCAACATTCCTAGCAAGGTTTATGAGCACTTAATTCAAGGGCTATATTAAAAATACTACATAACAATACGAGTAATATGTGAAAATACAGCTGTGTTCTGCTGACTAGTTTAAAAATTATGAAACTCTGAATGCCGTGAGATGTCCGTACTTGATCGGTTTTGTTGTAGTGTAACAGCAGTGTTCTGCCGTCGAGTTTAAAAATGAAGCTCTGAATGCCGTGAAGATGTCCTTACTTGAGTGGTTTAGTTGTATTGTAGCAACATTTCTAGCTAAAGTTGACAAACACTTAATTCAAGGGCTATATTACTAAATACTACATAACAATACGTATTATATGTTAAAAAACAACTGTGTTCTGCTATCTAGTTTAAAAATTATGAAGCTCTGAATGCCATGAGATGTCCGTACTTGATCGGTTTTGTTGTATTGTAGCAATATTTTTCGCTAAAGTACACGAGCACTTAATTCAACGGATATATTAACAAATACTACATAACAATACGTATAATATGTTAAAGACAGCTGTGTTCTGCCGTATAGTTTAAAAATTATGAAGCTCTGAATGCCGTGAAGATGCCCGTACTTGAGTGCTTTTGTTGTATTTTAGCAACATTCCTAGCAAAGGTTTATGAGCACTTAATTCAAGGGCTATATTAAAAAATACTACATAACAATACGAGTAATATGTGAAAATACAGCTGTGTTCTGCTGACTAGTTTAAAAATTATGAAGCTCTGAATGCCGTGAAGATGTCCATACTTGAGTGCTTTGTTGTATTTTAGCAACATTTCTAGCTAAAGTTGACGAGCACCTAATTCAAGGGCTATATCAACAAATACTACATAACGATACGTATAATATGTGAAAAGAAAGCTGTGTTCTGCCGTCGAGTTTAAAAATTATGATGCTCTGAATGCCGTGAGATGTCCGTATTTGAGCGGTTTTGTTGTATTGTAGCAATATTTTTCGCTAAAGTTCACGAGCACTTAATTTAAGGGCTATATTAAAAATGCTACATAACAATACGTAAAATATGTTAAAAAACAGCTGTGTTCTGCCGTCTAGTTTAAAATGATGAAGCTCTGAATGCCGTGAAGATGTCCTTACTTGAGTGGTTTAGTTGTATTGTAGCAACATTTCTAGCTAAAGTTGACAAGCACTTAATTCAAGAACTATTATAACAAATACTAGATAACAATACGTGTAATATGTTAAAAGACTACTGTGTTCTGCCGTCTAGATTAAAAGTATGAAGCTCTGAATGCCGTGAAGATGTCCGTAATTGAATGGTTTTGTTGTATTTTAGCAACATTTCTAGCTAAAGTTGACGAGCACTTAATTCAAGGCTATATTAACAAATACTACATAACAGTACGTGTAATATGTTGAAAGACAGCTGTGTTCGGCCGTATAGTTTAAAAATATGAAGCCTGAATGCCGTGAAGATGTCCGTACTTGAGAGGTTTTGTTGAATTGTAGCAACATTTTTCGCTAAAGTTCACGAGCACTTACTTCAACGATTCGTATATCGACAAATAGTATGTTATGGTATGAATAGTATGTTGAAAGTAATGTTCTGTATATTCTGTTTGTTCGTTTAAAAGTACGAGTTGAATGGTGTTGCAATTTGGTATATTTAATTACTATAATATACTAATAATTAATAATATTATTAATATTGGTGAGCCTATAATTTGGGTATAAGTAAGTTTGTTCTAACTTTAATATTTGATTTTGTGTCTGCTGGCTTTATTCTAAAGCTGGCAGAACATTAATTTTCGAGAAAACTACAAGAGCCTAAAATTTGGGAATATAGCATTTAATTAGCCTATAATTAGCCTAAAATTATGAGCTAATTTTTTTTGTGTTCTGCTATAGTGTGTCTGCCAGCTTTATGGACATGAAGTCAGCCCTGAAGAGGACCGCGATATGTCGGTCGAAACGTCGGCACCCCAGCCTTCGACGCGGCGTCACCCGGACAGCCCAGATCATAACTCTGGCCGCGGAAGCCTACGATATCATCATAAATAAGTGTCTTGCCCCGCAAAAGCTAAGATGTGAGTATAGCACTCGATGCATGGCCAAGGACGTTGAATCTCGAGAAGTAGCGTCGGGAATCAGGGAGTGTTCAATGCAGAAATTTTGCGATGGGGTGAAGTCAGAAAATTTTGAAGCATCCTAAATGTTTTGGACAAAGCGTTTTAAAATGTACCTATACAATAAGTTAACATATGTTTAAAAAAGTAAATTATAGTGACTAATAATATATTATTGGTAATTTTTCGTTGACGTTTATATGTATTAAAGATATTAATAAAATGACGCATAAAATTGTCTCTTTTAATAATTACATTTTCAAGTATCGTAGTAAATTTAAATTTCAAATATGAACAAAATAACTATACAAAAAAAATAAAGAACTACATACAGAATTAGGCTATTTTACACGGCACTAGAACACTTTTATATTTCCATTCGTATATGTACGTATCATTATTATTAATATTATTATTATTATTATTATTATTATTATTATTATTATTATTATTATTATTATTATTATTATTATTATTATTATTATTACTATTATTATTACTATTATTATTATTATTATTATTACTATTATTATATTATGGGACTGCTGTCACATTCCACGGAGTCAGGCTACGATTTCGCAATATTTTGAAGACGGACTAAAGAAGTGAAGCTGAGATCGTGTTTGCCACGCATCACAGTCTGAATACATTTCAAATACTGTTTAGAAAGTTTCCATTTCAGATTTCGTTTTCGATTCCTCGTTACTCTTTCCATTTTGATTCGTGAATTTAAACATTTTAAAAGGTGGAAATCACAAACGAAGCTCGAAGGAAAGTATTGCTTCCCTGGCAAGGAGATAAAACATTTCCAGTTGCAGGAGCTTCAACACTCCATGTGGGAACAATTCCCGGGGCCCTCCCCCTGCCAATTGTAGGAGGCGGCCGCCAGGAACCGTCGGCAGCACGCACGGGGCAGCGGCCCCCGTGGGCTGCGCAGAGGCGAGTGGCAGGACTGCGGTGGACCAGCTGCATGTGACTCAACGCGCGCGCACTGCAGGAATTGGAAATGGCGTTTATATAAGAGTGGTCCGGTTTGCGCCAACAACGGGACGTGTTCGCTTACGTAAAGGCACCGGCGGCGGCGGTGACGGCGGCACGGGCGACGACGGCGGCCGCCAGGAAAAGCGGAGGTCCGCCCGCGGCGTGCCCCCCCCCCCACGTCTCAACATCGTCCCACCCCGCCCCACTCCTTCCACCCCACCCGTCCCATCCCCCGTCTCGTCTCCCCTCCCATCTCCCGCGTCCTGTCCTCCCCCGTCCCCTCCTACCCCATTCCGTCCTACCCCGTACCGATAGCGGTAGCTCAGTGCATCAACTGATGTCACTGCAGTACCTCTGACAGGGAGGTTGTAGGTTCCAGTCGTGATGGCGGCAGGATTTTTGACACTAGCTTTTCAGCTAGGTCGAATTCAGTCGCTGTCTGGAGAAGAATTCTTGCGGCCGGCTGCTGTGATCGGTAGTTTTCCGTGGTTTCTCCTATCAACACCAGGCGAATGCCGGAGCAATACCCTACCAAACGGGCCACGGACCGCACGCGATATTTCCTTCCTCTTCCTTGTCCTATCCTCTCCCCTTACACACACCTACACTAACATGCACTACACTATCACATATTCCGGGAGACCGGTCGGGAGTTTGGAGCTTGTCCCGGCTGGGGTGGTGCCCCGCTGGTGGGAGAGTCCTGGTTAGAGGGAAACCCCACTAGCCGACGGTAGGTCGGCGCCGGATCTCGCCATCCAGCGGGGGAAGATCACCGCCATCTCCCGAGAAAAAACATGCAGTACACTAACGGGACTAATGACCGAAGCAGTTGACGCGCCCGGAAACACGAAAAAATCAATCAATCAATCAATCAAATCTGTGCCCCGTCAGATCCCCCGTCACGTCCCCCTCCCCGTTCCCCGCCCCGACCACCGTCCCGTCCGGTCCCCTGTCACGTCCCCCGTCACGTTGCACTCTCGTTCCCCGTCCCCACCCCTGCGTCCCGTCACATTGAACGTCGTGGCGCGGCGGGGGGCGGTGTGGTGAGGCACGCCGCCCGCCCTGCCCCCACGCCGCTCTGCCGCCCAGCTGGCGGCGAGGCAAGAAGCGCAACTGTCACTCCGCCCGCGAGACAAATCGCCGCTTTCTTTGCGCTGCCTCCCAGTGCCCGGCCCCGCCCGCACTTCTGGTGAGGCTTCGGTGCTTGCTTTTTGCGCACGGTGTTGGACTGCGTAAGGATAAAAAGTGGCGGAAGGTAACTGTTTCGGCGTTAACGAGAGTGAGTGAACGTCAGTCTTTTTTTTTCAGTTACTCGTAACAGTTCTTCCTCTAATTGATTTCGTGCCCTAGTAGATTATATTCTAAAAAAGTAATCATCTAAGAATTTGCTAAAACATGAACTACAAGACATTGTCATGCTCTTTTATAAACTCGTTTTCATTATTAATAGAAGACTAAGAAAATAAATACTTCATATATTTACTGTTTGTGCATATTAAAATATTGTTAGAAACCACAATTTTCTTGAAGAAGTCAAATTCCACAGCTGGAGTCAATAGAAAATTGAGTGAGAGGGAAACGACTTCCTTGACAGGATAGACAAGGACAGACAGGATTGACTCTGGTTGTAGTATGACTACTTTCAAATTTACTCATTTACTTACATTTAGGGGTCCTTCAACTTCTAAGATCATTGAGATCCATGAGTGCTGATACAAGATGGTTATATGAGATAGTATCCGATGAGTACATAACAAAACATTGTTTATAAATTGTGTAAAAGTGTTGTCAATGGAGATGCGGTGGATTGAGAAGCTGAAGAGTGGGAGCATCGATCTCTGTCATCACCAATGCTTATCTTCCTCAGAGATAAAGTTAAAGTTATTGTCCAAGATTATGATAAAAAAGGTAAAAAGCAAAATAAATAATTAAAATAGCCATAGGCAAAGCTGTAAGACGAAATAAGAAGTTTCTGGAAGAAAAGGAAAGAAAATCGGGACCGAGGAAATAGAAAAAAAAAAAAAGGTCATTAATAAGCCTTCACAAGCAGATTAATAAAAATAATAATAATCCTTAATAATCCTACAGATAAGAAAGAAAAATATAGAAGAGACAGAAATAAAGGAAAGACAATAATTGAGAAATGATTTTTGAGAAAGATTTGCCGAAAGAATAGACCATGATGTAAACGGTAGACATGTGAATACATTTGCTTTCAAAGTAATGAAAGACGCATAAGAATAGTTATGAAAGATACAATGTACGAGAATAGAAAAGAATGCATAGTTGGAACATTAAGAAGGCCTATGGTACGACCAACAATTTGAAATAAAAATGTACTCAACTACTAATGTAGGCGATCTCACATTGGATGAACAATAAAAACCACTAAAGAATGAAACACCGATAATCACCGAGTATGAATGAATTAAATGCTGTTACTGAAATACGTCGGAATGCTAGTTCACTTACGCCTCCTTCGTTTCTTTAATATGTGGTGGAAAAATAAGCTACTTCCTTAAGAATGACAGAAGCAAAATTAATATATCTATAAGAAAGGCGGTAGAGAAAGGTACAAATACCTTATGTACAGAGGAATAAACCTATTGGATTGAACTACAAGACGTATGTAAGAAGAGTAAATGAAAGACTAAATATTATTGCAGACCAACTAACATAAGAAGATTAAATGAGGGTCCCTAAAACGGTGATTGGCCGCATATGTCATTTTCACTTTAAAAATAGAAGAAGAAAGAAGAGAATATAACTGTGAAACACCTAACTTTTTAAATCTGTTAAAAGACTTCTTTGTTGTTGACAGAGAACTGTTATGGAATAGTCTGGAACGAAGAGAATACCCAGAATACTTAACAGAAGTTATAATTACTGGTGCAACAGAATGGTGCAGCATTTCTCGTAGTAGTTAGTTTTCGAGTCTCTTTATTCTGGACTAGCTCTTCGGTTTTGCCCCAGTCTCTTCCCAGCTGCCATCTATTGCCATCTCAAGGATATTTTCTCACATTTTCTATTTTTTTTCAATTTACCATCAATAGTAGAACTGAAAAACGACTTCAAGAATATTATAGAGGAGTAAAATTTCGTCCTACAAGGAAATATTTGTTGAACACTTGGAGCCGCTTTAGAGAAAATTTCGTTTGAGCGTTTCTGAAAATGCACAATTTTGAGCTCATTTCCACAGAAAATGTTTGAATTTTCGTTATTGTTCACTGGAAAGTATTTGAAGCACTTTTACTCACAAATTTAATAATTTATGGAAAATGTACGTAATGTAAATACTCACTACGTGAGAAATAATTAAATCATTACATTTGTGTAATTTTCAAAAATCAAAAGAATGAATGGAAATGGTATTAACGTTATGTTACGCTGTTCAATGAACACTAACCGTACAAAAAGTTGTGATAAAGTTTACAAAAATTATGAGGATGCCGCAGTGTTGTACAGAACCCTCCCACACGCAAATAATCACATTATTATACGGTTGAATGCATTAGGGGCGTATAATTTTATGCTAATATCTCAACTTTGTAAAAGCCGAGACATTCACCTCATTAGTGACTTTACATACTCGAATCATTAAAATGTAATAGGAAGGGTGAGCGAAGTTAATGATATAGTCAGTGATGAGGTGAATAAACACTGAGCGACAGAGAAAAGACAATAATGGAAAAGGAGAACCTTACCGTGAACCAGTTTCACCCTGCACGGATGATGCATAGGGTTACTTGTGTTGGAATTCCGGTACTTAGAAGGAGAAACCGCGAGCAATGTGACGAGTCGACCGCGACATTAAGAAACTTGGTAACGGTGACATCAACGCACCCATGAACTGAAGGAAGAAGGGGAGTATAAGGATGAGGAGAAAGAGAATGAGTAGGAATAGTATGAAGAAGGGAGGAGCATCAAAAAGAAGAGGAGGCGAAGAAGATGAAGAGAGAAGAAAGAAGAAAAGAGGAGGAGAAGAAAGTAAGAAAGGAGGGCGAAAAGGGGAAGGAGGAGGGTAGAAGGTAGTAGGGGATACGGATCGCGAGGGGGAAAATTGGAGGGTGATAAATTTTCTTTCAAAAAATTGAGAAAGGAAGAAGAGAGGAGGAAAAATTAAAGAAAGGGAGAAGGCACCAGAAGATCGCAATAAAGGCGACGACGAAGGTAGCGATGGCCGCGGCAAAGAAGAGACGGAGGTGGAGAAAGCAGTGGCGGTGGCAGTGGAGGAGGAGGAAGAGAACGGTGGGGGGGGGAAAGGCGGCGGGGAGGGAGTTAAAAGGGACAATGGTGATGGGGGAGAAAGAGGGGAGAAGCAGATGGAGGCGGCGGAGAAGGAGGAGGCGGAGAAGGAGGAGGCGGAGAAGGAGGAGGCGGAGAAGGAGGAGGCGGAGAAGGAGGAGGCGGAGAAGGAGGCGGAGAAGGAGGAGGCGGAGATGAGCAGGAGGAGGAGGAAGGTAGGATGAGATAGAGGAGAACGGGGAGTAGGAGGCGGAGAAGGAGGAGCGGAGAAGGAGGAGGCGGAGAAGAAGGAGGCTGAGAAGGAGGAGGCGGAGAAGGAGGAGGCAGAGGAGGAGGAGGAGGAGGCGGAGATGAAATGCGAAGTAGGAGGCGACAGACTAGCGGGAGAGGAGAGGGGAAGGGGAAGGAGGAGGCAGAGAAGAAAGAGGAGGAAGGCGGGGAGGAAGAGGAGGAGGAGGCGGCTGTGCAGTTGTTGAAGTCTGAGTGGGCAAAGGCGCATAGCGGCAACGGCGAAGCTGGCGGCGGAGCGAATGCGGCGGCAAAGGCGGTAGTATTGATGGAAGCAGAGAAGGGGGCGATGGAGAAAATGGGGGAGGCGGCAGCGCCGGCTGAGAAGGCGGCGCCGGAGACTTCAACGCCCTCGTCAGCGGCCGCTTGTGGCGCGCGGCGCAGGAGCGGCCGCGGAGGCTGGGACGGCTGCTGCCCGCGCGCGCCGCGCCGGGCGATCGGCAGGTGAAAGGGAATCCGCGGGACTTTTTCGCGGCCCGGGAGCCGCGCCGTGCCCTGGCCAATTTCCAACTTTTTGCGAAATCGTGGGAAGCGAGCGTGCACTAGAAATATGTTCCGAAGCACTTCGCCTCACGTGCGGTTTCGAAGCGGATAGGAAAACTTGCTCCTTCTCCGTGAGGTATTCGCGTTATGTATTACGAGGGCAAACTTTTTGTTGACGGTAATGGAAGTGTAGTCGATTAAACAAAATTTAGGAATCTAAACATGTGCTTATAGATATCATTTTCATTAATGATGTAATTGTTATGTCGTGAAGAATACGTATTTAATGATCACTTTGATTCCTGTTGCACTTTCTATAATTAAAAATTTCCATGAGGAAAATATCATTCATTTGTACACGAGATCATTAAGATCTGCTCATTATCATGTCCTCATATTTTTATCGAATTTTGCAAGTAGAGAAACACAAAAATTTTACTTTCATTTTGATATACCTAGTGCTTCATGCGATTTTTCATGACTTTTTTAAAACGAGTATCTCAGATAACTTATTAATTTGAATCGCGTGTTCGAGTCCAGCTCTCTGAGAGTTTTCATGAGTCTTAAGTAACTAGCAGTTAGATGAGAGCTGGAAACTAAAAATGTTTGAATGAAGGCAATTAACCAAACAGGGAAAACAGAAAATTATGTGGGTGTATCATCATTGTTAACATCACCTACAAGTTTCGCATTAATTTTTTTATTTCATATACTGGACTATATTGAGTGATATTCACATTTTCAGTGACCAGGTATATAGTATTTTCATTAAAGCAAGCTTCAGGTCGTTTGGGTTTCCGGCTCTGGTTCAGAATGATGCAAAGGACTGAAGCGAGACGAGAAAGGTGAAAGGAGCGGTGTTGTGAATCGTAGGATGACATGGGTCGAGGCAAAACAGACGGAACGAAGGCTGTGAAGAAAGCGCACTGCTGTATAGTGAGTCCGCGCATACCAGAGCACATTCAGGGCAATAAAAAAAGCAGCGAATGAATATACAACTGAACTGATGTTTCTCCGTAAACATAAGTAAATATAACATTTATGAGTCACCTAAAATTATCTACTATTAATTTTTTTTACATAATATACGAGTTAATATAAATTATATTAATGAATGTTTTTATAATCACTACTCTCTAGAGCAATTGATTTGAAAGTTATTTAATTTTTTATATATCTTATTGTATGCTATATCGGCATGCAGATGCATTAAAAATTCTTCAAAGAAAATAAGTCAATATTAAGACATTTCCCCGAAAGTGTACAAAACTCTGTATAAGCCAAATGTATGCAAACGAATGTGTTATTGTATATGCAGTTTCTTAAAAACGATAAACTTTCTTTTTTCTTAAGGATATACGATCTTATAGGATTAACGTTCGTTTTTATTCAATTTCATACAATTATTGACGTCTTAATACTAAAACTAGTTATCTTTCCCTCCTTTCCCCTCAGAGGCATAGAGACCAGCAAAGAATTTATTTTTGTGCTTTTGAATTGTGCAGCAACCTCAAGATATCTGATTATCACTTGCAAAAATCCCACTTCTCCGAGACACGAAGCTTTGCTAACGGACTCAGGTGGTCGTTTATATACCCGGAAACAAGCGATTGAGTTCCTGATCTTAGATCGCTTTTTCGCGCTCCAATTCGATTCAGGCCTCTCGGTTTCTCCACTTAATCCCACAAATCCATTTATTTACGTCTTCCTTAGATTTTATACAAAGAAGTAATATTTTCTCTTTGATAATATTTATTACTAATGCAAGAATCTCTAAGCGCAAACCTAGCGAAGTAACAAAAATCCTGGACGAACTGCAGTCCAACAATGGGGTGTTTACTCATCCTAGAATGTCGCATACATTTAGAAAAAATCCCTGTCTAATGTCGAAAATAGGCCATAGTAAAACTATAAGTGGTATTGAACTATATAAAAAATAAGAAAAGGAATAAGAAGAATTATTATTACTTATTTCGGATAAAACTTAAATTAACAGAAAACTAAGTAGTCTTCGACACTGTAACGGGCGTCTATGGTTTTATTAAAGGCCCAAGAACTCATCAAATATATCAAAACAATTAAACAGTTTCGATTAGTATTAAAGATGTAAATATTTGATTAGTTAATCTGCAATTTATCCTACCTGTTGTTGCAGCTACAATCGCATTATCAAAGAGTCACTGCTTACAACAGAACTGAGGTCATATGGCGAGGAAGGACGAAGCTTCAGTATTTACACGAGCAAATATTTGCTTCAGGACACCATTTTTCACACACTTGACAGCAACATTTTGCTGCTGCGGGCCACGAGTTAGTAACTATTGGTAACTAGAGAAAGAGTAAATTAAGAACTCGCAATTCTCTCAGAGTTGTGGGTACACGTTACAATGGGAACAATTTGGAATGGCAAGTCCCAGACGCGCGGCCGGTGCGCGCGTGCCTCGGGTGGGCGCACCCACGGCCGTGCCCGCGGAGAAAGAGGGCCGAGCACCGCGGACGGCGGCACGCGTTATCCCAGACGCGGCAACGGACAGACAGGCCGGCGGCGGACAGGCAGGTGGACAGGCCAAAAGAGAGGTCGGCGGAGAGGCCGACCGAGAGGCCAAAGGAGAGTTCAAAGGAGAGGCCGACCGAGAGACCCACCAAGAGGCCGTCCGAGAGGCCGTCCGAGAGGCCGTCCGAGAGGCCGTCCGAGAGGCCGTCCGAGAGGCCGTCCGAGAGGCCGTCCGAGAGGCCGTCCGAGAGGCCGTCCGAGAGGAGGCGTCGAGAGGTGTCGAGAGGCTCGAGAGGTCTGAGAGGCCGTCCGAGAGGCCGTCGAGAGGCCGTCGAGAGGCTGTCCGAGAGGCCGTCGGAGGGTCGAGAGGCCGTCGAGAGGCCGTCTGAGAGGCCGTCGAGAGGCCGTCTGAGAGGCCGTCTGAGAGTGTCGAGAGGCCGTCTGAGAGGCCGTCGAGAGGCCTGTCGAGAGGCCGTCCGAGAGGCCGTCTGAGAGGCCGTCTGAGAGGCCGTCGAGGGCGGTAGGCCGTCGAGAGGCCGTCCGAGAGGCCGTCGAGAGGCGTCCGAGAGGCCGTCGAGAGGCCGTCGAGAGGCCGTCGAGAGGCTTCGAGAGCCGTCCGAGAGGCCGTCCGAGAGGCCGTCCGAGAGGCCGTCCGAGAGGCCGTCCGAGAGGCCGTCCGAGAGGCCGTCCGAGAGGCCGTCCGAGAGGCCGTCCGAGAGGCCGTCCGAGAGGCCCGACCGAGAGGCCCACCGAGAGGCCGACCGAGAGGCCGACCGAGAGGCCGACCGAGAGGCCGACCGACAGACCACCGAGAGCCGACCGAGAGGCCGACCGACAGACCCACCGACAGACCACCGAAGAGCCGACCGACAGACCCACCGACAGACCCACCGACAGACCCACCGACAGACCCACCGACAGACCCACCGACAGACCCACCGACAGACCCACCGACAGACCCACCGACAGACCCACCGACAGACCCACCGACAGACCCACCGACAGACCCACCGACAGACCCACCGACAGACCCACCGACAGACCCACCGACAGACCCACGACAGACCCACCGACAGACCCACCGACAGACCCACCGACAGACCCACCGACAGACCCACCGACAGACCCACCGACAGACCCACCGACAGACCCACCGACAGACCCACCGACAGACCCACCGACAGACCCACCGACAGACCCAACCGACAGACCCACCGACAGACCCACCGACAGACCCCCCGACAGACCCACCGACAGACCCACCGACAGACCCACCTGACAGACCCACCGACAGACCCACCGACAGACCCACCGACAGACCCACCGACAGACCCACCGACAGACCCACCGACAGACCCACCGACAGACCCACCGACAGACCCACCGACAGACCCACCGACAGACCCACCGACAGACCCACCGACACCCACGACAGACCCACCGACAGACCCACCGACAGACCCACGACAGACCCACCGACAGACCCACCGACAGACCCACCGACAGACCCACCGACAGACCCACCGACAGACCCACCGACAGACCCACCGACAGACCCACCGACAGACCCACCGACAGACCCACCGACAGACCCACTGACAGACCCACCGACAGACCCACGACAGACCCACCGACAGACCCACCGACAGACTCCACCGACAGACCCACCGACAGACCCACCGACAGACCCCCCGACAGACCCACCGACAGACCCACCGACAGACCCACCTGACAGACCCACGACAGACCCACCGACAGACCCACCGCAGACCCACCGACAGACCCACCGACAGACCCACGACAGACCCACCGACAGACCCACCGACAGACCCACCGACAGACCCACCGACAGACCCACCGACAGACCCACCGACAGACCCACCGACAGACCCACCGACAGACCCACCGACAGACCCACCGACAGACCCACCGAGAGACCCACCGAGAGACCCACCGAGAGACCCACCGAGAGACCCACGAGACCACGAGAGACCCACCGAGAGACCCACGAGAGACCCACCGAGAGACCCACCGAGAGACCCACCGAGAGACCCACCGAGAGACCCACCGAGAGACCACCGAGAGCCCGACCCACCGAGAGACCCACCGAGAGACCCACCGAGAGACCCACCGAGAGACTCACCGAGAGACCCACCGAGAGGCAAATGGAGAGGCCGGCGGACAGACGGGAGGACAGGTGAACGGGCAAGCGGAGGGGCAGATGGACGGACAGGCCTGGCCGGGAGGCAGGCGACGGATAGCCGGAGGCTGCGCAGCGGTGGTCGCACGACGCACGCGGAGACGACGGCCGATGAAAGTTATGATCGAGCCCTTCACATTACGTGATGACTGGTATTAGATCGAGCACTAGCAGACTGTCGGCGATGATTCGTGCCGTTGGATGAAAGAAATGTTCGACGGGATGAAGATCGCTTTGCTGATAGGTTTGATGAAGGCGGCCATTCAATTATATTCCATGCAATTCTGCATTGCTTCATTAGAGTTGAAGACGAATGTAGTAAATTTATTGCTCGAAAATGAGGGTTGTGGGAGATTCCTTAAGATACGTGCATTCGTACCTTGTATTTGAGTGAAAGACAAATTATCAAATATTACCAACATCGTTAAAATAATTTATTTATTTTAGAAGTATCATTTCAGAAGTATCGGAATGTTCGTTCCCTTTTGTTGGGACTCTAGTTAATCTCTGAAGAGAATTTGAAACGCCTCGATTGGTATTGCAATAGTTCGTAATATGCTATTTCTTAATTCGAATTAACTCAGCATTCCGAATGACACAGTATCGATAGTACATTGCCAGTGCTTAGGTCATCCGTTCTGTTTTCAACATCCAAACTCACACTCAACAAGCTGGGGTTGCATCAGGGATACATACAATTAGAAAATACTAAAACAGCATAACCAAATAATAGATCAGATACATACATACATACAACCTAACCAAACAATTAAATTACTAACAATATAACTAACTAGTTATCTGTAATATTCTCAGCTCGTTCTATAACGTTAATTTGTATGATCTCGATGTTGGCTGATGATATCTAAATATAGTCAAACATTAATGATATGCTTTTAAACGAATTAATGATATAATACCTCATTTCAACGAACTTAATCCAAGAATCCCCAGCATTATTTATCAAGAGGTCAAAAACTACTGCAAATATTTATATCATATATTATGTAAGATCTTACTCTTTTCACTTTGAAATACAATAACATATTTTGTAAAATATGTTGTAGGCAGGATCATGAATCATTGGTCTAGTTATACCCGGATGCAGAAGCTCCAAACTGATTTATGCCATGAATGAAACATTATTGAGGACAGCGCACCGAAGACCCTAGACACTTATCAGACAGCCGCTCGTCAAATCATAATAGAAAGCGATGCGGAGAAACTCCCTCGTGACGAGGAGCTGAAGTCATGCGCACCGCGAAACGCGGGAGACGAAGACACGACCCTGCCACGCTCATTTTAATCGGCCGCTGCCGGGTCCTCGCGCCGCCCCGCGCCGCCCCGCGCCGCCCCGCGCCGCGCCATCCCGTGTGGTCCCGCCAAACCGCAATGTGAATAGAGAAATTGGCCGGCGCACTGCAAAACAGTCGCTCTTGCGGAAGAGCGGGAAGCGATTTACTGCAGGCACAGCAGGCGTACGACCAGGAAGCACTGATTTAGTAATTACGAGTAAAAAACATTGCATGGCGACTGCTGAAAATATTCGTAACATACGAAGCATGATATATTTTTTGCATTACCAGGGTAAATTTTTATGTTTTAGCCAATCTGTTTGAACATTGTGTTAAACTAACCAAAAATGTTTATTTTTTATTCGTAACTGGGTACTTTACGGTTAGTTCATGAGTTATTTGAGTTCTTTCTATGTATTCAACCAACGAGCAAATTGTAGAGGTGTCTGCAAATCATAAAATCGTATAAGGTATATCCGGTCATTCTTACTCTTCATTCCTACGGGTCACCAGATTCTGAGGCTATTGCCAAACTTATCAATTCAGTGCTTCGGCTCACTGCGTTTGATTCAATATTGACACGTGTATTCACGGCCATGAATTGCTGTTTTGTCGTATATTTTATAACAAATTTTGATTACAAATATAGTTTCCAAAATTATTTCAATATGTTCCACAGTTTTCATTCACGCTAAAATCCTCAGCGTTTTTCACGGTTGGGAGTACGAATGTGACGTAAGGAGTTCAGCATATGTTAATTAAGTCCGCTTGAAATCACATAATCGACACTGTTTCCACTCTCTCTTTTATTAGTCCATTTCATTCTCGGAATTGAGTTGAGTTGTGTAAGAAGCGTTGAAAATACGAATTCAATGGATTGAAAACGGGTAGCAGCTACTGAGAATGCATGTCTTCCGCAGAAAGGCCCGGGCAGAGGGGGGCAGCGGCGGACGGTGTATCGGGGCGGGAATGGAGACGGGTGGGAGTGGAGCGCGGTAGATGTGGAGTGGGGCAGGAGAAGAGCGGGGCAGGAGTGGAGCGGGGCAGGAGTGGAGCGGGGCAGGAGTGGAGCGGGGCGGGAGTTAAGGGATGCAGAAGTGCGAGGTGGAACGCGACGGGGAGGGGTGGAACGGGGCGGAGCGGAGAGGAGCGGACGGTGCGGAGCGGGGCGGGCCGCGCAGTGCACGATCCCGGATTTTGGCGGCGTCAGCGCGCGCCCGGGCGAGCGGGCGAGCGGGCGGGCGGGCGGGCGGGCGGGCGGTCTCGGCTGGCCACGAGGCCTGCGAATTGCTCATTAACACGCTCTCTTGTTCGCTGGATTAACACGTCCTTTTCCGATGTAACCATGGGGGAGAGATCGCTTCGCCTGCAGCAGGTAGGCAGAGGTTTGCAGGATGCGGGTGTGTGTTTTAGATGATAGGATTTGTGGTTAAGTTATGAAGGGTGAAATGAGTTATTGTTGCTTTAAACGAGGTTCAAAGAGCAAGTCGTCTCACGAGCGGTGAGGTTGTAAATATGATTACAACGGAAAATACATAGTTTTATAATGATCCACACTTTTTTAGGATGATATTACTAAATATTTCTTCCGGATAACTTCTTTACAGTTATTTATATATTTTTGGAATGCATCATCATTAACTTTTCAAGCCATACTTAGCGAAAATGTGTACGGACAAAGACTTTCTACATTTGCAGACGCAAGGTAACCACTTCGCGCATCAAAATATTCAATTCCATAAGACCTTCAATGAGATAAATATGACTTAAAGGAGAACACGACTAAAATGGAAAACTTCATCAAACTTAAGTAGGATACTTGCGTGGGAAGAAAACTTCAAGAGTGACAGTTTGAGATACCTCAGACCTTACATAGCTGCTGTCTGCAACGAGTCCCACCGGGATGATCTACAGTTCAAGGAGGCGGATTTTCGACACTAGCTAAACGTATATAACTAGGGTCAATTCCGCCGCTGTCTGCAGGAGAATTCTAGCGGCAAGCTGATCTGACCTGTCGTTTTCCGTGGTTTCTGCAGTCAAAACCAGGCGAATGCTGGAGCAGCGCGGATCGCAAGCGCCCCCTCCTTCCTTGGGGCTGTGAGCGTAGATATTATGGGACATACAAATAGAGAAAGTAACTCCAGAGCTGTGCATGAAACGTATTGCAAATAAACTGGTTGTATTGATTGATTAGTTATTCCGGGCGCGTCAACTGCGATGGTTATTAGTCTCGTAAGCGTAGGTCATGTTTTCATTGAGTCTGTCGCTAGAAGAGAAGTTTCGGCGGCGACTTGCGTCAGATTTGGGCGATTTCCCTCGATGACGTATCTCCCGCCAGCAGGGCACCGCCCCAATCGGAAAAAGCTGGAAGTTCCAGACCGGTCTCCCTGCATGCGTGGTAGTGTAATGCATTTAAGTATGTAAGGGGTGAGGATGGGACAAGGAAGAGGAAGGAGATATCGCGCGCGGTCCGTGGCCCGTTTGGTAGGTTACTGTTCCGGCATTCACCTGGTGTTGATCGGAGAAACCACGGAAAACTACCGATCAGATGAGCCGGACTCTAGAATTCAATTCCAGGGAGCGGCTGAAGAATTCGACTTAGCTATTTGGATAGTATCGAAAATCCTACCACCGTCGAAACTCTAGCCCTAGAGTTCCTGCAGTGACATCAATAGATGCCTTGAGCCACCTTTATCGGTAAGCTGATTGTACATAGAGCTCGTGTTTGTAAGCTAGCTATAGCTCAACAACTTAGAAAAAAACTGGATTGCGCATGCGCGAAAAGTGATGGAGGGGAAGGTTCCCTCCCTTCGAGGCCCAACTTCCCCTCCAGAAGATACGCCGCCGCCGCCGCGGCTTGGGCGGGCGGGAGCAAGACGCCCTGGCCTTGACGACGGTTCCGAGTGTTGAAGGCTCGTATCTCTGGTTGAGCGTGAGAACAAAGCGGGATAACGAAGTTGAAAGAGCGAATCAGTTATCGATGCAGGCGATCCTTGAGTTCAACCGAGCTCCCCCTCGGGGAATGGCTTCGCCACGCCTCCTGAGGTAAGTGACGCCATGGTGTTTTTTTTCTATACTTGGGATTTTCTAACTTGGCACCTGTGGGTACTACTCCAAGATGGAATTCGGGCCGACTCTTTGCGTCATTCTCAGCCTTGCCGGTAGAGTCGCTTGACCTGCAACACTGCTTGATACGGCCGTGATCATGCGACATCTTGTGGTAGGACCAAGAAAGACGCAAAACGTCGTGCTGAATTCCATATAGGAGATACTACCCACAGCTGCCACATTAAAAAAAACAAGTATAAGTTGTCAAGCTGTCGCTCGTCAAGCTGCCACAACGCCCCAGTAGCGGCGGCGTGAGGACGAGCCTCGCCAGCGCTGTTGGGCGTGTCCGTCCTCCCGACGGGGGCCGCGTTAACCGCGCGCCAGCCTCCTAATGGGGCAGATGAATTACGCTGCGGCGCCATTGCTCCGGGCAGCGGCTGTTAATGCGCGCTCTGGCGTCTTCTCAACCGTAAGATCTTGCCGTCAGAAGCTCTGCAGGAACCACTAACGACGACATCAATTTTCCACAGAAACGGGCTACAAAGTACTTGTGTAATTTAAACAAGAAACGTGCCCGGATTATGGAAAAATATTACATCCCTTCTATCATTACGATGTGTATTGCTCCTTGAGGAATGTATTTTTTGGCACACAAAAAATCTGCACATTTTGAGATATTTTAGATTATTTAGGTATAACACGGCTCATTCTTGGAATTGAAACATTGAGAGAGCTTTGAAAGTACAAAATAAAATTTCATAAACAGTTTTTACAACCTACTCATATTTTCTATCAAGCTACAAAAATGTTTGGAGGAAATTATCTCATTGTTTTCAATACGTATTGCAAAGGACTTCATAAAAATGAACTTAATTATTACGCCACATGTAACACATGTTACAATCATTTCTATAATTTGTCGTCCAAGGCGAATGGCGGGTCAGGAGTTGGGGCGTGGTTCCCCAACCGTGACCAACGAAATGATCTAGAGCACGAGTATCCCAAGGAGCAAAGGGCAGGGCTTCACGATCGGCACCCAGCGTTCACTCCGCTCCGTTCCACGCTTAATAGCTTCGCTTTAACCTCGAAATGCTTCGCTTATTGTTCCGCTAGTGTCGACAATGGCGTACGTCTCCTTGGAAATGCTCTGTAGTATATGAAGTCTCCTGTACACGGAGGCTTCCGCGGTGTGTCGATGACTTTTGAGCTTAGGACGCCGTGTGGTGAGAGGCCGACGTTTCGCCTGACATGTCGCAGGCTTCCTCAGGGCATTGACATCGCGATGCTGATAACACACGACACACAAAATCGCGATGTCAATGCCCTGAGGAAGCCTGCGACATGTCAGGCGAAACGTCGGCCTCTCAGCCCACTACGCGGCGTCACCCGGACAGCCAAGAAGTCATATGAGGTCTCCATCAACTTTTTAACACTATTGTTTTTCATAAACACCTGAAAAGGCACTTCGCTGGTAAAAATAAACACAATAGAATTTTAGAATTTTTCTCTTCTAAATAAACATTTAAGATATTTCTTTCTTTTATGTATCTTGGAATTTCTTTAATGATATTACTAATGAAATGGTATGTATGCTTCTCACAAATATAACATTAATTATAACAATAATTATATTAATTGCCAAAACCAACAGACATTCCTACCGCACAGAAAAGCCAAAATCTAAGCAATAATTTCTTTGTTAATAAACACGACTATCAATGTGACTCCAGAAGTGAAAAAAACAACACATTTAATAGTTGGTGGTGAATTATTTGCGACGCAGTAGAATAACAACATGAAACAAAAAGTGTCTGACACATGAATTTATGACAAAGAGGGAACATAAACCTTCTGAAGTATGATAACGTTTGAAAATAAGTTGTAACTCACGGGAAATAGCTTTGCGATTGACAGGTAAGCGGCGCTGCCTCGCGTTCATGCAGCTGGCGAGCCAATCACCTGTGCAGTTGTAGTCGGGAAACAGTCATAATCTCGAAGGAAGGAATTCGACCTTATCGTTTCAATACCACAAATATTATCACGTTCTGACACTAACATAAGGGTTAGTGGAGGATTATTTTCCGTTCAAATTTCTACAGAACTTGCTGGTGAACTAGCTTCTAATTGGGGTCTTTTTTCATGTGATGATTTTCAAATTTTCTAATTTTTCGTCCTTTTACAGTTCAAATAAAACTTCGACTTGGGTGCGCTCGGGTGTTTTAGTGTCACACGCGCGATCTTGTGACGATACCTCTGCTGTCGACCAAATTCCTTCTCTCTTCGCGCTTTTTTCGTTGCAACATTACATAACTTTCTCTAACCGTAGATAATTCCGAAAGTTTCCAGTCTGTCGAACTTTCACAGTCGATAGAAAGAAAACAGCAGTACTACTTTTCAATATAATTCCCCTTTACTTCAACACACTTTTCTCATCTTTTGATTAACATTTTTATTCCTGTGAAAAATTCCTATTCAAAATTTTGATGAATCGTCACTCCGATAAATAAATATTCTAAAAGTAATAAAAATATAGACGACACCCCGAGCAGGTAATTCGAGGAAATTGTATATCGATGTAGTAAATAATCAGAATTTAAGAGAAGTGTAGTGTAAGTAATCAACTAGGAAAGTAGTGGATTTAATGGCAAAAATAACTCGAAATCGACACGTGAGAAATTTCCGTGAGAATAATTAATTGTATACAAGAATCCAATAGTCAAGGAATAAACAATATAAGAGGCTTATACAGGAAGCTCCAATCAGAAACGAGAAGGCGTGGGAGGGAAGCGCAAATCAGCACAGAAAAACTAAGGAGGAACGGAAATGTGGACAGCACTGCGCATCTTAGGTAAAAAAAAATTTTTTGGTTGATATTTTCGTGTATCCGGGCGCGTCAACTGCTTTGGTCATTTTCCCCGTAAGTGTAGTGCATGTTTTTTTCTCGGGAGATGGCAGTGATCTTCCCGCGGTGGATGGCGAGATCCGGCGCCGATCTACTGTCGGCTAGCGGGGTTTCCCCTTAACCAGGACTCTCCCACCAGCGGGGCACCGCCCCAGCCGGGACAAGCTCTAAGCTCCCGACCGGTCTCCCGGAATATGTGGTAGTGTAGTGCACGTTAGTGTAAGTGTGTGTGTGTGTGTGTGTGTGTGTGTGTGTGTGTGTGTGTGTGTGTGTGTGTGTAGGGGAGAGGATAGGACAAGAAAGATCGCGCGCGGTCCGTGCACCGTTTGGTAGTGTACTGCTGCGGCATTCGCCTGGTGTTGATCGGAGGAAGCATGAAAAACTACCGATCAGAGCAGCCGGCCGCGAGAATTCTCCTCCAGACAGCGACTGAATTCGACCTAGCTGAAAAGCTAGTGTCGAAAATCCTGCCGCCGTCTGAACTCGAACCTAGGACCTCCCGGTCAGAGGCGCTGCAGTGACATCAGTTGATGCAGTGAGCTACCGCTCCCGAATTTAACTTTATAAAAGCAATTGATTGAACATAAAAAATGTATAAATGAAAACTATTGTAACTCTAGAACTGGAAACCACATACAAAAATGTTATTACAGCAAACACTAAAATTCTGACCCAAGTTTCCTTAGTCACCTTTTTCTGCACAACTTTTGAACATGTGTTTGTTTTTTTCCGTAATAGTATTTTTCATTCTGAGTTATTTCTTATTCGGGCTCTCATTCCCAATAAATTCCTATTCATTATCGTCTTCTTCTCCAGATTCTATACAAGATTGTCAGTTTGATAAGTCACGGTCACTTTCAATTTGATAATCTGAAGATGCTCTCACAACTACTTACATTGACCACCCTTTGCCCAATATTTTCATCAAAATCATGGTCATTAACACTCACACACTTACGTAACAGTGTAGACTTATTTTTTGTGTACATTGCACTTTCTTTAGAGATGACACAAAGCAAACTGTACTAACTGACACAGTGCAACACGCGCTCAATGAGAGTTACACTGCTACTGACGTGGAGTCCCCAGGTCTCCTACGCGCCAACAAAGGCTGATAATTTATCTGAAACGCGTTCCACAACAATAAGGGCGTGTAAGTATGGGGAGAGGATATAACAAGGAAGAGGAAGGAATGATCGCGAGCGTCCGTGTGTTAGGTATCTGCTCCGGTATTGGTCTGCTTGGTGTTGATCGGAGAAGCCATGGAAAACTACCTACCAGAGCAGCAAGCCGCTATAATTCTCCTTCACGCGGCTGTTAAACTCGACATAGCTATTTAGCAGGTATCGGAAATTATGACCCCCCTCTCCCGGAGAGGGGGAAAAACTGAGCTCGCCACTGTCGTCTGATTAGAGGGTCAATTAGAGATTTTTCAATAAAAGAAATTTAATATTCTCCCATCCGGCAACTATTATTGTAAATATTATACCATTTTCTTATGAAAAATTGAAGATTACTTTACATAAAGTCAGCAATCGCTCTTTTGAATCCATTATTATACGTGGAGATTTTAACATTGATGTTCTGGCCAAATCCTGCAAAAAAGATCAGTGTGTCAATTTAATTAATTCCTAAATTTTAGATTTGTGGTTTAGATTGTGGTTGTTTGTGGTGACTGATGTTGAATCAAGGATTGTTTTTGATGAGTAGACGGTTGTTGCTGCTGAAGTAGTTGTAGTTGCTGTTGGTGCTGAAGAAATTGTAATTGTTGCTGCTGATGTTGCAATATATGTGCTGCTGGGGAATCAAAATGAGCAATGTTAGTCGCATATGGTGTATCTATTGCATTTTCAAACGCATTTGAGTTAAGTAGCCCCCATTGGGGCTACTTTGTTCGTTCATTTTAACCACTCATAGTCTCTGGTTGCTATTGCACTCACTATTGAAAATATCTAAATATAATGTTGCAAATATAAACTGTTAATCATTTTGCTATGGAAATATACTGTTTATAAAATTTACAATGAGATTTTTGTGTGTCACTAGTTTCAAACTATACACAATCACACTCAGTCTAGACCCATTCAAGGTCAGAGAGCTGTGGTTCCCTTGGGTACGGCGCCGCTTCTCGGAACGAACAGAGAAGATTTAATGAAATCTCCTGCATCGATTCTAAAGGTTTCTATAACGGGTGTTGATTTATTTACTGAAATCTGATCCTTCGGCTTGAAAACCGACGCGTAATGCCTATTTAAACAAGCCGACTTTTCACTCTCATTTGTAATTAACGAACCGTCAGCTCCGCAGATCGCTGGAATATTTTCTTTGTTCCCTTTCTTATGTCTTACATACTTGAAGAAATTTTGCCAACAGTTCAATCGATCGTTTAGAATTGATTTTAGGTAATTTTCTTGGGCATGTAACTTTAATTCTTGTAAGTCTTTAGATAATTGTAGAAAATTATTTTTCTGTTCCTTGTTTACATTACGTTTACTATACGCTTTCCTAACCTTCCTTTTCAGTCGCCTCACTTCTTTGTTGAAATAGACCGGATCCGAATGGCACCGTAGTTTCTTGGTAGGCACGAATTTTTCTAAGCATTCTAAAATTATGTTCCTAAAGTTTGCCCAAATCTGTTCTACTGTACATCCGCTAGAAGCCCAAGTTGAAAATTTGCTTTTCAAATATAATTGCATGTTTGTAACGTTTGTTCTATAAAACTGAAAAAGTTTTCTTTCTTTTACGGGATCATTTCGCTTACCCTCTCTGCACATTTCTAGAAGAACTCCTTTGTGGTCGCTAATTCCAGGAATTATTTCGCAGGAAAGAAGTTTGTCCACCGGTCGAATAAGGAAAACGTCCAGTAAAGCATTATCGCGTGTCGGTTTAGTCACTACCTGCGTTAAGCCGTTGTCCCAAACCAACTCGTTAACGAGGCGTTGGGCGGCGCCTTCAGCCCCCACATCACCCTCCCAGGTAGCGTGCGGTAAATTTAAGTCTCCTCCGATAATGACGTTTTCCCCACTTTTCCTGATTGCAATTGCATTGCGTTTTCCTGATTGATACACGGGAGACTGCTCGGAGAGGAAGACATCGCACCGTAAACAAATCTCGAATTAGTTGAACACGAGAAATGAACATGGAAATCACGATGGCCTTTTACCGCGTAAACAAGTGCAAAGATACGCCACGTACAGGTTACAGAAGACTGTTCCATGAAGAGTATGAGAGGATTACACCAAACATGCAACTTACAGAACAAAATGTTGTTGACCGTAGAAAAGCCATTATCACCAAAGGCTATTTAACACCAACTGAGTTGAAAGGAATCCGTAGGCAACGAATTAATTTGATTAACGAAAATGTAGTACAACCAATCCAGTACCACATCAAATGACATTGAAAGTACTTTTGAAGCCGCCTCAGGTACAGAAGAGATTCAGGACACTGAACTGGGTGAAGCGACAGAATGCTTCTAAAGACTTTTGGAGCTCTATCGAAGTACTCAACCTGCCTGCAGACCGCGAATAGATATCTTGAAGAACATCAGAAGAGCCAAATTTCTGATAACGAGGACCATCACCATCTTAAAACAGCACCTGAGCGAATGTTTGGAATTAGAGGAAGTACACTTAGCACTATATTGTGCAGCGTCAACGGTGCTCAAACTGAAAGGCCAAAAGACATATGCACCAGGGAAGCAAGTTCAATGAGGTGTTCAATAAATGAAACCAGCCTGAAAGAGGAGACTTGAAATGAGCGTTGATCATTTCCGAGTAAGGGCAGATTAATGAATTCCTTAAGGGCACTCGCTCCCGAAAAATATTAAAGAAGATAACTGTGTTATGTCCTCAGTCAAAAATTAATCTAAGAGATATTAAATGTCAGCAAAGAGTTCTAAAACTGAAGAATGACTACCATAAGGTGCAAGAAGCACGATTGAAAAGATATAATGCGCTATATGAAAGAACGAAGCATAATATCGATGTCAATAAAAACAGAAAAAAATGTTCAAACAACTGGAGTTGGGGAGTCAGACAGATTCATCTCTAAATCTGGAGTCCGGTGAGTTTCAGGATTAATGGAGATACATTTGGTCGAAAAGTGAACATTTGAACCAAAACGCAGACTGGATCCGGTATATCGAAGAGCAAAGTGCTTCTATATCACCTATGTTGTTCACCTGTTTCACGACCGAAGACATACATAGAAATATTAAGAAGACCAATAACTGGAAGTCATCAGGACCAGATGGACTTCACAACTTTTGGCTGAAGTATTTCACAGCAATCCACGAACCATTGGGCATCTGCTTTACAGAAGCATTAAATGACCTGAGTAAGATCCTACTTCATCTTCCTGAAGGAAACACCTTTTTGTTTCACTAGAAAGAGGATGTCTCACAATCACAAAACTACAGACCAATAACGTGTTTGCCTACTATTTACAAAATTATTTACATCCTTGATCAATGAAAAAAATTATGAGCATTGTGAAATAAATGGAATAATAGCAGAGGAACAAAAGGATGTATTAGAGGTGCTCTAGGTTGCAAAAACCAACTTATAATAGATTCTGTAGTATTAAAACAAGTCCAGAGTAAACAGAAAACCTTCACATGTGTTATATAGATTACAGAAAATTTCAAATTCAAATACTGTATTGTAGTTGATGAAACACTTAATGCCCTTGACTGAATTTACGGGCGTTTTTTAACGTCATTCGGAAGCTCTAATAAAACTTATTTCAATTGTTAGAAGAAAAATAGAATACTTTGTACCAAAGATTGGTCAACGATACTCTATTCATACTTAGGTGAATTTCCGAATGCTCGGTGACATTTGTTGCTGTCATCTATCTCGTGAAATATGTCGTCCTTCATCACTTTCCCCCGTGTCTTCCAAGGCTCTTCGTCGACTTGCCGGACCGTACGCGCATCGCGGGAGCAGATGAAAGGGGGAGAGATGGAGCGAGGCGCGGGGGCGGAAGGCGCTAACAAGGGCCCCGATCGGAAGACCGCCCGCCGCGCTTCGCTCGTTCGTGCCGGAGATTACCCGTCGCGCCCCTGCTGCAAAAACACTCCGGCAGGCGCGAGTGGGAGTGGGAGTGAGCGGCCCAGATGCGCGGGCGGCAGAAGGGGAGCGGGTGGGCGGATGGGTGGGGGGTGAGTGAGGGAGAGCGTGGGGGAGGGAGCGAGTGAGGGATTGGGCGAGCGAGCGAGAGAGCGAGCGAGAGAGCGAGCGAGAGAGCGAGCGAGAGAGCGAGCGAGAGAGCGAGCGAGAGAGCGAGCGAGAGAGCGAGCGAGAGACGGCGAGAGAGAGACGGCGAGAGAGAGACGGCGAGAGAGAGACGGCGAGAGAGAGACGGCGAGAGAGAGACGCAGAGAGAGAGACGGCGAGAGAGAGACGCGAGAGAGAGAGACTAGAGAGAGAGACGGCGAGAGAGAG
This sequence comes from Teleogryllus oceanicus, assembly GCA_964035755.1. Lineage (NCBI taxonomy): Eukaryota > Metazoa > Arthropoda > Insecta > Orthoptera > Gryllidae > Teleogryllus > Teleogryllus oceanicus. Next base: position 32,798,795 of record CAXIVR010000004.1, read on the forward strand.
ACGAGAGAGAGAGACGGGAGAGAGAGAGGCGAGGAGAGAGACGGAGAGGCGAGAGAGAGACGGCGAGAGAGAGACGGCGAGAGAGAGAGGCGAGAGAGAGACGCGAGAGAGAGACGAGCGAGAGAGAGACGGGAGAGAGAGACGGCGAGAGAGAGACGGCGAGAGAGAGACGCGGAGAGAGAGACGCGAGAGAGAGACGGCAGAGAGAGAGAGAAGACGGCGAGAGAGAGACGGCGAGAGAGAGGACGGCGAGAGAGAGCGGGAGAGAGAGACGGCGAGAGAGAGACGGCGAGAGAGAGACAGCGAGAGAGAGACTGCGAGAGAGAGACGGCGAGAGAGAGACGGCGAGAGAGAGACGGCGAGAGAGAGACGGCGAGAGAGAGACGGCGAGAGAGAGACGGCGAGAGAGAGACGGCGAGAGAGAGACGGCGAGAGAGAGACGGCGAGAGAGAGACGGCGAGAGAGAGACGGCGAGAGAGAGACGGGCGAGAGAGAGACGGCGAGAGAGAGACGGCGAGAGAGAGACGGCGAGAGAGAGACGGCGAGAGAGAGACAGGAGAGAGAGACGGCGAGAGAGAGACGGCGAGAGAGAGACTGCGAGAGAGAGACGGCGAGAGAGAGACGGCGAGAGAGAGACGGGGAGAGAGAGACAGGAGAGAGAGACAGCGAGAGAGAGACGGCGAGAGAGAGACGGCGAGAGAGAGACGGCGAGAGAGAGACGGCGAGAGAGAGACGGCAGAGAGAGACGGCGAGAGAGAGAGCGAGAGAGAGACGGCGAGAGAGAGAGAGAGCGAGAGAGAGACGGCGAGAGAGAGACGGCGAGAGAGAGACGGCGAGAGAGAGACGGCGAGAGAGACGGCGAGAGAGACGGCGAGAGAGAGAGAGAGAGAGAGACGGCGAGAGAGAGACGGCGAGAGAGAGACGGCAGGAGAGAGGCGAGAGAGAGACGCGAGAGAGAGCGCGAGAGAGAGACGGCGAGAGAGAGACGGCGAGAGAGAGACGGCGAGAGAGAGAGAGAGAGAGACGGCGAGAGAAGACGCGAGAGAGAGACTGGAGAGAGAGACGGAGAGAGAGACGCGAGAGAGACGAGCGAGAGAGAGACGGCGAGAGAGAGACGCGAGAGAGAGACGACGAGAGAGAGACGAGCAGAAGAGGAGAGAAGCGCAGAGAGAGACCGAAGAGAGAGAAGAACGGCGAGAAGAGAGAGGAGACGCGAGAGAGAACGAGAGAGACGACGAGAGAGAGAGAGAGACGAGAGAGAGACGGCGAGAGAGAGACGCGAGAGAGAGACAGGAACGAGAGAGACGGCAGAGAGAGAGCGAGAGAGACGGAGAGATCGAGAGAGAGACGAGAAGAACGAGAGAGAGACGGAGAGAGAGACGCGAGAGAGAGAGAGAGAGAATGAGAGAGACGGCGAGAGAGAGACGGCGAGAGAGAGACGCGAGAGGAGACGAGAGAGAGACGGCGAGAAGAGACGCGAGAAGACAAGAGAGACGGAGAGAGAGACGGCAGACGAGAGAGAAGACGGCGAGAGAGAGACGCGACGGAGAGAGAGACGCAGAGAGACACGAGAGAGAGACGGATGCAGAGAGAGACGGCGAGAGAGAGACGGCGAGAGAGAGACGCAGGAGAGGAGAGCGAGAGAGACGGCGAGAGAGAGACGTCAGAGAGAGACGGGAGAGAGAGACGACGCAGAGGAGACGAGGAAGGACGCGAGAGAGAGAGGAGAGGAGGCGAGAGAGAGACGGCGAGAGAGAGACGGCGAGAGAGAGACGGAGAGAGACGGAGAGAGACGGAGAGAGACGGCGAGAGAGGGAGACGAAGAAGAGCAGAAGAGACGAGAGAGAGACGCGAAGAGACGGCGAGAGACGGCAGAGAGAGACGGCGAAGAGAGACGGCGAGAGAAGACGGCGAGAGAGAGACGCAGAGAGAAGAGAGGAGACGGAGAAGACGAGAGAGAGACAGGAGACGAGAAAATGGAGAGAGAGACGGCGAGAGAGAGACAGCGAGAGAGAGACGGCGAGAGAGAACGGGAGAGAGAGAGAGAGGAGGCTGAGAGAGAGAGCAGAGAGAGACAGAGAGAGACCAGAGAGAGACCGGAGAGAGACGAGAGACGGCGAGAGAGACGGCGAGAGAGAGACGGCGAGAGAGAGACGCGAGAGAGACGCGGAGAGAGAGACGGCGAGAGAGACGCGAGAGAGAGACGAGGGGAGAGAGAGAGAAAACGAAGGGGGGAGAGACGGGGGAGAGAGGGGGGGACGGCGAGCTGGCGGGTGGGAGGGAGAGTGAATGAGTGAAAAAGGAAGGTGGGAGAACGGGCGGGCGAGAGAGCGGGTGGCGAGGAGACGGGCAGAAGCGAGGGCGTTTTCCACTGAAACGAGGCGCACCTGCTGCGAGATAATGCAACTTCGATTTAAACGCCAATCTTCAGGAGCTGCGAGGACGTCACGGAGGGAGGGCACAACGCAACTTCTAGAGTGCCTGGATTGCCAACTGACACGTTTCGTCAAGTCGAAAGAAACCCAATACATTTGAAGAAATATTCTTCTTCTCCTTCTTTCCTTCTTCTTCGTCCTCACTTCAAGAAGTAGGCACATGTGCCTGTTCCTACTTAACAATATTCTTCCTTATTCATTATTATTAACATCACGATTATTGCCACCTTTTCCTTGGTCTTCCGACATCTCTTTATCCAGTGGGTCGAACCGGTAGCGGTAGCTCAGTGCATCAACTGATATCACTGCAGCGCTTCTGACCGGGAGGTCCTGGGTTACACTCCCCACGGCGGCAGGATTTTAGCTTTTCAGCTAGGTCGAATTCAGTCGCGGTCTGGAGGAGAATTCCAGCTGTCGGCTGCTCTGATCGGTAGTTTTCCGTGGTTTCTCCGATCAACACCAGGCGAATGCCGGAGCAGTACCCTAGCAAACGGGCCACGGACCGCGCGCGATTTGTCCTTCCTCTTCCTTGTCCTATCCTCTCCCCTTACACACACACTTACACTAACATGCACTACACTATCACATATTCCGGGAGACCGGTCGGGAGGTTAGAGCTTGTCCCGGCTGGGGCGGTGCCCCGCTGGTGGGAGAGTCCTGGTTAGGAGGAAACCCCACTAGCCGACGGTAGGTCGGCGCCGGATCTCGCCATCCTTCGGGGGAAGATCAACGCCATCTCCCGAGAAAAAACATGCACTACACTAACGGGACTAATGACCGAAGCAGTTGACGTGCCCGGAAACACGAAAAAATCAATAAATCAATCAATCAATCCAGTGGGTCGATAGAGCATTGCCAGATGGGATAGTCTACTGGTGCCCATTCTTCGTATGTCTTTTCTCCAAGAATCTTTATAATTTTCTATTTATTTATTTATGTTATAAATGCCAAGATCTTTTCGGATATCATAATTTCTTATGATATCATATTTCGTGCAGACTTTAACTTTCCTGAGGAATCTCAATTCAGCTTTTTGGATTTTACTTTTGCCTCTCTAATTATACACGATTCACCGCCATACAAAAGAACAGGAACTCCCATTGTCTTGTAAAAATGATTTTTGTGTCTTTCCGTGTTTTATTATGGAGGGTTCTATTTATTATCCCACATATTGATTGAAATCGATTGGTTTTATTTTCAATGTCCCTATCGACGTCATTATTTATTTCACATTCAAGATGGTTAAAATGTGAAACTTGTTCTATGGGTGTATCGTCGATAATTATTTTCGAGCGGATGGGGTGTTTTCCATAGTAGGCCATGATTTAGTTTTCCTTTTGGAGATTATACGATTATATTCTTCTTCTCCAAATTTATGCAGCTTGTACAATGCTCTTTGTAGCTTGTATTCAGTTTCTTTTAGAATTATTACGTTATCAGCATATAACAACACATTTAAAATCTTATTTCTACTTAGTTGTATGCCAGAGCTAATTGTTTTTTTGATTCGCTCGTAAGCTGAAAATATTATCGTTTTATGTGGACGATCTTGCAGTCGTGGTTTCCGTGTCGTGCAGTTGGCCACTCTGCTGAAGAGGCAGTTCCGAAGACCATCATCAATGTATTTCGAACGCAAGGTGTGGACAGGGTACTCCCAGGCTTCTTTGCCCGAAGATACGAGGCGGGGATTCCAGCATCAGAGAAACCTGCAATTTTGTACGAATTCGCGCCTCTTGACGATTGCTGGCCTTTCGAAGTAGCAATTGCCACTTTACGGGCACTACATCTTCCACTTTGTTTCCTGTTTCCAATCGTCCACACCGCCAAGCGATTTCGCCGTTCGATCCCTCTGACTCGGTTATTTTCCCCTTCAGCACTCACGACTGGCTCTTTTATTAAACTTTGGGGCATAATAGACAAATACTTTCTATTGGTTGTATTGATATTTGTCTACAATAACAAAGTTCTTGCTTCGGCGCAGTGTTCCGTTTATACAACGAACCAAACAAAGGTAAATCGGTAAATCGATTGGCACGGAGATCACAATGATCATCAATTCGATTTTTCAGGATCGTTGGCCGGCTTTTGTGTTGCAGGAGTTTAATGTAGCGTTGTATTATTTAGAAACGAATCTCCTGGTTTGTGAACCTTGTAAGGAATGGGTGTTTTCACTCCGTGATTTTGGACGTGTTGACATACCAGTACCACCACATATCCATTGCTATCTTCCAATTATCCCAATGAACCATCTCGTGTACCGTTTTGCATTAGATGCAGTGTTAATCTACGACGTGCGTCAAATGACTCGTGTGCGCAGGCATCAACGCGCGTCGAAGCTTCTGACGTCATCAGCGATAGATGACGCGTGTTAACGAAACGCTCGTGTGACACAGGTCTTAATCTCAAGACTGGCGGGCTAACCAGATATTCTTGCCATAATTTAAGTATAGTTCAGCTATGCCAAATCTAATCCTCCCTACTTCTGATAAGAGAGAGTAAACACATTCAATAGACAGATTCCTGCACAGAACGCTAGTGAATTTTGATAAAGGAGATAGAGGGCTCAGTGCATGTATGGTGAGGGAAACAATGTCTCCTGTGCTAGATATGGGTGCAACTATTTCGTAGCACATGATCAGGAAAATATTCCATATTAAGGTATTTAAATATTGAGTTTAATTATTTTATTTCACAGACATTTCGTTGGTCAAAGGTGATAAGGAATGTGGGTAAGGCAAGCCAGTTACGCATAAGACATTGTAGCCTGAGACAATTGAGCTGAAAGTTTGAATTATATAGAGCAACTTCAAGATCGATGGACGCGTCTTCCGTATTCCAAGACAAACACAAGATGGTTAAAAGTAATAATCGTTTGTAAGGTTTTAAAGGTAATTTTTAATTTTGAATAAAATACTTATAAAAGTTATTGGTCCTGAGAGGAACTCTCAGGACAAGAACTCACTCCATAGTATATTTACGAACCAACCCCATTTACCGAATGGGATGGTTACCACACAAACTGCTATTAACTTTCTTTGAGTTATTTTCCCTACTCATTAATAAAGATCTAGATCTAGATTAATAAAGATATTTTTTCTCTCTATTTGCCAAAATAATAAAGGAAAGGTCGGAATCATTAGAGTAACTTTTAGTCATTCATTACTGAACGTTAAAATAAGTTCTTGTAACACTGTTCATCTTGTCTTAAGAATCTGTTTTCGAACCTTTCTCTTGGTGCCTTTTCCAAAACGAACATTATTTGTAGCCGATTCTTGCACACGTATTATGAAATACCGAGAAATACTGACAATTACGAAGATAGTGAACACTTAATTGGACGAAATTACAGGACAATGGTGATTTTCAAACTTTAATCGACAAACACAAAGATAAAATTTTTTAGTGAGATGTGTACAAATGACTGCTGGATTGTTCTTTTATATATCGTGACAGGATACACAATGGACCGCTGGAAAGTTTCCGGAACACCCAGTAACGATGGCTATTACGAGCGACAGAGAAAGAGAGAGATAGGGAGAGAACATACTACGTATTTATGCGCATTAGAAAGAACGTCACTGAAGACCAATAAATCTGCGCTGCCTGCAGTCACCCGTCCGTGTCGCCTTCGCGGGGCGACCGTTTAATTGGCGGCGTGACGGGGCGTCCACCAGCGCGGCGGCGAGGCGTTACGCGACGCAACAAGGCTGAGCGGAACCGGACGTGAGCAGTGATGGAGTGTGTGTGGCGAGCGATCGCTGCAGGCCACGACGTTGGCGCGCGAGATAATCGACGTGCGTCCGTGCGCGTTGGAGCTTTTCCCTGGCGGGCGGAGTGACACAGGGCCCCGCCGAAATTGACAGCCGCAGTCGTCAATCATCGGGAGATAACGCCCAACGAAAGTGGCTCCACCACTGACACTCCTTGCTTCAGGTTGATGATTTAGGTCCCGTTAGACTTTCTTGTAGGATTAAGATAATGTAATTGCACGGCAATAAACGAATGTGTTATGTAAGGTGATCTTGAAGTAACATAATGAGGTGTTTCATTATAATACTTTGCACAAGTATCTCGTAGAGATGGAATCATGAAGTGTCAAATGTGCTCTATAGTGTATCATTACTTAGAATTCGAGACAAGAGATAGTAACTCTTTGACAACACGTACGTAAAAGAAAAACTGAAGAGCACGAGGCGTAAAGATATAATTTACCTTTGAGTAACGTTCTGCTATGAGACTATTACATACAAGGAAATATTTCTTTCCTCTACATTTCCGTACACGCTGTGAGGAGTAGCAAGATCGTTTCCTCTGACGAAACGTAAGAAAAGCGAATGATGTTTATCTTGATAACTTCTTCCTGTGTATTACATAAAATATCATTGTTTCTAAAGTATGCGTCGACTATAACAAGTCCAACATGGATAGAAAGGGGGAAAATACGTCGTTATAAGAAATAACGAACGTTATAAGAAATAACGAACAACTCTGCAATTAAGAAAATAGTTTTGGATACTTTTAAACACTAGAGTTCAGAGTGATATGTACCAAGACAAATGATACAGTAATAAAGGCAATTTATTTTGTAATTATGAAGTACTTCAATCAAAACCTGCTGAAACGGATATGTTCATGCATTTTTGGCAAAATATTTGAATTTCCCATTTTATTATTGGAATTTGTTTATATTACATATAAGACATAAAACCTCTTCAACTTTATTTTTTCCATTCAGGAAGAAATTTATATCAGATAAGTTTGGTACCCAGTAATTACAGTTCAGTACCAGCTGGTACGTTTGGTTCACAATTGTTCCGATTTTACTTTACCTCCTTGCATGATAGTATAGGGAGGAAAATATTGCGATAAATAATACGATCTTCAATTTTCAGTCGTGAAACTAGATATTGTTTGTTGTTGTCACATGAATAAATTGTTAAGCCGTTTCCTACGAGTTTTTTACAGTAAATAATAGCATGATTAATATTACATAATTGTTAATTTTCATTAAATGTAGATTTAATTTCAACGTTGACAATCGTTATAATTTCAAAAATTGAATATCACAGCACGAGTCAAAACACGTCAGAGATTTCTCAATTATTTCTTTACAGTTTTGCCACAGCATATCCTGGTAGAAAAAGTTAATTTTTTATTAATACAATTTTTAATTAACTCAGAGACGCGCGCAATATAGGATTGTCGTAAAATGAATCTCAATTGCGTCAATTTACAAATATGCAATTTTGGACGTTCGTATGATCAGAAAAAAAATCGTTTCTCATTGTCGAAACGTCGGCATGACATCCTTCTCAGCGCGGCCTTACGTGGACAGCGAAGATCAATCAAGTGGTGACATATTCCATAAAATATTGTTTAGTATTTTTGTTTATTGCAAAATTAACTCAAAGAGAATATTTGAATATTTGCGTGGAGATGTGTTTTCGTTGTTGAAATATTAATAATCCAAATTGCAGTGTTTGATTGAATAAACACGCAGATTTTTTTTTAGTTTGCAATTTTAGATTAACGTTTTGCAAATTTTAGATTAACGTTTTGCAAATTTTAGATAACGTTTTGCAAATTTTAGATAACGTTTTGCAAATTTTAAGATGAACGTTTTGCAAATTTTAGATGAACGTTTTGCAAATTTTAGATGAACGTTTTGCAAATTTTAGATGAACGTTTTGCAAATTTTAGATGAACGTTTTGCAAATTTTAGATGAACATTTTGCTAAATTTAGGTGAACGTTACGCTAATTTTATAAGTTCAATGAAAAACGTATTTTTTAAATTTTAATTTTGACATTTTTGTAGAAATTTTCTTTGTTTTCTAAGTCGTTTAATGTATTTTAAGGCACCTAAATACAAGCTTCTAGTGGCTTGACATATGATATCTAGTCCTCGTCGCCTCTCCCGGCGCCACGCCATGTGATGCACCGAGATGAACCGCCCTAATCGAGCGATTCCTCAGTGAATGTTCATCATCCGCACGATTGCGCAGTGTGTAGCAGCTGGCGCGACTAGCAGATGGACCGTGCGGTGCAGCTGGCCTCTCGCATTGAGCGAAGTAATCATCACAATGCATTCACACTTATTGAAACCAAAATCATACGTGTTGAGTTGGATAGGAAGGAGAATTATTAATACCGGTTGTCGGTTATGAGATTAATATTAGAGATGCTTGTTTTCAAGCTCATTTAACGAAGTTGTGGAATAGACGGGCAGACCTATATAGTTTGAATGACAAACATTACTCGTCTTATAATTATTATGAATACTAATAATATCACAGACCACATTATACTTGACATCCCAACGAAATTTTAAACTTTTTGGATTTTTTCAACTTCTGAATCGCTTTCATGAAATAGCTCGTTCACGATTATTTTTAAGAAAAGCTTAGTATTCAATAATAATATTAGATTTTTCTTTAGCATTGTAATGGTCCGACTTTCAGCCCTCCCACCACTGAATTTGAAGTAACAAATGTAAACGTATATAATAAATGTGAAACTATTAATGCTTTTTCGCACGATCTAGAGTGACATTACATACTTTCCTACTAAGATATAGAAAATGAACGTGTGCTATTACTAACTTTCAGTTTCTGGGAGGAAATTATGGATACTGGTATGTTTGCTTTGTTATGCTATCTTTCTTAGGTGGTTCCAAGTCACGTTTTGTTAAAGAGTCTCTTTTATAAACTTAATTTTTTGGATGCAATTTTTTCTATTATAATTACAATTACATAGATAATCTACTAATAATTAAATAATTATACGCTTGAATAAATAGAAATGGAAAAATAATTGATGTTCATCCAATCTAATATATCTTCTTTATTTTCGGCCTTTCTTCATTATTGTACTGAAATCTATAAACCAAAGTATAAAAATAACGAGACAGCTTCAGAACAATATTTATTCTGAACTGTTTTCTGAAGTATGTGCCTCATTTAATATTTATTGTTTAATTAAACAAAAGCAGTAGGACATTCCATTGCGTCGGCGTAACCTAGCAAAGCGGTAGCCTTCAATAGATCATCGAAGGCCCCTTTAATCACGCATTCGTTTGATATCTAGCGATCGCGCTGCTTTCACGATCGCGCCGGGTGCCCTTCCTTAGGCCCTGGAACAGCGCTGAAATTGCTTCGGTCGCTCATAAATCACGTGGCGACCAAAATTTATGGCTCGTATCGACTGTGATCTGAAGCCCATTACTGTGTTGTTACCGCAGGCCGAGAACATCAAGCCGCAATTAAATTGTTCTGGTTTTCTTGTTAACGGCGGCAATATCGCACGGTTTAAGGCGGATTATCTGAAAATTGAAACCAAGAACAGTTCTTTTACTACCATGTTGATCGACATTACTTTCAATAAACAATTTAGCAGTAGACAAGGCGGTTTCTAAATACTAAGAACAATTACTTCCCTTTGAATTTTTTTAAAACTGTTTAGATGCCCAAAACCACTTTGTAATTCAATTGTGTAGAGCATTGCTGGTTTCACAAGTTTACGTTCAGCAGTTGCACACAATGCACTGTAGCTCGACAAAAACGAGGAAATGTTGGAGAAGCCGATTAAATCCGGAGATTCTTAATAAGGACCGGTTCAGCCCGGTGATATCCGCAGGGCCGAAGCGCGGCGGACTAAAATGATGCATGAAGACGCTGAGTGGGCGGAACAGGACGGGGGAAGGGGGAGCGGGACGGAGATGTAGGGGAGGAGAGGGGAGGGGCGCGGAGGGATGGAGAGGAATAGAGGAGATAAGAAAGAGAGGTCAAGAAGGCTCGCTGCAAAGGCGTGCAAGGCTGGCGAAGATTGGACGGAAGGAACGGTGCAGAGTACGGGCGGAGTTAAACTATTGCAAAGCCACAGGTGTTGGGGAGGGGCCTGTTGACATGAGTGATGATATTTTGTGAGTTATAGAAGAGATTGATTGATTGATTTTTTCGTGTTTCCGGGCGCGTCAACTGCTTTGGTCATTAGTCCCGTTAGTGTAGTGCATTTTTTCTCGAGAGATGGCGGTGATCTTCCCCGCTGGATGGCGAGATCCGCCTCCGACCTACCGTCGGCTACCGGGGTTTCCCTTAACCAGGACTCTCCCACCAGCGGGGCACCACCCCAGTCGGGAAATGCTCTAAGCTCCCGACTGGTCTCCCGAACTATGTGGTAGTGTAGTGCATGTTGGTGTAAGTGTGTGTGTAAGAGGAGAGGACATGACAAGGAAGAGGAAGGACAGATCGCGCGCGGTCCACGGCCCGTTTGGTAGGGTACTGCTCCGGCATTCACCTGGTGTTGATCGGAGAAACCACGGAAAACTGCCGGTCAGAGCAGCCGACCGGTAGAATTCTCCTCCAGACAGAGACTGAATTCGACCTAGCTGAAAAGCCAGTGTCAGTTATATAAGAGGAAGTAGCTGACTTTGAAACAATTTTTGAATTCATGTGGACCATTGAAATCGTCCAATGAGAGCAATTATGTTTCGACTCATTTTTGAAGAACGAAGTTCAAAGCCTGTCTCGCACCGACATGTGTGTCATCGCAACTCCCTACATTATTCTGAGTTTCTGATAAGCAAAAAGACGTTTCGGGTTTTTTGGGGAAGGAGATCTGTCGTTTCCTCTACTTCTAATTGCTTTTTCGCCACTTATACGTGAAACAGCATTATTATAATATTTATCATCAAACAATTCATCATCATTAGTATGAGTTCGGGTACAAAGAATCACCATAATAAATATAAACTCTTCATTAACATTAACAAAAATGATTTTCCAATCATACGACGCAATTGTATAAGAATGAGTTGCGTAAATTTGTTTAACTTCCTTGTTTTCGTTTAAGTTTAAAGCGCCGACCAACCTAGCAGCTCGCGTCAGGACACAGGAGCTGTAGCCGCTGGTGACATGGCTATGTAGAGAGGTTGCGTGGGAGAGGTGGGTGCAGGGCGGGCAGGATGCAAGAGGAAAGAGCGCGAGGAGCGAGGAGCGATGGCGGATAAGAGCTGGTGGAAGCTGGTCGAAGCGTGACTAGCTGCTGCCGCCGCCGCGCGCACCGCAGATGTATCGGAGCAACGACTCTCCAGGGCTCCGCAGCCTGCAGGGCGTCCCGGGGTCGATAACTCGAGGGAGACCAGTCGAGATCTCTCTTCTATAAGACATCCGCTAGAGTTAGCTCCTTTCTTTTACAACCGAGTTGTTGAAAATGAAGGGAAATGGCAGTAATGACAAACAGAAATATGGATGATTTGCTCGTATAAACGTCTCACGTATATTTTTACAACAAAAAATTATTAACGCACCAAGGGCGTTAAAAGTTCTAATGATGGAATGGAGATACAAAGTGCGAAGGCTTTTGGCTTGAGGGCTTTTTGATACCCGAGATCATTAGAACCAATTAACGCCCGTAGAACATACATGTTTTTATTACTTAAAATTATTTCATCATTATACGTAATTTTAATGTTTCAGATATACTTATTTACTAATTAACTACTTGTTAACTTGACTCGGTTTGACTTTCCATATTTCCCTCTCATACCTCCCTTGCGTAATTTTCACCCATAATTCTCTCTGTAAGGGAGCATGTAGAACCATTCAACTTGTTTCATATTTCCCTCTTAACTCCCATAATTTTCTCCCATAATTCTCTCTGTAAGGTAGCATGTAGAACCATTCAACTTGTTTCACATTTCCCTCGTAACCACGTTCCTTTCAGTCCAGGTAAGTTGTGCACTGTCGTATATCGATCTCCAATGAAAGGAAATAACAAGCAATGACGTATCAGTAAAAAAATAAATATATTTTTCTACGTGAATACATCGCCAGCGAAATTCATTTCCTATTTGATTATTTCCTCTTTACGGAATTTCTTCCAATTAAGAAAAATGTTTTAAATCGACCTATATACGTGAACGTCACAAGGCCATGCGTATTGCACATTATTCACACGTAAGCGTGAATGGTCATTTTTAGCTTGCGATCATAACAACTAGTTTCCTACGCAATTCATCAATCAGTTGTAAAACTTTTTAGCTTGCGATCATAACAACTAGTTTCCTACGCAATTCATCAATCAGTTGTAAAACTTAAAAGTGACTAAACATTGCAACTGAGAATTGATAAATGCCAGCCCTTAAAGGAGAGACGCAAAACAAGCAATCGGCCATTGGTGTCGAAAAGCACTCTCCTCCGGCAGCGAGATCGTGATTCCACACCACATTGCCACAGCTCCTCCGGTTCAGCGCGAGGGCAGTAGGACAAATGCATTACGCGAGCAAGCATTCAATTAAGACGTAATAATCACAAGACGCTACAAGAAGTAACGACCTTAACATTACGCTCGCGAGCGACCAGGGTCAGCGACCTTGGAAGCGTGTGGTAAAGGGAAGCGAGTCCCGCGTCCGGGTCTTCCTCGACGTTGCCTCTCTACTCTCGTCCCTCTGCAAACGAAATGTAAATAAACGGTATATTAAGACTTAAATAGAGATGGAGAGCCTCTGGGATGGCTCATGGACAGCGTACTAGCTTCCCGAGTGTGGTCCAGAGTTCGATTTCCGATCGAGGCAAAAATAGACTTTCAGCTTTCCTTTAAAATCGTCCCAGTTTCTGTAGCTGTGTGACAAAGAAAAGCTCAAGCAGGCTGACGTTGCTAGTTACGGTGAAAAAATGTCATGTTCGCCACATATTGCTCTTACCTCCAACCATGGGAATTTAAGAAGGCCCAGGGTGGGGGACACCGGTTGCTGGTCAGCAAAGTCGGACTAGTAACCCAATAACGCCAAATACATACATAAAGACGGAATGATTTTAACATCATTGCCGTAAAGTACTTAATATTTTAACAAAATACTGAAATCGTTCTTACTTGAACGTGACCGCAACTGCTCAAATCAACAAATTTAAGAGGAACCGAGCTACAACTATACGAACGCCGCGTAGTCTAAATTTATCTCCGATTGTCTCATGGGTTTCACGCCAACGACACCATCTGCGTAAGCACCTAAATCTGCATGATCTACTGCAACAGTAATGGCTTCTTTCCTCTAAAGGGATATTAAAGTAAGTCGCCTTGATAGCAACTATTTAAGCGACATGATTATGAGTGTGAATACGGTTTCGGTACATGTAACGTTACATAAAGGTATTACGAGGCGAGAGGTATTAATTGGCCACCTCTCACTCTTTCTAATGGCCGTCTGTTCGTGCAACGTGGCAACGCCGTCCTGCCTGCCGCACAGCACGCAGCTCCCACGGCAGAGTCGCCTTCGCCCGTCCGCCCCTGGTCGCTTCGCCTCACGCGCCGCGGCGCCGCCGCTGCTTTTACGGCGCCTCCCGGAGGCGGCGGCGCCGCTGGCCCAGAGGGCGCTGGGCGGCGGTGAGTCAGCGACGCCGACGCCTGCGACGGTCAAGCGCAGGGGTGGGGAAGATGTTCTGGCAGGAGGGGAAGGTCGCGGCCATTCAGATGTAGTCAGCACCTCTCTCTCTTTCTCTCTGTCTTGCTCCCCTCTCTCACTCTCGGCTTCACTCTCCCCTCTCTCACTATCTGACTCGCTCCTCTCTCCCTCTTCTCCCTCCTCTCTCCCTCTCTCCCCTCTCTCTCTCCCTCTCTCCCTCTCTCTCTCTCTCTCTCTGCGACGCTCCCCTCCCTCTCTTTCTCTCGGCGCCTCACTTATCCACACTGTTTTTCTTCCAGTTACCTTTCCTCTATCTCTTCTCTCTCTGTCTCTGTCTCCCCGAGGACACTACAACCCAAGCTGAGCTCAGGGCTCTGATGTGACATCGTCTACTTGCATTACTGCAGGATAATTTCAGGATAAGCTAGCCTCAATGAAACACTTGCTTATCAAATTCGAGTTACGAGATCCAAACCAGTTTGGGTGTATTTTCAAAGAACAAAAATTATATCTGCAATCTCAAGTAAGTAAACGAACTCTACTTTTCCACCACATTAAAACAGTTCGCTCTGCGCTTTCGAACGAGCAACAGCGCTCCCAACGTTCCGCAGAACAGTGGCGATTATTTTTCTGTGCTAGTACTAAACAGTATTAAGTGGATGGCAGTGCGTGTTTAGTGTTAGTGCATCTACATTTGTATGTCTAACAATGATCTTCTCAGCACAGGGCAGTTATTTACTCAAGCCCTAGAATCAATTTATAATCCAGAATATTCAACCATCATGGCGGCAGCGGAAGGTTGCCCGGACTTCACGGGCAGCAGTATGGATTACATCGAAAGCAACACACCGCAGTCCAATCAAAACGCAGTCAGCCATTCTTATATGACTGTATCACCACCGGCACCTGTCGAATCTGGGCAAGTGCCATCACAACAACAAGCAACTGGACCAACTCAATCAGATACTCAACAAAGCAAGGTAATGCAAGGAAAGCGAAACCGCGAGGACAGAGGTGACGCCAGTGACAGAGACGCCAAACGCATGACCTCGACAGACCCTTCTCCAGAACTGAACACCGACAACAACTTGCAAAAAAACTATAATGTAGAAGTGTCAAACAGATTCAGTTTCTTAAATGAAGAGTTACCTGAAGTGCCAGTAGAAAAAAAAAACCCCCCTTTCAAATCTAAGTTAACAGAAAACTTCACCACCCAGTTCAAGAACAATAAAATTAAAATACAATTCACGTCAATAATAGACTTTAGAGCGCAGTTAAATACTTTATAAACACCAACAAACAATTCCATACGTACTCAGACCCCAGTGTAAAGAAATATTCGATAGTGATAAAGAACATTCATCCCACTATCTCGGAAAACGAAATATTCGAAGACATTGCATCTAAATTTCCTTCAGTCACAAAGGAAACAAGAACAATGTCCCCATCCCAGTAGTAGCCGTTGAATTCAACGGTACCGAAAAAATAGAAAGTATTTTGGAATTAAAATACATTTGTAACTCCGTAGTTAAACCGGAAAGAAGAAAGAAAACTGTTGGCCCCATTCAGTGCTACCGTTGCCTTGAGTACGGACACAGTAGAAATAATTGTAATTACCAAGTTTCGTGTGTTTTCTGTGCAAAAAATCACCTTTCAGCAAACTGTTCATCAAAGAATTCAACTCCTACGTGTAAGAATTGCATGGGAAAGCACAGGGCTGACCTCAGGACACATGAATGTACATATTATAGAAAAATAACCGAAAATAACAGCAATAATGTAAAATCTGGATTGCCAAATCCCAGATCCCACCAAGCAAGCACGCCACCTCCCAATCACGACTCAACAAACTTTCCATTCTTGCCCACTACAAACAATATTCCTAATTTCACTCAAAGATTAAATTATCATAATCAACCAAGGAATGCAAATAATGCTAATCATCAACAATATTATAACCACCAAACGAACAATCAATTTAACCAATACGGCAGTAATAACACTTTCATTACCAATATCGCACAATTCATAACCAACCACGTAGTCAACCTCATTAACTCCCTAATTCCAAGAATAATACAACATATTCAGAACTCCATTGCATCCACAATTAGCAACAGTTATGGTAGATTCACACCATAAAGCATTTATCATATTAAATTGGAATGCAAATGGCATCGTAAACAAAAATCCGAATTAGAACAGTTTCTACAGGCAAACTCGATAGATATCGCATGTATAACCGAGACGCACTTAAGCCCAAACAAATCATTCACCATCCCAGGATTCAAAACCATCAGAGCTGACAGAAACGAAAATTCGGGAGGTGGTGTATTGACTTTGATAAAGTATAGCATTCAACACCACCAAATAACCTTGCCACACACTCCAGGTATAGAAAAAATCGGGATAAATGTATCATATGACAATAATCAAACATTAACTATAGTCACTACGTATAAACCACCCAACATAAAAATTAATACTACTTCTATCAATAAATTACTTGAATTACAAAATCCATTTATTCTAGTAGGAGATTTGAATTCAAAGCATTCTGCATGGGGATGTCGGACCACAAATCCGGCCGAATACCTAAACAGAATAACAAACACATTGCAACTTAACATACTAACGCCCACAGAACCAACACATTTCCCATATGATTCCAACAAAAATCCAGATATATTAGATATAGCAGTAACAAATTTGAAAGATTTATTCTATTCTACTGTTCACCATGAATTAGACTCCGACCATATCCCAGTTGTTATAACATCTAAACTAACAAAACCTCCATCCTCTCCTGCTCCCACACTGAACACTTACAATATAAACTGGCATTACTTTAAAAAAGCAGTTGAAAAATCAATACCAAAATTTCAAATCCTTAATTCTTCTAATGAAATAAATCAAGCAATCAGTGAGCTAAATAATATATTAATAAAAACAGTGAATAATTCCCAAAATACAACAATACCAGAAATCAGAAAGAGACTAAGAAACCATTACCTCCTCATATTACTGATTTAATAAAGTTAAAAATAAAACCAGAAGGCTTTGGAAATGACATTGCAAAAAGGCAATAAGTAAACACAACCAAGAAAAATTAATCAATTTATGAAGGACTACCAAAAATCCAGAACTAAAAAAAGAACTAAATCATCTAACTAACATTTGCAAAAAGGCAATAAGTAAACACAACCAAGAAAAATTCAATCAATTTATTGAAGGACTAAATACTAAAAGCAATTCTCTGTGGCAATTCACAAAGAAAATTTTAAGGAAAAAGAACAGCATTCCCCCACTGTCAACTGATAATGGGAAAAAATATTCACCCACAGAGAAAGCCGAAATTCTAGCAGCTCATTTTGCCAGCACATTCACACCCAATGATTCCATAAAAAATGCCAAACACGATGAAATTTTAAAATTTTCAAACGCTCCTCTTTACAACATTCCTCACAGAATTAAATTCATCTCTCCTAATGAAATTAAACTGATAATAAAAAAAATGCCAAACAAAAAATCTCCAGGACACGACCGAATTAATACTGCAATCCTCAAAAGATTACCGAACAATGCCATCGCTTTTTAAATAATATATACAACTCCATACTAAGAACAGGTTATTATCCCCAAACATGGAAACATTCAATAATACATCCAATAGCAAAACCTAATAAAAATCAATCATGTGCAGAAAATTACAGACCAATCAGTCTTTTACCCATAATGTCAAAAATCTTAGAAAAATTAATACTTGTCAGATTAAACAAACACATAAATAAAACAAACGCAATTCCACCTCATCAGTTCGGTTTCATATCCCATCACTCAACGACGCACCAGCTTCTGAGGCTAACTGAACACATTCACTCTGCTTTTCAAAGGGATATCACACAACCACTGTATTTTTAGATGTGTCACAAGCATTTGACAGGATATGGCACCCAGCCCTTTACTTCAAACTAGTCGAAATTGGTACACCAAAGTATTTAATTCAAATCATCAAAAATTTCATAGCAGACAGAACTTTCTCAGTTACAGTTGAAGGTCACCATTCTAACCCCAGACAAATTGCCGCTGGGGTCCCCCAAGGTTCGCCGCTATCTCCAACCCTGTTTAATCTCTACACTGCAGACATTCCTACTTCCCATCAAATAAATACCGCCCAATTCGCCGATGACACTGCCTTATACATCTCCGGCACTTCACTACAAACTCATCAATTCCAGCTCCAACAGCATCTAAATTTAATAACAAATTGGGCAAATAACTGGAAAATCAAATTAAATCCTTCAAAATCAGCAGCAAAAATCTTCTCATTGAAAACCTTTGCACATCCATCTCCGCTACTCATAAACAATAACGCTATAAATTGGACCCCAATCACGAAAACAATAAAATATCTTGGATTAAATTTAGACACTAAACTTAATTGGAAACAACACGTTGAAATAAAAGCACAACAAGCAAAAACCAAATTAATCCAATTAAGACCTTTACTAAATTCATACAACCACCTCTCACTGTCAAATGCACTAATGCTATACAAATCATTCATTCGGCCAACTCTATTATACGCATGTCCGATCTGGACCAATGTCGCAAAAACCAATCTCAACAAAATGCAAATATTTCAAAACAAATATTTAAGATTAATAACAAGAGCTCCATGGTTTATAAGCAATAAACAACTACATCACGATCTAAACATAAATGAAATAGCTCACCAAATAGCATACCTATCAAACAACTTTTACACCAATTTACCCTTCATAAAGGCATCAACTCACTACAGACTCGGAAAAGATCCCAGGTACAAAACCAGAATAAAGAACAGATTCCCGCTCCATTCTTTCCTCCAGATATTTTCAAATATCGACTAATTCTGTTGAGGTGCTATTTGTTTCCTCTCCTATTAAGTTGGTTAAGTACAATTTTAAATTAGATTAAGTTGATTAGATTAAGTTGATTAGATTAAGTGAATTAGATTAAGTCACCTTACAATTGCATAGTTTCTTTTGTAAACTGAACATTGTAATTTCAACTAAGAAAATAAAAAAAAAAAAAAAACACATTAAAACTTAATTTCTGACCATGTTCAAGGAACGAGGCAAGTAACGATAAATTGAGACCGTTGCTATGCCCGTCTTTGGCGGTGAACGTGGGGGTGAAAAGTAAGTTTGTAGTGTTAAAATCCATATAAATTCATAATAAAAAACAACGACATAGCCACACAGCCTTTGCTCCTGAAGGAGGAGTATTGGACTCGTTTACAGGGCTCGCGCAATAGATCACCACTTGTCTTTCGAGATCATGGCATATGGGATAGGGACCAGTCCTTCATTCCACTCTCGCTGAGACAGAGGGGAGAAGGAATTATTCCGCACAATCTGTTGAGTTGATGTAAGGAAGTGATCTGGCACCCGATCGGAGGAACCATTGGAAAAATCGCAATGCCCTCTAATTCCCTAATCTCGGCAGTGTTCAATGTTGACCTCGCTAATAAGACGGTGTCCAACTTTCCGGACGAAGCTACAATTGCGGTTTCGCAATGCGGCCGATTTAAATAGAGGACTTATGACACATCATGCGCTGTAACACGGGACCAATCGTGATCTTCGATGCCAACAATTAAAATCGTGACAAAACTTCTTATTGTATAACTACCTCCAGCTGATGATCTGTCACAAATCAGTGTATTTATTTCGGACAATAAGAACGACAATACTAAGGTATTGAAGATGCTAGAATGTATGTACACCCCTGGATAAACCTTTGATGTAATCGACTCAGGAGTAACAGTTGTGGATGAGAGAGGCGAAAAGATCAAGGGCACCGGAAAGAGATTGTATGGAGAAAATAAGACGTAGTTCTCTTGCAAGATGACAGGAAGTGATGTAATATGAGTTAAGAGCCATACATTTCATTATATACTATTAAATTAAAATTATTCAAATACTATAAATCTACCCATCAGCGAGAGAAATACAACAATGTTTAACTAATAAAATACATATTTACAATAACAAGTAGTACAGAATCATACAAATCTTCATAAACAATTAATTTATTTCGAACAATAATTTTAATTAAATACATGCATTAATGTGCGCTTTGAAAATATATTTCAACATTTTCGAACTAGATTGAAAGGAAAACCCGACCTGAAACCTGTAAATTCAAGAAAATATTAGAGTTTTCAACACTCAGCGACACGTATTTATCTCTTAACAGTATTAACTTAAAATATTAAAAAATATTACTTGCACAATTTAAAATTCAAATAATTATCCTCTGTAAATAATACAAAGCATTCCTTTAGTAAAATGTTGCTATATTCTCTGGCGAAAAACAAATAAAAACTCTGCATGTATACACGTTAACAGAATAATTTACATAGAATAAAAGCTATATTATTTAAAATCAGTTTTAGAAAGAATTAAAATACACTGCGTTCTAAATTTAACAAAATATTAATCTATCAATTTGACATTAGTAGTCATAGTTGGATTCATCTGACTAATTGTGAAATATTTTTAATTGTCTTGAGTTCACACCTGATACGTGAAAGGGAAAGAATATGTTCTAGAGGCTATTTTTTGTTTTAGAGTTATCTTCAGGGGTGTAGCTCTTGGATTGATTGATTGATTCTCAGTGATGTCGGGCGCATCAACTAATGAAAGCATGTGTCCCGTAAGTGTAGTGCATGTTTTTCATCTGTATGTGGCGGTGATTTTTCCCTGCTGGATGGCGAGAACCGGCGCCGACCTACTGTCGACTAGCGGGGTTTTCCACAACCAGGTATCTCCCACTAACGGGCACCGCCCCAGCTGGGACCACCTCTAAGCTCCCGCCGTTCTCCCGGGATGTATGGTAGTGAAATGCATGTTGGTGTGTGTGTAATGGGAGAGGATAGAACAAGGAAGAGGAAGGAAAAATCGCGCGCGGTTCGTGGCCCGTTTGTTAGGGTACTGGTCCGGCATTCGCCTGGTGTAGACTTTGGATATCGAACAAATTATCAATAAATGATTATGTTCTATCCGGAATACCCGGGTCGCAACGGCAGCGCTACAATGTCATTAGCCAAAAAGAATATAAATGTACAATACTCGTTTGTGAAAAAAAAAGTGAGGCATTGCGCCAATGTACCCTCAAATACAAATACAATACACTCGTATGTAGAATTTAATTGTAACGCCTTGGTTACTACATTTTGTCTAGGTTTCTCATTAGATTAGGTAATTCTACTGCGAAATCTTACAATAAATTTAAACAAATCTGAACGAAGTTCACGCCATGTAAACTGAGGGGCTTTGCCCACTTTTCACGATGCGATATTTTTCTTTAAAGATGAAAGGAAAAAGAGAGATAACGTTTTACTGATCACTATAGACAAAATAACAAGAAGATGAGTCAAATAAACGAAAGAATTAGTTAAAGGTAAACATTAATAAGAAAAACATGAGATCCATGGGGATAATTCATTTCGAAGATTATGATAATCCAGGATGTTTGAAAAATAAAGTTATTCCTTACGTGATGATGTAAATTTGGAGACGGCACACGCAATCGCCAAATTGTAGCGATATAGAGCTTTAGATATAGTGTTGAATAGTCGACCGCAGTTCCAATAACAACAGTTGTCTTTAAAGATACGACACTGATCAGTTATAAAGTCAGGAACAAAAGAGACTCGTGTTGAACCACAATAATTGAATAAATCCTTTGAAAGGACAACGAAATCCCTCGGTCCAAATTTGACTCTCTTGTTGAGAAGAGTTAAATCAAGTGCATAATTTGTTTTATTACAAATAACAGTTTCCATGTGTAATAAAAAAACAGGGAGAGTAGAGGATGGTTCCTCTATTATTTTACAAAAGAGAAAGAACCAGTCCAGAAATCTGTTGAAGTTATTGCTCAAAATTTAGTTGATTTTATTAATGTAAAGGGAATCGATAAAGCATTACAGAATATGGTAAGTGATATCACAAATCTGAACACTGGTTGGGAAGGTGATGTCATGAGTTGAGCTCAAGTTGGATAATTCAGTTATGCGTACCTTTCGACCCGTTATTGTTGAAAATGGCAAAAAATAATTTTCTATCCTTCTAGTGATAATAGTACAGAAAATTGCCAAATGCGCACGTTTTCCGCCACCGCAAGAATTGTAAAATAATTTTCTAACTATCAGATAAAATCAATACTAAAACTTGAAGCTCATAAGTTTTATATGGAGGGACATATGTATACGAATGTTACATTAGATTTGTGGATAAAATGCACACAAGTAAAATGATTTTGTCCAAAATATTTTTTTGCTCCGAAGTATATTTAACAAAAATATTTTCTTAGATTTACATTAAGTGAAATGTTTCATTCTAATATTTCAAAGCGTTGTACGACCTAAAGGAATGACCGCTAATCTAACGCCCTTCCACTTACATCAAGTAACGCGACTTTATGGTGATAAAACAATGCGTTTTGGTGCCTCTCGCTTTAGAAAGCGTATTGCGACAAGGAAACCTTGTCTGCATTTTCATAGGCTTTGCTATACCCTCCCCTTCACACACTTCACTTTCGATGCATTTCAAGATCATGAGTTTTAAATTAGTTTCCATTCG
The DNA here is from genome assembly GCA_964035755.1 of Teleogryllus oceanicus. Lineage (NCBI taxonomy): Eukaryota > Metazoa > Arthropoda > Insecta > Orthoptera > Gryllidae > Teleogryllus > Teleogryllus oceanicus. The sequence continues at coordinate 32,821,260 of CAXIVR010000004.1, forward strand.
ATTTTACAAGAAGGCCGTGGTGCTGCATGATATTGCACAATTTCGAATGTGTTCTTGCTGTCACAAGATGTGAAAGATATTTGTCGATACGTAATTTACCGCAGAAGGCCGTAACAACTATTAAATGAAAATTCATTGGAGAATATAATGGTATTTTTCCAAAAATAAATGCGACTGAAATTGTACATCAAATTGCGGTTGTCAAATTACCACGCATGTATGTGAATGCGCAAAGATCAATGGGATAGGGCAGAAACCATGATCTCTGGTGATTGGAAATATGAGTTTGGTCAGAGAATCAAACAGACGTCGATTTCTCGTCCTTGTCTTAATTGGAGTCATAACCTTAAGTTTGAGGTATAGGCTTTCCACTTTGAGTAGTGAAGCGTGTTGTACAATTCATCGTAATTTTATCATATAGTTTTCAATGGCCCCCTCAAAACTTGGCACGAATTATCAAGGCGAAATTTAGGACAGTTCTAAAATACTCATACATTACGGTATGCCAGAAAATGAGGTTCATTCTGCATACCATTTTGTTTTAAATAGTTTCAATCATTTCCGAGTCACCGTCCTTAAGTAGAAAGTTTACACACTTCTGTTCGATTGGTTGATTCCGGGAGATTCATCTGCTAAGGTCATTAGCAGATGTAAGCGTAAGCGTAGAGCATTTTGTTATCGCGGGAGGTGGCGGTGATCGTCCCTCCTGGAGGACGAGATTCGGTGCCGACTTACGGGTTGGCTTGCCGGGGTATCTCCGACCAACGCAACGGCGGCAGGAATTTCGACACTAGCTTTTTGGCTAGGTCGAATTCAGTCGTTGTCTCGAGGAGAATTCTAGCGACCGGCTGCTCTGATCGGTAGTTTTCTGTGGTTTCTCCGGTCAACACCAGGCGAATGCCGGAGCAGTACCCTACCAAACGGGCCACGGACCGCGCGCGATCTGTCCTTCCTCTTCCTTGTCCTATCCTCACCCCTTACACACACACACTTACACTAACATGCATTACACTACCACATATTCCGGGAGACCGGTCGGGAGCTTAGAGCTTGTCCCGACTGGAGCGGTGCCCCGGTGGTGGGAGAGTCCTGATTAGGGGGAAACCCCTCTAGTCGACGGTAGGTCGGCGCCGGATCTCGCCATCCGGCGGGGAAAGATCACTGCCATCTACCGACAAAAAACATGCATTAGCGGGACTAATGACCGAAGCAGTTGACGCGCCTGGGAACACGAAAATATCAATCAATCAATCCGACTAACAGGGCACCGCCCCAGCCAGGACAAGCTCTAAACTCCAGTCAGGTCTCCAGACATGTGTGGCATGTGGGGTAGTGTAGCCCATGTAAATGTAGTTATGTGTGTGTAAGGCGTGAACATATGACAAGGAAGAGGAGGAAAAGATCTCGCGCGGTCTGTGGCCCGTTTTTTAGGGTACCCCCTGTGGCAGTCACTTGGGGTTGATCGCAGAAACCGTGGAGAACTACCTACCTAGAACAGCTAGAATTCTCCCTCAGACAAGCTGAATTCGACTTAGCTACGTAGCTACAGTCGGAAATCCTGCCACCGTCGGGACTCTAGGACATCCGGGACCACCCGATCAGAGGCACTATAGTTACATCAATTGATGCCCTGAGTCACCTAAGCTAATTATTTCTCTTTGTGGATGCTCGTAGGTTTCTAGCATTGCATATAGAGTACTGCCTATTAGATGATTATCGTTTCCCGCTGATTACACACTGTGGACTTGAACATTAATGTCATTTCTCTCACCACTCCTCAGAAAATGGAACATTTTTCTGTGACAGTGTCAGAGCAAAGAACTTCAAACGGAAATAAAGGCAAATGCGCGCACGTTAAGTGTAAAAATATGGCCTGCCAGAGACTTTTGGCTTCCGGGAGAGTAAATATCTCGTAGAGCAGGGCACACGCGAAAGTCTAAAATAAATTCCCAGAAATAACGGTATATTAGCGAATATCTTGATGTTGACTTTGCTTCAAAGATGATCAAAACAGCTTCCAATCCGTATGATTACTCATGTAAGACAACACGAAGAAACGCGTAACAAAAAAAACAAGAGTAAGGGATTGGAACCTAGGTTGGTAAGGAAATATGAATGTTAAATTTGGATTTTTCTTTGACATTGAATCTTTGTAGAAGGCTGAAAAAGGTGTATGAAGAAAGGATATTTGAAACTATCGAATCATTTAAGGCTGTAAGTCTTCAACAATTGACAGACTAGTTATGTAGAGAGTACTGTGAATCAATATAAATACTTTTATATGAATAATTTCACGTAACTTTTGCAAATCTTCGAAATTGAAAATTCGAATTTGAGCGCTTCTTTTCTTGAAAATAACCTTTCACAAGACAGTTGGAATGTTAGTTGGATACAATTTGCAATATTATAATTCACATGTTTCCTTCCGTCACAAATAAAACGATAAAGTATGCGGAGATATAGTATCGTATGTATACTTTTAAAATCGCCAAAAAAAAAAGAAGATTCAGTAACGAATTCTTAACTAATATAATTAACGAAATCAAAATTACGGCATCTGCGGTAAATTATTAATACTACTCTGAATTGTCATTGGGGTAACTTCGTTCCCTCCTTGGTATTTGAAGGACGCTAAATATCTTGGTAGTAGAATGATTAAAGCCCATTTACGGTTTATTTATAGGTCTCAAGAACATCAAAGTCATTAGATCCTCCTTGTGGTTTCTGAACAGAATTTGCAGCACTAGTATTTCCTTCTCTCTGCAGACCATTTGCAATTGCCCAGCGTCAACTGGCCTTGTGGGGGTTTAATGGGAACTCATGCGGCCCGCGTTCTCGACCGGGCCGAAAGCCAATCGTGCCGCAGCGCGCGTTATGGTTCTGCCATGCCCAGGAGAGGGCGGCGTGACTCCGTGTCGGTCACCGCCGCACATTGGGGCAAGATGCCGAAAAACTGGTCAAAATTTGAAAACGTTATCCAAATGTAATGAAACCCTGTATACAGTGCTTTTTGGGCACGCTGATGACTATTTCAATGTCAAAATTGCAAAAAAAAAAAATGGCGAAACTAATACGGCGGATTAAAATTAAAACCCGTCTAAAAGTTTTCAATGTTCATGAAATTTTTCTGAACAAGGTTTTATGAGTTCCCTGATTTCGATTCCAATGTTAACATTGTAAAAAACATTGCAGATCAAATATGGCGGATTATCATTGAAAAAGTCTAATAATGTTTCCATTTTCATAAAAATTTGTAAACATGGTTTTATAGGTTCGCGAATTCATTTTCTGATGTAAATGTGGCAAGAAAATGTCGGATCCAATATCGGATTAAACATTACCAAACTTCTAAAAATGTTTCAATCATTAGAATCATTAGGCTGCACGAAATGCAGAATAGCAGTCAATAGAAATTTTGTTTTTGACATGTCAACAGCTAAGTAGTATAGAATGAAGTTTTACAAATTTCATTGTGGAACTTATAACTGTGTACCATTTAAAAAAGAAAAAACAACAAATTAATTGTATAATTTTGTTTCAACGTAATTATGAATTCATTTTAACATGTTTTTAAGTACTTGTAATACATGTAAACATTGTACTCACCATCACGATTTTTATCCATTTTGGATGATGAAAATTGCTCAAAACCGAAAATTTTACATGTATTTAATTTAACGGCTGAATTATGATCGTTGTGTCGTGTAACGGCTGCTCGCTAATGACCACGTTTCCCATGATGCAAAGCGCCTCTGTGACACCTCAGACCTTTTCTAACCGTGGAATTACTTACTCCCCACCGGGGAACCAGTCTCCCCGACTGCTTACTGAAATTTCCCACATAATTTTTTTGACTTTTGGCCAGCTCCTCGGGTCCGCCCCAACGCGCGCCCCGCAGCCGCCAGCGCCGCGAAGTCGCCGCTCATTTGCGCGGCTTTATGGCGTTACCTCGGCGTAATGGGCCGGGCGGCCCCAGCGCCGCCGCTTTAATAGCGCGCCGAGGGCCGAGGCAAACCGCGCACACGACGCCGGCGATCGCAGCCACTTAGTGCTGCGCTTGAGATGAGCGCCGACGCTTGCCCCCACCCACACTAGCCAGATGCGTGTCACTGTATTCTTGACGAAACTGAAAAGGCACTAGAAAAATTGAACATTTCCAATTTTTTTTAAAAAATCGTCGTTTTCCGGCGCACGGAGGTGAGAAAATAAAAGTAAAGTTGTGGCAATATCTACTAAATTAAAAACATCAAAACAAAAAAGAAATTGTTTTCCCCGGTCATCTAAAACAACCTGGTGCACATCACATCCCGATATCTCTAACCCTTCGAGACATTTCTCTATGGTGTGGATAACTTAGGTGGTCCACCCACGTCATTGTAAGTAATTTCAACTTAAATGAGAACTCAAACTAGATCTAGAGACAAACTTTGCCACGTGTTCTGTAAATATAATACTAAATATAATGCCAATGTGTACTGCAAATATCATATTAAATATGATACTAATGTGGACATGTAAAGTGCAAAGCGTACATTAGTGTATGAATGATTGCTTCTTTGGCCCAATGAGAAATAACAACTGTAACACATAAGGTTAAATCCCACAACATCAATATCTGGACAAACTGGAATACCATGTGCTCGTTTACGTTGGCCACACCGAATATTTTTGAAACGATTCGAGGTATCAGGATGGAGTTTGCGTCAAGCTGTTAATGGAGATAATAGAGAGATGTTAATTGTATCAAGTATACTGGATATAATTGGTTTAAAAAAGACACCAACGCTAATAAAGTGTTAATTTTTACTGAATATGCCTTAGACCTATTTAAGGATATCGTTGTAGTCCATAGAAAACACTATTAGCAGACGAAAAATTCCACGAGTTTTCGTGTATCCAAGGTAGCGTTTAGGCAGCGTAAGTTTAAAGAAAAGTTTTACATGAAAATAATTAAAACAAATAAGTTTTCCTCAACATTGCATTCCAGTAACACAATTTCTTAACAAGACGATTACTTTCTTTTTCCAAATTGTGCTTTGTTGATTGTTGTGTTTTGTAGTAGTATAAAAGAATTCCATGTGGGATATAATCATCTACATACACATCCCAATAACACACTATCCCCAAAACAATGTAGATTGCTTTTATGTGCTCTTAAAATGGTTCCCTTTTGTAGAAAATCGTGAAGTACATCATCGTATGAAATATATCATAGCCCCTACAAATGGACTCGGGGAAAGACCCGGTGGCGGAATTCTACAATACAATACGGGTTTTACTATCCCTTTCTCTTGTGAAACACCTCTGTACCAGTGTCAACGAGCTCACAGTCTGGCGTGATCGGTAAAGCGGGTGCCGCCCGTCCCCCTCGTCCCCTCTCCCCCCCCCCGCGCCTCCCCGCTCCACCCCGTGCCGCCTCCGCGCCCCCCGTCGCCCCCCGTCGCCCCCGCACCGCCTCCGCCCCCCGCGCGCCCCCCCGCCGCCCCGCGCCCCCGCCGCCCCTGCCCCTCCGCCGCCCCTGGCCCCCGCCGCCCCCGCGCCACCCCCGGCCCCGCGCCGCCCCCGTCCACACGCATTCCAGCCGCTCACTATTGAAAGTGGGACCAAGGGCGCGCTGCGGCGGAGACGGCGGCAATAGCACGCTTCATTAGACAGGGCTACTTTGCAGCACATGTTATCAGGGCGTTCAGTATCTCCCATTGTGGCCGGCAACCGTAAGCGAGGGTCACGTATATCGGCTCCGCAATGTGGCACAATGCTGTCATGCAAATGAGTGGGGCGAAAGCCAATCGACGTTGCCGGGCAGTAATACAGCGTAACTTGTTCAACAGCTGTGCGACTTGCCGTTTCACTGGCAACCATTCTGGGCTGTTGCACTGAGGTACCAATTGCGTGCAACTTGCAGACCGTAACTCAACATCCACTGTCCTCTGATATTCGTTTTCTTTTCGATTCAGTAAAAAAGTGTTCACGTCAAAATTGTCGAGAGCAGAAAATGAAGAAACTTTGATCTGAATTGACCAACTCTATTACTATAACGTTGTAAACGAATGGAAGAAGCTTAGGATAGAATTTTTTTGAGAATATCCAATCAAAAAATTTAAGACAGATCGACAAATAAAAAATACTCCATCTTTTAGGTTGCGTACCTGCAAATTAAGTATAAAATCATCTATAAACCTATATATAAGTGTACTCTGAAATTTGTTCAGGCTAACATGATTCACGATAATATGTTTTTAACTGGCATTAGTGAATGCTACATATGTGACTGTAACAGTCTTAGAACAGCCATTGCTTTATATACAATATATCAAAATTTCAATTTGTACTTGGAAAAATAATGTTTAACAGTGCACTGGAAGAGCTGAACCCTGGCGTACGGCGCTGCGGGAAGCGAAGCGAGCGCAGGGCGTCAGGCAGCATTCCCGGACATTTCCGCGCTCTTGCCAGTAAATCGTCGCCTTGAACCCAAAGCACGGAGATTAAATTAAGCTCCAATTACTTACGTCACGTTTCCTTCGTTGAGCAGACGGGGAGCGGGAGAACGGTCCGGGTTTCACCACTTATTGGGAGGCCTTGCTACTGACGTCACGTGCGACGAGCTGGATTGGTCGAAATAGATCGTAGCCATATCTGGGAAAATGGGGATGCATAACAACTAGTGATTATTGCTGCGAATGCTCGTCTAACGCAGGTGCACATTTTTTATTACTGTTTTCTCCATCTCCACTTAAAATACTTCAGTAACCTTAATATGTAACCGCCTTTCGACAGAACTTCAAATGTAAGCTGTTTACTTACAGTACTTTTACTTTATGGTTTGCAGGCTGACTCACAGTTCAAAACGTAATAGTGCACAACAGACAAGAAATGCATCTGCACTTATTTTATCTTTAATTTATTGTTACATGCATAAACCATTTGGGTCAATGGATACTTCACATTAAACTAAATTGTAACTTACAAGGAAAAGCACTTTCAATTTCCTTACTGTGTAAATTCTAAGAGAAATAGTTGTAATAAAATCAACAATTATGAGAAAATGGCCATGTGGTTGAAGTCAAAAAATATGGAACAATGATACATTAATCTGCCTTTGTTAACTTCAAGAAAAGAATTCTAGAAAAATAACAACTATTCAGGTACGTAAAAGCATATTACTTCGGTGTCCCTCAAGGTCTGTTAGCCGCTCTCTTGTGCAAACGTACTATCGTTGGCTTCTACTTCCGAATGCATTTATTTCGAAGGAGCACTCGGAGAATGTCTTATAGAGCTTCGGCCTTCCAGAAGCCGATGATACATATCCACAAATACAGTATTTACTTATTTTATAGTGTAAAGGAAGTCACTGAATGTCCAAAACGAATACGTCGTAAATAACTGTAAATCAAGAAACAAAAATGTATTTAAAATTCAGCATCAAAGAAACAATTTTTGCAAGAAAACATCAACTCAGCTGAACAATATGTCTAACGCTTCCAGTAGAAAAATCCTAGTTAAGCCACTGCTTCTGCTCCATATTAAAAGCAAGAGAGATCAAACAACAATTATTCGCTGACCCTGAAGGATTTCAAAGCAAATACTGTCATACTGTCTATTCCGGTTATAGTGAACTTCTGTGGACTAACATTTGTAGTTCACTATATCCGGGGTTCACTATATCCGATGATGTCAAAATTAAACAGAATTTCTCCATAAAGATTAATTTTATGGTGGCACCGCAAAACACATTAATAGGACGAACTGAAAATTTCAATATATTTTTTGTCCTTAATAAATCAATTTCTTTTCAATTGTTTACTTCGTACTTTTTCATTAACAATTTCTAATTAGACCCTTCCCCAGAATTCGTGTTCTCTCCATAATTGATTCTACATTGACCTCTATGTCAAAGTATCGTCATGTAGTCTTGACACCCTGCAATGCCCCTTGCACTGTTGGAATTCAAGCTTATTAGTGTGGGAATTTGTGGCACTAAGGCAATATATTCTTTTCAGGAGAGAATTAATTTCCACGTATTTCCTAGGTTGAAGTTCAGGTTCAATATAACCGAGCTTTATTATGCTTCTTTGTAATGTAAGGGGAACGCGACCATTGACTTAAGTTCACTATAACCGAGGGTTCACTATATCCGAGTTCACTATAACCAAAGTCGACTGTATTCAGAATTTGTTTTTCCCGTTTTGAACATTTCGTCGTAAAATGTGGAACTAATCCGGAAAGTTCGGTGGCGCGAATTTCTCGTAATGTTAGAACTATACATATACGAAATTAATAGTTTTAAAGTTCATAAAATAGTTTCTAATTGGACTTGTACAATAAAATTGCCCATACTCTCTCTGCAAGAATGAAATGGAGGCACGAAAGCATTATCTTGTTCTCCACTCCTGATCTCCCCGCCTCTGTGTTCCACGTCGCCTTCACTTGAGCCACGAAGTGGACCACCCGCGCGAGTGGCCTACTGCACAAACTGCCGCCGCGAAGATCGCGCTTATCGTCTCACTGAGCACGAAAACAACGAAAATTGTGAGTAATAGGTCATATCGAATTACCTTGGCCTGTGTACAGACATGGCGGGTCGTCGCGAGCCAATTGGCGACCATCATCGCTCCCCCTGATGGCCGGGATTAGCGCCCGCTGGGGCGTCAAGCGGCGGTGCGCGGGGGCGGTTGCGCAGTGGGGCGTTTGGCCCAATCACGCGGGCACAAAGAACCTTAGGGGCTATCGGAATTTAATGCTGATGTGTGCGATTAGTAGGGGCCGGATTTTAATGAAATATCATTTCTTTCTTGCCACTTTTGAAAAACGCCGTTTGACATAGAAAATAATTTTATGTTTTGATAAAAGAAAATAACTTATTTTTATGTCATTTAAAAAAATCGTCAATTTCGGCTAAGAAGTCATTTTTAGGGTTTTGTAATTTTTAATGATTTTTTGCTCATTCTTCTATTTTAATAACATTTTAATGGTACTTGTTAAAAGTAATATTTCCGAGGTGCAACAAATGTTCTCTACAGAATTACTGAGTAGCCTATTCGATTTCTTCGCTCAGACTGTAATGTCAACCTTTGTGAGTATGTAATCTAAGGTTCCTGGGACGCCTATCAGCACTATTGTCGATTCGGCCGATTTCAGGAGTGCTAAAGACAGAGGTTTCCTGGTAAAGAACAGACCAAACCAAACGTTTTAAAGCTGAGTTCACTTGAAGGAATAGAAGAAGCCTCCATTACATCAGTAATGTAAACTGCTTGAATTGTTCATCCGTACTGGTTTTGATCACATTTTGTACGTAATTTGTTTTTGCTTTTAGGGCTTTCTATATTTTAAAATCATTTTAAGAGCATTTGTATTGATAATTTTTCTCGAAGTTTTCAGTCATCAAAATCCGCCCCTAATGATCACTTTAGTCAATTAGAAACTTTGTCAGGTCTAGGGAGTTTCTGGAAGTCATGAGGGGCTAAGCTTTCACACAAACCCGACTTTTTTAATGTTTTACTTAATTTATTGAAAATAATTACCTTCAACTAGGTTGGTGTGGGGTCTTCAACGCTTTAAAAAGTGTTAAAAGTATTTTTATATGCATTTTCAATAATTTTAGGTTCTTTATTATATTCGGAGGATACGAAAAAATTAATAGTTGGTTGCAGAAGTGACGTATTTCCATGAAACAAATTTTTTGGAAGTTACGACCCATTGAATCACGGCACTAGGGCTCTCCCACCAAATCCGGCTATCTATCGAAATTGGTATGGACTCAATGTTTGCGTTTTAGTATTTACTACATTTTTTTAGAAGGGTTTTACAGCGTAGTATAATTTATTAATAAAATAATGCATTACATAATTTTGCGAAATGCCCATATTGCATTGATAACATTGTATCTAATTAGTTCCTAATTTCACTCTAGAGACCCGTTGTTTCCCAAACTGTTGCTTGGTCACAAAACATGTTTGCGAATTAATTGATCTCAGGAATTATTCGCATGGGTTAGGTTTCGTAAACAATGTTTTTTGTATAGCAGCATTATAAACGACCTTTTCTGTGGCAAGAAATAGTTCATAAAAAGGCCTTTTACGGCACAAATGATGACGTATTAGAGTTTAAGGTACGAATGCTTGCGTCATCACACATTTAGCCAATCGCCACGAGAGAATCTTGGGGTGGTAGCGGTAAATGGAACAGCCGACAACCGTTTTATAGAACAGATGTCAAATAGTCGAGACGTCACAAGGACGTTTTTTCGTTATATTAAGTTTGATTCTGTTAAAAATTTCTAATTCTGTTGTACTAGAAAATAGCGTATGCAACTCGTTTATAATATTACTTTATCGTATTCGTACAAACTTGAAAACTCTCTCCTAACGTCGCTCCTTTTCAAAACATGTACTCATGCAATAAAGCTTAACATTATAAGCTAATTGCATAAACTACTATTGTTCTTAAATTCTTGGTTATTTATTTCACACTTATAGTCACACAAAAGAAGAAAACTTGATTTTAAAAATCAGGCAAGAGTTTTAGAAAGACCACATCCAGACACCAGTTAAACGCTCAATGGAAATTCTTTCTAAATGAAGATTGACCTAAGAAACATTAGTTTGTGATGATGATTGATATCTGATTTGGACTACCAAAATCATTAGCTCTGAATATAGAAAGCGATACCAACACTTTAACAGAAGATGCAACATATCCGCATTATTCCGTCTACATTCCGCTGGTTGCACACTGTGCGCGAGCGGTGGAGGCGTCAAGGCGTCTACGCGGCCCGGCAGCGAACGGCCGTTCCAGATGAGCGCCTCACAGAAGGCGTCGCTTCTGAGTAAACACAGCGACCTCCGAAGATTGCTGCGGGAGCGGCCTCTTGAAACCCAACCTCATCATTTCAGGTGGCCTTGCTTGGCCGGCGCCGCTACCTTCTTCTGCTGCCGATCCCACCCACCTAGATATTGCTCGCGAATCCGCGATTGGGAGAAGCAATTTATTTCCAGGGGTCTATTTCACTTTTCCCGGATATAAAATTTTAAAAATGCAAGTACGCAATTTAACTGGATCACCTGATTTCATTGCTTGTAATTTATGAAATCTTACTTGAAGCAGGAAGACAGTCCAGCTTTACTTTCTTAGAATACGCAATTAATAATGAATATATACGAAAATATTAATGTTTTTCGTTGGGAACGAAAACGAAATACTATCCAAAGTTTTTCAAGCTCTTTAAATATAGAACTCAGAACTTTTACATTTTAACAGTACATCGATGTACATACCTTTCATATGCATTTCAGGTGGATGAATGGAGCAATCGGGAGGTTGAGTGTTTGACCAGCTGCATTATGCGTATTTCAATATGTTCAGATTTACTGAACAATTTATTGCAACAGCCTTATTATCATTCTATTCTAGGTAGAATCTTGACAAACTATATAATACAGCGCAACCAATTCTTGTTTACAGCATACCGACAAATTAATTGATTGATTATTTGATATTTCTGGGCACGACGACTGCTACCCCCGTTACTCAAGTTAGTTTGTTCCTGCTATATCCCAAAGAAGCGGGAGGGTGATTCTTCCCCGTGGGATGGTGGGATCCGGCCCTGAGCAGCGAGTCGTCTTGTGGAGAATTCCTTTCTCCTTTCCATTTCCATCCAGAGGAACACCACTCCAGATGGATCAAACTAAGTTCCAGATTGGTCTCCCAACATGTGTATTAAGAGTGTGTTAGGAAGTGCGTGTAAGGGAAGTGTATAGGGAAAGGAAACATCGCGGGCAGTCATGGATAATTTGTTAGGGTACGAATCCTTCATTAGTGGAATATTCTTTGTACCAATAATTTTTTTTCTTTGTACCGGTAAAATTTGAATTAGAGCAGCTTGAAAATTCATAAGAATAAGAACTGAAATTTTTTCCGCTGATTGAAATTCCAAATCATCGATTTATGAAGACCACAAAATACTGCTGTCAATTCGTCGGTTGTTGCACACACGAGCAAAGATGAACACTGCTGTCGATGGAGCAAATTTGTAAATAATTTATGTACATAATTTTACTCTTATTTTTTGTAGTTATCGACGTTTTATTTTATTTTTATAAATTTACATCAATAAACAAGTTTCCTTTCAAGAGGATTTCAAAGTTGTTTTATTCATTAGTATATTGATACACTATGTGAGAAGTTGAGTAACAGTACGCAATAACAGAGAATCTGTACCTATCTATGAACTAATGAATTATCTCGAAATATTGTAGTGAAAATCTTCAACCATTCATTCCCCTCCTTTGTACTTGTAATGTTTTAAAATTCTGGCCTGTCCCTACAGCCATTATTCATCGAGATTGTTTCTGGTAAAGTTGAAAATGACCTTCATTATTATCTTACATGCACCATTTTCGTATCATTATTTCCAATGATCTCTTTCAATTTCTTTGAAGTTTCAGTTAATTAATTCTGATGAATCGGAGGAAACGTCGCTCTTTCTGTTTGGTAGCATTGATGCTTGTTACGAATGCCCTTCGTGTCAAGACTATTGATTGCTGTAGTTTGTCTTGTATCACTCACTAACACCCCTCCCCCCCCGTCTCCGCGACAGTCTTAAGTGGCGTGAAGGCCACCTTCCCCAACGGTGACCGTTGCAAGGACTACTACAGCAAATATTGTTCGCTTTATTCCAGATCACATATCTAAGAAAGTATAATTTTATACTTAAATTCCTATAAAGACATTGACAAGTGATATATCATACAAAAATATTTAGTTTATTAATTAAAATTTATTTTTTTAAAAATTAAAAATTTATAAAAAACTAAATTTTTTTAAGCAATATCTCTAGCATTATAGGTCATGTTAATTGCTCGTAATCTACGAGTAGTATTGTTGAAATAAAAAAAACAGCATTTAAATCTTGAACTATTTAGAAGTTATGCGAGATTGCTAACAACTATTGGAACATCCAGTACATTGAACACACAGCCATAAAATCCTGGTAGATAGTTTTCCTGACAGCATTAATCAATACCCGAAAATCATTTTACGAACGTAATAATTAAATGTCGTTCAAAATGACGAAGAAAAGTATGATGTACAATGCAAAAGTTTCGGAAAAGGGGAACGTTTCTCGAAAACATAAGCGTTCAACTCATATAATTCAGCAACTCCGGGGTAATTTCCCTAAGAAAATTTTTCCTTAAGTATTCCTAAGCAATATTTGATTCTATCATTAATCCATCGTTGCTACTTAACCAATTAGACGTGGAAAATTGGATCCAGAAAGGAAGCTAATTGTAAAAAATTTTAATTCTCCGGAATGTAAGGAATTCGTTGCATAGTTTCAATGCTACTAGAATCGTATTTGTCGATTTTCCTTATTTACAAACATTCTCTCCAAACCAACCAACCAGTCATTTCTCAGCCTGCGGGAACTTTCGCACTCCACTGATCGACCTCGAGCACTCGCCGTCCCCCAATGCCACCATCACTTAATTAATTCTTCAGGCCCCATTGATAAACGCAGCCGCTCAGAGAACACCTGCAGCCGCTCCCTCGCGAGCTGTACTTGGCGCGCGCGGGGCCGCGCAGCGCTCACTCTCACCTGTCGGGGGACGCGGCCGCGTGCGCCCACCGGAAAATTATAGCCGGCAGTCGCGATGGCCGAGATCGCGGCTCCTGGCGCCTGCCCGTCGCTGCCCGTCGCCGCCTTCACCCGGGCTGCGATCGGAGTGTGCCCGCGAGCAGCCCAATTCGCGTTCCAGGGGGCTCTGACGTTTCCACGGAATAGTTTGTACGCTCGATAGAGGGCAGGCACGGCGGTCGGCCTGCGTCCGGAAATTTTCGAACCTGAACGTAATTTTGTGGCCCCCAAAATATGAGAGGATAAATAATAATAATAATAATAATAATAATAATAATAATAATAATAATAATAATAACAATAATAATAATAACAATAACAAATGTATTAATAATAATAACAATAATAATAATAATAATAATAATAAGAAAGAAGAAGAAGAAGAAGAAGAAGAAGAAGAAGAACGCCGCCACCGCCTTCAATAAAGATATGATCGGAGTGGATCCGCATTCAGCCGAATTCACGTTTCAGGGGGATCTGCCGCTTAGCACCGAATATTTTAAACACTCGCTAGAGGACAGGTTCGGCGGTTGCCCTGCGTCCGGTAATTTTCGGACCCGGACGTAATTTTCGTCCCCAAAAATATAAATAGTAATAAATAATGGAAATGGCAGCCGAATGTTTTCGTTGGTATCAGAAAAAAATAATAAAAAATAAATATCGCACATACTGATGAAGGTGAGGGTGTCGTACCTGCTTCATTTGGAAGAGTCAAAAGTTCGTGTTCCACCTTGAGAGTGACAGTTTGTTTATCATATATGACAGAGAGTTAAGTTCTTTTGTATACCTGCATTATAAACACCATTTTCAGGTGCAAGAAATCGTCCATAAAATATTTTGCTACGTCCCATCATCACCGCTCGTCCTCTCCTCACCGCCGCGCCTTCCTCCCCGCCCGTCCGCCCCGCCCGTCCGCCCCGCCCGTCCGCCCCGCCCGTCCGCCCCGCCCGTCCGCCCCGCCCGTCCTCCCCGTCCGTCCTCCCCGTCCGTCCTCCCGCCCATCCTCCCCACCCGTCCCATCTTCCGAGAACCTAAACCCATCTTCCTGGGCGCGGCGATTCAACTATCAAGGTGGAATTCTTCTTAAAAAATTCTTCTATTTGTTTATAAATTATTGGCAAAGTGCAGGTTTGTACATCAAGCAACATAACTCTACAACAAATCGATATATTTTGATAATTATCCTTTTAAATTAATCTCAATTGAATATTCTGGTGAATGAACTAGAATGACAAAGGAACTGTGAAAACTAAAGAGTAGGTTTTTATTATTTGATAAAAAATAATTGTTTAAAAATTTGTTCTGGACATTTCAGTTCATATAACTGAAACTTTTAGTGACGGATTAACTATCATATTTCATTCACTAGAGCAAATCATGAGTTAAAAGTGCTGCAAAAAGAATTATATTATTATTTTTAACAGTTTATGATTTATAATGTTTTACAAGCATGAATGTGCTGAAAATTCCCAATTCGGTAAAATGCGTCTGAAGTTCACTCACTAAGAGCTTGACAGTTGGCACTCGCTTCGAAACAAATATGTTCTCATAACTAAGAAACTTAGCAAGAAACAGTTTGAATCATTTAAAACAATAAAACATCACAAATAACCTAATAAAAATGGAAAAAGACGAAATTTCAGGATTTTTCATCATTCTCCGGTAGACCTTAACCCTCATACGCAGATCCCTTATACCAAAGGGCCAATTTCCAATCTCCTACAAATATTCCTGTTTGTGTGAGTATCTCAGGCTACGCCTTGAATATGGGTACAGAGCCGTAGTGACAAGGAAAATATACTCTTTTCTGGATGTAACAAAATCTTTCTTCCTCAAAGACAGTGTTACTATATTTTCTCGTATGTTAAATAAATTATAAACAATCAGGAAATTCCAATTTATAGACAATTTTCCATCACGATTTGTAAGAATCACATCTTTTTATCCGCCCGAAAATATTGCCTAAAATATAGAAACAATATCTTTTTTGTGATTTTATTGAGTCAAAATTACTGGAACTTTTAAGGAATTTTATTATCACTGTTAACTACAGAAATCAATAGTCAATCAATCAAATCTAATGAATCGTGAAGCAGAGTTATCGTGTGTGTTTTACACCTCTTGAAAGATATTCTCGAGCACTTCCCTTATATTTTTGGAAATCAGATGGACCACTTCGTTGACAAAATACTGCTTCAGATTTACGACTTAGGTTTCATAAATTAGGAAGGTTCATTAAATACATGTTTCAAACTTACAACTATCAACTTTTATTTAAAAGCATGTATGTGAGATTAGTTCACAACTAATTTTTGGAAGCATTGTTAGTATTTTTTCTTTCAGAATTACTTTATGCTGCCACTCTCTGTCAATTGTAATATTTTGATATATAAATAAAAGACTTGTCTAACCAAAACATGGCATTAAACGAATTCGTTTTTTAAAATTTATTTTCTTCCTGTTCGGCAGTTTTGCCTTTCAGGGATTTGAACATTTTTATTTGTAATACATAACGTTTGGGCATTCACGTTTGAGCATACAACCCCTCACTAATTTACAGGATTTAATACTTATATTTCTAATACTTACAACTAAACAATTTGACATACAATACACACATTTTACGTACATTATACATTCTTTTTTTATGGGGGTTTAAACATGTCTTTGGGATATCGAGAGCGAATTCTTTTGGGATTGTTTAAAGTTTTCCCATTGTGAATTTTGTACTGCAAGGAGAGAATGAAAGAAGAGTAAAAAAAATGTTACAGTTCTTTCTTATATGTTCAATTAGAAGTTCTATTTGAAGTTCCCTTTGAATATGTATATTGATATGAACCATGGGGCCTTTGCACATTTTCGTAAAAATTTGTTCTGTACTATTTGGAGTTTTTCAATGTTGGTTTTAGTTGTGTTATTCCAGACCGAACAGGTATATGTGAGTGTTGGTCTAATAATAGATTTAAATATTAAGATAGCACATTCCAAATTTAAGGCTGAGCGGAAGTTAATTAATGGGTATAGTTTTGATATTTTCGCGTATGTCGCATTGGTTATTACTTCAATGTGCTTTTTCCAGGTAAACTTGCTATCAATATGAACCCCAAGGTATTTTACTGGTGTATCGGATGGAAGCCATGGGATTATAGTGTTATTTAATACTAGTGGGTGAGGTAACTTTGGTTTACAAAGAGTAAAAATTTTGGCCTAGGCTTTAGTCGGGTTTATTTTTATTCTCCACTGTTGAGCCCACAAACGAATTCGTTAACTTTTTCTTCTCAGCTCACATTTTGTTTCCCACGCTTATTAAAAAATGGAATTGGAACTGCAAATCACCAATACTACTTTGTCCCTGGTGAACTAACAGAAAATCCGATAGCATGCTACAAAAATAAATCCCACGACGCAATAACGAAAAGGTAACGATCAGAGAACCTTCGCAGTGGGAGGTCCCGTTTACCGAAGGACTAAGGTCAAGATCCCCTCCAGCCAACCATCGACCCAAGTGAACTCCAACGGAACCCGAAAGAAGGGGTCTCCGCCGCGAGCCACACAGAAATCAAACAAATTCCTACCACGCAATTCCGCCAATTCGCAGAGTCACATTGCATCGACCGGATAAACAGCGGGCGAAGAACAAAGGAAAGAAACACCAGGCCGGGTCACGAATCGGTTTCGATTTCAATTCTCTCGTCATTACGCTCGACGAGGGTCTGTAAATAACGGGGCCTCGTATCGCTCCTTTAATGGCTGATACACAAGACTTCGCTTGCGCGAATCAGGCAGCCGAACGTGCGCAGATAGCAATCGTACTCTCGTTCTCGAGGCGGAGACCATGCAACGTTGCGTCTTCACACTGTGAACGCAGGAACGTCTGTTCCAATCCGGTCATCAATGATGAAGGTGTTGGAGGCGTTGAAGAAAATATGCTTCGCCACGTCTTAGGGAACATTTTTGGAATAATCTAGATCTTTGACACAATGTGGACACTAAAAACCAAGAAACATGGATAGAAAGTGGGATAGTCAGTGAAGGTGGACTCTATGGAACGAGTGGAATAAATAGAATCAGGTACTCATTAGGAACGGTGAGTCCACTGAGCGAGTGAGAGATTTTCCTATTTGCATAGAAAGTCCCAATTAACCCCAGGGAAAGAGGTCTAAAAATATTGCTACGTTTAAAATGAAAATTAAAAGTTCGAGCATCCTATCTACTTAACAGAATGCAATAAGTTAGTAAATAAATTCATATGTTAATTTACTTTTTTTAAATATCTCTTTAGAATAACAGGTTACAGAACAACCTGTGGTCCTACAACAGCACATATTTTTGCACTAATTCTAACTTTTGCAATTTTCGAAAATTCAGAGAGTTCAAAGAAAATGAGTCCTGCACCATTCTTTTACGCGCCCTTGTTCTAACTACGAAAAAATTTTTTAAAATGGAATGATGTTTGAGAATTTTTGTTTATAATGTCCATAATTTTCACGCAGAAATTCCGCGAAAACTATTCTCTTCTTCAAAAACGTTTACATGGCCTTTTTAATGAGCAAAGTTTTAAAACATATTTTATCCAAGATACCTATCTTTTTCAACAATATTACAAGTTTCCAATGTTAATGTTTACAATTTTCGAAACTTAAAAGAGTTCTTCGAAAATAGGACTAGCCCACTTTTTATTCTTCTTTGAAATTTATGAGGAGAAAACTTAAAGAAAAATTTGGAGCCGTTATTGAGAGAACATTGTTTAATTAGAGGTGCCACAGAATGGCACAGACTTTCTTGTGGCAAATTTTTCTAATTTCCTTGGTGTGCACTGGCTTTAAGATATTGCTCCTTTCTCTGTCCAGATGCCATCTATCGTCACCCAATGTACATTTCTTTGACATTTTATCAAGTTTTTGGTTTCTTAATAGTAGAACCGAAATACTACTTCAAGAATATTACAGAAGAAAAAAAGTCGTCCCAAACAGAAATTTTCATTGAAAAATTTGAAGTCGTTTTTAGGAAAATAGCATTTAACTGTTACTGTAAATGCAAACATTGAAGCTCTTTTCACAAAAATCTATTGAGATTTCGAAAAACTTCATTTAAAGTCATTTGAAGCACTTCCACTCAAAAATGCATACAAATGAATGGATAAGTAGAAATCGATGGAAATGTGCATATTTCGTGCTTGAGACATATTTTAAAATATTACATTGGTGTAATTAAAAAAACGAATACACCAAAATGACCTTTACGTGATATTAAATAGTGCCATTGCCACTATCCGTTGCAAAAATTTGAAAAAAAAATTGGAGTAATTTTTTAGAAAATTGGCGTTTGAGTATTTCTGAAAATGCGGAATTATGAGGTAATTTTCACACAGAAAACTGTTATATTTACGAGAAACTTTAAAGGATTCTATTTAAAGCTCATGTACTCATAAATATAATAATGTGAAGAAATTGCCACTAATTTAAATATTATCGACGTGGAAGACAGGTAAAAAAATTATTTTTGTAATTTTTGGACAAAATTTACAGTAAATTATACTTTTAACTCTAACGCAGTGTTCTAATATATATAAATATGCATGCTTATAAACAATTTCATTAACTTTTGCAAAACAGGCAATGTAGAGTATATCCTACCTCATTTTATGAATTGCGAGTATTTAATGATATACATAATATGAAGCCACCCAGACCATAGGTGAAACCCAAGGAAATCCATAAGATTAGAGAAATCCGCTAGTTTGATCTATATTTACCTATACTTTAAACAAACTTTCTCGGCCATTCGTCTACATTGAATTGAAATGATTGAAGGCGTTGTCATAGTCAACAATACTATTTATTTCAATAATAGCAGCTTTTGATGGCTTAGCCATCATCATCAGTTTTCTGCTGTCTGGGAGTCACAAAAACGACTACCTAGTCGAGGCTAACGATGGCTAAGCCATCGAAAGCTGCTATTACTGAAATAAATAGTATTGTTGACAATGACAACGCCTTCAATCATTTCAATTATGTAAATGTCAACTACAACTCACCATAAACCAACATTCGTCTCAGCATTGAGTATTTCTTGACTTACGGCGTTCAGTATTATAAACACTAATGCACGGAGTAACAGATAAACACTAATGCAAAAATTTTCCACCGACAAAAGCGCATCTGGTATTAGTAAAGTGATACGAAATACCCTGAAAAGTTTAGCGTAAATAGTTTTGATATCTCAACAAACATTTTGAAGAACGGCAAGTCCGACATTTGAGTTCCGACTCAGTCGCATTCTCAGAACCAAGTAAATAGCTAGGCAAAATAACTCTGCTAAGATCGATAATTTCTGAGGTTGTTTTGCTCTGTTCCAGGCAAATAGTGAAGTCTTGAAGAAACAAATAACGGAACGCGGGCGATTCTTCCTTTCCAATTCTGACTTATTCATCCTTAAAATGGCATTCCTCATTCCCAACGGGCCGAAGACCTCTAAAACTGTGGCAATACTGCGAGAATGCGGATTTCAGAACCTTGACCTGGCCTGTCGCACTATCGGGGAGAGAAAACATGACAACAGAGATATCAAATAAGAAAAAGCTAGGAAGAGAAGGGGAGAGGAGATAATAATAAATAGGAGATCAAAAAGAAGAAAGAAGAAGAGGGGATAATTCAATAAGTTTGCGTACGATTTTTTTACTTATTTTTCAGGAGGTCACAGGTTAAATAATTTTCTACAAAAGTAGGTAGTTGTCAAAATTGAACCTTGAAAATTATTGTAAGTACAGAAATAATGATCCAAAGCGTGCAAGTCTTGTGCAACGTCATGACACGACCATTATAATAAGAAAAATATTGGGGGCAGACAGTGAGAAGGGGCAACACCCATGAAGAAAGTGTTGCAACAAAGGCTCCTTGAAGTTGCCAGCCTGTTGACCGTGAACAAAAGAATGTTTTCACTGCTTAGTAGCAAGTTCAGTCAAAAGTTTTAAAACATTATTAGGTGCTATTGGAGCCGTTGCAATTACTGATATTGGGACAAACATCATGTTTGCTAATATATTTTATGTATTAATTTTGAGCAATTAATGGAATCTAAAAAAGTATACAAACACGTATTTCCCACATGTTTTCTTTCTAAAGATAGATTCTGATGTATCTTAACTTTCCGTACCTTTGAATTCCTCTATTTGATTCATGAGTCATTTAATTATTATCATACGATTATTGTCGTTACTGTTAGTGAAAATACAGCAATGACTCTCTCCAGTATTCTCATTCTCATCTATGAAAAAAAAAGCACGGCTTCTCCAGCTACGGTACATTTAGTGTATTCTGAAACGTCATTCAAATATTTTACCTCAGCAGAAGAGCATTAGATAACAATCTGCTCTGATGAAACCCATTAACATTCTGTGCGTCTGTGTGTTCCTGGTACGGGAACATCCATAGGGAAGAAGACCACCTGCCCGCCAGCGACCCGCGTCGTCGTGGAGCGCATAGACCGGAAGGCGGC
Source organism: Teleogryllus oceanicus (assembly GCA_964035755.1). Lineage (NCBI taxonomy): Eukaryota > Metazoa > Arthropoda > Insecta > Orthoptera > Gryllidae > Teleogryllus > Teleogryllus oceanicus. Next base: position 32,842,390 of record CAXIVR010000004.1, read on the forward strand.
CGTCCACTTCCGTCTCGAAGACATGGCCGCCTCTGCAGCAACACGCGCGCCGGGTGAAGGGGGCGGGGCACTTCGCAACGCGAGGCATTCGCGCCGATCGATGGATTCCGGACGGGCGCGCTCTCCCACACTTCCGCCGCCGCTCATTCATTGTGTGTCGCCCGCGCGCTCTCTGCTTTGCTTCCCGATGGCCGCCGTAACGACTTGCTCAGGCAACCAGCCCGGCGCACGGTGGTGCATTTTCCCAAAATCCTGGCCAAAACCTCAAAAATGAAATCGCGTTTACTGAACTTTTGCAAAGACTACGACACACTGTATACTTGGGAGCATCTGTTTCTGCCCACTTCGTGTCTCTGAGTCAATTCCCCTGGCACCAGCAGTCACCCGAACTTACCCTTCGCGGCGTTCGGTAGACCTGCAGTGCGAGAGTAACATAGAGAGACCGTCTTTATTTGTAAGTTGTGGCCATACAAAGTTGTGCAGAGAAAACTGCCAGTATGGATTCTCTTTCTGAAGGTTTGTAGAGCATTTTCATGTTTGTTTTATAATGCATTAATGCATAATACCGACGTGGGATGAAATATTAAAATGCATGAAATTAATGCAATAATTTTCATTACTCATAAGTTCACGTAGGCTGAAAGTTACCAATTTCGCGGAATTCCGCGATGTTTCTCATTTCATTTACTAGCCGAATCTATCCTCTTTCGAATCCAGTTATAAAATCATGCCCCAACTTGCCCCATTAGTAAATACAAAAAATTAACTTTTCGTCAAGCACGCGTGACCGCCGAATATGTCTCGTCGAGATACGTCCTGAGAACGGGAACTGCTTTTACAATGCTGTTTCTAGCGGAAAATTTTGATCTCTTTTACTGAAATAACAAATTTACACAATATTATAAACAAAAATATGAATATTTTTAATTTTTGTAACAGATTATGACTATTCACTAATATTAAAGAACATAATATTTATGTACACATTACATCTTCTGGACTGGATTACGCACATTTTATTTCATTAAAAAATTGTACATAAAGTAATATTTACATAATGTGTCATCAAAACTCGTCTTAAGGAAGGGTGTGCGCTCAATGAAAGGTCAAATTCGTACGTGATATCAAAGAAACTCATCATAACACTTTTAAAAAATAAATCAAAAATACAATTGATCATAAAGTAATATTTGTTTACTTAACTCCTAAGTTACATATCAACAATTATTCATATTATATTGTTATTGTTATAAAATTAGTATTATATTATTTTTATGAAATAATACTGCAACTACAGTTTGAATATGGTAAAGAAACTTATTCAAATGCAATTCAAAGAAAAATCGTCTGAATGTAGAGCTTTCCAAACAAGATTATGGTAATAGCAACGCTAGTAAATCAGCATGACGCTTTTTTGAGAAATCTAAATATTCCTTAGAAATAACCGGGATAGATGAGGAGATTAAGAGAGGGAATTAAGAGATTTAGAAAAAAATTATTGGCAATATCCAGTGGATACGCCATTAGCTTTTTTTTTTTGTAGTACGCACTGGATACTGCCAAGAAATATGTTTCCAAATGTTCATGGTAATACATGCACAGAATCTATTCACAAAGATATAAGACGGTATGGAGAAGGATTCTCGTGAACATGTTCAAGACTGCACCCAATCCAGGAGATGTTTAATCGCCAGTTGAGATCTTCTGTTCCTTTCATTTCCAGCTTAAGGGATGTTCCCAAAAGAAAGTTGAAATTATTGAACAAATATGCTTTGCCTCATTTGCCTGAGCCAAATATCACCAAAGGGAGAAATGTACCCTAGTGAAAATGTGATCTTCCTCTCCGGTTCTTCGGACACTGTATATGAATTTTCTCTGGCAGAGGGCATGAGATGGCATTAATACCATGCTTCTTTATGCCAAATGTTATCAATTAATATGCAAGTAATCCCTACGGTTTTCTAAAATCAATTTTGTGAATTGATAAAATTTAAGCCAATTTATATAGAAAAATATATATTTATATTTCACAGATTTAAGAAGTGCATTATTCTGGTATTATGTTACCAGCTCCCTTACATTATAAAGATCATCCAAAATAAATTTGGTCGTCGTAGAGAACATACTATAGCTCTCAGAGGTTTTGGCCAGGAAATCGCCAAAATGCACCACTGTGCGGCGGGGCGGGGCGGGGTTGTTTACCAACACACGCCGAGCGCAAACGCACTGTTCGTCCTCTTTCAGGCTCGCTCCTCTCTGCCTGCCCCCGCCCTGCTCTTTATCTTTTGAATTTATTTAACTATTTGGAGTTTTGGAGTGAATACAAGGAAAAATGTTGAAATTCAGTTAGAACTTCCTATCAAATGTCTTTTAAATTGTCATATAATTTTATCATCAGACTTCTTTGGCTCTTGATCATACTAAACCCCTTCCTTTGACTGCAGCACATGCAGTGTAAACATTTCTATCATTCGAGCGCCTTCGTAAGTACTTGTTGCAAAAGAGGCTGTACATTAATTTCCACATTCATCGTCAAAACTATTCGCCCGAACAGGGACTTGAACCCTGGACCCTTAGGTTAAAAGCCTAATGCTCTACCGACTGAGCTATCCGGGCTCTGCTGTTCGTGGTGTTGAGTCCCACTTACAAAGAACGCTAATCCCCGAACTGCCACTCAGCGCTTCACCATGCCTCGGACTTTTTTATGCCCGTCTCCGTGGCTCTCCTTGCCCCTTACATCGCGTCCTCTCTTCCCCAATGTTGTTTCTTTGACTTTATATTTTACTCTGTCCCCCTCGTTTGCTTCTCCATCACTTCATTCCCGCCGCTGCCTTCTAGTCACTTCCACTCCACATATTCTCCCCGTCACGTCCTTCCAACAACCTTCCCCTCACCGCTTCCCTCGCGCACTTCCCTACTTCCCCCCTTTCCCCCCCGCCTCGCCATATTCTTCATTTATTCCCTTCCACTTCCTTCCCCTCCTTCCTCCCAGACACTTCCACCTCGCCTCCTTTTCCTTCTTCATTTTCCCCTTCCTTCCATTTATTCCTTCCCGCTCATTTGTTTCACCCATTCCGCTTGCCATTCCTCCCCCTTTTCTCACTCCCTCCCGAACCGCACCCTCTCTCTCTTCGGTGCATCCCAATACGCTTCGTTTCTTCTCACAATTCCACTGCCTCCTCCCGCCCCCTCAACAATCGCCTTCCCTGGCTCGCGCTCCGCCGCCTCCGCTGTGGCAGCGCGAGAACAGCTGCCTTCCGGGAAGGCGCGTAACGGGCGGCGTCCAGCGCATACAAAAGGCTCCGCTTGAGCCGGCTTCACGGGGGAGGACAGCCCCAGGTCTTAAAGACTGACTGATTGGACGTGATTTCCGGCGCTAACGTCATGCTAAAGTCGTTAGTCCCGTAAGTGTAGTGCATGCTTTTCCCCTCGGGAGGTGGCGCTGCTCTTCTCCCGCTGGATGGAGAGATCAGGCTTCGACCTACCGTCGCCCAGCGGGATTTTCATCAACCAGATATTGGGCACTGCCCGAGCTAGGACAAGGTCTAAGCTCCCGACCGGCAGGTGTGGTAGTTTTGTGCGTATTAGTGTAAGTGTGTGTGTGTGTGTGTGTGTGTGTGTGTGTGTGTGTGTGTGTAAGGGGTGAGGATAGGACAAGCAAAGGGAAGGAAAGGTCCGTAGCTTGTATGATAGAGTACTGCTTCGGTATTCACATGATATTGATCGGAGAACTACCGATCAGAGCAGCCGACCACTAGAATTCTCCTCCAGTCAGCAACTGAATTCGACCCTCGTAGCTGAGAAGCTAGTGTCGAAAATTCTGCCACTGGCGGGACTCGAACGTAGGACCTCCCGGTCAGAGGCACTGCAGCGACATCAATTGATACCCTGTTCAACCTACGCCGGAACGATTGGCTGTGATAAGCGTCATCCACGTCACTCTAAAAGGTGTATTCACGAATAATGACACTAAGACTTTTAAAGCACATCTAAGTCATTTTCAAACCAATCAGAATTGCACTGCACTTGATTTGCACTGAAGGAGAGAACGGCAGTGCCCGCATAGGTCACGGCGAAGGGTATTGTACCACGTGCTGTTCATGAACGAGCTCTTTCTCCGAGAACACCACCTGGACGGCATTCCTCGACGAAGATCATGGCTTGTTAGAGCTGTTGCTGCAGAAGAAGCTAACGTAACCTTCGATCGACTCGCAGTTGACTCCAGCCGCTAGCCACCACATCTGGTCACAGATCTACAATCCTGGAAAACTACATCAGTTCATATCGATAATAAACAGGCACGGTTCACTTCAACACAATACCGCCATAGATAAAATCTATAATTCCCCTTCCTATAATCCAAAACCAATTCCCCAACCCCATCAACTCCACAAGGAATTCAACATTATATCATTAGATCATCACGTCACATATCTTGCTACAAACATATATCAAATCCCAGCACTCACCGAATTCAGACTCGCAAAATATCCAACCCATTGAACCAGAATTCAAAATAAATACCCTTTCCATGTGTATTAAATCAAATTAGCTAACTTAGAATCAGATAAGAGGAACCATACTGTGCAACTTCCCCAATGTATAGTAAGTTTAGAATAAAATATTGCGTAAGTAATGAAAATTGCATAAGTAAAGTTAAAATAACTACCAATGTATTTACATTCATAAAAAATAAAAAATAAACAACATATCTAGAATCCGATAACTGAAGTAGTTATCATATGAATTCGTGTAGCTAATTGATCAATTAATAAGAATATCAAAATTTGTATTGTTCTGAAAATTACTTATAAAGAATGTATGAACTACATTATTTTCTCCCACTAACGAAAAATGTTTAGATTTTAAAACAATTTCATGTTACATTTTTACAATATAAGAGTAATATTTCTTTATTAAAAAAGTGTCTGAGCAAAAATAGCTAGTCAATTATTGTAATTTTCAACACAATATAATCGAAAGTAAATTATTTGGAAATAGTATAAATATTATTTCAGACAGTTAAGTAAATAAATACATTTTGTACATTTTTCAGTGGCTCATCATCAGGAGCCTACGACTCATCATCAGGACTTGTATTACAAACTTCATTTTGTAAACAAGGCTCATCTCATTTCCTCTCAAATCAAAGATGTTCCAATTTCACGTAATTCAAAATAACAAAATTTCAATGACTATGAGCAGGATGCTAATAGTTTTGCTTTAAAGTACGATCTGATTTGACTTATTTAGTAAAACAACAGTAAAAACTGTGTGGCTAGATATGATCTAAATGCATTTTTATTTAGGTGAAAATGCTCTAATCTAATTTATTGAAATTGACTACCATAAGAATAAGCACAATTGTCAAAATTAAAATACATCGTTTATAATGTACAGAAATGCAAACAGCTTTTATAAGTACTTGGTACTTCGAAGTGTAATACTAATACATACGGATATTACTGACCTATTCACTGCATTCATCACTATTCCTACTCGAAGTAAATGTCAGTTGCCACAAATGGAGCAGACAGCGTTCTTTCTGAAGCAGCCTGACAGTATAAATGAATAAAAGCATTTCACAATTTTGAATTGGATATAAGGTCACAATCATCGTATTCATCATTCTGTGTGTACTACTTTGGATTTCTAAATTCCTCTGTACACTAGGTATCCTTTATGCATAATTCCTGTTTTGAACGATATCGTTCTGGATATGTGTGCAATCACGCAAAACTGTTACTGTTAAACTTCTTTTAGGCAGTAAACTTTGCAGTAAATCTTGCCAAATAGTTCTTAGATAAAGGTATTTGGCTGAAAATTAATTGAGTTCACAAGTATATAATGTATCCGTAATGAAATAATTTCGTGACTGGCGTCTTATTAAAAAAATTGTTTATACTGCAGTCAGTTTACAAAACTCATTGTCTTACACTTCACAATAAATTTATTTTGTGCTCATTTCGTTTCGATTTATTGAGAGCGTTTAGAGTCAGCAACATTAAATACAATTAAATACATTCCAACAAAGTTCCTTGACATATAGAACCATTAAACCTTATTTTGAAATTAATAGTCTTATAATTGTTTTTTATTAATTACAGGTCTGTGGCAAATAATTTATCAAGCTGAATATAATACTCTATTTTTCGTTCTTCTTAAACAATTTAATTTTATATTTCAATAGTTATTTATGAAAAACATTTTACTATTTTCCTCTCAACTGGATATCGTAAATGCCAATCAATGATTATGTTTGATATGACTTCCCCCAAAAAGACATTGTATTTCCAATAGAGTACCCATAGCTACCTTTTTTATTTCGGAGGATTATTACTTGTATATTTCTCACTTTGCCATGTCAGACTTCTCATAAGTCGCCATCGAAACGTAGTTGGGGAAAAACTCGAAAATCGAGAAAGTACGTAGGTTTCTTGATTTGCGTGATTCTTTTACCACACAAGAGTCTTTGGAACTGCCACATATTCACACATGTCGATGATCTCGAATGCATATGTACAACAGGATTTAGAATTATGTATTATGGTATCTAGAAATAGCCTTCTCCCCATTCGTCAATCGCCATCCAGCGGGGGAAGGTCACCGCCATCTCCCGAGAAAAACATGCACTACACTAACGGTACTAATGACCAAAGCAGTGGACGTGCCCGGAAACACGAAAAAAACAATCAATCAAGTATTAATCTATGCAACATATACGTCCCCCATAAAAAACTTTAACTTGCAACTGATTCGTAAAGTACTCACCATTTTCCATTTCAGTAGCCACAATTCAAAGCGTATTAAAATTACTAATGTCTTCGAATAGAGCAGTTGTCTAAAATAGCTCAAGGGGTAGCGTCCCACCCTCGTTTTTAAAACTTTAATGGTTGGATTCCCGACCGCAGTGAGTTGCTACGCAATGTTTGTCAAAATTGAGTTGCAGAGACTCAAAGATATTTTATGTTAGCATGAGAGCTGAATACTCCAGCCTCGTCTTCAACTTGGAAATGGACAGCGGAGCGTCAACTAGCGTTTATGAGCAAATTGCGAGTAACTTACGTGTAATACAGAAGAGAGAATACTTTAGAAACCATTAGCTTTGACAAACTAGCAACAGATTTAAATTGGTAGTCCTTGCGGCGGGAACGAACAAAACGATGACATAAGCTGTTGTTGAATGAAAAATAAAAATTCTCACAAGACAGTGTGCCAGTCCCTGGATAAATTAACGTCGCATTCCTGAACCTGCTGGAAATGAGTAAGTTTAGATTGTAAATGCTAATATAATTCGTGTCAATATTGTAAAGAAGTAGGATCTTATTTACAATATTTACTGTAAGTTTCCAATTCAATACTGTAAGTTTAGTTTCTAAGTACGTAGCATATACGTTTAGATTATAAGTACCAAAGCGAGTAAATAATGTAAATAAGCGTAAAATGTAAATAGCAGTTTGTATGATTAGTAAACGTTTAAATTTAGGATGTAGGTTAGCGCCCCTCAACTGTACAAATATTACAAATAAATGTGATTATTAGGGGGCGGAATTTAATGAAATGTCATCTATTTTCTTTTCACTTCAGAACAATGCCGTTTAGTGTAGAAATTCATTTTATGTAATCACAAAAAGAAATGACCCATTTTTATACGTCATTATTTTGCATTTTTTTGTCGATATCGACTAAAAATTCATTTTTTATCTTTTCCGTCATTTTAATGCATTTTTTTCTAATTTCATCGATTGTAAAGTCATTTCACTGATATTTGCTTCAAATAATATTTACGAGATGCAACAAAGGATTTTCACAGAATTACTCAATTATTCGATTTCCTCGCTCAGAAATTGTTTTGCCGCAGCTGTGAGTTTGTAATTCTTGTGACGTGTAACAGCGATATTGCCGGTTCGGCCCATTTCGGGATAACAGAAGACAGAGTTTTCCTGGTAAAGAAGAGTCCAAACCAAAAGTTTACAAGATGAGTTCATTGGAACGAATGGAAAAACGGCTCGATTTCATCAGTACCGTATCCAACTGCTTAAGTTGTTCATCCAAACTGGTTTTGATAAGATTTTTTACGTCATTTTTCTTTGGTTTTAGGGCATTTTTGAAGAATTTAAAGAGCATTTTATCGATCATTTTTGGCGATGTGTTAGATCATTAAAATCCGCCCCCTAGTCATTATAGATGCTGGGAAAACATCGCCTGCTCAGGCGGGTGGGGTCCGCTAGTGTGTGACTGTAATAGTGCGGCGGTAGGCCGCGAGGCTGCGCTAGCGTCGCCTTCTCCGGCGGCGGCGGCGGCGGCGCCGAACGGCACCCGTGTCTCGACACGCAGGCCGCGCTGTCGCAACACGTTCTAATTGCAGGGCGCCGCCGTCTGCACAGCGTTACGGTCCTTTCTCCTGGCCCGGTGACGGCCCTGGTGACGGCGGCAGTGGTGAAGGTGGAGATGGTGGCGCCAGTGGCTGCAGTGATGTGATGGACGCGAGGTGACAGCGAAAACTCGAGTAGTGATAGAAGAGAAAGTGAAAGTGGAAATTAGGCTGTGGACGGCAACATCGAAATGATTTGTGTAGGTTGGCGAAGCTTGTAGAAGAGTTGTGAAAGAAGGATTTTGTTGAAAAAAGTTATGTTGTGTTTCCTAGCGGACCTGATGTTTTTGTCATAACGTGTGTTAGGAATGATGAAAGTTTCTGATGAAAGTTGCTTTAGATTTTTTTAGGTTAAATGTGTTTCTAATATTGTTTTAAATGACCCTACGTTTTGAAGTTTTTTAACTCCTTTTAAAATTAGAATTTGAGACAAAATATCCGTAATTTTCGGTGATTGTCTATTTACGACACGATGACTATCGATCAAAATACTTCATGCTGCACGATTAGATGGGATCAGGAGATTCTTTGAAACGAGTCTATCTTCAGATATGACACTCTTATTTTAGTATTTTATTAATATTCGAATTCCAGAAAATGCAAAGTGACAGTGTCAGCATTATAATTTATTGTCGTTTTGGAGGGTAAGAATGGTAAGTGCAATTAAGCTTTCAGAAACAGGTCGACATATGAGACTCACATTCAAAGAAAACTTTAAAACTCTCTGCCACATAAAGACCATGAAAGTGCTTCTTAAAATTACATAACAAGCATGACGTAAATCTTAAACAGCAACAAATCATATTTATTTTATTTCTTGAAATTTTTTGATTTCGTTAATCTTAATTCATGCAAGTTTGCAATGTAATATATTTTTGCAAAGTCATGATCTACGACAAAAAAAATCGACAACCTAATTTCTTTTTAATTACTGTCTTCTTCGGAAAGATGTCAGAATGCAAATGATCCTTTCCTTTCGAGAAAATGATTAATAAAAACAGAAAATAAGCTACAAAATGTTATTTATATTTTTTATTTCTTTGCAAGTTACTGGAACCAGATGTCGACTGCATGATATTAGTTTCCAACATTTCTGTTCTATGCATTCCAAACTTGTTCACAGATTTCCTTGTTTAATAAATCTGTCAGCCATATTTTCCTCTTACTCTTTTTTTCTATAATCTTACTCGCGAAGTCTGCCTCACAACGTGCCCCATCCAACTTGTTTTCGACTTCAATATGAACATTTCTTACATTAACTTTTTATACGGCCGGCCGTAATAGCCTAGGGAATTGGACATTGTTAGGCAGACATTAGCTATGGAAGAGCATCTAAGACGAGTCAGAGCAAGCGCATAGAGGCAGAATGCACATTAGGGAAGAAGACGAAAATTAATAAAAAAAAATGCGCTTATAGACGAAAACAGATTTCGTCTCTCCCTGTCGGTTCATAATAGAATATATGAATTTGAATGCAATAATGTGATTGATTGTATTAATTGTTTCTACAGAAGTCGAAGCACGAAAAGAAATTTAACTTTTTTCACTAGAGATCTCTTAGGGTACAATATACCTTCTGCGAACTGGAATAGCTAGCCTAAAACTTGGCGCCTCCAAACTAGGCAACCCGCATCACAACATTTTGCTGACTTAGTGTAAACTACGTCTTGGCATGGTGTGATTAGTGCCAATAAACATATTTGTAGGTTTCCATGGTTCTTGTTACGTAGATAACAGCGATGATGCCAGCGTGGTTGATATCGGCGAAGATGATTCCTACTTCATCGCCCCGCCCATTTCCATATGCTTGTCTCCACGTAAAGAACATGTCGGTCTTTTCCTAATTGAAATAGCGATTTATCGATCTCATGCACTACACTCGTTCAATTTTGGTGAAATGGACACTAAGTAGGTCACCGTTATTGTTGAAGCCAGTTCCGGAATTCAGGGAGAATGCTGACGTCGTGTACTGACTGAAATGATACAGAAGTCCATCGGCCAGCAGTATTTCGTGATTTATCCCATTAGTATCAGGCGAGTGTGGAGGAAGTACCTCCTAAACACTGGCCACAAACTGCGCGAACCCTCTCATCTTTGACCCTTCCTCTTCCCATATGCACACTCATGTGGATTACTCTACCTTTGACAGGAGAACAGTCGGGAGCCTGTAGCTTGTTCCGCCTGCGGCGTTGCTCTGTTGGAAGAAACATCCGGAGGCTGGAAGTGGAATTTCCCGTAAGCCGACGTGTAACCGGTTGTGGTAGCTCAGTGCATCAACTGATGTCAATGCAGCGCCTCTGACCAGGAGGTCCTAAGTTACACTCCCCACGGCGGCAGGTTTTTCGATCCTAGCTTTTCAGCTACGTCGAATTCAGTCGCTGTCTAGAAGCCGGCTATTCTGATCGGTAATTTTCCGTGGTTTCTCCGTTCAACACCAGGTGAATGCTGGAGCAGTACCATAACAAACAGGCCACGGACCGCGCGCGATATTTCCTCCCTCTTCCTTGTCCTATCCTCGCCCCTTACACACACTTGCACTAACATGCACTACACTACATATTCAGGGAGACCAGTCGAGAGCTTAGAGGTGGTCCCGGCTGGGGCGGTGCCCTTTTCATGGGAGATACCTGGTTGAGGAAACCTTGCTTGCTGACGGTAGGACAGCGCCGGATCCCGCCATCCAGCGAGGGAAGATCACCGCCATCTCTCAAGGGAAAAACGTGCATTACACTTACGGTACTAAATTCCTCAGTAGTTAACGCACCCGAAATCCCTAACAAACAACCGACGTGTAGGTAGGTGCAGGATCTGACATCTTCCCGAAGGAGGAACACCACATGCAGATCATCACACACATATCATGCACTACACTTAAGGGACCAGTCACCATAGCAGTTGGCGCGCTTGGATACAAAATAATCAATCCGAACAAGCGTTTATTAGACATTTTTATTTGTTTCTTATCTTCTTAGGAATTGTTCTCACGAAGTTGCTTCAGTTGATTTAAAAAAAAAACTCTCTAGGAAGTATTTTCCTCTTTATCCCTGTATCTTTCACTGTATCTCACTCATGAGATATTATTATTATTTCAAAATCAAAAAATACAATATATTACTATAATTCAGACTCTGAAGAAGAAGAAGAAGAAGAAGAAGAAGAAGAAGAAGAAGAAGAAAGAAGAAGAAGAAGAAGAAGAAGAAGAAGGCCAATGAGCTTCGAAACGTTGGTGTCTAAAATAATGTAAAAAAAATATAATAATAATTGATAAACTATAAATGTCTGCCTAAAAAGCAAAAAGACCTACCAAGAATTACAAAAATATAAACAGGCAGTCCCATAAATAATATTAACAAATTTAACCTTCGTAAAGAAAATGTTTTCTCCTCCTTTCTCCTATCCTGATCCTGGCAGGGCGGCCAAAGGGCACGGCGTGGGGGGGGGCGTGGCGAGTGCGCGGGCGTGGGCCCGCACGCGCCTGGGCGGAGTGCAGGCTGTCGTCCCCTCGCGGTCGTTAGCGCCTATTTGAATCCGGTCCGGTCCACCACTTCTTGCACGCGCCCCGCACCACGGCCGACTGAAGCGTGCAGGCATGCGGAGATGGCGCAACGGCGGATCGTTCCAATCAATGGCTGCAGGATTGCGACTGCTGATTGCTGCTCGACGGACGTGTGTGGTCTTAGGTTAAGCAGCACGACGATGAATGATTTCGGCGTCCGTCGGATGATGGTGTTTTATGTGACGCAATTGGAGCACAGATTTGAAACTATTTGGAAAAACAACGTTCACAATGTTATGCAACACTTAATTGTTTTGTAATCTGTTTTGAGAGACGTTTTGAATAAAAACATCACTATTTCCAAAAATGGGGTTGAATCTTTCGTCACACTGTTGAGAGAATGTACCAGCTGGTCACTCTGCGATAACTTGTTAAGTAGTCTTAAGATAGAGAAAGTAGTTAGAAAATAGTTTTAAAAATTTAGAATTTAGATGGCATTAATAGGCATTTTACCCAGTTTCATGAGTTATACTTGTAACTCATATGCATGTGGTCATTGGCGACTTGTCAGAAGTTTATGATGGTGGAGGCAATTTTCAAGTGATGAAAACTGAGGCATGTAAGAGCTAGGTCACGACCTCTTGTCCACAAAAAGCAAAGTACTCCTTGTTCGGTGGCAAAAGCTGCATGTGTTTGCTATATACAAATACGTTATTTATAATCATTGTTGTATAAATCATTGAACTGGACGAAAAGGGAGATGATCTATCTTTAAAATAATGCAAAATAAATAATAAAGAAACCAAATACGAACTATTAATAATAAAGCAAAATTACAATATTTTACAGCTAAATCATATCATTTACTCTATGCATACTCTTACTAATGTAAATTATTTAAGTTCTTGTTATTATTATTATTATTTTTATTATTATTATTGCTTATAATCATTATTAGTGCAATAAATTATCTTTAAAATATAAAGAATGTAAGATTCTGAAAAGGTCGAGTAGTATTTTTATGAATAACGGACCGCAATTTATTAACTTTTTCGCTTTTTGTCTACTGAAAATGTTTATAGTTATTTTCAGTAAATTTAGTGTGACGTTTGCCCAGAAATATGCGCCATCATCTTCTTATGATCACTGTTCATTTTGTATTAAAACACATTATTTCTTCAATCGGTGTCTGTGGCATCAAACACAAGGGGAAGGGCATTAAAGGATTACCCCCGCGAAATTTTAGTTCAAGTAACAACAATATTATCACTGATTTATTGAAAGTACCAAAACACCATTTGAAGGAGTTCGCGGTTAATTAAAAATGATCCAATTACTTCGCAGCTATTCATGAATTCGATTACAAGCTTTGTCAGAAAACTGAGAAAGGCACAGCACCCACGGAGCAGACGGCGGCGTCGGTTATAGTGGCGATGGAAAGCCAAGGGAGGGAGGTAATTGTGTTTCCGATCTGGTCGCCAGATCAGGAGCAGCTTCATCACATTCTTTTCCTATAGCCCAGCCAAATTAAACAAATTGGATGAAGAAAATCCCGGAGTTTTGAAATTTGGTATGATTAATCGTTGGAATAATGTCATGTCCATGTCAGACAAAAAAAATCTTGAAGTCTGGATTATGGGCCGCGGGATGAGCCATTTAAGTGTGATTTTTCTACGTCTTTCTCGTGTTCCTCTATATCAATCCTACCGAAAATTATACTCACTGCTATAATAAAGTACTACATAAATTACTACAAAAAACGTTCCTACAAAGTTTTGTTGTACGATTTATCCTTTTAAACTTTTAGGGTTGAATAGTTCTTATTTTTTATTTAAAAAGCTCTATTTTAGTTATTTCCATCATAATATGTTGTTATTATATGTACAATACACGTAAGTAATTGTATTTTTGTTTAACATTTATGAACCATCTTTGTTTGCATATTTTGCGTCATTTTTTCAACACGCTTGCGGAAATGAAATGTTTTATTACGTGAGGCTATGCAGCCCTTTCAGAATATTTAGGGGCTCATGGCTTCCCTGTGCGCACGGCTGTCAACATTCATAACACAGCACCAAGTGACATTCAATGAACTCCCAACACAAATAGGAATGAGTTTGCCTTTCCTATCATTCTCACATCACTCTTGGATTTTGATAAAGACCTCAATTCCGAGACTCGGATGTGAAAACCTTTGTCGTATCAGTCTGATTAGTTTAAAAAGAATGTTCCTAGCGTTTGGAGACTAAGTGTTAATACGTTATTTCTTTAATGTGTCCCTTTCAAAAACAAATTATGTAAAATTTTAATTTATACTATTTCTTTAACGTGTCTCTTTAAAAAAAATATGTAAAAAATTTAATTTACACTTTTGAAAATTTTACTAACTAAATTAAATTAAATTAACTTATAGTACTCATATCTAAAAGAATGTTAGGTGTCCGAGAAATGTTGAATACGTTTTTATGAGAAATCCGAATTCTGAATCAGTTGTATATTGTTTTAGTTTATATTAGTCAAAGTGAACCATTGTCATTCTTTATCTTCAAGGTTATGTAATTTAGAAACCTTAATTCCAATATGCCCAAAATCTTGTCTGCGATACCTATATAACGTTCATAATATTTGGCAGCTCAAATGCAAGGATTTGGGCCAGAATTCCCGCGGGTATCTGGAATAACCAGCGTGCCTTTCACTAGACTAGGGCCGATCGCGCTCGAGCGCTTCTCCTCCCCTTCAGTCGGGCTGATTGAACAAGCAGTTGGCCACTCCGATTATCTGCAGATATGCACTGGGCCAGAGCAGGCGAAGAGAGCCGCCTAATTGAGGAGCCCTGATATAGGGCGCTCCAATTTTTTAAGATTCAGTGAACTTTGAAGGTTCACAAAGGCCGAAAATAATTAATTATTCCATCACGATGAAGCCACGATGTCCAGGCATGTTTAGAACTACTGCAAGGAGTCTACTTAAATCTTAATCTCTACACCTCTTCATCCTTCAACATTATCACTCCCATTTCACAAACTTAGTTTATACTTCCTTTTCTTTCTGTAATTATTCTATTCTCCCATACATTCTAGCATACAAAACTATTGATTATTGAGGTCTCCACGGGGAGTATCTACGCTCTCATGTAAAACTTAGTACTAAGCTTGCTAGGTTGTAGTTCATATACAATCTTATAAAGCGCTTACTTGGCTATAAAACAAAATAAAATTTTAAAAACATTATCACTCCCTCCTTTTCTTCTATCTCTGCTTCCTACACCTGCACTATCACTCACCTCCCCCACCGGCGTTGTGTCGGTCCCGCTTACTCTGGCATTACGCCCAGCTCGATAAACAGTGGACCGTGGCTACCTGTTGCGGCGGCGGCCGGGGAGGCGCGGCGCGCCTAGCACTCCGAGTAATACCCGCGCCAGCCAGCGCGCGGAAAAAATGCTCCGGATCTAGTTCAAGGAAAGTGCAACGGTCGGTGGCGGGTGCCGGCGAGGGCCCGGGACGTATATGGCACCTCCGCGAGCGGCTTGAGCAAGTGCCCCGCCGCGCCGCGCCGTAGAAAGCCTCGACTCCGCGAGCGCGCCTCCCGGCCCTCGGCGATTTATAGGCGCTCGCCTGCAAATATGAAGACGTATGCTCTGTCGATGCTCGCGATTTCGTACTTGAGAAATTATGTTGCTACGCTTGGTGAAGCGAAGGGGGGATGATTGATGAATTAATTGTTTGCGGTGCAGTTGTTGCTCGGCAGTCCAAACAGATGTTTCAACACCCTAGTTTGTCCACCGACTAACAATATTTATTGGCTTTTAAACGGTGTGCACGTGACTAGCTGTATTTTACATTATATTTGCTCAGATTGAAACATTAATCGTCTTCTTGCACCAATGCTACTGTGGCAGTGCAGAACCTGATTTAATTTTCGTCGACTCTGGACATCTCGGATATTTGTCAATGACTTGTGAGATGTATTACATGTGTCAGTAACTTGTAAGAGGTCGTATAAGATTCAGTTTTTAATGTGTGTTTGGTAATTCATTCGAAACGTGTAATAATTTTCTAATGTACAAGATGAAAATAAATTAATTTTGATGCTAGGATATTAATTCATTTCAGTTTTACGACACAATATTACATTTTCACTGACAACTGCTTGCCTTATTGAAAATTATTATGTTTTTGGTTTGCTCATTCCGCCCCCCCCCCACCAATTTCATCAGTTTATTACAGCGTTCCCCCTCACAACACAATTGTGATATTCACAATACGTGAATCAGGAAATATAAACTCATAGAAAATAAAAAACATAGAAATGTCAGAAATATTTTTTTCTTAAATATGGAATTGGTTATGAATTTAATGATAAACCGTTCAAAATATTTATTTTATTTATTTAACGTCATTTTACAAACAGCTGAGATCATTAGCAAGCACTATTATTATGTGGTAATAAACATAACAATTAAAAAATTATAACAAACTTAGAGTAGAATTATTACAATCGATGTTTGTTGCAAAATGAAGATCAAGCAAGGTCTTCATATTTATTTCGACACTTTACTCAGGCAATCGCAAGGGTCTCAACTCGACAATACAAAAAAGCAAAGACAAATATAAACAAATGCAATAATTTTACAAATAAAATATATAAAACAATTTCAAGTACAACAACTAAGCTACAATTACAAAGAAACTATTCTTCAGATTTTATATTAGCTGTTGAGACAGATAACAAAAAGTAATGAAATCTTTCAAAGAGATTGGCACTCATCGTGTGTTTAGTTATCTAGGTTACTCTCATTAGAAAACAAGGGCTCCATGGTCAGCATGATCTATCTCGTTGGTATGGCAGGTTTCTCCATTAGAGTGTTGGCCGCTCGTCACTCAAGGCTAAGGTCATTTCCTTCCTGATCCTTTCACTTCGACCCGCAGCCGTTCACAAGGCGCTGGGCATGCACGTCACGTCTTCGCGTATGAGTGCAGGATAAGCGAGCTAATGATTTCCATTGAAGGGATAAAGACGCAAGAATGCACGGAATAATGACGTTTGCCACTTTCCGGAACAGAATATCAATTGACTTTACTGCAAAGGTAAGTTTATTTTAATTTGAAGATAACGATCTGTAAATTACTTTGTTTTTGTGTGCATTTTTTCATATCACAAGTCTATTTTATCGTACTGCAATATTATTCTTGATACCACCGAAATTGTGTATTTCCTGTAGTATGTGTGGGGTTAGCAATATTATTATAAAAATAATAAAGACAATAAGGGTATGGGAAGTGTAGATTCAACATTTTTAGTTAGGGATCAAGAAAAAAGGGTAATTCAAGAGGATTTCCCTAAAATACGAGAGCACGTGAGGGATAATCAATTCACTTCATACCTCTGAAACGAAAATGTGAAGCATTTTTATGTGTGAATTATAAGATTAGTAGGAATGGAATATAAAGACTAGTAAGTAGAAAGTGTGGAGGTACGAATTAATTCGATGAATGCAACGCGATGTAATGCATTTTCTTGAAGTTAATTATCATATTCTTGCGTCAAATGAAAGTATTAGAATTAACTTTGATATGCATTAAAATTCAAATTGCTACCTCTTGTATATCCTGAACGTCAGAGAATATGCGATATGTTCTTCCTCCAATGTGCTGGCGAGTAATTTAAAAAAAATTGTATGCAATTTTCTGAACTTCTCTGGCTAAAAATTGTAAATTATAAATGATGAAATTGAAGCCTTAATTTCACAAAATCCTTCATAAAAGAAAAAGAACATGTTATTGTACTACATTGTGAAGTATATTTCCTTCTCTGCTCATTACAGTTAATTAATTTTGTCTTCTGTACTTTTTATGTCTTTCTGTAATTTTTTTCACTGTGTAAGAAAAAAACAAATTAATTATTGGTGTAGTTCAATAAAATTGTCACAATTTTAAATTTTGAATTTCTTTGGTTCTCTTAAACAATCGATTACATGATGTAATGCATTCCACCACAAACGTTTGATTGCAATAATGTTTTAATGACTTTTTAAAAGTTATAATTTTACTGAACAATTGCTAGAGTCTTCAAAAAAAATTTCTACATTTATAATAGTTCAACAACAAAACATTCACAATCAATTATTACAGCTCTTTGAAAAAACAATATTTATATAATGCAAAAATACCTGAATTAATTAATAGGTTAAGAAAGTGAGGAATATCATCAAAAGATAAAATGCCAAAACTCACTGTTACTTCTATCATTATATTTCAATAATGCAGCTATTTTACCTTAGAAACAGGAAGAGACAATGTAAGAAATAGAAATATTTTGCGAGTTGAGGATTCATGACTGTGGGATTGCGCAAGTTTATTGCCTCTCAAGTTGCAATTTTACTTACGTACTTCTTGAGCCACGCAAAAATAATGGCACATAGAATGTTAGGCTTGCTGTAACCCATAAAACATGGAAAATAATAGGCATTCGATCGTTTATTATGGTTTGTTGTCATCATCTGACGCGATCTTTACTGCTATACATCAATATAACGGATTTACTGTTTTCATTATTTTCTGCGGATAAATTTGAACGGAAATTAAATTTTATGTTCTTTCATACTGATAATTAGGGAGATCTCGAGATAAATAATTACATAATTCAGAATTCTTATTTTCTGAACAGAACATAAACCAAACTAAATTGTGTATGTCACTTCATGCAGGGAAAGTTATTTATTTGTTGAAAAGAAATTCTGTAGAACCGTAAATAGATGCAGAACAGTGTCCTTATTATCTATATAAGATGTGCAACAATAACTTCTCATATTTTAATGCGTTATTCTCTTAGCTTGAGATTTATTAAAGGGCTTAAATCTTTGCCTCTGACTTTAAACTACAAATTCAAATGCTCATACGCTATTTGTGTATTATTGTGACCCATAGTTACTTTTCTTTAAGAGAAGACCTTTGCCGCTCTTACCACAACAGTGCTGTATTTTCTCTGACACGTTAAATGTTTAAAGAAATATTTTATTTAAGCTTAAAATTAAGTAGTGTAATTCTTACAGTCAGGTAACTGGCAATGCCTGCACAGCTATTTGAAACGAAATTGTATACTGGGTATTACCGTTGTATACTATAAATATATTAATGAATCAAAATAAAATCTTAAGAAATGTTTCTATTTGAATTAAATACTGTAAAAATGTTTCTATTTGAAATAATTACTTAAAAGTATTATTCTATTAAATTAATTATTATTATATCATTAATTAGTAAAAAATACAGGTGAAAATACTTCCGATATCTATTTTGAAGACGCTTCATTTGCTTTGGAGAATTTTCTTTGACACAAAGAAAATTATTTGTATTATTTACTTTACGTTAAATATTGGCCAGTTTTTTTAGAAAACAAATACTTAATGTTTAAAAACTTTGTCCAATACAAAGAGACAAAATAATGAATCCACAAAAGGTCATTAGAGAGGACGGAAATAGCATCTGCGTATGACCGAGGACATAGTACTTCCCACAATGTGACCTGCCCTCTATTATTCATTTTTATTATCTGACTTGTCTCAACGCCCGAGAATATTACTACACAGCATGGCAATTTTGCGTCGTAGTGCCTGCCTCTTTTTCTTCGGAGAGCCTTTCTAGGCAGTTGTCCTGTGGAGGCCTGTGCGTAGGGAGAGAGCCTTTTTCGTTGCATAAAAGCTCTCACCGGCGCCAATCCTTCAGCCAACGCCCGCTTAATCGACCTAGATTTATGCTTTCCAGGAAGGGCATGTGCACGCACCGCTGGCCACAGTAACAACTCACCCTCCACACCTTGCAAACCTCGCCCTCTATTAGAAGCTTTTATCTTTTTTGTGTGAAATGAGTCACTTAAATTCATTACTTATTACAAAACTTTGCAAACGTATGGTTTCATTTTGACATAATTGCATCATACGCTTACAAGAAATCATGTTTAATGGAAAGGAGCGAATTATTTTGATATTAATAAAGGATTTCACTCCTTTATTGTTCTATTTTTGCGGAAGTATGCTAAACAAATGATTTCATTGTACAGTAAGAATACATTGTTTGTCGAGAACCAATTGAATAACGTCCACAGAAGTTGAAATAAAGTACTTTGAAGGTGAGTGTGATCAATGCCGGCTTTGTAATTGTGAGGGAACACATCGGCCACACATCACATAAAAGACAGTGGATGATCATTAATGTCTAATGTGGTGTTTGAAAACGTGATTCTTCAGAAAGAAGGGCTGAAACAGTAAGCTATTTAATTAAAAGAAATCTAAACAGTAGGATCCCTAGTCCTTTAAGAAGTGTGTACTTTGAACTGTGTACTGGCCCAGGACAACACGTTTATCTTCTTCGTATTTTACTTCAGAGGTGAGTTTCGTTGCAATTTTGGTCTCAAGCCTCAACGTCGGCGTTGAAAGACTATGTCTCGTAAAAATCCTTTTTTTATCATCTTGTCTGAACAAACATGTGAAGGGGTCTGTAAATATTGTCTTTTTATCCCAGTGATCTCGCGTGGCACCTGAAATAGGTCCACTCTCTACAGGATTTGCTTTCTTTTCCGTAAAGCTTACTTAACATCCAGAATGTGCTAACAGGTAGTCAAATTTGAAAAGTCTGTTTCGTACGACGAAGTGAGTTGATAGAAAAATGAAACCATAAAAGATTTCCATCAAAATTAATGCTATTAATTTCTATCATACTCTACAATAAGAATGTCAATTAAAATACTGTTGCATATTCATTAGCGGCACAGACTGTCATTTATAGTGTGTTATTGAATAAAACTGTTTTTTATGCGTCAAAAGTGTGAAGACAAGTTGTCAGGTGTGTCTAACACTAATGTGTCTCCCGAAATCTTTTCACAGCAATCTCGCAACACCCTCTGGTGCTGGCATCCTATCCATCTTCGATATGCAGAGACTGTGTATGTGGAGTCACATGTCTCACCAAACAAATGTCATCAATTATAACAAGAAGTATTCTATGTGTAAATGATTACTAAAACTAATAATTTAATAAAAAAATTTTAAAAAGGAATTGTGTTTTGAGAACATCCAAGTCATTCTATGTTAACGTTGAAGATAATTGGATGCTTGAGACGAATATTTAGAGCATCTTTAGCCAGAGGCCAACTAAGATCAAAAACTTATTAAAATTCAAACTATGTGCAATTTTATTTCTGCATAAAATTGTAAATTGCCAAATACCACCTCCTCTATTAATCTAATTGATTTACAGAAATTTTATACATATTTGACATATACATCACAACAGTTTCGTTAGACTGCCTGTTTTTAAATTTCGTTACATGCGTAACGACTTTCCAAATCTTTTCGACATTCCATGGAATACTTCTCCTTCAAGTTAGTCTGTCATATGTCATATCAAGTCCTAAGTCATTGCCTTTTATCGACCACGACTCGGTGTCGTTAGAATTCGTGGTTCCCAGACCACCCCACATTCACGAACCCGCGGTAAGTGCAGTTGCTTAACTTCCGTGACTTTGTTAAGAGTTCGGCTACCGGCGCAGGCCCTTGCAACACCTGCGCATGACAATTAGGTAGCAATGCTCGAAACCGGTGGCTGCGTGAATATAAGAGGCGACTCTTTATAAGACAATTATTTGAAATTTTTTGAAAGAAAAATTCAAAGAAAATATTTTACGGGTCCGCTCCAGTGGTAGAAATTGTTGCACACCGACTTCAAAACTCAAGTTGTGGATCCAAGATCGTCTGGGGGCGGTGGATTTTCGAACGGCGAACGCCCTTAAATGCCCGGAAAAGGTTTATCTTCCGTCAGTTTCCGCTCTGCCCAGAATTCATATTCGGCACTCAAAGAACGACAAAAATAACTGATAAAATGACTGAGATCGGTGGTTGGATTGGACTCAGCCAGTGAGTATGGGAATGAAAAAATAGTTGGTAGGATTTTGGAGGATGTTCATGAGATACCAAAACCCAACATTCTTAACAAAAAAGACCATTCCGGGGGAGGACCAATGGAATTTCCAAGAGCGGAAGACTTAGATAGCAAGAGAAAAAATACAAGATGAATCGAACACATTATGAAAATCGAATCAACAGTCATTTTTCTAGACTAAAACTCATTTGTTTCTTATTGAGATAAAAGCCTCTCTGATCCTTTCGTTGATTGGTTGATTAGTGATTCCGGCGTGTCAACTGCTAAGGCCTCTCGTTTCGTACGTGTAGTGCATGTTTTCGTCGCGAGTGGCGGTGTTCTGACCCAGCTGAATGTCGAGATCCAACGCCGACCTACCCGTCGGCTTATGATGTTTTCCCTAAACAGGTATCTCTTACCAACGGGGCACCGCCACAGCCGTGACAAGCTCTAAGCTCCCGACTGATCTACCAAGAAGTGTGATAGCACGTGAAAGTAAGAGTGTGTACGTAAAGAGAGAGGGGAGAGCTGGAAAGGGAAGGAAAGATCGCACACGGTCCGAATCAGAGAATTCTTCTCCGACATTCACCTGGTATTGATAAAAAACACGTAAAACTACCGTACAGAGCATCCAACCATTAGAATTCTCCTACAGACGGAGACTGAATCAGTATTGTCTAAAATCGCGCCACCATCGGAACTCAAACGCAGGGCCTCCTGGTCAGAGGCACTGCAGTAACGCGCTGCCCCGACCCACCTTCGCCGGCCTGATAGTTTCGTGAGCAGGCCATTAGCGCACGTCCGTGTCGGGCGCCAATCAGACGCCGACGCTTCCGAGCGCCTCCGCCCGCGGAGAGGCTCGTCCGCCTTGGGCCAGACATTGAACTTGGCGGGCGGAGGCTGAGGCGGGATGAGTCAGTCACGGCGCGCACAGACCTTCGGCCGCCGCCGGCGGAGATGAGCGCCGCCCAATCAGCGCCGTCCATCGCGCCAAGTTCAAGAGCGCCAGCGCCGCGCCTACCGGCTCTCGTGACTCCCTCCGCCGCCGCCCGCACAATGCTCCCTACGGGGCAACATCAACAACAACAACAACAACAACAACAATAATGATTAATGGTTATTTGATTGAGATGCCATGCGCGTCAACTACTACGGTCATTAGTTCCGTAAGTGTAGGGCTTGTTTTTGCTCGGGAGGTGGCCGTGGTCTTCGTCCGCTAGATGGCCAGATCCGGCGCCGATCTACTGTTGGCTAAAAGTTTTCCCTAACTAGGTATCTCCCACCAGTGGGGCACCGCCCGAACAAGCTGTAAGCTCTCGACCAATCTCCCGACATGTGTGGTAGTGTAGGTGTTTGTGTGTGTGTGTGTGTGTGTGTGTGTGTGTGTGTGTAAGGGGTGAGGATATGACAAGGAAGAGGAAGGAAAGATCGCGCGCGGTCTGTGGCCCGGTTGATAGAGTACTTCTCCGACATTCGCCTGGTGTTGATCGGAGAAACCACGGACAACTACCGATCAGAGCACCCGGTCATTAGAAGTCTCCTACAGACAGCGACTGAATTCGACCTGGCTGAAAAGCCAGTGCCGAAAATCCTGCCGTCGTCAGGATTCGAACCTGGGACCTCCCGGTCAGAAACGCCGCAGTGACATCAGTTGTTGCACTGATCCACTGCTCCCGGTCAGCAATAATGTTAATGGCAATAATAGCAATCATAATGGAAACAATCATAACAGTAATATTAATACTAAGAACCATTATAATAACAACAATCATAACACTTTACATTTCACCGCTTGATCATAGTTGTAAACTTAACAATAGCGTAGGAAAGTTAATAAATTTACAAGTAAAGAAGTAAACCAATAAACAAAGAAGTAAACCATCAAATAATTAAATGAGCACTTTAGGTCTTTTGCCCAAGAAGTAAGCGCAGAGGATATTCGGACGATATTCTGGGCGCTGTTTGATTTCCGGTGAATATGTTTCCCGTTTCGAAATTGTCATCTGACTGTTGCGACCCCAAAGCTACTTAGTAGAAGTAATGTGGCAAAGGATGTTTGACAATTCAAAGAATTGAAGTCAAATAGCCACTACAACAATAGGGCGCATTCCGGAAGATCCAGGTTCGATTTCTATCTGGGGGAGTCCATTCTTTGAACAGACAAACATCTTTTGCAATAAGAAAAAAGAACAAGATAAGATATTACGAATGATAACAGTAATGCAATTTTATTTGCGGTCATTCATGCAAAGGATACTCATGCAAGGTCACTCATCCAGTCCCCAAACTTTTGTACCTGTCTCGGAGCACCCCCATGAACACTGAGTGCCAACTCTCTATTAGGTACTAGTGTCCGTTCAGTTGGTACCTTCGAACTGAAGTACCCGTCGGATTGCGGGTTTTCCTCTTCAGAAATATCCGCCAGCGGGACACGACTCGCACATCAGCCGGAAACAAGTTATGACCTCCCGACTGAAGTTCTGGAATATGTGATAGCGTAGTGCTTGTAATTGTGTGCGTGTGTGTGTGTGTGTGTGTATGTATGTGTTGTAAAAGGAGGACAAAGATGAGGAAGGAAAGAACGTGAAACCTTGATTCGATTGTTAGAGTAGTAGGTCTCCTGTATTTGCCTTGAATTGGCCGAAGAAACCATGGAAAACTATCGAACAGAACAACTGGCTGCTAGAATTACCCTCCAGATGGTGGTCGACCCAGTCATCCAGCTAGTGCTCAAATTCTGCCATCTAGCTAGTGCAGAAAAGTCTCTACCGTCTGAACCCCGAAACGTAGGACCTGTGGACAGAGCCGATGTAGAGGCGACGGCGGTTGCTCTGAACTACCTTAACAGCTGGATATAGCTTAGAGCCAGCATTACAGTTGTCTCTGCAGGAATCTGCCATAGCGATCCCGTGTGGACATTGCGGATTTTTCGACTGTAGCTAAATATCAAAGTTGAGTTCTGTCGATGTATTGAGGGAATTACAGCGGTCGACGGCTCTGATTGGAGCTTTCCGCAGTTTCTCGGATCACTACCAGACGAAAGCCGGACAAGAACCCTATAAAATGGGCTACGTTTTTCCTTCTTCTCCGTGTTCTCCTCTCCCCTTACACACACACACAGTTCCACTCACTTAACTACTACACACACGTCGGGATCTTAAAGCTTTTCCCGGCTAGGGGGGAGGCCTTTTAAAAGGACACACCTGGACAGAGAAATCCCCTGCAAACGGACTTCTATCGGAATGATCTCACCATTCAGCAGGGGAGGAACACCGCCAACTCCCGTGATAACCGCCATTCTCAGCGTTAACGGTACTAATCACCATATGAGCACTTTAAAACATCAACCATTCACTCAATCAGAGCCACCATATCGGGTGTGCTGCGGAACCTCTGACCGCGAGGTCCTGGGGTTCGAGTCTCCAGTGTGGCAGAGTTTTCGACACTAGCTCCATAGCTAGATTGCATTCAGCCGCTGAGTGGAGGAGAATTCTAGGGGCTGGCTGCTTTGATTGGTAGTTTTCCATACATTTTTTTCGTTCCACCCCAGGCAAATGCCAGAACAATACTTAAACAAACGAGCCAAGGGCCGCACACGATCTTTCCTTCCTCTTCCTTGTCCTCCTCTCCCCTTACACACACACACACACACACACACTTACAGGCAGTGCACTATCATACATGTCGAAGGAAACACATGGAGGAGGAAATTCCCGCAAGCCGACGTGTAGTTCCGCCCTACCAAGCGAGGGAGGAACACTGCCAATGTTCGCGTTAAAACAGTCACAACACTATCGGAATTAATTACCATAGTAGTTGAACGCCCGGAAACATCAATTAACATAAATCGTACGTAGGTCGACCAGCTCGGAAGGAAACTCATGTTAAACTAGAAAAACTAAATTATGTCGGCCGAAGCGATCACATCCTGAAAATTCGATCTAGGAAACAAAATTCAGATCTTGGGAAATTTTCATTTTGAAACAGAGCAACTAGAGATTGGAACAGTTTATCCACAGCAACTTTCAAAGCTTTTTCTCTAAGTGTCCGAAGTTTTAGAAATAAGTTAGAACAAGCTGAGAGTAAAAGATATTAAATGGATAAGCGCTATGAAGTGTGGTGAAGTGCTGTATAGTACTGGTCAGTGTAGTACAATGAAGTGTAGTTAACGCGATCAATGCCTTTTTTAAAAATATACTTTAGCCAATATCCATGTAACATGTATTGCTTTTTAGTATCACCAACATATAATCGTATATTAAGATAGAGTTGAAATACTTAATATTAGTGATAGTATGATTATTGCATCCTCATTTTGTATTGTACGCTTGTTATTGTTATTATTATTATTATTATTATTATTATTACATGTATTTATATTATGTAATTATGGTTAATTAACTGCCGTCGGGTCATACTCGATTGCAATTCAAATACCCCCTTGATTTGGTTCTGGACATAAATGTAGCTTCACTGTGTGCACGTTTTATTGAGCTCTCTTTTTGCTTGTAGCGGTAGTAGAGCTTAGGGTGAGTTACTATTTAGTTAGCAATGCAAAAAAACTAAATGTGCAGTTCGTTTACCGTTACAAATGAGGTTTCTCTTACTCGGGAACGAAAATGTCTAGTTTTTTGACATGTCAATCTCACGATTTTTTAAATTTTATTATTATTATTATTATTATTATTATTATTATTATTATTATTATTTCAACTATTAATAGTGACATTGGGAAGGGATTCTGAAACTCAAAAAAGCGTGCGCAGATGATTTTCACGCCCAAACGTCACATAGTATTTAACTGTTTTTTACTAAATAAATGTATATAAATGCACGTGTATGGATGAACCCAGCCAGAGCGTGCTCCGCCGCGTGGCCGTGCGTGCGGGGCGTGCGCCCACTGCGCGCTGCGCGTGCGCCGCCAAGGCTCCTCTGCGCGCACGCCACGGTGCGCACGGCCGGCCGGAAGAGAGCGGTTCACAGGCACTCGAGGGCTCTCCACGAGTTGCTGGCGCGAACCATAACACTAGACTTTCTCGCTCAAAAGGTTTACACGAACAGCTCGAACAGTTTCTCCTTTGATAAAAACGTCTAAACAGTCAATCGAAACGGAACCATCCAAATCCGTAAAGTGTACGTATTGTATTTGAAGGTTTTCAAGAACATAACCTGCCATTCAGTTTTAGAGCTGGGCTTCTTAGAACTACTTTGAATTTCTCTCTTGTCTCGCTCAATTATTTTCGAACTAATGCTATCTCAATCCTTAATTCAGCAACATCAATTCCTAAACAGAGTGAGAATGTTTTCAAAATTCATAAGTACTGTAGAATTGTGCAAACAAATTTGTTTGAAAATGGCTAAGAAGAACGCACAAAGTATGTACTAGCATCCGTACAGTTCCTACGAACTGTCAAATAAAATATATTTATATACAGCTTTTGCAATTAGCAGTACGTTTCAACTGGGTTTCGATCTATCTTCCAGGAAATAAAATAAGTATTTACTGGAAAAGAAAACTCGTAAATATTACCATGGAACCTTCAAATAATATGAATTGTTTTGAGGGGGACATATGAAGTTCTCACACGATCGCTCATTTGTTTTCATTAAGTGCAAAAGGAAAGTACTTGAAAGTGCCAAAGAATCAGAAAAAATGTCCTGTTTGGTTTTTTTTTATTTTTAAAATATCAATTAAAAATAATCCTCTCGTTACTACAAACTGAACAATAGTATATTGTTGATGTTCGAAATTTGCATGTGATACAAATTAAATTCAATAACAAAAAACTTGCATGTGATACAACTATTTGGGATATAATAAAGTATTAGTATAAATATTATAAGGAAACGACTTAAAAATTAATAACATAGTATTAAATTATTTGAAATTTACTAGCATTCACCATGCATCTAAAATATTCTCATCCGGCAATAACTACTTACACATGCAGTAGGACACCAAAAGGCTGAAGGGCTAATTGGACGCATCTACTCATAGTACTGTGAGTTATACTGTATCTGCAAACTATTATTTAATATAGTAAAATACTACTTGGTTTCTACTACGGCAAAAAAATATTGCATATAGTTCCGAGACTGCGGTTCATTTTAACTTATATTTTTCGTTTTGTTTTACGGCTAATTAGTGAATGAGTATGTCGTGCAAGTGAAAAGGCAACTTTCTAAGAAGCTATAAAGGAGTTCCCGGAGGGCAATTAATAAACCATAAGTATGGACAAAGTAAATCTCATAAAAGGTAGTATCTTCACAATAAATTTGTTCAAGTGTGAAGAGCCGTCTTAGACAACTCCGTAAGTGCAACGGAATACTCACGAGAAAAGGGAGTCTTACAAGGAAGGCAATACACTCCTATAATGAATAAACATTATGAGTCCCACACGTTTGCCACTTTCTATCTCCACAAAGCGCATCAGCCTTCGGCGACTAGGGTAGTGTTGTACATTTTACTCAAGAAATGAACATGTTTTATATTATCCTACGTCCTAAAGAACCGGAAATCATATATATTGTATTTACAAATTAACATCGCTTATTGATAAAACATTGTAGTACTTATACTAAGCTTTCTCATTTGAATATATCATTGAAGAATAATTTTATATCTCAAGAATTCCCTGTGACGCAAAAGGAGACTAACGTCAGCAGATATTAGCTGACGTCATTTTTCTTATTATTCAAATATATATCAAAGGGAGTAGGAAAATCGAGAACTTCAAGCATCCTGTTTCCGTCCCCCTTAAATATTTTTGACACGCCCTTTCATCAACCTTTCTACGGTCATATTTCACCCTTGAAAGTACAACAGTGCTGAGACACAATCTTTAGAAACGTTTAGGTCTGGCTTATTAAATCGATTAGGCCTTCCATTGTATGTATATAGCCTCTAGCCTAAAGGCTAGAGACGTACTACCTGAATGAACGTAGAATGCAAAGGGAGTTCACAATGAAACTGTTCTAGAGAAGAAAATAACAAAAAAAGTCTGGATAATACGTTGAAAATTCCTCATTAACCAAGACAACGGACGAATAAGAAACTAGTGGTGCTACAACAACACACAATTAATCGCATTGTTTGTAATGGATACGCCATATTTTAATACTACATGAACCTCCCAAACTGTTTCCAACCAAACAAAACTTGTTTCTCCGCGCTCAGATTCGAACTCGGGTACTTAGATATAACACGCCAGTCGCAATATTCATACACCACCAGCACCATAGTTAATTATTACCTTCCCTACTTTTAAAAATTTAAATATTTTCATTTGATATTTTCAAAATTCAGAGATTTTCATTTGAAGATCCACTTTTCAAGAAAAGATGTAATTAGGAGAGAAAATCTCTCTCATCAATATTGTAGTTTTGCAATGTTAATTTTTTGTTTAAAATTTTCCAAAACACGGAGAGTGCAGCGAAAATGAGATCTGTGCCATTTTATAATGTCTTTGCTTCATTTCAGGAAAAAATTTAAGGGAAAAATTTGAAGCGGTTTTTCAAATAAAATAAATTACATTAGTTTCAGCCAAAAATTAAGCGGAAATGACTCTCTGTTAAAAAAACATTGCCTGAAAATATTTAAAGATTATACTTATAGTACAGATTTCATTTCTTTCAATGATTATCTTGTAATTTGGGAAATTCAGAGAGCTTGCCGAAAACGAAAACTGCTCCATTTTTAAGCGCCTTCTTTTCTATTCAGAGAACAATTTTATTGAAACTGTTTTTGAGAAAATTTGTTCAAACATCGTCTATAATTCACCATTTAGTCCAAACTACTCTTGTTTTCGAAACGTACTTAAACGTTTTTAAAATCTATCTATCAACAAGCGATTTTATTGAGGAAAAATCTCTTTCTTCAATTCTGTAGGTTTAGGAAGACATAAAAAAATGTGAACTTTTGCCATTTTGGAAAATTCAGAGATTTTTACAAGAAAGAAATATGTCCCAATGTTTTGGTGCTATCCGAGTGAGTTTAATAAAATAAATCGGAACCATTTCTGAGAAAAAATTGAAAATGTATTTGAGGCTTCTTGTAAATTACCTCCCAAAATCAAAACATCTGTTTCTAACACGCAACGACTTGTGTTGGCTAAGATCGATCAGAGAACATCAATTTTGGAAAAAATCGTCTTAACGGTTTAGGCAGAAGCGTTCACCACAGACGGATAATGGAAAGGACAAACGGAGGGACGGGCAGCAATTTTGCCATCAATCAATTTTTTTGTATCAAAGATCCCCAAAACATGGACTCTAACAACACAATTTTCAATATGCTACATTAAATAGCACACACTCCCCACTTAAAGTTGTGGTATTTAAGGAATTTCTAGGCATTTTAGGATCCCTTGGGTTCCCTAGACTTCCCCAAGGGACTATGAAGTTCCTTTCCTGCATTTACTAACTGGAATGCCGAATTGCTCCCTCATCATTTACAAATTGTGCGTAGAGCTTAATAGACCTTCTGAGAGCAATTAACGAGATCGCCTCGAAACGTGATCTCCAACGTCGTGAGGGCACTGGCTGCGAATCTTGGCGTAGCCCCCGAGGTTTCAACCGCCACTACGGGATTCTGGCGCTGGGCACTCCATGAAGTTGGGCTGCCAGGGGAATGACTGGTTGGTACTTTACCACCTTTTGCTCCCGTGACTTTAGAAGCCTAGACCCACCCTCGTGGCGGTCAGTCACATCGACCTCGGAGACTCCTTCCCGGCTTTTTATTACCAGGTCAGGTTTGAGTCTAACACCTTCGGCAACGAAGAAAGTGACTTCCGTGGACAACACGGTGTACGATGTCCGGAGCATCTCCCCCTCTATATGTTAGAGGAAGTAATGTACTATAAATATGAACATGAGTTAGCTGCTTTTTCGATACCAGGACCTCACCAAAGAAGCTTTTCTATCGCAAAATTGCCGATTTCTGTTGCAGCATTAAATCACCTTCTCTTTTCTACGTACGTTGCAAGGTCAGGAATTAAAAATGGACAAGCAACTGCTATTATTATTATTGTTATTATTACTAATAATAATAACAATAATAATAATAATACGAAGAAGAAGAATAAAGACGATAGAAGTCTAAACGTACAGAGTAGACGATAATTTGTTTGAGTTTTGTACACGAGACACAGCAGTATATTCATTACTTCTGAAAGCTGAAGTTGTTTTTAAAATATTGTCACGAGTATTACCTTTGAAGTAGTGCTACCATTGAAGTATTGAGCCAAAGAAGCTTTTGCTAACACGTTTCTATACATTTCCTAGTGAGATCAGCGTTGCCAAACAGCGTCTGTTGCCGTGCGTTAGCTCCAAGAGCAGCCAGTCGTGCTGCACGGTGGATGCTTTTTCTGAAGCAGGTCAACTTCTCGAGATGGAAACCGAAGGAAGAAAGTAGTTAACAAGTTCTTGAGAATTGCTCTCAGTAGAAAATGGAGCCCGTGCAGTCGATATTTGAGAAGCCGAAGATATTTACAAACTTAGTCAGTCATTCTCCTCTCATTGTGTTGGAGGATCTGGCAGTTTTCGCACTTTTAATTTCAGTTTCTAATTTCACTTACATCTTTAATTAATTTGCTATTCTTGAACAAGTTACATTCAGACGTAAGAATCATATTTCTCGTTGTCTCACATGATAAATTAAATATAATGCATTCCATTATTTTTAATTATTTTGGGAGTGACTGGATAAATATTTACTTTCCATTAAACTTTCAATTGTAGTATGGAATAATAAGTAAACAATTACACCAATTTGAAATATTTTAATTTGATGTTGTGCAGGGTATTATAATTTCTTATGCATCCAAAAAACCTGCGTGAAAAGAATTTTGTGATCAAGTAGTCTAGCGAGTCTTTACAAACGAGAATACAAATTAACTGAGGTTATAAAAGACAAAGACTGATGTACAATACATATATTCAGATTATATAGTCGGACAAAATATTATTACTATGTAAAAATGCGATTTTTACAAATATCGCATTAATAACTGTAGTGGAGATTTTTTTAGAAAACAGTTTACAGAAACGTTTTCCGAGTAATTAAGCACCATATTATAAAAAATAATTATTTCTAAGAGAACAGTTTAGGACATACACATTTGTGGCGCCAAAACAGCAATGTAATAGATTCATTGCATCTCCGATAAAAAATAACTCGCAGGAATATTTTAATTCTCATTTCAATCGCAAAAGGAGGTTACAATACATGAGAAATAAGTAGAGGAAAAGAGGACAAATTCGAATGTGTTGAACATGTTGGATTTTCGGCCACCAAAGTAAACTGTACTTATGTTTCATGTGCAGGGTGGCAGCTTTGCTGATGGCCAAGCAGGCATTTGCAGTCCATTTCATTGTTTGGTTCATACTCAGTGAATTAATGCGAAGAGTCATGAAAGTACTCGTATTTTTCGTATAGAAATTTTGTAAGAAACGTTTTTCAACAGAAAAGTTAGTGAGGTGAATATAATTATGCAGTTTGAAATATTAAAGCATGTAGAATATATAAATTAATATTTCTTGCATGTTTCTGTTAATGAAATGATTTACTTCGTAAGGTTATATGGACATTTTCTTAGGGTCACATTTACACAAAGCACAAAACTACCCCAACACACTAATACAATATTACTTATTCTCAAACACATTTGTAAACTGTAATGAAATTAGTAATTTATTATATTTACTTGTAGTAGGGTATAGAAATGGTTAGAGCTTGTAAGAAAAAAATAAGCAAGCATGTAACATCCTCTAAAGTTATTCAGGAGGCAATAAGAGCTGTCAGTGACTGAAAGGTATCGTTTAGATTTGCAACTGCAACATATGACATGACGCATAGAGCATTACTTTACAAGTGAAAAACTTTATGGATTGTAATGATCTAAATGGGAAAAATGAATCAAGACACACTAGTCAACAGGACTTTGCAAAGGAACTGGAATTTCAATTGGTAGCATACATAAATAAAACCTCTAAGATGAATGATGGCATGACGTACAAATATACGTCAGTTGGCTAACGATTATTATCGGCGAGTGTCCTGCAAATATCCGGAAACCCTGGATAAGAAAAAAATCTGGAATTTACTGACTTTAGGGTGGGTTTCATGAAGCGCCATCCAAATCGCTCATTGAGAAAACACGAAAACAGATTTTAAAGAGCTACAGCATTTATCAAGTCCAACGCGATGGAGTTATTTGATAATTATGACGTAGCTCTGCAATCAGGGCAACTTGTAGGGAATATAATCTTAAAGGCCAATGGAACGGGTGATTCATCAGTGATGTAGGCTTGATGCGTCGATGCTCAGGTTGGTTCTCGGCACATATGATCCGACCGAAGCGAGTATCCACCGAACGAAGAACGATTATTACAGTCTTCATGATCGACTACAATGAGTAATAGAGTATCATCCGTCTTTATATTACCCAGCGCAAGACTTCACTACGACATGATGTTTGATGAACCTCAAGAAAGTCCGAGGTTAGTTAACAGTTCAAAACGTTTATTGATGATTGAAACATTGTTGATAAAATCCTTATTTTGATCATGGATATCCATGAAAGCCATTGTACTCTTGTTGCTATGGTGCTTGCAAGAGAAAACGGAATTGTATGGTCGCATTTCCTCCACATTACGTTCAAGTACAAAGACTCCAGCCGTTAGATGTGAGGATGATGGATTAGGATTTTAAGGAAAAGTTGCCGGGGCTAAAAATAACTGTCTTACTGCTAATCCTGGAAAAACCATCACCATACACGATGTGGCATCTCTGGTAAATACTGCTTACCTATCGACATTTACAGTGAAGAACGTACTGTAACCGCTTGTCATCGGCTACACTCATGACAAAAGAAATATTGAAGTGACAATACCCGACATCTTGCCCTACAAATAGTTCCTAGAGTAGCGAAGAGATGGCGTTACCTAGAAACAAATTTCTGAACGTACTTTCGCCCTAGCCAATCAGAACTTTTGTAGAAATGCGAATGTGGCATGAGGCTTGACTCGGACGAGATTGTCTTTCTTTCCGGATCGAGACGCTGAAGTGATTAGATGGGTACTATTCCACCACACAACCGACGAGGGACACGTGGAAAATACCAGAAATGAAGCTTTATTAAAAGGTAATTGTCTAAGTATTTTTCATGGGATTAATCACTGTGATATGTCAAGATTACGTAAAATTCGATAGGAATATTAAACAAGTAATGCAACGAATGTAAGAATAACAGTGGTAGTGGACTAAAATGAATTTATAAAACCACGTTGCTACATTCTCGTTGCTGGAATATAGAAGAGATTTTTTGTAACATAGGACGTGTTTCTGTTTCTTTGTTACAGCTTTTTCAGTTTTAGTTTTGAGCAGTTACTTATTCTACTTTTATTCTATTTCATTTTTATTTATGGATTTCATTTCGAAAATTCTATTGAGAATTTTGATAATTCCGAAAAGCATAGTTTATTCAACAACTGGCTCAACTTTCACTAAAACAAAGTTATAATTTGGAGTTTTGGACTCGCATTCTAACGCGACCATCACCTTCGTTAAGCTGTGGTTTAACTAGGCTGTACAACGAGGAGAAGGCGTACGGAAATACTCCGATTCCATCGCGGTAGGCAGCGCACGAACCGGCGCAGGACAACGACGACCTTGGGGCGTGAACGTCGCTCGACAGCCGTCTACTCAGCGCGGACCAGCTTGGAGAATTCGCCGGTCGTG
Organism: Teleogryllus oceanicus; assembly: GCA_964035755.1. NCBI lineage: Eukaryota > Metazoa > Arthropoda > Insecta > Orthoptera > Gryllidae > Teleogryllus > Teleogryllus oceanicus. Next base: position 32,876,913 of record CAXIVR010000004.1, read on the forward strand.
AGTCACAGAAAAGCAGAAAGAATATTTACTAAATTGCAGCTTGGAAAACTTTCAAGATAGAATTATGATTGCACAAATTAAAACGTTGTAATATGAGCTTCCTCAGTAACAGACATTGATCGGACAAGTTTTACTAAATATTAGTCTTGATAACCAGTAAATTTATTTTTGCAGTCGTAAGAGAAATCAGATCTAAATAATTTTTATGTTTATTGATAAAAGTCGTCCTTGTGTATAATTCTTTATCTAAATTCATACATAATTGACTTGATGTTATTTGAAATCATTTAAGAGGAATTGTCTATGTAAAAAAGGTTTTGAACATGAATGAAAGCTGTTAAATTGTTTCTGGTAAAACGTTATTTCATGAACAGTCAAGAGACTTTGTAAAACAGAATTTTGCACTGCGAGGTCACGCAGAAGCTGAATATTAAGTGTAAATATTGAGTGTAGTATTATTTAAGATTGAAAAGGTATTAGTGAATTTTGGTATATTGTTTGTATGTATTTTTTACAGGATGGTTATTTAAATTGTGAATTGGGTTTCATTAAGAGATAATTTGTTTTGAGAAGTGTACATATGTATTTACTGTTTGTTTCGTGTAAATGTAGATCAGAGTCACTATTATTCTATAGAAAACTGCAGTTTAGGTAGGGAGTTAGCTACCATTGTGTAATCAAAAGGAAAAGTAATCACGTAGGAGAATATGTGAACGTGAGTGTACGAAGGATCATATTGGAAAGAATATATGTTACTTGTTCTTTAAAACTATGAAATTGTGTTTGTTTGTTAAATGAATATTAGTTAGCAAAGACGAACCCACCACCGATAGGGAATTATCCATAATTTGAGGTCTTCCCAGGTTTGTGTGACGGTGTAATCACACGTCACAAAACAAGTAAATAACAGATTTACTTCTGTAATTCGGCGTACTACGAAATAGTTAGGTAGATACGTGACGGTTACAGTACGAACATCTTTATTTCAGAAATACGTTTTCTGGACCGATTTAGTGGTAAATATATTGAGCCATCTGTTGCGAGAGCTGTACAAAATGCTTTATTCAATGAAGCTTCCGATCCATCTGACGTAAAATCTAGAACATCTTTACCACCCAGTATTAAATAACAAAATAACAAAAAGAAGATTTTCCCGAAAACGGCTCCACATTTTTTCTTTCAAGTTTTGTTAGGGATAGTGCTATATGTGCTGCGTAGGATGTCATAAACGTTATTTTGCTTTATTCTTCTGTTGTTATTTTTTCAATAATCAAAGTGTAATTTTTTGACCTTTCTTTCTCGTCGTTAATATTTACATTATCGGCAATTTATTCCATTATTGCATTTATGAGTACATTTGATTTGAATGATCGTTTATCGTAAACTCAAAAGGTTTCTATGACAATGAGCTCCAAATTCCACATTTTCAGAAATGTTGCAACGCCCAAAATTTCCTCAAAATTCCTCCAAATTTTTTCGTCAAACTTTTCGAATGGGTAGTGCTAATTGTACTGTTTAAGACGACATAAAGTTCTTTTTGCTGTATCCCTTTGTTTTTTGAAAAATTACACTGTGACCGCTCTACCTTTTCACTATATTCACTAAAAAGCCTACAGCGGGTCACTCAAGTAACCTAGTAGTATTACTTGATCTGTGACTTGTTACGACAATGTCACACCAAAAATTAGGAATGGTTTTATATGTCCTAACTGCCCTACAGGAGTGGGTTCTTCTTTTAACCTGCTTTTGTAATAAAAGAAACATAGGCAAGTTAATATTTTAACTATGAATAGAGTTCTAGATATATTCTGTTTAATACTTGAATACAATTTTATCTAGCATTTACACATGGCTTTGAAAAATTCTCTCTCTTGCCCTACCTTTAGCAATTACACGATTACCTAACAACTACAGTTCCGTTTTAAACACTCGCATAAACACTTTTCATAAAATTATATTACCCTTCACTTCACAAAAAAACACAATAAAATTGTACCCAAGGCAATAATACATGGAAACACAAAATACTAAAAAAGAATCACATACCAAAATACCCTTTACATACACCTTCAAAGAAATTGTCACTTGAATAGTGAGTGAAATATGTACATTATTGATTTTGAATAATTTGCAAACGATTAAACAAAACATTGAAAACACACTAAAAGAACAAATATTATCGTTAATTGAAAAATGAAAAAAATAGGTTTTTACAAATCTTTACAGGATTTAGCTATCAGGCTTCCTTTTACGACTGCAATATTGTAAAAGATTACGTTTAAATGATTTTAATATAATTACTCGACTATCTACGTCTGTAAGTGAGGTGAATTCTATCTCAGTAGCAAAAAGCTCGCTTCTTTAAACAGTTCTTTTCTTTTTTGAGAATTTCTAGTGAAGTTTTCTGAAATACGACACGTCATCTCGAAGAAATATTTCCACAGCTGGGAGCGGCGACGGCGACCCACATACTTTCAAGGTCGTGGAAACCCCTTGTTTCCGCGAACACGTCCTCTGGTGAATCGCTACCACAGTCCTTCGAATTTTATACAAAACGACTGCAATATCTCCGCGTAATGAATTTCTTATGTGGTATGCCAAGACGAAAGACAAAAAAAAACTGGAAATAGAAAGAAACATTTCCAATAGCACATGCTTTCTACTTCAGTATACGTTCTTGAACGTTGAAATATATTATTTCCTCGTTGATAGAAAATTGGATATTTCTACGTAATGCGTTCACGTGAATTTATCAGAATATTCATGGTTTAAAATTCTCAATTATCTCATACATGGTATCGTTATTTTAACACGATGAGACGAATTACCTCTTTCAAGCTTCTTATCGTCGAAATACGGCGAATTCTCCTCTCCGTCCAACACGAACAATTGCGGTGCGTCCAGATCGGCGGTCGGCAGCAAAAGAGAGAGCTTTTCGTAGCAGTGCTTTGCGCTAGTGCTGATATTTTCGAGGGTGATTTTTGATTGGTTGTTGTTCCATTGTACGCGAGTGCGTTCAGAAACTTTAATAAATTCTCACAAGGGATACCATTTACTGATGTCGCGTTCTCTTGCAATTCGGTAACACTATAATTGCATCTTGTCGTGTCTTGAAATTCTCGGGTGCTTCTCAAAAATCAATGGAACCGACATATGGGCGGTTACAACACAAATGTAATTTTTTGAAATATCTTTTATAAGTTTTCGAAAATTGTTATAGAAGACATCGTAAGCACTTTCAAAGATTTCTGTGAGAAAGAGCTTTAAATTCTGCATGTAAAGTAAAGCTTAAATGTCATTTTCTTAAAAACGACTCCAAATGTTTCAACGAAATTTTTCATCAAAAACGTTTTACTCATCTATAATATTATTAAAGTAATATTTCGGTTCTACATCAGAAAACCGAAAAATTGAGAATTTTTTAAAAAAATGTGTACTTCAGGCGGTGATAGATGGCATCTGGCAAGAGTATGTGCTAAGTCCGGAAAGCATGCCCAGATCAAAGAAATTAGAGAACTAGTTAGTAGAAGAAATTCTGTGCCATTCGGGAGCACCACAAAGAGTATTTTTCAGTTTGGAAAAAAATGTACAAATTGTTTAGGCGCTGGTGGGTTTGCTGATGACAGACGGACGGACTGGCAGAAGGGAAGATCGACGGACTGATAGACGAGCAGGCGGAGAGACGGACAGCACGTTTTGAAAATCACTTTTTTGGTAACAGTTGATCTCAAAATCCTGTATTTCTTTTGAAATATCGAAATTGATTTTCCGCAGCATTACATAACTTTCTCTACACTAGTATATTACTCATTATATATTTAGTACCTATACGAGAAAGTAAAAATATCATTACAATTCATACGTCAGGTATTCTCATATGCTATTTCCGTCGTGAAGTTAAGACTACGGAAATGATAGTGATGAGAATAATGGGCGGAGTATTCCATTAAAAACGGCTATCTTTTACTAACATGTAATTTGCAATATTTATGCCTTTGGATGATATACTCCTATATGACGGTGGCTATTAATCATATCTGAAACATTATTTTGATGTCATAAAACTAACCATTGGAAAGAAATCGACAAAAAAAGTATACATCAAAATGATACAACTCTTATTTCAAGCGTATGCTGGGTTACACAATTTTAAAAAATAATAAAATTAAATAAATATCAATTATTTTCATAGAAACTAAATTAGACATTACGAGTTTATTATCATATGTTTCTCTTAACTATTTCTCTCTGTATAATTTAAAAGCGGTCTTATTACTTATCTTCCGTATTGTAATTTATTCGCTTTTAATAAACGTACAATTATCGGTTTGAATACGTTGTAATTGCGGATAATGGTACTCAGATAAAATATTGAAAGTAATGAATTCTCAACTGGACATATTTTCTTGTATTTTATGTAACTTTTGCGATTTTCGCAAATTCCCAATTCGACACAATCAGACCTGCATCAATTTTATCAGCGTACAAAAAATGTTGAACAGTTAAGAAGGCAAGCTTATTTTTAAAATTACTTTCGTTTCACGCAAAATTCTTCGAAAATTACTCATATTTTCAAACTTTTGTAATAGAACTCATTTAAAGATCAAATTTTGAAGAAAAAAGTTCATTCACAAAAAATCTTTACCTAAATAATTTAGTAAAATATTGTAATATAGTAATGTTTTCGAAACAAATGTTTACCTCTTGCCATTTTCGAAAATTGAAAGAGTGGTGTGTTCTTTGCTCTATCTGAATAAATAATTTGCAGAAAAAAGTCGACCCTTTTTCACAAAAGTTTGAAAATATTGAAGCAACATGTACAGAACCCCGCAAAATCAGAATACATAACAACTTCAAATTCAAGGGATAGCGTCATGAGGCAAATTGAATTAGGAATAACAATTTTGGCAAACATTCGGAGGACGGTTAAGACGCTAGCATGTTCCAGGAAGTACTATAGGAACGAGATTTTTCCACTTTCAATATCAGGGCTCCACAATAGATTTTCTATCTTGAATTTGCGGATTTTTTCCGCAGTATTACAAAACATGATCCTTTCTCCGTAAGTATCTAGTAAGGCGAGAAAGTAAACAAATGGTGCTAAGGAAGTACATACATTCTCGCATTATTTATAGCAGCTACGTCATATTATATTACTTAACGAACCTGCAAAATTTGATTCCAACCAGAGAAATTTTTTTCCGCACCGATATTCGAACGTAGGTTTCTGAGTCACCAAACTAAACTAGTGATGTTAAAACAGCACATACTTTCTCGCATTGTTCCAAATTTACTATTTTCGAAAATTTAGAGTGTTCCAGGAAAATGAGAACTGCGCCATTCTTTTAAGCGTCCCTTCTATCCGAAAACATTTGGAGGGGATTTGAACAAAAGTTTTTTTATAAACTGCATTAATTTCAAGCCCAAGGACGCGAAAAAGACTCGTTTTTTTTAATACTGTACATGGCGTACTTTAAAAAATTGATGTTTCGGAACCTTGGAAATCTTGTCTAAGGCAAAAAAATCTCTATCGAAAATTTCGTAATTTCGAAATGTAAAGATTTTGCAATAATCGAAAATATGGAGAGTTCGCCGAAACTGGGAGTACACCATTTAATTTGAAAAAAATGTGGTGCCGTTTCAGAGAAATAAATGTTTCAAAAAATTAAAAAATTGCCTATATTTTGCGCAAAATGACGCGAAAACTAGTCATATTTTAAAAAATTGTACATGATATTATTTCAAGATCTGTCTTCAAGTAATACAGTTTATAAAGGAGAAATCTCTATCTTTAATTTTATAGTTTTTGGGCTTTAGCTTTGCGAAAATTGCGCTTTTGCAATTTTCAAAAAATCTGGGATTTTAAGAAACATGAAAGCTGCATCATTCTCTTAAGCGTCCATGACGCTATCCGAGGACAAACTTTAATCAAACAGTTTGGTGCCGTTCGAAAATGTTCTTGAGGCTTTATGTAAAGTACCCTCAAATATCAAAATATCTAATTGAAACTCCCAAAGCCTTGAGTTCGTTCCTATCGATCTGGGAATAACAATTTTAGAGAAAATCGGTTGAACGGTGAAGGCGCTAGACACACTGAAAGATACTTTGACGTCAATCGATATTTCGGTATCCAGAACCCACAGATACGGATTCTGTCTACACAACATGTTACAAGAAATTTTTGAACATGTTAGTATAACATAAGGATTGTTCAAACATGTGTAAACTAACATGTGTTAATCTAACATTCTAGAACATTTTAGAACAAAATATGGTGTCTGACTAAACATGTTAGAACTTGATCAACAAATTTTAGAACATTTTAGAAAGAAACAGACTCTGTCATAACATGTGGGAAACATATTTATCCTATTTTTCATTACCATTGAAAATGTTGTTGATGCTTCATATAAAATACTCTCAATATCAGAATACCTATTTCAAACTCATAGGAACTCGGGTTCTTTCAGATCGATCGAGAAATATTAATTTTGGAGAAAATCGTTTGATCGGTGTAGGTCGTCGCGTTGACCACAAACTGACAGACGAACGGACAGATATTCAGGACAGATTGCCGTTATTATTTTTCTTCTGGGGGATTTTTCCAACATCAGGAGATGCCGATTTTCAACTATCCGCGCCGCCTACCTCTACGCCTATCTCTCATGGGGACACTTATTAAACTTTACACTGGACATGACATACTTGTGGGCTCTTCGGTCTGTAGTCAGCACTCTCACAATGCCGTCCGCGCTAACACACATGAAAGACGAAGGACAAACAACCAAGTCTAGGGCGGGACTCGAACCCGAGTCGCTGAATCGCCACACGCTCGAACCTCCTCGGCCATCCAGGTCGGAACAGTTCGCCGTTAATTTATTTACCGATATGGAATGGTTTCTGACTACACAATAAGTTGAAGGAAGAAATATCCTACATAGAGGAAAATTGTTTATTCACATTTCACTTCTCGCCTTACATCGTAAGAAAAAGTATTGTAATCGTGCACCAGAAATTTCGGATTTTTTGACTGAAAAACTCTTACTGCTGGGCCCTGATAAGGACAAAGAGGAAAAATATTTTCCTATACATAGTAAATTACTTCTCTAACTCGTAGTGTAGTCTAAATTAAAACTTCGTGGGTTCTTGGCCGAAAAATCAATTGCAGGCAAAACGTCTCTCTGTCATCTATCCGTCCGCCCGTTCGTCCGTCCGTCCGTCTGTTGACAATTTGATTGATGATTTTCTCCAAAACTGATATTCCCCTATCTATTTGAACGAAGTCAAGGCTCTGAGAGTTTGGAACAAATATACAAATTTTAGGGGATACTTTACATGACGCCTTAACATTTCCAAATGTTTCTCAAAAAATGGGTCTAAACTCTTATTTTACACTCTGCCTTCGGATAGCGAAAACAACTCTTGCAAAATGGCACGGGTCTCATTTTCGTTGAAAACTCTGATTTTTCTAAAATTGCAATAGTTCAAGAAGTTTTCAGCGTCTTCCTACCACTACAATTTCGAAGATAGAGATTTTCCGGATAGAATCTGTTCTTCAAATACAGATATTGAAATATAGTCATGTACAATTTGTCAAAAATACCAGTTATTTTTGAGAGAGTTGTAGACAATTTTTAACGAATTATTTTCCAAAACACGGTCACATATATTTTCTTAAATGTTCTTCTCGTATGTATCAAAAGTCAATAAAAATATTGGTATTGGTCTTATTTTCGGCGAACTCTTTATTTTCAAAAATTACAAAACTGTAACACTGTCAAATTACAATATTCAAGGTAGAAATTTTCAAGTTAAATGAAATCTGTTCTAAAAAACCAAACCTTTAAAAAGATATTGTACAATTTTTTGAAAAACACTAGTAGTTTTAGCGTGCTATTTATAAAAATTCTTTGAAAAACCGGCTCCAATTTTTTCTTCAAAATATTCCCTAAAAAATAGCAAAGGTCGCTTAAAATGGGATCAGGTATCATTTTAATTTAACTTTCTGAATACTTACGTAGTAAACCGCGAAAGTAAAAAGGAGGCAAATTCACTTCCTAGATCCTGCATAGATCCTTCAGAATCTATAAGTAATCTAGGACCGTAATCGATAATCTAGTATACGATCTATGGGTAATCCTTCAGGATCTATGCAGATAAACTTACATCATCAATCTCGCTAGACATTTTATCGTATCAATTCCTGTTCCTCTGTGTTCATTTTCAGTGATTTAATATCAAAGTCCGTAAAGCCATAATCGACTGGTGTATGACACGGATATTACCACATGGTCATATCTAGAGCAAAACAGTTTCCGCCTTTGCCGTGGGTAACCATGTCAACGTTTAGAATATGGCAGGAATGCCATAATATCCACCGATCGGGATCAAATGCAAATGTACTTAGAATGCATATCTAATGAGAACGCCGCCGCGCGTGGGACAAGTCGGTGTGAAGGGTCTCGCGCCGCTGCTCGCCATTACCTACGCTTGAATGGCATTCACCTCGTGCGCAAAATTGACTAATCACAACTTTGTAATCTAAAACTTGAAAAGTATTTTGTTCCTTTGTATAACGTTCTTTAATTTTTAGCAACTTTTTTAAAAAAGTTTTGGATAAATATTTTTATAAATCGATTTGAAAAATGTCCTTTAAATGTCATACTTGAATTTAATTTTTGTCGATTTATTTACTTGCAAAATTATCTAAATGCTAATAACATTACGCCTCAATTGTCTTGTTTTATGGTTGTTTCACGATTTTTACTTCAGACTTGACCGATAGTTCTAACCACTTTAACTAAGCCTAGATTTTTAATTCGGAATGATTTCGGAAATAAGAAACAATCATTAACCCTCGAGAAGCAGCGTCTCTGAACGTTACGTGAGGAGCAGCGCGGTGCAAATTTGCTGCCAGCTACGTTTTCTAGGAAATAATATTATTCTACGCAAAGAAGGCTAATTATTTCCTTGTGAACATTATTTATTCAGATGTACACTTAAAAAATATATTTAGACGAATTATATGGGAAACTGAAAATTCGTAATATTGATATAATTGACAAAATTGCAAATACAAACTAATGTGTGAATAATATTACTCTCTTGTTTGTAGTCAAGACATTCTGAATCATAATGAATGGCTTCAAAGAATCTAAAATAGTTCTGATATGAGCACGTTGGTCGCTTTTCGTACGATCAGTTCTGGTTTGGGTATTGTAAAATCTGATTGAACGCAATATTTTTAAAAATCTTCAATAACACATGCATGCACCTAAAATTTCTATATGAGTACCATCTGTACCTGTACATCTGTCATATTAGTATGATTTATTTCTTCTTTCCTATCAAGTACAATATGCTTAGCGTAGCCCAAAGTTCGTTAAGGAATATTTCCCGAAAATTTGTAACGTGTGTATTGGACATGATTTTTTTTACGAATGTACATGTTGGTATATGTCGTTATCTCATCTCACATATTTTCATCAGTAATCTGAAAAAATGCTTCTATTTCTGATTCAGCATTCTTAGCACTACCATTGGGCCCCGGAAAAATGTTTATTACGTTCTTTTCACTAATCTTCGAAGTCTTTTTGAAGGGCGTTGTCTTCCATTTTGTCGCGTTATTTCTTCCAACAAAACAATTTTCTTCCCCTTCAAGATCAGATTACATATCAGAAATATTTTCTCCATCAATCTCAGAAGCTGAGTTGTCGTCTATATCATCATTATTCACGTGTTTATCCACCTCGCCCTCAGAAATTTCCAAATTACCTTCATATGGAATTCATGGTATTGCTCTAGATTGGTTATGTTGGTACCTTAAACAACGATCTCAGAGAGTTGAAATACCTTACTGGAATGATGGAACATTACGTACGCACCTTTCCGACTCTTTGCCCGTTGCATGTGGAGTTCCTCAAGGATCGATTTTAGGCCCTATTCTGTTCCTACTTTACGTAAACGATATGCCCTCGACGATTCGAAACGGAAGAACGGTTCTCTTTGCGGATGATACGAACATCCTTTGCAATAAAGAAACCGTAAATAGTACAATATCAGATGCTTCAAATTGGTTCCGAAATAACAAATTAATAGTAAACGAAAATAAAACGGTTTTAATGCAGTTTTCCATTTCAAATAAACAATTCTGTGCTCCATTGAAAATGAACGGTGTACCATTGACTGATGTTAAGAAACAAAATTTTTAGGTCTCTCAATTCAGTCAAACCTTAAATGGAACGTCCATTTAAATGAATTGAACACACAATTAAGTTCATTATGCTATGCGTTCAGAATTCTTGCAAATTCAGTCAGCCTTCATACTGCTCGTTGTGTATACTTCGCGAATGTTCATTACCGCCTGAGATATGGCATAATATTCTGGGGAAATACATCTTATAGCTCCCAGACTTTTAGATTACAAAAACGAATTGTACGAATAATAACCAAATCCCACCCACGTGATTCATGTAAGCCTCTCTGGGAAAATACTTCTTAAAATTCACATACAATACATGTACATTATTTTTTATTTACGAATCAGTGGTTTTTGTAAAAAATGACTTGCTCAAGGGCGGGAATATTTTTTCAGAAAATGCCGAAGTCTATTACTATAACACTCGACGCAGAAATCATATTCATCAGGTGACAGTATCAACAGCTCATTACAAAAAATTCACATACAATACATGTACATTATTTTACAACACTTTGCCAGATGACATTAAACGATTAACTTCAATAGAAAAGTTTAAATCCCAAGTGAAATCGTTTCTGCTGCATAACTGTTTCTATACAATTAGAGACTATACTGAGCATCACAAGAAAAGTAACATTAATTTTAACAATGATACATAATGCATTATTTAGCATTTCGACTGTATAAATGAGTATAAACAACCTGTAACAACAATTGTACTACAGCTTCCGGGTCAATGACCCCCATCTCGATCAGGTTTTTCGTCCAGTTTCCCTGATCCATTGAGCAAATGCTGAGATGGCCCCTTGTTTTGCTTCTGGACATAAATGTAACTTCATTTTCTGTGCACGTCTTCTAGAATTCAGTGGGAAATACAATTATTCAAATTATCGTTTCCATGTTGTCGCGGCAGGAAGTAATAAGAGCCAAAATTTATTGCTTATTTATCCTTGAAAATAGATTTTATTACATGGGAGTTTTTTGTTGTTTTTTTCTCCCTTTCAAAATTCAAAATTTATTGCTTATTTATCCTTGAAAATAGATTTTATTACATGGGAGTTTTTGTTTTTTTTCCATTCAAAAATTCAAAATTTAAGTAGTATATGACTTAGTGTAGGGATCACAGAATTTTGAAAATGTGCGCACAATTCACTTTTCCCCATAGCACGTCATACGCAGTTTTTAACTGTTTTTTTGACGTAAAATAAATAAATAAAAATAAATAAAAGAAAAAGATTCATTTGATAAATGATTTGATTTGAAATCCTCATCTAATATTTCTTGTATTCCTTGAAGTTCCAAGAATTCTCTTCTTTTCCAATACCTAGTTAACTTAATAACTAAAAATACCCATTTCGGAATGTAAATGCAGATACAACTAATGTATGTACCCTACTTGCTGTGATATGAGTGAAATGCGCAGCCAGAAAAAATACAACATTGGCAATGCGGTGCAAATCTGCTCCTAACTGCCCCGACCTCACAATCTTGAATACTGCTGGTAACTGATAGGAGTATTCGTGTTAGAAACGATTGTATCTTCTTCCTGAAATGTCACCCGAGGAATTCTACAGGCCATGACTTCCTGAAAGGGCTATCGCCGAACATACCCGGAAAAATATTTCAGCGGTTGACTACCACTGGTAGCAATTCTGCACCAGCGCTGCCGCTTGAGAGTTAATATATATGAAATAATGGTTTGATTAATATTGTTAAGTGCCTATTTTTAACCTACTTTAAATAAAATTCATTTTCTCAATTGTGAAGCCATAAAGTACCTCAATATAGGATTGAAGATGGAAATATGTAAATGAACGGAGAAGTGAGTACTCAAACAATGGCCATTTTTAAATTTATGTTAAATCTCATTCTGAAATTAATGTTTTACATCATTGATATACTAACAAAATAATATATCTCAGAAACCTACAATAAAACTTTGAAACGTGTCAGTATTATAACAATGTGCGACAAAAGCAACTGTAGGTACCTCTGGTAGTACCATTAAACACTAATTTTACTTTCGCGCCCATAACGCGGAACATACAGAGTGAGTCACATAGATTTAGCCCCTCCTGTAATTTTTGAATGGTTGAAGGTTTGCATATTTTGAATTTGAAGTTTTGCAATGAAGATTAACGAACATGCATGAGGGAATGGGGCTAATTGACGCATGTATTTGGTTAGATTTTATCACTTGTATTTTTAAAGATATTGAGGTAACTAGGTGTTTTTCAAATGGAACTATGCATATATTTAGTCTATCATGACGGGTGTAAAATAACTAATCTAATAATATACACATTACCAGATGTTAGATAAACATTTTTTGAGTAATTTTGATTTTTTACTTTGTTAATGTATATTTTATTTAAAAACAACATGCATAAAAAAAACAAATGATAAAATTTAAATAAATACATGTTAAAATTAGTCTCATTCCCTTATTCGTTTACGTAAAACTTCAACATTGCAATAACTTCAACCTTAAAATGCAAGAGATGCTAAAGTTACGTGACTCACCCTGTATATCTATAGCTTCTTTTTATTTCATCGTATACGTACTAGGCTACGTACGAGTATATTCCAAGTAATGTTCACGATAAAGAGAAAATTACGTATTAATGCGAAAAATCGCTTTCGAGTTTTTAAAGTAATTAGACGTTTGGGCATCCCCTGATACGGAAAAAGAACTTTTTTACTTTTTCGTCGCACTACGTAAGTTACTTATGTAGTAAAAAGAATCTATACTAATAAAAGTGAATTCAACGACATGTAATCGACATCTACAAAAAGGAGTGTATGAAGAGATACAAAAAAATTACAGGCTCTTCTTCAGGATCAGGTGAGGGGGAGGGGGAGGGAAGGGGAGGGGAAGTGGGGGAAAGAAAGAGGTAATGTAACTTAAATAAGAATAAGGAACAAGATAGCTCTTTCAAATTTCAAACGACATTTCTAGAATTATTTCTTCTGCGGCAGCAACGCGCCGGGTAGGCGGTAGTGTATTATAATGATGCGTCGAATATCAGACCGGTAGCGGTAGCTCAGTGCATCAACTGATGTCACTGCAGCGCCTCTGACCGGGATATCCTAGGTTCCCACTCCCCACGGCGGCAGGATTTCCGACACTAGCTTTTCAGCTAGGTCGAATTCAGACGCTGTCTGGAGGAGAATTGTAGCGGCCGGCTGCTCTGATCGGTAGTTTTCCGTGTTTTTTTCGATCAACACCAGGGAGAAGTACCCTACCAAACGGGCCACGGACTGCGCGCGATCTGTCCTTCCTCTTCCTTGTCCTATCCTCTCTTTACACATACACACTTCCACTACCATGCACGACACTACCACATATCCCGGGAGACCGGTCGGGAGCTTAGAGCTTGTCCCAGCTGGGGTGGTGCTCCGCTGGTGGGAGAGTCCTGGTTAGGGGAAACCCCACTGGGCTGGGATCTCGCCATCCAGCGGGGGAAGATCACCGCCATCTCCCGCAAAAAAACATGCACTACACTAACGGGACTAATGACCAAAGCAGTTGACGCGCCCGGAAACACGAAGAAATCAATCAATCAATCGAATATCAGCGTTTTTCAACATGTAATTCCACATTATATGGACCTCATATAAGAGAAGTGCACAACTGTTTTTTACATAGTAAATTACTTTCTCTTTACACGTTGTGTAGTCAGATTTCGCGTTTTGTGGACCCTTGATCCCCAAAAATTGGTTGACGGCAAAACTTTTGTCTTACCTTATCTCTGCTAATTTCTACCGCCTATGCAGTTATGTCAATTTTCTCTCAAATTGATGTTGCCCGATCGATAAAGGCGAACTCGAAGTCTTGAAGAGGATATTTTGATTTTGTGTATGTGTGTGGAAAGTACTTTACATGAAACCTCAACATTTTCAAAATTTTCTCAGAAATCGTTCAAAATGTTTTTATTTACTTTTTCTTCTAATAGTTCTTACAGAAAATTTAAACAAATTTTGGATACGTTTGGAGAAAATCTTTTTACATTTCCGCATATTTCACTCAAAATGACGAGAAAAATTATATTTTCAAAAATGTATATAACATTAATTAAATATCTAGTTGTTGAGAACCAGATTCATGTGAAGATGAAGTCTTAATTTTCAGTAATTTAGTTGTAGTGCGGAATCCAAAAACTATTGAAATATTTGCAATTTCGCAAATTTAGATTTAACGGCGAAAATCGGACATAAGCAATCTTCATAAGTGTATTTCACTGTATACTTACAATAAATTTAAAGAAAAAGTTAGGAGTCATTTTTTAAATAAACTTTGGAAACGTTCCAGGGGCTTCATATGAAGTACCTCCAAAATATTAAGAATTATTTTCAAAATCATAGGGCTTCAATGTGAAAATGAGATCTGCACCATTTTTAAGCATGCTTTAGCTTATTCCATATTTTCGTACTGGAGGCATTTTTTTCTGAAGCTGAAAGGGTATTTTCAAATTTTAATGAGTTTCAACTTCTTTCTCAGAGACTTAACGCAAGCTTATAAAATTGATTCAGTATTTTAAAAAAATTAGAAATCGGAATTAAAAGCCTTCCCCGGGATGAAGCAGAATTTTTCCTTAATGAAATCAGTTTTAGAAAATAATTTCTTAAGGACATATCTTTAAAAAAAAATATGTAGGTTTCCTACAATTTTTCGTGCAATAAAAGCAAATTTAGAACATGATTTGATCAAAAACAGGTTCATATTTTTTAAAACCTCTTCCTTGAATAAAAGAAAGTAGTCTCATAAAATTACTCTCGTCCAGTTTTTATTTAAATTATGAATTTTCGATAATTGCAAAGTTCAAAAGTTGGCGTCTTCCTCCAAATATAATATTAATGACATTTTTACTTAATAAATCCTGTTATTTTATAATAGATCTTTAAAAAATGTAATATAAGCTACTTTAAAATATGAATGGATTTCGGGTAATTTTGACTAAAATAGTTACAAGTTTTAAAAATTATGTTAAGATTTTATCAAATCGGAAAAAATGTTTCTTAAGTTTTTGTACTCTTACTCGCACAATTTTTTAAAACCTCTGAATTTTCCAAAACCGTAAATGTTTAACATTCTTCATAAAGCATTGGGAAGGTTTTAATGCTTATGTAACAGAAACAATGCGAGGAAGTACGTGCTGGTGTATCACTACTAGTTCCTAATAATTGCTAACACGATGAATCAGAATCCTTCAGTAACTGGGACTTTGCCAGCTCAGAGAGCTGGTTCAACTACTTTCTGGAGCAATAACTGACCCCCTAAGCACCCTTGCTCAGTTTATTTATTCCGAGATTGACGTCCCACTTACATTCCGCATCACATAACAAGAGCTAATCAAGATGCTCTTCCAACGAACCCACGCTGCATACGAAACCTGGAATTCGCCTCCACAGGTTCGTGTGTTGCTCCTGTCTTACTTCACATTCCCAATCGTCTGTGCCTCCTCCTCTGGAGGCAGCGGTAGCCGAAGGCCACGTTAGACCCACCGGAAGTCTAGGCGGTAATTTCACACAAAAAAGACCGTCCAACTGAAGATGTGACAGATTTTTTTTTCTTTTTTTGCTTCTACACCTTGACGCAACGCGTCTCCAAGGGGCGTTGAGCGCTTTGCACTGGGGAGTAATCCTCCATTAATGTGCAATTTTTTAATATTTGTCAAGTCTCGTCACGTCGCAGTCATTCAGTGCCTTTTATCCCTTCGGCCAGGGGCTCGACGCCGTTAGATTCCGGGGTTCCTGGCCTGTCACCCAACCAGGAACCCGCGAGTCTCGAATTCGCTTAACCTTCCTGACTTCACGGAGCGTAGTACGCGAATTCGGCTAGCACCGCCGGCGCCGGTGCCGCCGGCCTAGATTAGGTCACGAAATGTCGTGTGTTGTAATGAGAGAAGTCAATAAAATTTCCTTTTATGGAATAACCGTTGTTTTGATTGTCAAAGAACAAATGATAGGTCTCCTTAAGATTATGACATAGTCGATCATTGCTGCCGAGAACAACTCCTACGTCCATGATATATGTTTAAATTTCGTTTTTACGTCTATTTCTTATGGATAACTTGTTTTCTCATATTAATTCAGAAGGCTTTTTGCTCATAAGGCTCCCTTTAGAATAATGAAATAATTACGCTTAAATATCTAATTATTTATCTTGAATTTTAAGTTTAGTAAAATACTATTTTAAAAATATTCCGGTTTCTTCATCAAAGAGAATAACTTTTTTGTGTGAGTGTTACACAATTTTATAACTGAGTAATCGGCTTTAGCTCAACATACGAGTACACTTTTCGTGTAAAACAAATATGTTCAAATGCAACACACATTATATATAAATACTTGTAAACATTACTCTCGCACGAGGAGTGACGAGTGCAGTCACTTGATTGGATTTTTTATGTCAAAAACATTGTCATTTTCATAAAAAATGGCTTGCTGTAAGAAAACTCTTACAGACCTTTACTAGAAAGGTGTAGAAAAGCGGAACTATGCAAATCTAATTTCTTATTAAAAAGAGCAACCGCTTTTA